>CM038047.1:144793673-145448673 GCA_021397845.1 Areca catechu
GCACTAAAAGAGGACATGCTCCATAATCTCTTCCTCAGCCACATAACAAGGGTAGGTCACCGGGATATCAATCCCTTTAGTTTGCAAAAGTACTATAGCAGGTAGCTGGCTCTAATCAACTTTCCAAAGAAATAAACTCACCTTCAGGTGAATCCTAAGTCTCTAGATTACTCACTATCCATCATCCTTGTTGGCTCATCCATGTAAATATCATAAAGATCCTTGGTCACCATACTGGATGAGCAAGAAGATTGCTAAACCCTGACATCCAGACCCTACAAAATGGGAATTACAAGAGAGAAAACTCTCTCGGCCAAAAGGTCACCAAAGATTCAAACCACTATATGAGTATTCCACCCCCTCCCCTAATGTTGGAACATGTCAAACACCCGAGTCTAGTCATCAATATCAATATTGATAAAAGTTAGCCACTGACTGAGAGGGATGTTTACTCTGGTCTTGATTTTGATGATTGACAAAATGTTTAAGTATATATGAGTACTAATTGTGTTTTAAGTATATTTCTCATATCTTAGTACTCAACCATGTTTGAATGAAGAAATGCTTGTATTTCAGTTGAAAAAAAAGTTCTTAAATTAATGAAAAATCAAGTATATGGACTTTGGAATTAATATGGAAGAACTTGAAGATGTTAAAGTTTCAATTTGAAGATGTTTCAGCAATGGCACAGGCAAGTGTCGACACCTGGAAATGAAGTGTCGACACCTGAGGATCAAGTGTCGATACTTGAAGAGTGAAGTGTCGACTCAAGACCTGAGACAAACAAAAAACTTCAAAAAGCACTTTCAGTCAAGTGTCGACACCTGGAGCTGAAGTGTCGACACTTGAAAGTGAAGTATCGACACCTGGAGAATGAAGTGTCGACACTTGAAACTAAAGTGTCAACACCTGAAGGTGAAGTGTAGACACTTGAACAGTAATGGCTAGTTTTCTAGGCTGCAGAACTTCTCCAACTTGCTTCCAAACGGTCATATTTTCCTCCCTAACGGCTATAAACGATCATTTAAGTATTGGGAGGCTATATAAACATCAAAAATCAATTGGAGAAGTAATCCTTTGGTAAGATTTTTGAATATTCTTCAAGGATTCAAGAGTTGAGTAGTTCAAGCCTTCAAGCTTCCAAGTTTTAAAGTTCACATCCTCAAGCATCAATAAAGGTTTCATCATCTTGAAGACAAGATTTTCATCAACTCTCAACGGGCTTCAAAGAGATATTTGTTTTATTTTAGAAAGCTTTTATTGTATTCATTTATACTTGCTCTTACATTATTTTACTTAAGATTTTTGGTGAGCCTTGGAAAACCAAAGAGATTTTTGGTAAGCCTTGAAAACCAAAGTGGTTGTTGGTGAGCCTTGAAACCAACTGGGGTTTTACTTGTGAGCCCGAAGCCAAAACAAGTTGTTTAGGTTCTTGGTTATCCCATAAAACCAAGGGTGGTTGTTGGTGAGCCTTAAAACCAACTAGGGTTTGACTTGTGAGCCCGAAGACAAAACAAGTTGTAAAGGTTGTTGGTGAGCCTAAGTTATAAAACCAAACTTAGTGAAATTCCCAAGGGGTTCTTGGGGAGTGGATGTAGGTGCTTGGTTGGCACCGAACCACTATAAACCTTTGTGTTTGTGTGATTGTTCTGCTTGTGCATTTATTTCTTTATTTTCGCTGCATTTATTTGAAATACACAAGCACTTGAATTGCATTAGCATATACTTGCTTTAGTTCATCTTTTAAATTGTACAAAAGTTTTATAAAACCCAATTCACCCCCCCTCTTGGGTTGCCTACCTGAGCCTACAATTGATATCAGAGCTCGGTGCTCTGATTGAAAATCTAATGATTTTGAGTTAAAGATTATGGCAACCCTTGTAAGTATTAGTGTTAGACCACCATTTTTCAATGGCATAAATTACACATTTTGGAAAACTCGCATGCGCATCCATATTCAATCTATTAGTTATCATCTTTTGAAAATCATTGTTAGTGGTCCTCATATTCCTTCCATTTTGGTTAATGGCATTTCCATTCCAAAGCTCGAAGAGGATTGGAATGAATATAACATTAAACAAATTGAACTCAATGCTAAAGCAATGAACTTACTTTATTGTACCTTGGACTTAAATGAATTTAATAGAGTTTCTACATGTACATCGGCGAAGAAAATATGGGACACACTTGAAGTTACTCATGAGGGTACTCTTCAAGTAAAGAACACTAAAATTAATTTGCTTGTACATTCTTTCGAAATTTTTGAAATGATGCATTATGAATCTATATCTGATATGTTTTCAAGATTTATGATGTTATTATTAATGAATTAAAAAGTCTTGGTAAAATCTATACTAATGCTGATTTGGTGAACAAAATTCTTAGATCCTTGCCAAAATCATGGGATCCAAAGGTGACGGCGATCCAAGAAGCTAAAGATGTAGAAACCTTACCTTTGGAGGAGCTTATCGGTTCACTCATGACCTATGAGTTGAACTTATGGCAAAGGATAGTGGAAGCTGATACAGAAAAGAACATAATGGCTTTCAAAGCCAAAAAGGAATTCAAGGCAATGGTGGCAACTTAGAGCGATAGTGAAGATTCAAGTACGGATGATTAAGTTGCCCATCTTTGTTTCATGGCAAATGAGAAAAAGGTATGTGCTGAAAATGATTATAATTTTATCTTTGATGAATTATATGATGCATCTAATGATCTTGTGCATGAATATAAATTGCTAAAAATTGAGCACAAGAAATTGAATAGGCATGTATATTCATTTTCTCTTGATAACACCAATCTTGCCAATAAAAATGATGATGCCAAGATTGATATTTTGAAAAATGAAAAGAATAATTTCTTTAAAGAAAAAGAATTTTTTAAAAAAAAGAAAATATTATTTTGAAAGATTTATGTGATAAAGTTTTGAATAAGAAAAATATTTTGGTTGAGATAGAAGCAAAAACTTTTGAAAAATTTCTCTATTCCTGCTTCTTTCAATTTATCTTCTAAATGTGGTTTTAATGCTTATCTTTCTAGATTAAGAAAAGTTTGGGTTCCAAAAGGAACCATAATTACTAATCATAAAGGATCCAAGAAAGTTTGGGTACCAAAAATATCTATTTATTTTGTTTTGCAGGAATGCCCATGTGCCTCCCCCCCCCCCTATTTCAAGTTTGACACCAGTTAAATATCTCAACTTCATGATGGCAAGTGAAACAGAATGTCTAGCTACGCATCGTTTTGAGCTATAATCTATTGCCATCATGATACTACGTGAATTTTTCATTATTAAGTGGTTATCCTGGTGGGGAACAAGTTTTTCTTTTGTAATCTCTTCAATTTTATCTCTTAAACTGTAAGGATTGGTGGGAGACGCCATGCTCTTTCTTCTCAAATGTAGACTTCGGTTGCTTAAACCACCACCACCCCCCCCCCCCCCCCCCCCCCCCCCCCCCGCAAAAAAAAAAAAGAAAAAAGAAAAGGACCAGTTCCACTTGATTATGAAAAAGAACAGTAATAATTATTTTTCTAAGAATACTGATATTTTCACTACATCAACAATTTTTTCTTTTAGCACAAAAAAAAAAAAACAATCGTTTCGTGACTTGGCAGGCGCCCCTTTTAGCCAGGCTTCAGCAATGCACTCGTGTTGAGACAGGAAAAGGAAGAGAGCCACAGTAAAGGGTAAGTTTTTGATAAAGAATGTCAAAGAAAGAAAATTGGAACCGGCGTCTCATAATTGACCAGTCCAAAAGCCCATTATTTAAAATTAGGTTTGGCCAGCTCAATAAACTTTGAACCGGATTAAAATTAGTTCAGACTTCGGATAAAATTTTAAGCACATTGGACTAGTCTTAGAACTGTAAAATAAAATCCATTTAATTTTTGGATCAAAGAAATATCTGAATTCGGTCCAAAAAAATTATAAAATATAATCCTTGGACCGGTCCAATGAATTTTGGGCCGGCCCATTTCCAGCTCTACTCATAATGATCCTTCCAAGGACGGACCCGTATTCAAACTACAATTACCACTTCTGTAATATAATTTGCAAACAAAATCATCGCTCCCCAGAAAGAAAGAGGGTACAAGCTCAGCTTGCACAGGTGAGCGGGACAAGCCATGCCAAGGCCGAACACAAGTACCAGCCCTCCAAGCAGCAGCTTAAATAGGCTGTCCAGGATTAACCAGCATCTAAGCTCAAACAACAATTCTGCAACACAAGGACCAAAACTTCAACAAAAAAGGTTCGAGGACGCGGGTGGAGAGCATGTTGAAGTACAGCCAAGCCCCCAAATTTTAGAACAGAACCAGCATCAGAACTCTCCGCCACATTCAGGCCCATCATCTAATTGATTTTTCTTAGCTATCATAAGATCATATCAGCAGAGAAGAAAAATAGAGAATTTGTTGCTTGGAAAATATAGATGATTGTAAGAGAAAAACCCTGCATGTTACTGCAACAGGTATGAGACATCAAGTCACTACATCTTGCCCAAGGACCCAAGCCTCAGCCAGTTTCTCGAGAATTTGTCATGGAATGAGAGTGACTAAATTGTACACCAACATACATAACTACTGCTGTACATGCTGTTGTTTGAACATCTCATTTGCCACAATTGAACTCAGAATTTGCCATGTACTGAATGATGCTAATTATTCCCAATCAGCGGGTGAGATAGGCGCCATTTCTTATGTGTGCCTCCATTGTTATTCTGATACAATACCTGTCAAACAAATCAATATATCAGGCAAAATAATCAAAAGGAGTTGAACGGCACATTTTTAGCACAGCACTAGATGGCAAGTTCATGATTCAAGATGTGGTTCTAGGGAACTACTCTGATGAACACCGATGCTTTCATCCTTGTTGCATGCATATATATTAGTGTTCCATTAAATAAACTTTCATGTTAAAAAAATAACATACTTATCATTAACAATGACTGAATTCTTAAAGATCTAACCATAACTGTGAATTGTGCCTAGCAGATTACAAAAGGCTTGTATAGATGCGATAACAAGTACTGACTGGTCTTTCCCAGTTAGAATTAACAACGAATAACAGTATCATGTTTAATGGGGCAGAGAGATTTAGAAGATGGACGGAGCAACCATTCTATTTGAGTGAAATACTCACCTGCATTATGAATTGATCATCCAATCAAAGAAAGAGGGCACTTACTGGTACTAAAGCCTGAGGATAGTTCAAGTATTTTACTTTTACATATTGTTTTCATGATGCTAAGAAGAACTCTAATCATGCATGCACACATGTTGTCATGCAGAAAAGATAAGCATAAATGGTGATATACCCATGTATAGATTTAGATATGTATCTATCAATATAGGGCAACTTAGTTAACAACTTTTTGATCATTCTAGTTAACTTACAACTTTTTGATCATTCTAGTTAACTTACAACTTTTTGATCATCTCCACCTGTGCACAAGTATTCATCATTTGGAGCCACAGCAACCTGCAATTCACAATCAAATATATATCATTTAAACCTGGGAGAAAGGGACCAAATAAACATTCCATTATTAATGAAAGGCCAAAACACATATAATTTATTGCAAGAAAGGAGAGATTACTGACGTACAGTATTAACACATCTTGTATGGCTCATGATATGCCTGACACACGGTTGACCTAGGGCAACATTCCACATTGCCATGCTATGTACAGAAACTCATCAAGTTATAAGCATGATGGACATCAGAGAGAAAAAAAAACATGTAAGGAAATGAATTCACCTCCCATCACCACTCACAGTAACCAAGACAGGCTCCCTTTGAAGCCACCGAGCATCATTTACACCTTGATCACCCTCATCAACATGGCTATAGACAATCAAAAGAAAAAAAAAAGTCATTAAATATGACAAATAGAGGTCAAAATAAAAGAAAACTATACAACTCATTGCCCTGCATAGAACCATCCATCGAGCAGTTAAATAAATAATAAAATAAAAGAGTTAGCAAGAAAAGGATTTACCATTAATAATCAATTAGCCATATTATTTCCACTTCAGGTTGGCTTTATAAATTAAATCCTTCACAATTTTCTTGTACCAACAGCTAAATCTTCTACAAAGGTAAGCCTCTCCAAGTCCTCATTTTATGCAATTCAAACTTTTGGAACATTCCAAATTTCCAATCATTGCAAACCAAGTCATTCCCTTGTCAGACACTCCTTTAAATGTCCTTGTACCATTCATACCTAATGCAGGCAACTCTCAAGTTTCATAAGTTTGACTCCCCGTGAAATCATATATTACCTGATTGTCATTGTGCATGCACATGTCATATTTCTCAAAAATTCCAGGACAAGATGTCCAACAATACCATATTCAAGCCTATGGTGCATGGCCCCTTATTCCGTTGCTACTGAAAGAGCTGTCCATTAAAGATTGCTATGTGAGAATCAAAGTTTGCTGTACCCAGCTATATCGCTCGATATTCAGCATACCACATTGTACCAGTAAGGCACCAGTACAAAATAGGGGCTTGTACAGCACTATGCCGACACAGTACAATTACTGATTTTCCTCAAACAGCATACCACATGTCAGTAAGGGGGCATACCATACCAATAAGTTATCGGGATGGTGCATGATACTGGTATCACAAACCTTGAGAAAGCCTATCAAACCTGATAGAGACTGCAGACTCAGATCATGGAAGTCATGTTTGTTATTTCTTCAATCTTGGGATGCCATACGACACCAAAATACTGCATATTTTACATGATAACACAATGTATTTGATGGCATTTTTTTATAAAGAAATGAAAAAAGAAGCACCAGCCAACTAGACATTCTTGTGGCACGAGTATTTAAGAACTGTATGAGCCTCAAATCATGTGCAAGGCCTAGAAATAGGAAGAGCAAAGAAAGAAAGAAGGTAGTAGAGGAAGGAGAGGACGGAAAGGGAAAAAAGAGACAAAATGCACAAGTGCAATGCCCTGAATGTGTTCTCTCCCTTAAACTTAGATTGCAAGAGTATTCATAGGTGGATAATAAAAACCAAAATGCCCTAAGTGAGATAGCCAACAACTTCTAATCAATGTTAATGATAAGCCAAGAAGATCAACTCGAGTACCCATCAAAAACCCAAGATACAAGGATGGAGGTGAAACAGTTTGCACGTGGCATGCAAGGCGGCGTAAGATAAAAACCATGCTGATTGCATATTATGGTTTAAGATTTACATTAGTTAATGCTTTTATTTTGCTTGCATGGGAATCGGTCAATAAGTTAGAATATTTCTGTTATTGTTGGCTATTATATTGCCAACTAATCGCTTCACTCCTTTTGTTTAGAGAAGTAGTTGAGTCCTTATGTATTTAAACTCTGCTACTTAGCAATGAACGGCAGAGAAAAAAATTCAATAAAACTACCAGGTTCATTCTCACCTTAAGCAGAATACTCTCTTCTCTGCAAAATTTCTACATAGCTTTGACTGGGACCAATCATTTGGTATCAGAACTATAGAAGATGACTACCAACAAGGAAAGAATCGAGAATTTGGAAGCGAGTCTTGGGGGACTTCAAGATAATCTAAGCAGAATGGAGTTGGGCATCAACGACAAACTACATCAGCTTGAAACTGCTATTAGCAAAATCTCTGGAGTCTTGCTTACAAGGCAAGATCCACTCTCTAGAAATGTCATTGAACACAGCGGACAGACCTCCAATGGGCGTTCCCGTGAAATCACAAGAGGGGGACGGCCAATGTTCTCTTCCAAGTTGGCTAAGCTTGAATTTTCCAAGTATTCTGGTGATGACCCAACTGAATGGCTTAACCGTGTCAACCAATTCTTTGATTACCAGGGCACTTTGGAAACACAAAAGGTATCCTTGGCTTCTTTTCACCTGGAAGGGGAAGCAAATCAATGGTGGCAGTGGATATGCAAGGCTTATCAGGAGGAAGGGAAGGAAGTGTCGTGGGGCATTTTTGTGGAGGAATTAAGGTCTCGTTTTGGTACTACGGATTGTGAAGATTTTGATGAGTCTTTGTCAAAAATAAGACAGATGGGACCCTTATGCGAGTACCAGAAGGAATTTGAGAGGTTGGGAAATAAAGTGCAAGGTTGGACTCAAAAGGCATTGGTAGGCACCTTCATGGGAGGACTTAAAACTGAAATAGCAGATGGAATTAGAATGTTTAAGCCAGAATCTTTGAAGGAAGCTATCAGTTTGGCCAGAATGCAAGATGAGCAGCTGAATCATCAAAAGAAGGCTACACGTCCATTCAACAGGACCACTCTTGACTCTTCCCCAATGAAATTGAAGTCTACTTCACCAATGAAACGAATCACTTGGGATGAGATGCAAAAGAGGCGAGCTCAAGGCCTTTGTTTTAATTGCAATGAGAAATTTGTACCTGGGCACAAATGCAAAGGACCACAGCTACTATTGCTTGAAGGAAATTATGATAAAAGTGAAACCGATGATGGAGGAGCTCACACCAACCTCCAAGGTGAACCCGAAATTTCACTCCATGCTCTCACCGGGTGGGTGAAAGCTCGAACCATGCGAGTCTTGGCTAAAGTGGGTCCTCATGAACTGATTGTTCTTATTGATAGTGGGTCAACACATAATTTCATCAATGAAAGGGTAGCCGAACTGTTACAATTACCAGTAGTACCAACTGAACCCTTCAGTGTGAAAGTGGCTAATGGTGAGCCTCTAAAGTGCCAAGAGAGGTTTGAAAATGTTCAAGTCCTATTGCAAGGTATCCCATTTACCTTAACTCTCTATTCAGTACCGCTGATTGGGTTGGATATGGTGTTAGGGGTTCATTGGCTTGAACGGTTGGGCACGGTGGTTTGTGACCGGAAAAGGATGACAATGGAGTTTTCATGGAGGGACCACCGTCATTAATTGAAAGGAATTGACAACCGACCGATTCAGCCTACGACATTCAAAACAATTTCAAAAGAGATGAAGCAGGAAAATTCTATTTTTGCCATATGTCTACAACCAACCATGGAAGAAATACCTAAAAAAATCCACCCGGATATGCGCAATTATTACAGGAATTTTAAGACATCTATTAGGAACCAAAGCAGCTTCCACCAGAAAGGGAAATAGATCACCACATCAACCTCAAAGAGGGGACCGAGCCAGTTAATGTACGACCATACAGGTATGCCTATTTTCAAAAGGCCGAAATAGAAAAACAAGTTCATGACATGTTAAAATTGGGGCTAATAAGGTCTAGCACAAGTCCATTCTCTTCTCCTGTTTTGTTAGTCAAAATGAAAGATGGAACTTGGCGTTTTTGCATTAACTATAGAGCTCTTAAAACCGTAACCATCAAGGATAGATTCCCTATTCCAACCGTTGATGATATGCTTAACAAACTGTATGGGGCGGGCTTCTTTACTAAACTTGATCTACGACCAGGTTATCACCAGGTACGGGTACACCCATTAGACATTTACAAAACTGCCTTTCACACCCACGATGGTCATTATGAATATTTGGTTATGCCTTTTGGCTTGTGTAATGCTCCTTCAACTTTTCAAGCCATTATGAATTCTATATTCCATCCATATCTTCGCAAATTTGTGTTAGTCTTCTTTGATGATATTTTAATTTATAGCCCCAGTTGGACCATGCATCTTGAACATGTTAAAAAGGCTTTTGAAATATTAAGGCATCACAAATTTTTCATCAAGCTTAGCAAGTGTGCTTTTGGCCAGCCAGAAATTGAATATTTGGGTCACATTGTAACTGCACAGGGTGTTAAGGTGAACCAAGGAAACATTAAGGCTATGCTCAATTGGCCTCGACCCACTAATGTTTCTGAATTGCGTGGATTCTTAGGTCTTACAGGTTATTATAGAAAGTTCATCCGCAATTATGGAATTATAGCTCGGTCGCTTACCAACCTCTTAAAAAAGGGGCAATTCAGGTGGACGGAAGAAGCGGAGGATGCATTTAAGGATTTGAAGCAAGCTATGACTTCTGCTCCTACACTTGCTATGCCTAACTTTAATGAACCATTTGTCATTGAATCTGATGCTTCCGGTAATGGCATTGGAGCAGTATTAACTCAACAAGGGAAGCCCATAGCATTCATGAGCCAAGCCTTGGGAGTCACAAAGCAATCATGGTCTACCTATGCTAAAGAAATGCTCGCCATTGTTCAAGCTATTCAGACTTGGCGTCCTTACTTGATGGGCCGAAAGTTCTATATCCAAACTGACCAATGCAGCCTCAAGTACTTGATGGACCAGCGCATAATAACACCGGAACAACAGAAGTGGGGTGTCTAAATTGTTGGGGTATGACTATGAGATTACTTACAAGCGAGGAAAACAGAATTCAGCTGCTGATGCCTTGTCAAGAGTGACAGGCAGTCCTAGCCTTAATACTCTTTTTGTTCCTCAAACATCTTTGTGGAATGCAATCAAGGACGAAGCCAACAGGCATCCTTATATGGTCCGAATTGGCAAGCTTGCAACTAAAAATCCTGGAGCTCCATATAAATGGAGGAATGGTTTGGTATGTTACAAAAACCGTGTAGTTATTCCTCCTAATTCCCATCTTGTCAAACAGCTGTTGCAGGAATTCCATGATTCACCATATGTAGGACATTCTGGAGTATTGAGAACATACAAGCGGTTGGCACAGCAATTCTATTGGCCATCGATGCATAAGGTGATTCAACAATATGTAGCCTCTCGCACAGTTTGCCAAAAGAATAAAATGGAAACTTTATCTCCAGCGGGTCTTCTCCAACCATTGCCCATTCCTTGTCAAGTATGGGATGACATCACCATAGATTTTATTGAAGGTTTACCACCATCTCATGGCAAGAGCACCATTTTGGTGGTAGTTGACCACCTAAGTAAATCAGCTCATTTCTTGGCTTTATCGCATCCTTATATAGCAAAAATAAGAGCCGAGAAATTTGTGGAAGGGATTGTCAAGCTACATGGCATGCCAAAATCAATTATCAGTAGTGACCGAGATCCAATTTTTATAAGTCACTTTTGGCGCGAATTCTTCAAAATGTCGGGAACTAAACTACATATGAGCTCTGCCTACCATCCCCAAACCGACAGTCAATCTGAGGTAGTTAACAGGGGTGTCGAGCAGTATCTACGATGTTTTGTTTTCCAACCACCTCAAAAGTGGAGTTCTTTTCTTCCATGGGCTGAATTTTGGTACAACACTACATACCATAGTTCTATTGGGATGACACCATTTCAAGCTCTCTATGGGAGGCCACCGCGGATTATTCCCCATTATCAAGTTGGAGCATCTTCAGTCAATGAAGTGGACCAAACAATGGTATCCCGAAATGCCATTTTACAGCAGCTCAAAGCCAATTTACATGCAGCGGTCAATCGAATGAAACAAGTGGCTGATTCAAAAAGAAGGGACGTGGAATTTCAAGTGGGAGATTTAGTCTTCCTTAAACTCCATCCTTAACGCCAACAAACGGTCTATAGGAGAGCATATCAAAAGCTGGCTAGTTACTTTTATGGTCCGTACCAAATTGAAGCAAAGGTTGGAAAGGTAGCTTACAAACTCAAATTACCTGAAGGGACTCGAATTCATCCTGTTTTTCATGTTTCAATGCTTAAAAGGCAAGTAGGAGAGACTGATGCAGCTAGCATTGAACTACCACCATAGCGGATGATGGATGGTGAGATTATTGTGGAACCTGAAGCTATTTTGGATACTAGATGGGTTAAGAAAGGGTCAAGTTTTGTTGAGGAAAGCCTGGTTCAGTGGAAAAAGCTTCCAAAAGAAGATGCTACATGGGAAAATACACAAGATCTACAAAACAAGTTTATCAACTTGAACCTTGAGGATAAGGTTCCATTAAAAGAAGGGGGCAATGATAA
Organism: Areca catechu; assembly: GCA_021397845.1. Classification (NCBI taxonomy): domain Eukaryota; kingdom Viridiplantae; phylum Streptophyta; class Magnoliopsida; order Arecales; family Arecaceae; genus Areca; species Areca catechu. The sequence continues at coordinate 144,805,548 of CM038047.1, forward strand.
GCCAAGAAGATCAACTCGAGAACCCATTAAAAACCCAAGATACAAGGATTGAGGTGAAACAGTTTGCACGTGGCATGCAAGGCAGCGTAAGATAAAAACCATGCTGATTGCATATTATGGTTTAAGATTTACATTAGTTATTGCTGTTATATAGCTTGCATAGGAATTGGTCAATAAGTTAGAAAGAATATTTCTGTTATTGTTGGCTATTATATCGCCAACCAATTGCTTCACTCCTTTTGTTTAGAGAAGTAGTTGAATCCTTATGTATTTAAACTCTGCTACTTAGCAATGAATGGCAGAGAAAAAAATTCAATAAAACTACCAGGTTCATTCTCACCTTAAGCAGAATACTCTCTTCTCTGCAAAATTTCTACATAGCTTTGACTGGGACCAATCAGTTAAACATGATTCGGCAAGGAATCATGCCCCTAACCCATATAATTATAGCTCATGTATAAAAGATAAAGTTATCAAAGTCTCAAGGTCTCTCACGGCTTAGGCAAATGGTGCAATGTAAGTTGCATGCCTTGACAAAATGAGGTGTAAAAATATAAATATACATTTAGACAAAAATGCACATGTGATGCTAAATATATTTAATAATACGGTATCAATTTGAGAACATGATACCAAAAAAAAGCTTTAGAACTCAAATTTATATACATACAAAGGACATGGTGTATTCTATCCTCTTTTATGTTTCTAAAGGACAGAAACATAGCTGCAGCTGCGGCCGAGCAGCTGCAGCAGAAGAAGAAAAAAAGAGGAAGTGCAGCAAAAGAAAGAAGAAGAAGAAGAAGAGGCAAAAAAGAGATTTAAGTCCCCTATTTCACAGCAGTAGAGGCCCCTGTTTCACACAGCAGTAGGAATGCCCTGTCAAAAGAAGAAGAAGAAGAAGAAGAAAAAGAGAGAAGAAAACAGAAGAAAAGAAAGAAGAGATTCATATAACAGCAGGGTTCCCTGTTTCACAGTATAGTGCCACAGTTAGGACAGCCGAGCACCTACATGGACCTGAGGAGACCAGCAAGGAAGCACTCCACAAAATTCCACATCAATCGGAATTCGTTTAGATAGCCAACAAGCAAGCCCTAGGTCACTGCGCACTAAGAACCCTGCAGCAATGATCTAGTTCGTGTCTCCCCGCTTCCATGGACCTGGGATGCACCTCCAAATCTCAAATGCACGCCTTAACACCCTAGGAACCAAGGCTAGTTGCGTGATACCTTGGGGCTTTGATACTTGGAGACAAAACTATGGATGAGTAGTCCTTGTTCAACTGGAACTCCATGGTAGCATCTCCCTTCAACAGCCTTTGCCCGTGCTTGTCTATTTGCGCGCTTCCTGGACTCGAACCCACCTCCAAAGCATCTCCACGCCTCTCCTTTGATTTTAGATCAGATCAGAGGCCTTCTTGGATGTAGATCCCTTCTTTGGATGCTGAGGAGAGAGCGTCCCAAAGGACTCCAACACCTTGCCGCACACCCTCTCACGCGCGTCCTCTTTTCCTCATGCGTGGGCGCGCCTTCTCTCCTATTTTTCCAAGGGAAATCAGAGACTTGAAGCCTCTCTTTGATGTGATAAACCTTGGTCCACAAGTCTTGGGCGGTGGAGAGAGAGAGTCACTAGGAGAAGGAACCCTTAGAGCTCAGAAGGGGGGCGTGCGTGAAGTACTCGCATGCGCCCCCTTCTCCTTCTTTGGGGCAGCATGGAGCCTCCTTGCTGCTGCTTGGACAGCAAGAAACCAGGGAGAGAGGGAGAAAAAAGTTAGGGAAAAATTAGGTTTGATTCCTTGATCATTAGGTTCTATGGTATGTCCCTTTTATAGACCAAAAGGACCATCCTAATCCAACTAGAAATACAACTCATGAACCTAACCTAATTCAAATTTCTCCTAAGGCTAATCCAATTAGAATAGTACTTATCCAAGCTCATATACATCCATGATTGACCCACTCTCACATCCACTTGGATCCAAATCTGATCCAACATGGATTAAACCCCTCAAGATCCAAAATCCTGGATCTTGAGCCCTACCCTAAGACCAAATCGGTTATAGCCCTAGGACCCAAACCAATCCTAGACACTTAAGCCATTGGCATGACTTCTTTCCTGGTCTTCCCAAGCATGGGAGTACCATATCTGTGACAATAATCTCCACTTTGGCACCCACAAGTTATGGCACACTCCGTGTGATCCGTCTGTACCAACCTGCTGCCAAGGTTTTAAATCCCGTGGGACAAGGCTGTCCCAGTTTTTTCATGGAATAGGATGCATTGGCGTCCCGTCCCGTCCCAACACTTGGAATAGGGGATATCCCAAGGTATCCCGATTGGGATGCTAGGATGCTGGCGGGACGTCCTGTCCCAACACATGAGATGGTATCCCGTCCCGGTGTCCCACGGAACGTCCTGCCGGGACCTGAATCCTTGCCTGTTGCCACCACGCACCCTAACAGCTTCCTGTGCAAACTCTAATGCCAATGCCAAATCCTTCAACCCTAGAAGCCTCTGAGATGATCACCTCCACCTAAGCTGAAAATTCTTGGCTTGTATCCGGGCACCCTCCTGTGTCCTGTTGGCATCTTCCTCTGGGCACTCTTGTATTCTGTTGGTATCTTCTTTTACACCAGAACCAGTCATCGCTTCAACTTCTCCTAGAGGGACTGCAACTCTCCTGTCCAGGCTCGAACCCACCTATCTCTCTCGGGACTCGTCTTAGTCTCCTCATAGGTATCCGGGTCCTCTCTCACTACAAACTATTTGACACCGTCCTCTTCGGTGCCCACATATCCTGCAAACATCCATGTAGTGTGTTACCACCACTAGTACTGGAATTGGAACCTTGCACCTCTCAGCTCTAAACCTATGCCAAACCATCCTCACCTATGGAGACACCTCTGACCAATGCTCCACTTGAATGACAACTCTTCTTGGTGCCTCTGCGGAAGAAAAAAAAGTAAAATCCAAGGTCAGTTGCTCAAAGATGTCCTACTGGAACTCTTGTTGCACCTCCATCGCTACTGCTCCTGTTTTGGACCCTCCACATTCCACAGATCCCTCCAAAACATCCAAGAGGAACTTCTTTGAACCAGCAGCGACAATCCAGGAATAAACCATATCCACCACCCCAAGGCTCCGCAAATCCATGCTCAAGTCGAACCGCTGAATGCACCCTAACTACTTCCCTACTTTCCTGTATCTAAAGGCTGTATAGTTGCTTCTTCAGCTTCACCTCGACCAATAATCCCTGGGGAACCTCTCCTCTAGCATGCCAATCACTCTTCATCTATCAAAGTGCCCCTTGCTACCCATCTTCTCCAAAGAACTCTGTTGCATATCTATTATACACTAGCCTTTCCTCCAAGATCAGATCCAACCGAAGTTGGACCAAAAAATCTACCACACAAACCTTCCATCCCACGAAGCTTCCCTTCTCGTCAAGCCTCTCAACCTCCACCTTCAACCTGCTGCTCCTGTTTGGCCAAACCACAACAAGAACGAAAGTAGATTCGAGGCATGGTGTGGAATAGGTGTGCAGATTTCAACAACCTGAAATAGAATTGCAGTAACCTTCTTCCTCCCTCCTTGGATGCCTCTTCCTGCTTCCTGTCCTCGAAACCTGATCTCCGACTCCTCTCCTTGCCTCCTACCTAGTGTAGGAGTTTCACCAGGTTCTGGATACCTAGGACCAGCAGAGAGAGCAAAAAATATCATTCTATCAAATTCTGTTTTGAACAAAATTTCTGCAGTGCCCTACTCCTTTCTATGCTCACTTGGCTCTAACACCAATTATTAGGACCGATATGCACCCACATGGACCTAAGCAAACCGGCGAGGAAGCACCCTATAAAATTCCATGTTGGTTGGAATTCATTTGGATAGCCAACAAGCAAGCCCTAGGTTGCTGCATGCCAAGAACCTTGTAGCAACGACCTAGTTCATGTCTCCGAGCTTCCACGGACCTAGGACATGCCTTCAGATCTCAAATCCAAGCCCTAACACCCTAGGAACCAAGGCTAGGGGTGTGATACCATAGGGCAAGGCTAGGGATGTGATACCATAGGGCATTGAGATATGGAATGAGTCCTTTTCGATAGGAACTCCATAGCAGCATCTCCCTTCAATAGCCTTTGCCCGTACTTGTCTGTTTGTGCACTTCCTGAACTCGAACCCACCTTCAAAGCCTCTCCATGCCTCTGATTTCAAATCAAATCAAATGCCTTCCTGGACATGAATCTCTTCTTTGGATGCTGGGGAGAGAGTCCCATAGGACTCCAACACCTAGCCGCACACCCTCTCACGCGCATCCTCCTTTCCTCACTCATGGATGTGCCTTCTCTCCTATTTTTTCATGGGAAATCAGAGGCTTAAAGCCTCTCCTTGATGTGAAAAACCTTGATCCACTAGTCTTGGGCGGTGGAGAGAGAGTCCCTGGGAGAAGGGACACTCAGCACTCAAAAGGAGGCACGCATGAAGTACTTGCGCACACCCCTTTCTCCTTCTTTGAGGTGGCATGGAACCTCCTTGCTACTACTTCGATAGCAAGAAACCTCGAAGAAAGGAATAGAAGAGTTAGAAAGAAATTAGGTTTGATTCCTTGATGATTAGGTTATATGGTATGCCCCTTTTATAGACCAAAAGGCTCCTAATCTAACTAGGAATACAACTCATGAACCTAACCTAACTCAAACTTCTTCCAAGACTAATCCAATTAGGAGAGCACTTATCTAGGCCCATGTACATCCATAACTTGACCCACTCTCACACCCATTTAGATCCAAATCCGATCCAACATAAACTATCCCCCTTAAGATCCAAAGTTTTGGACCTCGAGCCCATGAAGGACCAAACCTCTATCCTGGGACCAAACCGATCCTAGTTCTAGAACCCAAACCAATCCTAAATACTTGGAGCCATTGCCAAGACTCTCTATTGATATTCCAAGACTTGAAAGCATCACATCTATGCCAACAACTACAAAAAAGAGGGGAGAAGGTTGCCGCACCTAACCTTGGAGCTCCATTGAACACCTTGGAGTTCTCCCCCCCCTCCAAAAAAAAAAAAAAAAAAAAAAAACCAAAACAAAAAACCCCTTCTTCCCTTACTGAATCAGCCACTTAATTAATTTCTTCTGGCATTTTAATTATGCAGCTTTAGTCATCACTGAGATTTATTCCTACATATCTAATCAAGAGATTGACCTTATTTAAGAAAAGGTTCAAGAGGTTGAATTTTATTCAAGAAAGGTGCACCTTTTCCACACCTTAGAACATGGCTTTAAGGCATTTTTTGCACCTCTCTGAAGGAACTTCACCTCACTACAGGTGAGATGCTTGGGGTGGGCTTTGCCTGTTCCTTGCATGTAGATGCAGCTTTGACAACACTGATAAAAATATACCCTCTTATACCCAAAATTATATACATAAATTGTCAAGCATACATCTTTCAAGTTTTTTTTTTCCAAAGCAGCATTCAACAGAGGATTTAAAATGCATGTATGATAATGTGATTGGACATACAGAGTCATTTCTTCCATATCAAACTCTGGGAAGACTTGGTTCTTCTTACACTCACTTACTGTTCAAAGGAAATTTGAAAACTGTCATTTTTCAGAAGTCTTTCCAATAGACTAACAACCACAGAACAGGTATCATACTACATTTTTTATGGATAATGAAAAACATGATGCAACAAAAACACTTTATGAATGAACTTGTCAGTAGATAAATACTCCAGCAATCCAGTATGAACCAATGACATCAATATTGATTCACTTCAGCTTAAATGATGCCACCAGTCTTGTTTGAATAGGTAGAAGTTTAGTTATATGAATACTGCAACAAGTCTATTATTTGAAACTCACCCTGGCAGTTGACCAGCATGTTCTGCAGTAGGCATTTGCTTGCCATGGCTCAGACAATGTAGAGGCCTGAAGAAACGCATATCATTGCTTTGACAGGATGCACCTAGAGAAAGCTGCCCACGGTTCATTGGCAGGAACCGTGTATCCCAAACCAAGGTGTTATTTGATGTACTAGAGGCAGTAAAATAGGTACCGCAACCACTAAATGAAACAGATGTAACCTGTGAATGTGATAAAGAGACACAAATAAACATCAAATAAAAAAAGTTGAAAATAAAGAGAACAAAATAAAATAAATAGGAAAACTAAAAACGAGACAAAAAGCAAATCATAGAAGTTCTTATGTGGTCAGGCACAATACAGCTGGGATTTTTTCAAAACTGCTAAGTTCACACATCAATCCAATTATTTTTTTAGAAAAAAAAAATGTTTTCATATTCCCAACTTCCTAGGATGGCCAGGGCAAACTTTCTTCAAGAGACAATTTCAAGAAAAATCTCCGGTGAAGAAAATAATGTAGCAGACATGGCAGGAAAATATGAATGCAGCCGTGTGCAGTGTCACCAAAGGATTACAAGAAAAAAACTCCAAATGAAACACATAAATTTCTATCAGAAGCACATGCAATCTTGGAGCTCATCTTACATACTACACTTGATTGACTCATCTTTCATGAGTGATTAAAAAAAAAAAATCCAATCAAGGTAGCAATCACTCCTATAACTGCGCACCTGAAGACCAAGTTCTCAAGACCCGGTAATGCCAGTGAACCCAATAATTCAAAAAGGCCTGAAACGAATGAAGGAATCACCAGGTTTAATTTTAAACACTAGATGCCCTAATTGTCTACTCAAAAGGATAGAAATTAATCTTGAATTCTTAAGATCACTCCAAAATGTCAAAAACATCCTGGATGAAGGGAAAAAAGGAAGATATAGAATAAACCAGCCAAAAATCTCTTTGGTATTCACATTTCTTAATTAATCTTCCTCTAAACATGAGGAGAAGTGGTTGAAAAGATGCAAGATTTGGTGTTATTAGCTAACTCTAGGGATCAAGGATGGCCGAACCAGCCAGTCTGGAACCAGTTTGTGATGTTGTTCAAGTGCCATCCTCCTCGCTTGCGATATTCAAGTGCCCCCATCCACCCCTCTCATAAACATCCCCACCCCACCCTCGCGACCACTTGTGATGGTCTCATAGAAGGATTTCTGCCCTTCTGGTAAGTCCTCGCTCTTTCTCCCCCCCTAAGCGTTAGGATTTCCCTCGGCCAGTTCACCTTCACTCACCTTTGATCAGCTGATTCAGATCTCTCTCTCTCTCTCTCTCTCTCTCTCTCTCTCTCTCCAAGGGTTAGGGTTCACTCACCCCTCTCAAGCCTCCCTATGCACAGCCTTTGCCTGAGAAGACCGCACACACGGGTACGGCATCAGGCCTTGTGCCCGCCATTGGTACCTTCACATGTCAATGCCAACACCACCTCCTCCAAATCCAACCTAGGTGAGTCCCCCCTCCCTCCCTCCCTCCCTCTCCTTCCTCTTCCCTTCTCCTCCTTCTCCCTCCCACTCTTTCCTCCACTCCAACCCTCTCCCTCTCTCTCCCCATGGTTCCAGTAGCCATGGTTCAGAACAGCATAGATTGATACTGCATTGTACCGATTGCTGGCCTGCATGCCTATCCGTACCGGTTCTTCCATCCTTCCTAACATATTACAATTGATTCTCTCATGTAATTTAAGCCAATGGTCCAACACATACACACAACTATATGCAGTCCAAAAAAATATATAAGTAAATTTTATGATACACCTCGATACAAGATTTTCGGAACCGGTACCGGACCACATTCTAACTAGCCAGCAGTACTGGACCAGCACGAACCAACACAAAAATGAACGAACGAACGAACGAACTAGGGAGGAGGATAAAAGAGAGGGAAAAAGAGGAAGAGAAAGAGAGAAGGGGAGAGGAGGAGGTGGAGGTGGTAAAGATGTCGGCAGTAGCCAATGGAGGGCTGCAAGGGCCACCACGGCACCCCGTCGTCTGCAAGAGAAAAAGATGAGAAAAAGATAGAGAGGGAGGAGGGAAAGAAAATGAGAAAGGGGAAGGTGGCAGGGAGGCTGCATGGCTAGCCATCATGACCATCGGATGGCATAATGCCACCCACGGCTCCACGAGCATGAAACAAGGACATGGGATTTTTTTTAAAGTCCCAACCAAAGTAAAGCAGGCAATGGGGTGTTTCGGCTTCAGTCTAGTCAAGGTTTTGAACAAAAAATCCTGATGAATGGGGGCCATCCCCTATTCCGCAATAGCGGCTTCACAAGAGCCTTTTCCACGGTCCAGCAGTTACCTGATGGCCCTTCAATGCCCTCTCTACCACCTTTCCCACCCTTTGGTCCTCTCCCTCACCCTCTCTCTCTCTTAATTAGAGGCTCTAGCAAAGAACGTGGAGTTCTGGAGGCCTCTACAGCCCTCCGGGAAGCCATCATTGGCCTCCAGCGGCATCATCCTCTCTTTCCCTCCCCTGTCTCTTTCTTCTCCTCTCCCTCCACCATTTGACACCGGTGTTCTAATTTGTGTGTCCGAAATGACCCCGTTTGCCGCCAATATAGCTCGGGACGCCCCGAACCACCCAATTCGGTCCGGTTCCGAAAACCCTACCTCAATAATTCAATCTCATAGTAGATCAAGGATAAACTCATAAAAGTCTATATATTAGATTTAGATAGTGAAAATGTGGTATCTGAATCTTGTTAAATAGAGAATAGGATACCTCATAAACTAAGTACATGGAAACAATAGGGTAATATAAGAAGTCATGGCTGAAAATGTCACATCAATCACATGTTACCATTATTTAGAGCATCAAAATGTGCAATAGAGAAATGGAAGGGAGATGAAGGCAACAACTATGTTAATGACAAAGTATTAAAGCCAAATAATGCAGATAGTAATGGCAGTCATCACAAGAAGCATAACCTTGAAAGTTGAAAACTTGAAATAAGAATAAGAAATATTCCATGGTAAAGCAAAGAACAATTAGATAAGCCTCAAATTTCTCAATTCAACCATCCAGCAAGACTTGATATTTTAGACCAGTAAGCAACATAAGTAAACCTTGTTTATATGAGGGACTAGATTCCAATTATATGTTGTTCACTGAAGAGTTCAAGGATTGTCAAACACAAATGCTGGCAGACATTGATACTAGATAAGCTAATGATAAAGCAAGGAGTCTTAATAATATAAAAAACCAGAAATAAAAACAAACCATCATAACCATCATCTGAGAAGGGTGGGCAGGGAATTGGGATAAGAAGACAGGAATGAACAACAGTATTCAAAGATCACTTAATGCATTGAGAGTGAACCTAATTAACAGCAAGATGGTTGGGAAGCAGTACAGAAGTACATAGTGTAAGGAGTTTGAGGATAGCACAAGCATGACAATGAAGTTAAAAGATCCAGGATAAAACAGAACCAGAGAATTAGGAGAATCAGAATAATGTTGCAAGTAAATGTCAAATATTATCTCAGGTTTCAAAATCCAAGTGTAGTCTGATACACATGCATTTTACTTATAAAAAGTATAGCATACTTTTAATTAATGTCTAGCATGGATTTTTTTAGCATTTTTTTCGTTTCTATGAGCCTCAAAGAGTTTTTGTAATTTCAGAATTTAATTTGAAAAACCAAATCTGCATCCAATGGTTCCAAAAAATGCAAAATTTTCTAAATTATTTTCTTGATTTGCTTTTATGTTTGACTTTTTTTTTTTACTATTTTGACTTTCTTTTTAATATCAAAACTGCAAATGCAAAAACTCAACATGCCCAACCGAAACCAAGATTTGTAATCCTGATCTCAGTCAATAAACCATCCCTCAATCAGCATAACTCTTGAGCTACCTCTACTATTTTCTAAACCTTCCATTTCTCAATTTATCACACATTCAGCTTTGCAACTGGGAGCTTTATCCAAAATTTGTACTAGGGACCATAATATACTGCACAACAATCTGACTTGAACAAAACTCTAGAACTTTTTAATCCAAATTTTGAGAGCCTGCAGTCACAATTGGTCACTCCAAAAGCACTTAAGTATGGCCAGAAATATAAAATCTTATTACAATCCTAGTATATTGATGCTTAAAAAGGTAATAAAAGAGGAAAAAAAAAAAAAAAAACTAGTAAAAGTTCAGCCAAGAATTTTATAGTGAAGACAAACCACCTCATGACCAGAGCCCACTGAGAGATGATTAATTGCAGCACAAGTCCGGATGTCAAATAAGCCAACAGTCCCATCCCCAGCACCTACACATCCAGGATATAAAGTACCATTCAACTAGTTAGTTGTCTCGCAGGGCTGAAATTAATACAAATTAATGCCTAGTTGCCTACCAATTATGAATGAACAGAATGCACCTGTTATTATAGTGTTGCAAGCTGGATTTGTTTTCAATGATGTAATATACTGTAGGAAAAACAATATCAGTAAGCTGTTGAACATGTAAGCTTTTCAGGACTCAAATGAAAATAACGTACAGAATCATTTGCAGGGAATGATAGACAGGATTCTGGAGATTCAATATCCCACAACTGCACTACGGCTGGACCACCATATTCACAATCACTTCCACAGACGAGAAGGTTTTCACTGCCAAACTCCATAGCATCAATGGAAGGATAAACCTGGTCTCGGATCCTCCATTCAAAAAATCAAAAGATATATTCAATGAAGCTTATAACAAGTACATTTAGAAATTAGAATAACTGCACGTCTATTTGACCTGTACACAACAGAACTGCAAATCATAATACATGATTGCATGAGATAAAGATCAGACTTTCAGTCCTCAATAAATATTATTAAGCACTCACACACTAAAAAACCCACATATGCAGGCACATGTAGATCCCTACCCCTACACAAAAAAGGAACCATGGATGACATGAGTGAGCACTTATAGGTACAGATCAAGTATATAGGTACAGATCAAGTATCTTCTAAATTCAATTCTGTTGTATATAAGCATAGCAGGCACATGTAGACCCCTACCCCAAACACAAACAAGGCACTATGGACGAAATGAGTGAGCACCTATACCATGGGTATCAGATCAAGTATCTAATCATTGGGGGAACTTACCCATAAAGCTTAATCTTAAATGAGCTGTCACCAGTGGCAGAGCCATGATTTTAAGCAAAAGGGGCAAAAAAATGAAGCAATGTTGAACAATTTTATCTAAATCTAAAACATTAGGTGTTTATATAATATCATTTAATAAACACAACTGAAACATCTACTGGATAATGGTCAATGAATAAAAAATAAGACAACATCACAAATTAAAAAAAAACAATGATTTAAAGAAAAAAAATCTAAGCATGCATCAAATAAAACTAAAATGTGTGATTTTCTTGTTCTTCTTCTACTTTTCCTTTTTTTCAACTAAAGGATGGGCATAAATGAAACAACAAACCCTTTGTAATCCCAAGCCACTGAATGGGTATGTTTGTTCACTTGCAAGACCCTTTCAGTACTATTTTCTCTAAAATACTTGGACAGAGAGAAGGAAGAAGGATCTCAATTAATGGAGCTCATTGCATACCCTTCAAAATTTCTCTTGTTGCATGCATGACTCTCTAAAGTTGCAAATGGCATATAAGTCCTCACAAAAAATTGTTCTTTACAATTATACCCCTCTTGATGTACAACAATTTCAAAAGGGCGAAATTTGATAGTTTGGAAGTGAAATGATGAAAATGTTCTCCTTTTGCATGTAGATCCTCCAAAACACAAAATGACTTTTAGACATTTCATCAGCAAAATTAAAAAGTAACCCTCCAACTTCTCATGTGTCATTAGTCATCACAGAAATGGCATGTCATGCTAACAAAATTAATAATCAAATAGCATGAGATTTTAAAAACAACATATGTGGTTTTAAAACACGGACAGACAAGAGATAAGTGGTCAAGATTGGCAGGGGCAATGGCAGGAAAGTCCTTCATCCATTCATCAAGGGACATTTAATGGGATATGATTAAGAAGAGCCTATCCATGTTCACAATATTGAAAATGCTAGTTTTTCGATAGCCTTGTAGATGCAATGGTAATCAAGATTATAGAACATCACACTGACAATATAAATGCCATATGCTCCCTGGAGTCTCAATCTAGATCCTATTTGACTTAGGCAAGGGTTTTAATCAACTGCAATCCAATGCTCCTTTGACTTAGGTGTCACTGCCCAGTCATAGAGTTACCAGAATCGGCAAGAGCCATCAGTCTCGATCCAATAACAAAATGACCTCCTCGACATTAATGAGCTGCCCATCATTTGTTTCATGGGAGGATCAAAAAAGATCCAATACATGCATGATTTCAGCCAGAATTGGAGCATTTGCCTCCCACCAAAAAGTGGAAAGCTTCACAAAGTGCCCATGCGACTATTCTAGAAAAAGAATGGTAACACCCACTCACCACTTGTCTTGGTTGGAGGCCTCCATTAGAACTCAAGCCAGATACATAAAAGCAACTGTGTTGTGATTTTTGGTTGTGAAACCACCATGTCTACTAACCATTCCATCCCGAAAGTGGGCATGAACATGAGAGTAGCATAAGATTAGACGTCGCACCTCATGGAAATGCCACAGCAATAAGACTCAGGGATGGACATCATATTGCAGGTAAGGGAGGTGGATATAGTCTTTGATGAAGTCAAGGACTTACAGCAAATTTCCCATCATGACAGTCTAATTGCAAGGAGCATTCAGGATCCTACTGGAGCATCAAAGTCATTTGATGGTCCAAATTGCTCTTGTATTGAGTCAGCATTTTTCTAGTATTTTATTGAAGTCTTGTTCATTACATAACTATTAACTTAGGCCCTAAGTTACTCAGCAGTCAAGTTACTTGATGTACAAGTTAATTGGGCCCCACATCATTTTTTTAATTCATTTGGTTACTTAATACTTCGGGTAGAGTATATATAGGACATAGTCATATAAGAGAGATAAAAGAAAGACTTAAATCATGAATTATGTTGAATGTGTTTGTATTGATGAGAAAGAAGACTGTTCCTCTCTTCTCTCTTCCCTCTCTCCCCTTATCTCCAGTGCCTTCCTTTTCTGTTCCTTCTCTCTTTTACGTTCTTCCCCTTTCTTCATCTAGTCCTCTTTCTTTTTTTCTGAAACTTGAAGCATTTCCTGAAATAAATTATAGACAAACACCAACCCTTCTACCTAAGAAAGACCATTCTAACACCAATGCTATTCTCTAAACCCAATGAAGGACCGAGAATGCTTCCCTCTTCCCCTTAATTCGCTAAATTGTACACTTCTGCCCCATTTTCAGCAATAGTATAGCAAGCATAAAAGGGAGCAAAGCCCTTCACAAACTGTTAGGTCTACTGACGCATAAGCAAAGCATCCCCAAGAGGTCCTGCATCAAACTTGTTTGAACTAGAAGAAGAACAATTAAAAAGGAAGAGAGATGGACATCATTGGTTGTATTGTAGGCAAAACTTTTTTTCTTTTTCTTTTTTTTTTTGTGTTGTTGTTGTTGTTGGGTGTGTAACCAGTAAATAAGTTTGGTATATTTTTTAAATCCGAAAAAGCTAACCAGAATAAATTCAAGTTGCCAAAATCAGTGAAACTGTTGAAACTGCCGAAACCAACTGAAACTGATAATGTCAGTCAGGTTCAATCAGTTTGGGTCAAAACTTTAAACCTTGACAGACCCTTTTATAGCAATTTGTAGGTTTAAGTTTGTATCTACCCTCTAATTTCATTATTCTGACAAATATGCCCAACAAGCTTTTTATTAAAAAAAAAAAAACCCAGTGGTCCAGTGGCATTCTTTAGGGTCACATATCTCTGTGAAAAGAAGGCCCTTTAGGTGAACTGAAGTCCAATATATAATACACGTAAACATGTAGAACACTGCTTTTGCAAGTATGCAGGAACAAATGGTTATTATCAAGGACCAAAGACAAAATGGTAACCATCAGTGGAACACATTCCAGCATAGTCCAAACTCCAAAAGACCTTTCAGGCCATCAGGATTCTCCTAAAATCTACTTGATTCTGAATTTAAAATCAAGGAATAGTGAACCGGTACCGGACCTCATACTGGCCACCGACCAGTATGGTATGGTACCATATTGTACCATACCGGGTCCATGAAATTACAAAAAATTTTCTTCCCTTTCCATGGCTATATTATTTAACCTGAATTGGACCCAAATCAGGCCAAACCGGGCCTGAACCGGACTGAACCTGGCAAACTGTACCGATATGGTATAGTACGGTATCATACCGGTACGGTATAGGATTTTTTTGAACAGTCCGAGGTTTTGGACTGTTTTTCATGGCTAAACTGCACTGGCTCTTGGCCGGTACGGTACGCCCCGAACCGGGTGGTTCAAGATGGTACCGAGAACCTTGTTTAAAATGGGTTTATAGAGTCTCCAAGATTTTTATGTGAAAATAAGACAATCCAAACATGTAACATGCACAAAGATTTTGATGTGAATTACAGGTTCAACAGACTTGGTTGATTTAGATCTGAAATCAGCAGATTTTTTTGCACTCCAGTTCATACAAATTCACAGACCGCATTTTGACATTAGTCATTCCAACTTGACCAAGTTTTAACTTGGATTAAAGAGTTTTCAAAGTCCGGTGTCCTCATCAGGCATACCATCAACACCACCAAAAAGATTTTTAAAAAATAATAATAAAGCAACTTGACATATAGTGCAGGAATTCTTAGGATTACAAGCATATATGGTCTCATATTAGCTTGCAGAAACTGACCAACAACAGGAAACAGAATAGCAAAATCACACAAAGAATAAGAAGAAAGACATGAATAAGCATAACAAAATCTCTTATGAAATTTCAGAAAATTAATTGTTAGTTGAAACTAAAACATTTGATATGAATAAAGCATTTTTTACATGATAATCTTTAACAATATAAAGAATTATAATTGAAATAAATGGTGTTTAATGGAACACAGATTTGATAGGGGTTAACAAGCAAGTAGTGAGGTCATTGAACTAGTGTGTCACCACAGTTTGACAATTTCATCTATTTGAAGATTTGATGAATCTGTAAAGACTACTGCGCTAACCTTGCAAATTTCAGCTAGCACCTTATGTGGAAGTACATTAAAAAAATATGAAAACCAATTAACAAGTAAAACAGTCACTCAGCTAAATTCCAAATCTCATAACGAATATAAAAGGAAAGTAGGCATCGGGTAATCTGCATTCTATACAAATAACAACTGCTTTTACCTTAAATTTGAGTTCAAATCAGCAGCAAGCTCACCCCTCAAAGCATTCCATAATAGAAGTTTTCCATCCCCCTTTGCTCCACTTGTGACCACTAGGCCTGAACCATTTTGAGCACATCACATAGTTGATAATACCGCAAGGTACACAACTACAAAATAAACACTGCAATAAATGGAAAATATAAAGGCATAGAGATTCTTTATTGGCAGGCTACTGTTGATTACATGAAATGACTTTATTTCATCCGCATAACTAACTAACAAAAACAACCTGGCCTCAATAGCACAGTTAGATTTCTAAAGCCAAAAAAAAGGCAAATCTAAATTTGAACAGACTTTATAGACAAATTACCAATACAAACCATATGATCACAAAAGGTTGACAGTTTCTGCATCATCTAACTAGTTGATGATTCAAAAACAGCTGCAAAACAGTCTGAGAAGGATCTGACATCTTTGCATAGAGGTCAAAGCAACAAGAAAGGTGGGAGATGATTAGGGTTGTTGTTAGGATGTGCAGACCTATGCAACAAGGACTCTAGCTGGACCAAATTAGGACACTAACCAGACTGAGTTTTTGCATCCAAATATGGGTCGGCTAAAAGTTTACCTGGCCTGAACTTAACCTGACACAAGCATACATCACATTGGGGTATTGGTCTGATTTTTGCTAACCCAGCCCAACATGGATCTGGTCCAATCCAGATTTGATGGTTTACCATGTAAATAATATGTAGTTTACAAAACTTACTAATCATGCCTTGAGGCTAAGTCATTACTAAATACTAAATAGTTTTGAGGGCATAGAGAGAATTGAGCTTTCCAAATAATAGTACCCACATAAGACTTGGACCCAATACCAATTAATAACCTACCCAGCCAGAACCCAGTCCCAGACAGCACATTATCCATCCCGGATCCAATCCCTACCCAGCCTAATCACAATCCTATCCTACCTAGACCGGACCAAACCAATTATTGAATGGGTAGGGTTTGTGATAAAATGAAGACCTGAACCCTCCAATAGGTCTGGATCTGGGTTAAGAGGTTCTTGGGTCCAACCTAATCAGACTCAATAGCACCCCTAGAGTTGATTTTGGAGTAACAAGGAGGAATGGAACTCTATCTTTAGGTTTAGAGAAAAATGCTAAACAAAATCAGTGTGATATTCAAATACAATTATTGCTACTACAACAAAATGAAGGCATCTAGAAGAAAATTCTCCAACTTCATGTTATTGAAGAAAATATAGCAAATGGACAACAGCATCAAACATAGCTCAAAGTTTTGGGTGTTAAAGACATAAATTGCCACCTCGAGAAGGAATGGGTGGATGGTGCAAAACTAGTGCAGAATATAAATCAAGACAGGTCAACATGTCAAACCAATTTTGTCATGCACAATGATAAGAAGCTGCAAGCACAAATGAATACATGCATCAGCAAGAACTGGGATAAGGCTATTGGTTACAAGGAACATCGATTTCAAACCTCATGTGATGCAAAACGGATAGGTTGAGTAGCTATATAGGGAATCAATATACAGTGGATAAAATTATGTACTTGAAAACATTCCAAAATTCCAGTTCAACACATGTTATCCATCACACAATAATCAGTATAGAACTTATTATTCCCTTTTAAAAATTCTATATGTGCTCTGGCTCTTGACCCAAAAGCTTGTTTTACTTCAAACTTCGCTAATCAACATGTCACTCTGAAAGACATGAGCATAGATTTTCATGCACTTGATAGTGATTTATGCAATGAATAAACTAGGTATGCAAAGCTTAAAGAGAATTATCAGAGTTTTTATACATACTTTTCATCAGTTTCATGTGCTTGTTAGAGGCACTTGAGGATTTACTTGAGGTGAAATTGAACTAAGCTGCTCAGGATTTTTATGTACATGTGTTTCTGTGCTTGTTAAAGGTGCTTCAAGATTTATTAGAGGTGCAAATGAACTGAGCCACTCATGGGCTCAGCTCATTAAGAGCTCATTTGAACTTGGCTCAGCTGGGAAATAAGCCAAGCTTAAACACTTCTTAAAGCTCGGCTCGTAAAAGAGCCAAGCCTGAACATCTACGTTGTTCAAATATGGTGGAAAAGCTTTGGGTTGGCTCGACTTAAGGCTTAGCCAAACCTAGTTCAAACAGGTTATGCAAAAGCTTGGCTCGAATTCGAGCTGAGCTTAAACAGATTGTTTAGTTTCTGAACTGAGCTTAAACAGCCCGGTACTCGACTCTGCTTGGCTTGTTTACAACCCTAAGATTTACATATGATGTTTAAAATGGGTTGGGTCCAAGATTTTTTGAACCAGTACCCATACCGGTTGCTGGCCGATATAGTATAGTACCAGTTATCCATACCAAGACATGGTAAGGTCAAGTGTGTTGGTCAAACCAGCATGCCAATTTTTTTTTTTTTTTTTTTTCAATTTTCATCTTAGAGAATGTAATCAATTTTTTAGAATTTCTTGAATAATTTTAAATCCAAATTGATGCCTTTCCATTTTGTTACTTGTTTTCCTAAATATCTTGACGCCTTCCCATCTTTATATAATGTGTTTTCCTCCAATTTCATATAATAGCCATAGCTAAATCATCCTGAATCATAGATGATTACTATGAAGTATACTATTATGGTATAAAATGGCTAATATAATTTTTTCTTTTGCAACCCCCTTTTTTTTCAAATATGTTGATGCATTTCCATCTTTATATAATGTACTTACTTACATTTTAATATGATAGCATGGGAAAAATAAGGTTACTTGTTTTTCCAAATGTTTATTATAGTATAAAATAACTAATATAGTTGCTTGTTTCCTCATATGTCATAATGCCTTTCCATCTTTATATAACATGCTTTTTTCCATTTTCATATAATAGCCATAGCTAAATCATCCTAAATCATGGATGATTACTATGAAATTTACTATTTTGGTATGAAAGGCTAATATGATTTTTTTTCTTGCTTTCTCTTTTTTTTTCTCCAATGTATTGATATCTTTTCATCTTTACATAATGTACTTTCCTCCATTTTCAAATAATAGCATAACAGACATGGTTACTTGTTTTTCTAAATATTTATTATAATATGAAATGGCTAATATGGTTACTTATTTTTCTAAATATCTTGATGCCTTTCCATTTTTATATAACATATTTTCCTTCATTTTCATATGATAGCCATAGTTCAATCCAAGGTCCGCTGAACCGGTACCGGGAGCCGTACTAGTCAGTAGGTGGTATGGTACGGTACGGTCCGTACCGTACCATAAGGTGTACCAGCGTGCCAAATTAAATAAAAAAATAATCTCTCTCCCCCCTCTCACTGAACTGACCCTGAACCGACCCGAACCGACCCGAACCAGGCCGAACCGGACCGAACCGAGCCTGAACCGATCCAAACAGGGCAGTTCGTACCGATACGGTACCGTACCATACCGATATGAAAAAAAAAATTATTTTTTTTCCAACGGTCCACTGTCCGGACCGTTTTCCGGTGACGAACCATACCTGCTCTTAGCCGGTACGGTACGGAACGCCCCGTACCGGGCGGTACGGAACGCCCCGTACCGGGCGGTACGGGACGGTTCCGAGAACCCTGGTTCAATCATTATGAATCAAGGATTACTATAAAATATACTATTATGCTATGAAATGGCTAAATATGATTTTTTCCTCATATTGTCCTTTTTTTAAAATTTGTTGATTCATTTCCATCTTTATATAACTATAGTTGCACTTTCCACCATTTTCATATAATAGTTATAGTGGTACATTATTTTCCTAGAATAATGGCCGGGCTGAGATATTCAAGAACTTCTATTAGCCAATTCAAGCAAAAAACCCTATGCAATCTAGTATTTTCTATGCAAAAAACTTGCAAATTTTGATAATTGTGGTACTCATTATCGAAAAGTCAACTAGAAATTTTAAATGAAAACAAGCAATAAATTGTTGTAAATCCTTCCAGATGAGATGCATTGACCTTCACCATTGTTATCCCAAGAAAATAGAAACAAATTTTTATTTGATAAAAATTAACTTAAAAATAGGATAGGACATGAAATCAATCATGTTTGGTAGATTTATATTAGAATATTATTGAGATTTTTGATAAATTGGTCATTCAAAATCACATACTTTAAAAAGTTCATTTAGATAAAACAAGATATTTATAGACTTTTGCAAGGGCATAAGAGAAAAAAAACTCTCCTATAATCAATCTTTGATTTTTTCACATTTTTCCTATATTTTTCTTTTTTTACTATGAAAACAAGTTAAAAGAGGAGATAAAAATTCTCAGGTCTTCTCCTCTCATCCAAACCACCTTTAAAAAAAAAAAAATGTAACCGAACTGAACCGCCCAGTTCAGCCTGGAAGGCTGGAACCTTGCCAAACCGCCCGATTTGACCCAATTCTTGTTGATTTGATGACGGAACCGAATTCCACCACTAAACCGACCAAGTTTAGGCCCGGTACAACTTGGTAAGAGCCGAATCGGTACTGAAAACCATAGATTGGTTAATATCGGATATTCTACATTTGCATTGCATAAAGATGATTGAATGATTTTTACTATAATCATGCATGTAAGAGTTGTTTTGGGCATAATAAATTGAACAGCAGCCATTTTCTTTTTAGATATTAAAAATAGGAAAAGTAATGAGACAAGGAATTCACACCATAGGTTCTCCAAGGCATTGTAAAATATAAGTAAAGCCATAAGGACAATGATGACTAATATTAATATCAGAAATAGATATACCAAAATTGCAATATATGTCAACTTACAAGACTGCCAACTATTGACTGTCATAGCATTAATTTTTTGCATATGTCCAACTGATGCTCGATCATCTCCCGTAGACCCCAAGGTAAAAAGACAAGAACCAGTTATGCAGTCCCAAACCTGGTTCATATTGAAAAGGATGAATCGAGAAGATAAATTTATTCTCAACCTTATCTCAAGAAACACTTCAAATTTCTGTAAATAAAAACTACAGTGCAAATAAAAAGATATAAATTACCTTTAACAAGTTACAACCACAGGAAACTACACTTGCACCTTTCACTGCAAATTCAACAGCCTGGATCTGTCAAACAACCAAAGTTACAGAGAAAAGGTCACATTACTCTGAACACAAAAATGTGCACAAGCATAAACTAAAAAACTGAAAAATAAATCTTCTACCTCAAAATTCACAATCAAACACAGAATATGATTAAAAAAATCAATATGATTAAAAAAATCAAAGTTAAGGAAAAAAAAGATAAATCAAAACATTAACATAGAAGCTATAAGGGTCAAGTAAGATCTTGTACATGGGATGGACCAGATTTACGCCTACAACCAGAGTTCAACAATTTCAATATCTCAAAGTAAATTCTACTATATATTACATTCTAATTGTATAAGTTCTTAACAACCTAATTCATAAAAAAAGATTTAAGTATACATTTTCAATTCAGCCAAAACAATTTAACCCACCAAACATCTACATCTATAATTGGGAAATTTTAGATGAATCATATATTTGTCCATTTTGGTTTTCTCATGGTTGTTTGATGATTACACTTAAATGACATCAATTGGTGGTTTTTGGATTAAAATTGAGGCTATTACATATATTTCCCTTCGTACCCCTAGCTAAAACAGGAAGCTTGTTCAAACAAAGTGAAAGCTATCCTATACAAACAAGCCTGATCCAGACCAATATTAAAGAAACCCTACTAGTTTCATTAAAAAAGATACACTTCTGAAGATGTTTGATAAGATGTGCATACCAGCTCCATACTACCCAAATGCACCACACTAGTCAGGAACCAATATGACCGATGTGCCCCAGTTTTTAGCAACCCAGAGGAGGCTCGCCCTAACTCGATGATTACTCAAGCAATACGGCCCATACTGCTACAGAAAGCATTAAGCCTATCTTGACGTTGGAAGGTTGGAAACAAGCAAACAATGGAGAAGGCATTCTCAACAAGGGGTCCATTACGAAGATTTTGAGCTAAAAATTCTTCTAGCTTGGAAAGCATCATCCCTTCACCCCTTTTTGCCATTCATCAAAAATCTGAATTAAAATTATAGTTTATTTGAAAAATTGGAGAGCTATTTTATTGTAGATCAAGTAGTTTTTGATCATTGAATTTCATGTCTTGAGCATGTATCTAGGATCAAAATGAACTGAAATCAAGGCTTTGGATTGAGCCCCAAAACCTACAACAAAAAATGATGTTAATCCAAAAATAACCCAAGCAAATGGTGTTTGTTTAGGTTAATTTTCAACTACCTTGTGAAGTAGGGGATGATCTACAATCCTACTGAATCATTATTTTTTTATTTGGACTAACTATTTTTAAAATTTTTAAAAAACAAATAACTAATTTTCAAGAATAAAACATAGTATCATGTTTGCATTGATGATATGCGCATGCTACTAATATCACACTAAACAGGCATGATTTGCGCATGCTTGGATTTAGCTTGAGTGTGGGCCCAACATTATGTTAAATTCAAAACCAACCTTACCCAAACACATCAATTCAAGTTGCTCTTTTTATAAACTATACACACTATGAATAACCTATAAAACACCTTAATTAAAATTAATTTTCAAATTTATTTATTTTTAAAATTAATTTTCTCACAAAATATTTATAAAAATATTTTAAACAATTAACTTTTTGAAAAGATGTAACCATGTTATTATAGTGCTACATAATTCTAAAAATATTTTTCATTAACACGAGGGATTATATTTCTAATTTTCAATGTCAACAATATGCTAGCAAGGTCAATAATATTATAATCAAGGATGGCCGAACCGGTCAGCTCAAGGCATACCGAATCAAACCGGTCATAGAGACAGAGATCAACACAGTTCATGCTAATTATTAGAAATAGTTCATAAATGGTCCACCAAATCATAATTGATGATAAATGGTGATAACCACTGATAAATAGCCTACTCGTCATTCAATTTGCCTTCCCCCCACCCACCCATGGCTGCTTGTGATGGTCCGAGAGTGGTAAGCACCTCACTCCCTCCCTCTCACACTTGGGTTATGGTTAGGGTTTCCCTTAAGCATTACCCTCTCTAACTCTCTCTCTCTCATTCTTGGGCTTAGGTTACGATTCCCTCCCTCCCCCTACAATGCCGAACTGGCTACCGATTGGGACACCCTCTAGTACAAGTTCAACAAACCTTGATTATAATTGCAAGTTATGTGATGTTATGTAATAAATCGGCGATTAAATTCTCCAAGAGAAACAAAAAATAATGGCTAGGACTTAAAGCAATACCCATACCATATTTCTTGCAACAGATATATGATCAAGACACTAAGCACAAGAAAAAGACAAAAAACAATTTGGAGGCTACATAAACCAGATTAAGGGCATGCTAGTCTCCTCAAAGCATACTAGTCAAGACCCTTGTTAACACCTGCATGAGTGTGGCGCCTACCATACCAGCCTTTTGTCAATATGGGGTCAAGTCACAATATATTGAACCTTGTTCCTGATAAAACCAACTCCTAGATTGAAAACAAACACTACAAAACAGAAAAGAATTTTACCATCTTCCAAACAACCAAACCTCAACAACTCAGCTCTGTTGAATCTAAAATGACATCTAAAAGTGTTACTTTTATTAGCAATATGTTAGACTAGTTTACAAACTACTTCTAAAGATTATGTACATTAACCATTCTCTCCAAGAAGGGGAAGCATGCAAATGGTTGGAATATATGATGCTTCAAATATACCTATTGCTATGCAATTTCAGGTCTATACGCTTAGATTTTGCAACAAGTACAATCATTAAGAAAATGAATAAAAACATACTTTTGAAAATTACTTGGATATGAAGAGAATATGAAAAAGTCCTACCTTAACTCTTATTTTGGTGATGAGTAGAATGCATAGCCAAAAAAATAGTAAAATCCACTATCTGTGAGCAAAACAAAATCTAATCAAGTTATATATTGGTCCACCTATTGATTATTAATTATTTTATATACTTAAGCATTTTTTGGGCAGGCCTAGCCAACATCCGACAACAACATAAGGAATTGCTAGTCTGGGCCCCAGCTGACCAATTTGAAATGACAGAGCCCAAGCCTGGCCAACCCTGACAAAGGGTTGGCAGATCCTGCAAGCTAGGAGGGGGTCAAGAGAAAGAGTGAGATAAGGAGGTGAAAGGGTTAATGAAGTGAGGAGAGTGGCGGTGCTTCCAACCAAACAAGGATATGGGAAGAGAGAAAGAAGGTTAGAGGGAGGTGGAGAAGCGATTTAGGCTAGGATAGTAGGGAGCACAAGAATAGTAGGGAGCACAAGAGAGAGAGGGAGGAGAGGTGAAAGGCATAGAGACAAGCTGGCAGCTCTAGCTAGGCTAGAAGGGGGAGATGAGAGAGGAAGGATCACAAGAAGACAGCAATTCCAGGTCATATTAGGTAGGAGGCGTGTGAGAGAAGGGGATGCACATGTGAGAGAGAGAGAGAGAGAGAGAGAGAGAGGCATACATTAGGAATTGCTGGTGGCTGTCAATAGAGAGTGGAAAGGCATTACCCAAAGGCATCAAAGAGAAGGGAGAACGATTAGGAATGATGGTTCCCAACTTCCAGTCTATAGCTTTCCTTAGTTTTTAAAGAGAACTTAAATACAAATATAACATTAACTCAATATTATGAGTAATATATTAATATATATATAATGTATGCCTTGTCAGGGTGACCCAGGCTAAAATTTGGCCAATCCAAACCTAGCCCACTTTTGATTCGGGCTTGAAAGTTTCAACCCAACCCACCCATCAAATTGGAAACTTTGCACAGGCCTACCAAAAATCAGGCAAAATTCAAACAAATGAATATATATTTTCAACTTATGGACCTTATCAGCAAAACTTGTAGGTGGTTGTTTCCTTAAATGTTCCATAACCTCCAACTTACTAGATCGATAACCAAAAACCTCATCAAGTTCCAACTGTTTTGTTCTTTAGGAACCATCAGCAAATAAAGTAATTGTGAAGTAATGGACTAACTTGTTCTCCCCATATCCATGTACATTTTTCTGATCATCCTCCAAATCTTGACAATTTCAATATTTCTTAAGCAGAGATCTAATAAGAAGATTACTATTAAAAGGCTATAATTGACTTGCATCTATGCCAAAAAGATATCAATTTCTTTATTTAACCAATCCTAGTGATCATTCTCTATAGGCCACCTGCTTACCTTCTAATAAAAGCACTTAAAATCTTTACATGCCGAATGCATGTGTCTTCCAAAATGCTAATCCGGCAAACATGAACATTCCTAAC
The DNA here is from genome assembly GCA_021397845.1 of Areca catechu. NCBI lineage: Eukaryota > Viridiplantae > Streptophyta > Magnoliopsida > Arecales > Arecaceae > Areca > Areca catechu. Next base: position 144,830,054 of record CM038047.1, read on the forward strand.
TTGTCCTTATTAACTTATCACAGTATGTGTTTCACATCATGCAGTTTCTTTGTAAACACAAACATTTTTATTTCCATTTATAAGTTTCCAAACCATGGAACGCGGTACCATCCCATATCGCCTGGTACGGGGCATACCGTACCGTACCGGCTAGTTGCCGGTACGGTTCATCCCAATAAAATGGTCCAGCTTCCGAACCATTAAAAAAATAAAAAAATAATAATTTCCATACCGGTACATTACGGTACCATACCGGTACGAACCGCCCGGTTCAGTCCGGTACCATCCAGTTCAGATCTTTTTTTTGCTTTAGGGGAGAGGGAAAATTGATTTTTAATATAAAAAAGGATCCGGCACACATGCCGGTACGGTATGTGTGCCATACCGCCGACCTTCCAAGATGGGTCTCAGTACCGTACCGTACCGCCGACCTTCCGAGACGGGTCCCAGTACCCGTACCAGGAACCCTGCTCCAAACCATGTCTTACTTGCAAATATATTAACAAAACAAACTTCATGCATCATGACGAGAACCTAACAATGGAAATGTGTAGGCCATGGTAAAACAATCATGTAGAAACCAGCATCTCCAACCTTATTGGTTAAGCTAGGGCTAGGGGCAATGATTTCCTCACTGTACCCCTAAAATATCGCGTTAGTTTCTCATAATTACAAATAATCCCACAACAGTTCTCCCTACCCATATCATAACTCAGAACCCTTCTCCTTTGCCAACAGACAAAAATCTCACCATAAATTCATGCTTTGCAGTTCAAATTTAATGAAATTCCAAATTCAAGTGGAATATTCCAGAAAACATGAACCGTATTTTATTGTGACTTTAGATTCCATCAATCATCTAAGATTCATGTTCCCTTCACTTCCTGACTCACCTTTCATGTTAAAGTTAAACCTTCATCTCTTAGGTTTTACAGCATCAAATTCATATCATAATAATTTAAATCGACAAAGATTTGGCTGATTCATACACCAAAAAGCATAGCACCATCTTATTTCTCACAAAGATATTCTTAGGAACAGTTTGTTAATTCAGCAGACATCTTGTTGGGCTTCAATATGTTGTCTCAAGCTAGACAATCAATGGTTGAGAAACAACTTGTGGAAGAAAGGAAGACAAGTAAGCTGACAAAATCTCAAGATTTAAAGCTACTAAAGACAGATCTTTTATATACAAATACGAAGACAAAATTGGTGGCGGATGTCAACTTTAATTTCTGTTGGTATTTACTCAAAATTGCCATGTGTTTTCACCACGCGCTGATCAGTGAACACCAGCAATTGAATAATCTTCATATCACCAGGCATAAGTTTCCAAAATGGAGCACCTCTGAACTTCAAATCCTTGTTATTCTTGACTAATAAAGCACTCTTACCAACCATATGAAAAGAAACTTCTTGAATGGCAACTTCTTTTAAATTCATTGTCTTCCTATACAAAATGTAGTAAAGAACTGGACAGAATCACAACTAATTTGATACCTGACAGTTATGACCGCTGAGTTGAGCCGCCCTTCCAGATAGAAGATTATAAAGTAATAATTCATTTGGAGCCTGCCATACAAGTTAAGAAAATCTCAATCAGATCTCGTGTCATCTTTCAATTCAGAGTAAAAATTCTGAGTAAGATGACCCACAGTTCAACAAACACGCACTAACCAGATTAAAGGGATTTTTATATTAATATTTATATCAACAATTAACTGTGACTTAAGAATCACATAATCTGTGAATAATAGCTACTCAGTCCCTGTAGACATAAGCTAAAACATTCCTGACCTCATTAGAGCTACAAACAAGTTGAGGCAGCCCTTCTGGGTGAAACCTTACATCAAGAACCTTTTGGACACCTTGCTGAAAGCCAATAAGAGAAAATAAATTTCAGTGAGATATTAACCAAAAGTGTAACAAATTTGGTACAATGGGAAAAAAGATGATTTGTTTTTCCATAATTAGAGTCAATAATAAACTACCATCATCATAAACGTTCAAGACAAATTATCGCTTAGGTCTATTAAGTGTCTTTTCATTGGATATTCTAGAACTCAAAGGGGATATCAATGCTATGATCTAGCCAGTAGAACATGTTTGTTAGTTCAGATGTCACCATTTTTGAAGCCACACCTTATTATTCTTCTAACGGAGTCATTGAGCTAGTCTATCATTTCTGGTCATGTTCCTTTGCCTATTATCTCTATGGAGGAAAATAAGCCTACATTGAATACCGCAGATTTATCATGTCAGATTGAAAAACCTCTGAAGGTTTACTCCGGGCGCAAGAAAACTAATTGTGGTAGAACTCTTGCAGCTGAATTACCCACTCATACCTCCAATGATCCTCCTACTAGTCCCACAAATCCGGTTTGGTCTGATCTTGATATGCCTATAGCACTGAGAAAAGCTAAAAGAAGAACTTCAACTTATCATACATCCAACTTCACTTCTATATTCCATCTACCTTGGAGCATCAGATCTTTTATATCCTCTCTATTCTCTATTTCTAATTCCAAGACATTTGCAAAGGTTATTGTTGTACCAGGATGGAAGGAAGCTATGGGTGATGAGATGAAGGCTTTGCCATCCAAAAACATATGGACACTTATTACTTTGCCTCCAAGGAAGAAGACGATGAAATGTCGTTAGGTGTATACAATCAACTACTTGCTTGATCGATCAATTGAGAGACTAAAGGCAAGATTTGTAGCCAAAGGCTTCGCACAAATATATGGCATGGATTATTTTGAAATATTTTTATCTAAGGCGCCTAAACTTTGTGAGAGTAATTCTTTCACTTGCTGTCAATCTGGATTGGACCCTTCATTAATTAAATGTTAAAAATGCTAACCTTTATGGTGAGCTGGAAGAAGAATGTATATGGACCAACCTCCATGCTATGTGGTCAAGGGGAGAAAAGAAAAGTCTGTAAGCTACAACTAGCTATTTATGATCTTAAGCAATCACCAAGGGCCTGGTTTGATAAGTTCAGTGGAACTATTGGTAAGTATGATTTTACCCAATGTTATTCTGATCATTTTGTCTTTGCATATTGCCAGGATAGTAGTATAGTTATACTTGTGATATATTAGACGATATTATTACGACAGGAAATAACTTGTAGCTGATTGTTCAGACTAAGAAATGGCTCAAGGATGCATTACAGATAAAAGATCTTTAATCTTTGCACTACTTTCTTAGTATTGAAGTCATCCGCAAGAAGGACAAGCCAAAACTATCTCAGCACAAGTATACTCTTAATTTATTAAAAGAGATTGGTATGTTGGATTCCAAATCAACTGAAACTCCAATGGATTCTAGTCTTAAGCCGAAAATTGATGAGGGCGAATTGTTTGAAGATTATACACGCTACAAACGGTTGATTGGCACATTGATCTATCTTACATTGACTTGGCCTGATATCTCGTTTACTGTTAATGTTCTAAGCTAGTTTATGGATGCACCTAGATACTGTCATTAGGAAGCTACATGTAGGATCTTAAGATATCTGAAGTGCTGTCCAGATAAAGGGCTTAATTACAAGAAAGTAGTCACTATTAGCTCACTACCTTTACATATATAGACTAGGCTAGCTCTTGCAAAGATAGACCCTCTACATGTTATCGTACTTTTTTGGATGACAATCTAATTACTTGGGAAAGCAAGAAGCAAAGTACTGTTGCTTGTTCCAGTTCAGAGGCAGAATATTGTGCTAAGGCACATATGGTTGGAGAACTTATATGGCTGAAAACTCTCTTACTTGAACTTGGTCTTCCTCATCCTGACACTATAAAAATATTCTGTAATAATCAATCAGTCATCTACATCGCTGCTAATCCAATTTTTCTTGAACCAACTAAGCATATAAAAGTGGACTATCACTTTGTTCGTGATGCTATCATCAAAAAACTAGTAACTACACCCTTTGTTTGCTCGACTGATCAAACTGTAGATATCTTCACTAAGGCATTATCCAAACAATCATTCCAGAGCTGCTATTCAAGCTAAGTTTGCAAGATTTATATACTCCAGCTTGAGGGAGAGTGTTGAGACTTAGTTATTAATATTATGTTATATTATTTCATTTCTGACTTTACCTATTTTATTACTGAAAAAATATTATGTTGTATTATTAAAATAGAGGTAACTTGGAAATTTGACTTTGCGCTGATTACATAAAACCCCCTAATTAGCTAGCAGGAGCTAGTAGCTAATCAACTTTTTCTTTTCTTCAACAGATATGATGTACTGACAAAGAATTACACAATTAGTAAAATAATAGTTTGTCATGATATTATAACCACTACCGATAGCTTTAAGCAAGTGGCAATTGGGTCAAATAATGCTGACTTTTCATCTTATAACATCAATATCTCCCACTTCCCCAAGAAATGGCTTGAAAAAGCATATAAAGATGCAATGTAGCTCACACAAACCAGCTTCCATGGGAAAGCTAGGAGAGAGCAAGAAAGGGACATGCATCCCAAAAACAAATGAAAAGTCTTAATCTTCTCCGAAGCCACACTTCTTAGCCATATGTGGCTTACTTTGATCGATTCTCTTGGTTACCACCTCCTCCCACTTCTTACACCACCAGGTCCATCATCTAACCTCCTTCCCCTAGCCTTCCTTTTACCCATTGACATGATGGAAGTTTGGTTTACATTAAGGCTTCTAGTTGAAGTCATATCTTTTTTGGGCTGGCTCATAATCATAAAAATGCTAGGCCACTCCAAACCCTAGAAGCCCAACTGTAGTTCCCCTTGATTGTGGCCACCATGGATCCACCCCCTTCCTCCTAGAATTGGAGCTCTGTTGTTGGTCAGAGATCAGCCAGCAATATCTTGGAACACATTGACTTCGCTGCCTGGGCCAGTGTCTGATGGGCCCACCAATGGTCAGATAGGCTCATGGTGACCCTTAAAGAAATCCATAGACGTCAACCACCATAGCTCATTCCAGGATATTGAGACCCTCCAAGATCATCCAACATCATCAACCTCCATGAATACTTTTGGCAAGAAGACAAGGGCATCACCGACCACCCTTAATTTAGGTGGCTGGAAGCACTAGTCGAACTAAACCATGTGAAGCACCGAAGAGTGGTCTAAAGCAAGATTAAGATTTTTTTTTTAATTCAATTCGAAGACACATGTCCCTTCTTGCACACTCGCAACTTTCCCATGAAAACCAGTACAATGCAAACTAAATCACATCCATAAAAAAAATCAAGAAACTAATAATATTTCATCCATGATTTAATAGAATATGCATAACCATTTTAATGTCTTTGTTCACTTTGTTCTCACAAATCATAAATTTCCTAAAATTCACATCATCCCATGTTTCCTCAACTCCAAGCTTATCACCACTAATCTACTTTATACAAGAAAAATATACCTGTTGATTTCATAACTTTGCAAACAATTATAGCATTACTTAACTTTTTCTGTACAAGATGGAATGTTTTGTACTAGAATACAGACTAATATACAATATGTCCTAAGGATGAACAAAGAGATTCCTTCTAGTATCAGCAAGCATTTTTCTTCTTTCTGGTACAAGTATCATTACTGCAATTGCTGGTCATCAGCTTAGACAACTTAAAACTTAGTTTTAAGCATTTCAGTATTGAAAAAAAGGTAATAAGATGCCAGCACAAATTTTTCTTTCAGTTGATATACAATCTATTGAAAAAGCAGAAGGCAGGTTTAAAAAAAGTGGAAAAATCAACACCACTTTAATTATCAATGCATGTACAGCAGTGAGCATTCAACATATTTACCCTGCCATTAGGTTGGGGAAGAGCCATGCTAGATGTATAGGCACACCAAGTGGGAACCCATGATGAATAACTTCTTTTTGTGAGCCAGACAGCAGGCCCTTCAAACTGATTCTCAAGTGATCTCCACCCTATTACAGAACATTAAAATCAAGAAATCAAACGACATATGCACCAACCTGCAGAATCTCTCCATTACCAGCTGAAAACAAAATAAAGTCCTTAAAATTAAAATATGTTTACAGATTTTAGCAGCTGTCCAATACTCAAAAGACCTTAGGAAAAAAATTAAAGGAGAAAGAGACAAAAAACATGCCTTCAAGAAAAGGGATCCATTTCTCCTGATTCCTTCCTGCATAAGCACCATGAGAATAGGCCAATTGCCAGCTAATACCTTTTTCTCGCCCCTGCAAACATGAAAAAATGTTCCTGGAGGAAGATCTCTGGGAGGCTGATGAATGAGTATCTCCTTTCCAAATATTGAGATTTCTTGCTTCCTCATATTGTGAGGTTGAGGGTTGATCAACTTGAGATGTACCTGGTTGATGCAAAGATTTTTAAAAAATAATAATAATAATAGAAATTTTCAGAAGTATGGTTCATCTTGCGCTCAAGAAATTATGAGTCGTACAGAGGAAAAGAGAAGTGCTCTGATGACTAAAGTTAGTCACATGGAAAGGCATGCCATAGAACACATTCCATCAAATGAAAAAAAAATTGTCATACATTAATAGAAAGAATAAAAATGTAGTTCATTGTGCCAGCATGAAATCAAAGTTCATCTGAAGGAAAAACAAAAATAAGCCATGATAGATGAACAGAACTGACACACATATATAGTATGACATGTCATACAGTGCTTCCTTCTCATAAAAATAGTTCAACCACACAAGTATTTTAGTAGTTACAGTATTTATCAATAAGAAGCAAAGGGACCGCATCAAAGGACAGTAATTAAAATTCCAAGATAGAACAAGTCTTGTAAATGATAAGATTTTAAAATCATCATGTCATTTACAAAGGCCCCTGGTGCTTTTGAAAGAATACACTGGTGCATGGTAGAGGACAAAGTAAAACATTTTGGCCCAACAATTTACGAACACCATTTGGGGAAGGAATGACATGGATGATGCTATATAATACACTAGGATAGTGATTGTGGCCACAGACTGAAATCAGACACAATTTGCACTTGCTGCACATAAAGATATGCAAGTTTATCAAAAGATTTAACAAAGGCACACTAAGATATGCTACTTAATCAATTACTCCTTAAATCAATTTTAACTGACCTATAACTAGTGTATAGACATTATAAACAAATGTTATCTTTATTATTCTACAGAAACTACCATCACAAGTTGTCTTACATATTTGTCCTGGTAGTTTTTTCAAAATATGTGTTATACAATTTCTAGTAGTTCATAGTGCAATATACCATTGCACAAAAATCATGGTTCACTGACCGGTGCTAACAGCCCCTTACCGAGCATGCCATAACCTAATTAAGACTCAATATAGAAGGTGAGTGACGAGTCTCAATATGCCAAACCAACCCCTATACTAAGTGTTGTGGTGAGTGGGCATCATTAGTCCCGCATTGGTTGTGAGTCCAGGAAGACTAGCTTAAAAGGAAGGGACCACTCTTCCCCTCCAAGACATCTTTTGGACTGGAATCCAAAAAGACAAAACCGTGAGGCCCATGGACTAGAACAGACAATATTTTATACGCCGAGCCATGAGCCCTTGGCCGCAACATTGGCGCTCCAGGTAGGGGACAAACCTACAACTATAACAAACTTGTGACTGTGATGCACCTCCAGCCATACACAACCCCCTCCCCCCGGGGGGGGGGGGTGGCTGTGGTGATAATAAGGAGGAGGGCACCTTCAGTCGTATACGTACCCCCCTAGGAGGTTGTAGTGATAATAAGGAGGGCATCTCCCGCCCATTCCCCTGGGGGGAGGGGGGGCTGTGGTGATAATAGGAAGAGGGCACATTCAGCCGTACACATACCCCCCTAGGAGGTTGTAGTGATAATAAGGAGGAGGGCATCTCCCGCCCACTCCTGGACTCCCCCTTGACTTGGGGTTTATGTTGTGATAGGAAGGCATCATTAGTCCTACATTGGTTATGAGTCAAGAAAAATTCTAGCTTATAAGGAAGGGACCACTCTTTCCATGTGAGATGCCTTTTGGATGAAATCCAAGGGACAAAACCATGAGGCCTAATGGCTAGAGTAAACAATACCTCATGTGCCAACCCATAAGCCATTGGCTGCAACACCAAGTACACTGACACTATACCAGCATGGTATCGGTACAAGGTCCGCTACCAAGACAACAAACCTTGCAACAATTTTTTCATATTAACAGCACAAGCAAGCTTCCAAGTCATGGTAAAGATTGGTAATGGATGCATACCTATCTATGAAGTGTTCTATACATATTGCACACATGACCAATATTGTCAAAACCTCATATACTATTAGTGCAACTGCAAGAACCCATATCACTCCTTATCACTATTACAGATGTGAGACAACAGTGACAACTCAAGCACAATAATACCTGATGAACATGGTTAATATGGAAAAGGGAAGCCTATAGGGGTAATATCTGCTAGGCATCTAAAAATATCTATCCATATAAGTCATCTACATGCTTAGAATGCTAGATCAACCTCGCATCATTTAACACATAGGGATGATGAACCATGAATGGAATAAGAAGTACATGTGTTTGAGTAAAATCCATGTTAAAATGATGGCATGGACATAGAATTGCACCACCCATCTTAGGCAACTCAAAGGCATGCCAGAAAACCTCCCTATACTTGGATATCTTCTTGGCTCTCAAGAATATGAAAAAATGCCTATCATGGCACAGATTTGCTGACATCCATCATTCAGTTTGAAATTAAGGCAAGGATAAGATGTTTGATTGATTTTATAGAATATATTGCCAAAGAAATTAAATTAGTATAGCCTTGATTTCTAGCTTTCAAGCTAATGTACAATAATGATCTTAGATAACTAGTTAACATTAATTTAGATGTTCTAGTTTGTATAAGAACAAAGATAAACAATTGAAAAAAAAAAAAATCCATAATACCATGAACACAAACAGCCCGTTTGAAATGGTTGAACATAGGTTTAAAAATAGAGAGTGAGGTACATATATTCTAACATATCAAACATTAGAGGACCACACCAAAACAGCCATTGAACTCATGTCTGCCACCAAGTGTCAAAAATGAAGAGAAAGCCTTCAATACAATGAGATCTACACTTACAGATCTCATATATGAAGTTTGCACAAGAAAAAGAAAAAAAGCAAAGAAATGGAAAAGGCTAAATCAGGTTGGCCACAAGGATGAAAGAAATAACAAGAGAAGATATCGGTAAACATTAATAGAGGAACCAATTCCAGGATCACTTTTTAATCATGTTTACCTGCCTTATATTAATATCTAATATGACCACCAGACAATAAGACTTGATTATTTAACCAATGTATAGAAGCTTTAAAGGCCGAAGAAGACATACAAACAAATAGAAAGAAGAAAGAAGGAAAAGAGAAAACGACAAGGAGGAGGAACGAAAAAGTCAGTGAAGTGTAGATGCATGGTATGGCCAACAACTCAAAGCTCTTGAGCTATAAATTATACAAAAAGCCACTAAAGCAGTAATAGCAAAGACATCATAATAGAACGGCCAGTTAACTATACATGAAATTCTTGTGATTACTGGGAAAACTTTAAAGCTCAAGATAAGAAATGACATAGAATAACCAACAAATAGAGCTGCATATCCACAAGACTCTAAAAGCTAGCTCCTGAAATCACATTCGACACAACATGCAAGCAAAGAATTTGCAAAGAACACTAAGGAGCTCTGCATTCAGGTGACTTCCATATTAAGAGGTGCAGAGGCATGTAATCCTGAAACATGTCTGAACCTTGAGTCTGCAAAATTTGAATGGCTTGATCCAGTGAAAGAAAATGTAAAGCATTAGATTATGTAAAAGATGATTTTCCTTTATTTTGAGTAATAGAGTTTTTTTATGGATTTTTTAGTCGTAACATTGTCATGAATTGTTTGTAAATGTATACATATATAAAAGTCTTCATGGATTTTAGCAAAGCTAAATTTCATTTGATTATTAGCATGTGCTTCTATTAAATTTTTCAAGACTGCTTCATGGATTTGGCTGATATGCCATCCTGAATATTTGTTTTGAGGAAAAAGTACCATAGTAAATCCCCATTTAGCACAATGCTAAGTCTAAGACTTTTTACTTAACATTATAGTACCACAATAATGTTTGAAATTTCAACCAAAACAGGTTGATATTTATAGAAATAGAGCCAAACTTAACCCCAAAGTCAGTTTAGTCCAGATGAAGTGCAGTCCAGTTTTGGTGATTTCAACTAGTTTAAAAAAGAAATCATCAAAATTAGCAATAGATGCTATATTTATTAATTATACAGGAATCTAATGCCAGTTTCAGGGCATCCTTCATGTCACTATGTTTAGCTATATATTGTCAAATTTTGCAAAATTTTTCATACTTTTGAGTTCACAACTGATAAATCTAACCTATGTAAATTATTTTTTGAGAAAATTGGAAGCGTCCAGCTCTAAGAAATTACTAAACAAGTTTTCACGAGATATGGAACCAGTTTTAGGTCTTCAAGAGATTTTTTGAAACAAAGACAAGGTGAAATAGAAGAAAAGTGACCTATGAAGTAGATCAAGCACCATGGATAGTGGATTTTCAAGATATTAGTTCAAATGTGCTGGATCTAATCTAAGATCAGGTTAGGTATTTACTCAAGAAACATTTAACTGTAGTCTTTCCAGCACTTTGTAGATCATTAGTTATACAACCATGTTGCTACTTGATATGATAAGTACTTACCACATAAAGTTTGCATTCAAATGCATTTTTTTGCTAGCACATTTCACTTCTAGGATCTTTTTAGTTGTAAGAAAGTTGTGGAAAAGGAAGGGAAAAATAAACATCCACTCCTTCAAAAAGAAAATCTTACTTTCCAGTGGTTTAGTTCAAGGTTTTAAATTCCGTGGGACAGGACAGTCCCGGTTTTTCCATGGAATGAGATGTGCTGTCATCTAGCCCTGTCACAAAACTCGGGATAGGGGATGTCCCAAAACATACCGATCAAGATGCCAGAATGATGGCAAGATAGTCCTGTCCCGATACATAAATCAGTACCCCATCTCGTTGTCCTACAAGACATCCCACCAAGACTTGAATCCATAGTTTATTAAATGGAAAGTTTGATACTTTGCTGTGGTAGAAAGTAAAATTTGCATATGAAGTTCATCTTTTCATTTTCAGGTGTACATTTTTTCCAACAAATATGAAAAAGACTCCTCCAAATTTTATGCTTTTCTTACAAAACAAACAAATATAACAATGCTTTTCTAAAGGACTCCAAGTTTTCCATCCCTTTCTCTAGGAAAACAAACCAATGTTTACACAGTTACACTGTTGAGCAGGGTATACGGTACGTCCCGAACCGTCCGGTTCGGGTCATACCGTATGGATGGTTCGGGACGTACCGTATACCGTCCCATTCCGGTCAAGAACTGGTACAGTTCAATCCTAAAAAATAGTTCAGAATCCAAATCATAAAAATTGGCCTGAACCGGATAGGTACGGGTTAGTTCAGACCAGTATAACCCGGTTCAAGTCTGGTTCAGCAATCCTTGCTTGAGAGGGGGGAGCAAAATAGTTTTTTTTCAATTTACCAAGACCGGTACATGTACTAATATGGTACGGTATCATACCATACTAGTCGTTGACCGGTACAGGTCCTGGTACCAGTTTAGCGATCCTTGCTGTTGAGTGTATATTAGGTTGTATCAAAAAGTTTAATCAAAATATTCTATATTTAGACTTCTAGACTGAGAATGCCAAAACCATGCTCCAAAGATCACAAACTATGCAATATGCTTTAAAATAATGTGAAACATCTTCCTTTGCTCGGTTTACTTTTATCTTATCATTCCTGGTCTTTCACAATGTTTTAATCTTTTTGGTCCAAAAGTCAGACACTCGAGCAAAAGCCATGGAAAGTGCAGATATCTAGGCTTAGTGGGCCTAAGAAGAACCAAGTTTTCAAAACTTGATTAGAAATGATTAACATGTGAAGGGACCAAATTATGTAAATCAGAACAATTCTGTACGAAACGATTGCTCCAAATAAGGATCAAATTATGTAAATCAGGACAATTCTGTATGAAAAGATAGCTCTAAATACTCAAAAGTAAAGCAATTCATAGCAAGAGAACTAATGTCATGTAAACAAGAACAGTGGAATTCAAATTAACCACAAAGTACAGCACAGTCTTCTAGCAAACAATTTCAAATAAATTACATTAGCTAAACACATTTAGGTGAATCATCATTCACCATCACAATTACTTATTATCATTGATATGGCAGAGAAACCACCTAGCAAAGAAGACAACATACCACATGATGCTTCACTATAAGACCATGCAGGAGTCACAATGACAGGATTTCTCTTTCTTTTTCGCCCACTTTTTGTCTCTAACAGTAATCTAGGATTTGACTGTTCAGTGACTTGTACACTCACCACATCCCAAGAGTGAGAAGCATTTTCGGGCATTGCTTGAGCATATACATCCCTTTTTCCCACAATGGATGAGTGAAGATTGGTATTGTTATCAGAATGGCAGGACTCTTTGAAATCAATCGCATGTTTGTGTCTTAACAGGATACTGGTCAACTGGCTCTGTAAATCTGTTAAACTGAACCATATCAAAAGAGTATTGAAGGCAGGAACCATACTCAAAAAGAAAATAATCTCGAAAGGCCCAAGTTTAATCACTTACAGTTCATATCTAAGAAAAGCTTCCTTCTTTTTCGAAAGTAATATTTTATTGTCTCTTAACACACCGCCTGAAAATTTGCCTGCAAAATATTGGAATGTCAAATTTTCCTCCCGGAAAAGCATCCATAAAATTCAGTAACAAAAGACACATAGTTTGGTATAACTAAGTATTCTTTATTACCAAGGAAAGCATTGACAGAAGCAATAACAGTGTTAGCATGTTAGATTAAATGCAAAAGAACAGATCAATAGATTTAAGTCTTTAAAGAAGAATGCAATTGAGAAGGAAAACAACAGTGGTAAAAGAAAAATAACTGGTGTCCCTTTTTGACAGTACCCAACCCCCCCTCCCCAAAAGCACACACACAAAAAAAGAAAAGAAAAATAAAAAGTTCACGCAAGTCCAATCTGCAATAAGTAAATTGTAGATTCCTTTTTTGCTTCATATCACCAATATAAGACTAAATTCAATTAGAAATTGGTGTCAAAATTTAGTAATGATCACAAATTTCCACATGCATAAATTGGTGAAAATATTCATTATATAGAGATATTAGCTTAAGCAAAATGGGGCAGGAAAAAGTTCTTTGACAATTGTCCCAAGATCCTAAGAAGAGGTGCAGGGTTTGTAGACATACAGAAATAACACACTAGAATAGCAAGTGAGATTATTTAGTTGGCTTTAATAAAGCTCTGGATGTTGCATTTCAGTTGTTAACAGCACAAATAACCATATCCATAACCACAGTGGGGTTGCTAGCCATCTCTAGTCATTCCCACTATGTATAAATGAAAAAATGCTCAGTCATGGTGGAGAATGTTGGTGTACTCTTGCCTATTTGAAAGCTCATGATTATCTTAATATGGTTTGTCAAATAGTTGCCAATTCTCCACCTTATCTAATACAGCAAGATAATGGAAGATGAAAACTTTAAATCTAAAAGATGCCCATTCTCTTGAACGAAATCAGCAAAAGAAGCATCCAGGTTAGTTGCATAGAAACAAGTTTATGCCATACTGCTCTTGATGGCATCCAAAATGTTTAAATATAAATAACTGGATGGAACAATACCTATAAGCCTATCTAATACGCTTGTGGATAAAGCACCACTGTAAGTGATCCAGTAAGAGTTAGACTAAGATTGAGCTTTTAACACCCCATGGTTGCACCCCACAACACAAGTGAGCGAACGAGTGCATGCATGAGAGAGAGCGAGAGGCAGTGGGAGAGAGAGTCCAGCTAATAATGACACAGTCCATCAAAGAAATTATTGAAATATAGACAAAAAAATACTGTACAATGTGCTTGATGATGGTAGACTTATCTCTTAGTATTTGCCCGTTAGAAAGAAAAAAATTTGACCAACTCAAGATGAGTGAAGGTTCAAATATGAGAACTTACCAGTGAAAACATCGAGATAATATTCATACAACTACACTAAATTTTAAAATTTGATTCATGCTCTTTAACAAAACCATCTCTTTATCTACATTTTTACATTCAAAAACATAACTAATCCATCATAGTTTCGGGCAGGGTTCACTGAACCGACCCAAACCAAGCAGTTTAAGGCATGCTGAACTGTACCAACAGCATATTGGTACAGTTCCAGCATGGAATCCAAAACATCAAAGGAAAGAGAGTAAAAAGAGATAGAGAGAGAGGGAGAGTGAAAGGTCGGGGAGGCTGTTGGAGGCAGCTAAAGGACCACCATGGCTGCCAGAGAGACACGGATGACCATGGTTCGAAGAGAAAAAGAGAGGAAAAAAGAGGGAAAGCCGGCAGTGGCCGTTGAAGGGCGGGGAGGTCCCCAAAGAGCCTTCCGCCATGCAGTTGAAATAGGAGCGACTCGCCCTATTTCCATTGCGATTTTGCAACTGGATTTTGTCGCTTCACAATGAAATTGGCAACTGATTTTTTTCGTGGCAAACCAGTTGCCGGCTTTACTGTGAAGCAATGAAAAAATCCGATCACAAAATTGCAATGGAAACAACGGCAACTCGCCCCTATTTCAACCAAAGTGGGAGGGCTCTTTGGGAGCCTTCATAGCCTTCACACACACCCCACCATTATCTATGGCCCTCCAACAGCCACCACCATGTCTAGCTAGCCTCTCCCTCTCCTTCCCTCCCTCCCCCCTCTCTCTTTTCCTCTCTAGTTCTCCCTATCCTCCGCTTTCTTTGCCATGTCAGTTCAGGCCTAGTATGGAGGTGCACCAAACCGTACCACCAGCTAGCTAACTAGCATGAGTTCCGGTTCTGCAAAACTTGGTTTAGGAGTTCCCTCCTCCAAGGAAGAGAGATTAACTAATGTTAAATGCAGCACATGGCAGCATAGCACTGATCTCAAAGTCAATTGTTATGTATGCTTTGTGAAAGTACTAACACACACAGGTACAGCATATCAGCACTGCTTGAATGCTCGCTCATTGAGATACAAAGTTCCATGTTTCACAAACTTTTCAAGAAAAAGATTGATGGCTAATACAAACATCATGCAACAAATCCAATGCATTATGTGACCAATAAAATAACAAAACACAAAAAAAAAAGCATGCAAATAAAAAGATATTATCCTAAATTAAGCATTGATATTAAAATCACATAAATAAACACTATAAAAAGTTCCATACAACATGAAATAAAAATTCGTACATGGAAGAGGAGCTTCTCGTGTTGTGATCCCAACATTGAGGGCCTTCACAGAAGCTCTGGCGGCTGACAGCTGCAAGCTCTGTTCCAAGTATCAACTTTTGTGAATTTGGTGTCATCTTATAATGAATACAAAATGAAATAGATTTACACAAAATGAACAGACAGTTATGCATAATTATGAAGAGAATATGCACTGTGTTTGAGAAAAAAATGCATGAAGCAACCACATTTAACATCCATGTTGGGAAGGAAAACCTAGGAGATAGAGTTCTCTACAAGGGCCTCAAATGACCATGGTAAGATGCTTTAGGACCACTACTATCTTATATGCTTAAATGTTCTATTCGTTCCTCATAGGAGATGCGATACCCTACATGTGCTTCACCCGCCTAGGAGAAACCGAGATTTCACTTGATATTGAGAGCCGTACAATTACATGAGTGAAGCACCCAAAGATTAGCTACCAAGCATATGGGTTTGCGCCATACTGCTTTAACTTCAAAGCACTTTAACATGGCACCATTCAGCGTTGCTATTTTATTTACGTACTTAACCCACTAGCACAGACATAATTTTGTTTGTTCTTTGTCTATGTTGGGCATCATGCCAGTAAGTTAAAGTTTCTCATATCTTTTCCACCAGTACAACATGAAACACACCCGAACGTTCTTAACATCCAAAAAATGTGACCAATTACCTGAAGCACACATGACAAGATACATATTTCTTTGTCTAGCAAAATCATATGTACTAATGAGTGCACACATCTTCATATAAGAAATCTAATTCAGATTTTGGATTCTAATTATGATGAGGTCAAAATTCTGCATGCCAAGATTGGCATAACATAAGCATCTGAATCACTGCCATGTAAGATGCCCAGAGGAATAGATTGATTCTTTTAATAGTGAATACCACCAAAAACAGGGAAATTGTGCCATAAGTTTGTATGTCCAATTGTATAAATGACAGCAATCATGATATCCACACCAATCGGGGCAATCGGAACTAAGAGAAAGGCATCCAATAAATTAACAAATGAAAAGAACTGGTGTCCAGGAAAAGGTACAACCGTACAAGGAAAAAAATGGATTAATAAGCGAAAGACAGAAAAATTAAAAAATAAACAAAACAGAAAATTGGCATATTTAAAAAGCCAGATGATATAAATCAATAGCAATTTGTCCACTGCAAGTTTCCGATAATATCTTTACTAAATTTCCCAAGGCTTTTTTCTGATGTTGAGAAAGTGAAAGAGAAGAAAGTTTGTTCAAGGAGAACCCTTTTTTCCGGTGTTTGGTTGTGAAGGAAAAAATTCAAAAAAAAAAATGATAAAGCTGAACTATTAAATCACAAGTCTAGAATAAATACAACGAAAATCATCATCCAAAAGGACATCCTTAAAGGAAAGAGGAACTTCTCCCATATAAGATCAAAGAATATCTCCCGAATGATTAGTCACATAGGAAGCCACCCAATCAACCGCCGAATTGGCTTCCCTATAAACATGCCTGACCACTATCCCAGTGCACCTCTGCAGTATCTTAACAATATCATAGATAAGAGGGTGAACAGAGAAGTGGAAGGCCTGCCGAATCTAGAAGATGACCGTCAGAAAGTCATCCTCAATAATGAGCCGCTCCAGGTAAAGGGATGTGATGGCATGGCGGATACTAGCCCGCGCCCCCAAGAGCTCAGCCATGGACATTATAGAGTCGACAAAATGACACCTCCCGGTTGCAAGGAATCCAAAACCAGAAGACCGGATCACAAAAGCGTCTCCACCATGCCTGCCCTTGACACTTCCATCAAAGCTGACTGTGACGAACATCGGAGGGGTTTCCTAGGAAATGAAGATCCAACGGGACACTCGACAAGCAGTGCCGGAACCCCAAATCTCCCCATTCCCCACAGTTGAGCTATAGAACTCCCTGGCATGGGCCCTGGCTCTCTCAACAATCATCCTAGCCGAAGCAATGGAAGAGGAAAAGACTATTTCATTCCAGGCAAGCCAGATATGATACGCCAAGTAAGCCAGGACAGTGGATCTAGGGTCAGACAATCTGAAATGCAGAATGTGGAGGAAAGACTTCACAGCATCCTCGGTAAATGGAAATAGTCCATGAAAGCCTGCCAAGCCCCAGACCTCCCAAACTCTCGGGCACAAAAAAAAAGATGCACAAGAGATTCGTCGACCCTAGCGCAAACCGGACAAGAGATAGACAAAATTTTGAATTGCATATATAATGTTAACATTTCCTCTAAACACCCTAAAGTTTTTCCCTGCCAAAAGGTAGCAATTTTGGGATTTTGGAATAGAAAATCACAAGTTTCATTTTCCTCCCCTGGAATTTGAATTAGATAACAACAAAATTTTTCCATGCCTGACCCTCTCTTGCACACCCAAAATACAAAATTCTTTACAACTTTCTTATTGATCTCCTTAGTGCCATCAAACAACAAAAACATCCCAGATTTCTTTTTTTTTATAAGTGATATGAATACCAATTAATTCATTTCATTAAGATGAATGTATGCTCTCTTTTTTTCTTTTTTTCCATCAGTGACAAATTTACATTTCTTTCACTTTCCCAGCAACCAAACAGTTTGCATAGTTTTTCTAGTTTACAAATATAAAATACCAACAAATAAAAAATTAAAATTAAAAACGATTTTTTCGAAGTTTGAATCCACCAAACAAGCCATCTATCAGTAGTTTTAGTTACCATGTGGTCAGCGTGTAAACGTTATCACTCCATCAAGCCCAGCATAATTGAGCGCACAGTTACATGAGAACAATGGTTAATACTGGGATTCGAAGATAAGCCGGATAGAGCAGCGTGTCAAGGTTCAACTGCTAACAAGCTCATTGGATTGTAGCTATCAACACAATCCATAAAAAGATAAGAGAGAGAAGGGAAACAGAAAATAAAATATGAAAGGAATGCGAGAAAGTTGGCACCTTTGGTAATTTTCCCCTCTTCTTCAGCAGCTTCAAGTGCATTCTCTGAATGTAGTGCATCATATGGTACTGAGAATGCTTCGAGAACAACCTTTCCATGACCAATGGATTCGCCGACAGCCACTCCGAGATCTCTTTACCACTTACCAAGACATCCTTATCCAGCGATTCCAACCACTTGTAAACTGGCTTCCAAAGGTCCGTGCGCTGGAATCGGTAGGGAAACTCCACCTGGCCGCTCGTTTCCACCTGCAATGCGATCAAAATCGAAACTTTCTAGAAATTTACGCCAAGTTCTACCGATTGCGCGGTCGTCAATGGAAAGAGGGGATGGGCACCTGGTGGGGACCCGGGGAGTTGTGGTAGAGGGCGAGGAACCACTTGTGGAGCTCGGGGCGGGGGAGTGATCTGAAATCCTCCGGTAGAGCGGCCTGGTTCGAATCGATCCATGCATCGATGTCGCCAGCCGTGGGGTTGTGGTTTTTCGGCAGGGAGGAGAGCCAGGCTCGAGCGATCTCCTGCCATGGCTGAGATGCTGAAGAGCGAGAAGTAGAAGGATTAGGGTTAGGGTTTAGGTGGGGTGATCGGAATGTGTTGTCCGGTGGAATGGTTTGGAGGGGAAGAGGCTCAGACATTTTGGGCAGAGTTTTGCTGACGCTCTGAGACGATGAAGAACGGAGAGTGGGTGAGGCCTGGGCCTGCCCGTATTCCCAGCATCTGGAAGTGGCTACTCGTTTGGAGGCAAAGAATTTTGAAGCGCTTCCAGTTTGCGTGTTTATATCCTTCTACGAAGAATTGTATGACCGTACTCCTGATTTTAGTTTTAAATCATTTATTATATAATTATTATAATAAAATAATGGGTTTGCTAATATATATTTTTATTATATTTTATAAAAAAAAAGGTATTGATCATCTCGACCTTTGATTATAATGAGATACTAAAGTAAAAAAAAATTTAGCCGATTACTTAAACCGGTCAACCCATTCCATTTTTTCTCTCCAACTATCCCTCTTTTTTTTTTTTTTCCTGTATTTTCTTCTTCCCTTCTTAACTTCTCTCCTTTCCATCTCCCATCTTTATTGCGGCCTCCCCTCCCCTTCTCAACATCGAAAACCCATCCACATTCCCTCCTCTCAGCCCCCAATCCCTCACCATCCCAATTTTCTTCTTCCCTCGAGGTCGAGCACTCTACCGGGATCGTGCTTTCCCGCTTGAGATCGACCTTCCGGTCAAAGTCAACTTCTTCCATTGAAGTCAGGTATAGATTCTTTTAGGAGAATGCGGCCTTCCCCACGAGCACCCTTAGGACGGACGGGCGGGTGATGTCAACAAATGGTGCCACCACCCTCGCCAGAACCCTAGCACTACATGGAGAGGCTGACATCCCTAAGGGGAGGCATTCCGCTAAGGCACGCCGCCTGCAACCTCTGAGAAATGGTATCCCACCATGGCATGCTGACTGTGACCCCTGTGAGATGGCGTTACATCAGATCACACCATTTGTGGAGGAGTGTCCCACCAGAGCATCAGGCCCTTCAGCCTACTATCAGCACCACCTGGGAAAGGGCACTCTGCTCAGGGCACCGTGCCCCTCTACCCACCATCTACACCACCCAGAAGAGGAAGGTTTCGTCAGGGAATTTAGATCCTGTAGCATCTGCCTCCAGACCGGTGCTTTGCCAGGTCTCCCTAAACAGACGGGACGATGCCAGAAAGGGGCAGTGCCCTGTCGGAGTGTCAGGTCCTGCGGCATATCTCATGTACCCGCCATGAAAGGGATGCTTACTTCTCCGCACTCCATCACTGCCAGTGGCAGACCTCCCTTGATGGAAGCTATGGATCCTGTCCCCCTCCTCCAAACGGGGAGAGAAAAAGAACAGGCCTACACCTCACCCGTAGAAGGAACTCCTAGAGGGTGCCAGGCCGGGGCTCTACACCTCACTAAAGGTGCCACTCTATAAGAAACTCAAAAGGACCTCCGACAGAGGTAAGCGAGAAGGGGCAGGCAACCAGCAAGGCTCTAAGGGCAACCAAAATACACTAGGACTCCCCAGGAGAGTCCCTGCGGCAATGGCCATCACTGCTCAAGCTCTCCTTCTCAATCCTGACCCTCATTCTATCATTTCTCAAAATCTCTGAGAGTGGAAACCACTTCGAGATCCACCGAGGAGGATCTATTTCCCTTGATCGTCTATTGACTTGACCGTCGGAGTGCCCCCGCCAGGATCCCAGCACGGATCTTCCTTCTTTTGCAGGATCGGGTACGTGCATTGGATGCTAAGCGGGAGAGCCACCAATCGATGCCACATAGGAGCTACAAGCCACGATGATCTAGGTGGCAATAAATTAGCACACCATGTATGGGAACGGTCCCGTGTTGAGCCAGCCTCTCATTATTAGAACAGTTCTACCAGTAACATGGTGGTGACGCATGCACGGGAAGCCCCTATCAATCGTGTGAGGGATCCTCCTCTCCACGAAGACTGACATAGTCCAGAGATGGAGCTCCCCATGTTAGGAAATGTGTCCCAAAGCCAATTTATACTGTAGATAGTTGTACATTTGATGAAATTGTATATGAATTATATTATTGAATAAAATGTTTATTCTGGCAGTTCATCACTTTTTTCATCTTTCTTTAATGAGTTCTTGAGCGATGAAGTCCTTAGGACTATTTGTATGTGATATAGAGAGGATGTATCATATAGTCCTAAAATTGTTCGCGACCAAATGATACACTTATTTCAGGATGATAGTATATCAAGTATAGGTCGTTGTGTGCCATAGTTGTTGGTTATCCTCTTAACCAAAGAGTGTAGAGACACTAGTATGGCATGCAGATGTTGTGTTTGACATTTCATCGAACGTGACCCGTCTGTATTTTATTCTGCGTAGAGTTTTGATATGGACGTAGTTATCCCTCAGACATGAGATCGTCATGGTAGCTTGCGAGCAACTCACTGTACTTTAGTACTAGACTATCTGGATTTCTAATCCAGGGACGGAAGGTTTCTGGGTACAGTTAAGTACTCGTGTAGCGGTGATCGGATCAAGATGGGATTGACCCCTCCAAAGTGTTTGGAGCAGATATCTTACTGTGTTTCAATTTAGCAAAACCTTGGCCAGGGTAGTCTCTGTAAAGTGTTACAGGACTTGTGAGATTGAGACACATTGTTGATGGACTTTATGGGTTGGGCAGTTTAACCCTAAGTCTTCCTGAGCATTGAGGTCAAAGGGATTAATTACAAGGTTTCCATATCTCCTGGTTCTTGATTGTTGCTCTGCAACTTCGACCTATCCGGACGTCGGGTGTCATTGCTAGATGGCGACTTTGACTGGTATTGGAAATGTTCTAGTGCTACCGGCTTAGTGTTCGAACCTATGGGGTCACACACCATAGGGGTTTCTACTTGATCCAGTGATTGGAGAACGATTGGAAATCGTTCATGGACTCACAGAGAAAAAGTTTTTTTTCTTTATCCAAGTGTCAATACTTAATATTCTTGAAAGTGTCGACACTTGTGTAAGTGTCGACACTTGTTGATTTCGCAAGTGTAGACACTTGATGTCACAAAAAGTTATGACATGAAATTTTCACTATAGTTGGTGATGCATGGAGGTGAATTAAGTAATGTGATTACTTGATAGCCCAATTTAATTGAGCTATAAAAATCTGGAACGAATCAAATAGGATTTGGTTCAAAATGGGTTTGGGTCCAATCGGGTTGAACCCAATGTATTCATACTTGACCCAATTGATTTCAGTTATGAACTAAAATCAATTAATACATTTAATCTGAATTTAAATAAGTTTAAATTCATTTTTGGGGAGTTATGTAACTTCCCATGACCATAAATCCCCATAACTACCCATTACCACACCTATAACTCCCCACTCTCCCTCTCCCTCTCCATCTACTTAAGGGGCTGAAATGGGAGGACGAAAATAAGGAAAAATTCAGCAAAGAAATGCTGGAAAAATCAAAGGGAAGAAACTAGGAAAAAGTTCTAGTTTTATAGGTGTGAGGTTTTTGGAGAAAAGTGTACATATTTGTACCTAGAGATCTAGGTCTTAGGATTGAGTGTTTGGGAAGGGTTCCAACCACTCATTCTCTACCTCTTGAGCTTCTTCATTCATTCGAAGAGTCCGGCATCGAAAGAAGAAAAGGAGTCCCGATCAAATCGTTCCACAACAAGCTAGCACTTGGAGTGGAAGTAGATTTTGAAAGAGCCCTGGTGTGAACCACCTGTAGAGGCCGGACACGTGTGCGGCTAAGCAGAGTTCTTCCTCCTGCTCCTGGATCTTTCACAGCGGAGAGCGTCTCCATTTCATACAAGGTATGGTTTTACATATATAGATATGTTGCTCTGAAATGTTCATAGCATGAATTCATGATTTCATTGTTTATATTAATCATTCATGCAAGATCTTGGGACAAGTAGCATAGAAAAGTTTTAAAGCATGCTTAGATTAAATGTTAATCATTTTATCATGCTTCCGCTGCATGTTATTTTGAAAAAGTTTTTAAAATACAAAGCATGCTTGCTACTAGTTTTCCTTTCACCCCACTCCACCACCACTGCCTCTAGCGGATCTCCAGCTTGCCGTGCTCGCCCAGCAAATCTAGACCCTGATCGTGGTTGTGCGACAGCTGCATCATCAGCACCGGTCCCTGGCAACCCAACAGCAGCCAGGAACCCCTGTAGCTCAGGCCACCAGATACCACGGAAGTGTGCAGTCCTTCCAAGGAAGGCCATTGCACCCGCGTGCCACATCTTATCACCGGGGAAGCCTTCAGACCCCAAGGAAGAGGCAATGGAGTGGGTTGGTCGACCGGGAGAGCCGATCTCCAATCTCTGACCATGTCACCTCTAGGCGTCGCAAGCACCGTTGAGGCAAGGCCCCCCGGTACGATCTTCTCCAACCCTTATCTTTTTCTTCTCTGACAGCCTCGATAGAAGGTTCCACCAATGAGGCTATCAGGCTAAGAGATGCCTGGAGGAATAAGAGCACGAGCTGGCCGAGCTATCCCACCAGTTGCCAACCTACAGGGCTCCCCATGTGAGCCAGTGGGCTATGACGCCTGTTCCCCTTTCTCCTAAGAAATCCAAGAGAAATCGATCCACACCCAATTCCGTATGCCTCAAGTGGATCCCTACGACGGGACCACTGACCCCCTGGACCACCTGGAGAGCTACAAGGCCCTTATGAGAGTCCAGGGGGTGACTGAT
The DNA here is from genome assembly GCA_021397845.1 of Areca catechu. NCBI lineage: Eukaryota > Viridiplantae > Streptophyta > Magnoliopsida > Arecales > Arecaceae > Areca > Areca catechu. The sequence goes on from CM038047.1 coordinate 144,853,586, forward strand.
GCCCTCCTCTGCATCGCCTTCCTGGTCATTCTTCGGAAGGCTGCTCGAGTCTAGCACACCCAGTTGGGAATTGTCCCAAGCCAATCGTCTAGGTTGTAGACGGTTGTGCTAATTTTGTAATTATATATAAATTTTTAATAAATAAAAGTTATTCTTTTGGCTGTTCATCATATTTATATTTTCCTGAAATGAACTCTTGTATGATGGAGTCCTTAGAACTACATTATTTGATATAAAGATGATATATTAAGTAGTTCTTAAACTGGTTCACAACCAAATGATACATTGTTATAGGATGACAATGTATCAAGTATAGGTTGTTGTATATCATATTTGTTGGTTATCCTCTTAACCAAGAGTGTGGAGACACTGGTGTGACATGCAAGTAAAATGTGTGACATTTCACTGAACGTGACCATCTACGGAGCTCCTTTCTGCCAAAAGGTTGCTCGCGAAGGGATATGGGTATGGTGTCCCTTAGACCTGAGGTCGCCATGGCAGCTTACAAACAACTCACTGTACTTTGGTGCCGAACCACCTAGATTTTTAATACAATGATGGAAAGTTTATGGGTACAGTCAACTACTTATGGAGCAGTGGTGGATCAAGATAGAATTGACCCCTCTAAATAGGTTGGAGTGAATGACTCATTGTCTCTATTGACCCCATAAGTGATTTTGATGATAACCAAACATTGGAGCATGTACATTTATTTCTGACAACTCTTCAAGTGTTTGACAAGTTTTTGTAGGATGAATAACATGTTCAAATTTCAACTCCTACACTTCTATTTTCTTGGTTGAGTTGTGTTGTAAATGTCTTTGTAAAGAAGAACCCAATCAAAAATGCTAAGAAAAATCAGTTAAAAGGGTTACTTCTGTGAGTGTATATGCTATGAATTTTAGTTTGAGTTGGTTTGTGTGAAATTGTAAAAAGTGTTGATGAGAGTTTTCTTTAAGTTCAATTGTAAAAATCCTGAAGAAGACACTCGAACCAACCCCAAGTGATGAAGAGCCGACTCTGCTGGCATGCAGCAAGGATTATGGAATGCAACAATCTGAGTCGACTCAATGGAAAGTGAGCTGACTCCAGTGAATCCGAGTCGACTAGAATTAGTCCGAGCCAACTCCTCCAGAGTCCATTTTCTGAAGATTTCTGAGAACAGCCAGGCGAGCCGACCTGAACCAAAAAGAGCCGACTCTACCAGAATTAATTTTGAAAGCCTGAGAAAGCGAGCCGACCCGAACTGCATCGAGCCGACTCTTCCAGAGTAAGGTTTTTCAAACCTCAGAAGAAGAGCCAACCCAAGCTGAAAAAAGCCGACTCCTTGAGTTCAAGATCTTCAAGATTCAAGTTCGAGCCGACCCAAGCTACAAAGAGCCGATTCATTCAGAGTGATGTTTTGCGCCTTGAGACAAAGAGCCAATTGCATTGAAGATTTGGCGACTTGACCTATCGACTCGAAGGATCCGAGCCAACTCAATGGAATCCAAGCCGACTCGAATATCGCTTTTATGTATCCAACGGCTAGTTCCAGAATTTATTTTTGAATGCTAAAAGGTGTTTCAACGGTCACAAATCATTCCCCAACGGTCTACAACGGCTAAAACTGCCTTGGGATGATAGAAAACTTTAAATTTGAAGGATTTGAACTTTCTTGAAGCAAGTTATTAGTGAGTTCTTCAAAGAAAAGAGAGCTTCATTGAATATCCTACCTACCAATAGCAAAAGAGCACAAGAGCATTCAAGTTAAGTTTTCAAGTCTTCACCAACTCTAATCTGAAGCTTGAAATAACTTTAGGAAGAAGCCACTAAAGTTATTAAAGCTTATTCAAGTGCATTTAAGTGGACTTCCAACAAGCTGCACCGGCAACTATCCGACAAATTGAGTTTGTCATTCTTGTTGCATTTATTTTCAATTCAATTTTTGAATTGTTGGGTTATCAGTGAGCCCGGTTAAAAAACCAAATAGGCTCTTGGTGAGCCTTGTTAAAACAAAGGGTTAGGTTCTTAGTGATCCTGTGAAAACCAAGTTAGGTTTCTTTGGTGAGCTTGTTAAAACCAAAGGGTATTGGATTTTCTTTGGTGATCCCGTAAAACCAAAGTATAGAGATTTTGAATTGTGATCCTGTAAAACAATCTTACTATATTCTGGTGTGAATATAGTAAAAATCCCAAATGGTATCTTAGGTAGTGGACGTAGAAGCTGGATTGCTCCGAACCACTATAAATTTGGTGTGTTTGTATTGTGCTTTCTCGACTCTGTTTAGCTTCTGCATTTTATAATTCTATCACAGCACCTACCACTTGCAAAGGATTTTGAATTGCACATTACTTGCCTTCAATTTTTTAAAGACCCAATTTACCCCCCCTCTTGGGTAGCCACTTAGGCAATAGTCTCAATTTAGCAAATCCTTGGCCAGGGTAGTTCTTATGAGGAGTCACAGAACTTGTAAAGTTGAGACATGATCTGGATAAACCAAATTAGGGTTGGCAGTCAAACCCTAATTCATCCTGAGCATTATGAGGTCAAAGGGATGAATTATGTGATAACTATATGCCAAAGGTTCTAGAGAGGTGCTCTGCATCTTCGACCTATCCGGACGTCGGGTATCATTACTAGATAAGGACTTTGACTGGTACTGGAAGTGTTCCAGTGCTATCGGTTTAGTGTTCGAACCTATAGGGTCACACACCATAGGGATTTCTATATGATCTTAAGGCTGATCGACGATTGAGAATTGTTTGCCATCACCGGAGATCAATATGATTGACCATATTCCAAGTGTCGACACTTGGCGATTTTGCATGAGTCGACACTTGCTGTGCCGAGCAGAATTCTGGAAAGATTTTGACTTCGAATTTTGAGTTCGACATTCAAAATCTGACCGGTTTTGGCTCCAAGCTGTAATAGTATGATGGTCATACTTGCCTTTTATGCTTGGAACCTTTTTGGAATGCCTCCCTATCTTCTCCCCCAATCTCTTCTCCTTCCTTTTTCTTCCTTTCATGGCTGCCTCTTTAAATAAGAGTTATATTTGGGCTGCTGGATGATGGAAATTGGTTCTTAGTCTCTGAATCTCCTTGCTGCTGAGATTCTGAGAGGGAAGAAAGGGGCTTGTGAGGATTTGGGCATTGGGTGTGAGTTACCTAGCACTTAAGCTAGGTCTTGGGAAGAGAGCTAGTTAGGAAGGGTCTACCTCTCCTCCTCATCTTCCAGGAAGAAGTAGATCGACCTCAAGGATCCCAAGGAGCTAGCACTCCGAGAGAGTTGATCAGAGTCGAGCCCCGGTGTGAACTACCTGTAGAGACCAGATACGTGTGTGGCTCAAGAGCACCATCCTTAGAGCACAGCCACTGTATCCATCAAAGGTATAACGGTAAGGTATTTTTATATCTTTGAGTTTTATCTTGTTTTTGATGTTTATTGCATGCTATATATGTTCGAAATTGTGTCCCAAAGCCAATCGTATAGGCTGTAGATGGTTGTGCTATTTGTATTTGAATTTTGATATAAATAAAAGTTATCTTTTGGCTGTTTATCACAGGTGCATTTTTCTTAATTTAAACTCTTTTGTGATGATATCCTTTGAGCTACCATGTATCCGATGTAGAGAAGATGCATCATGTAGTTCATAAATTAGTTTGTGACCAAATGATATACTATTTCGGGATGATGGTGTATCAAGAGTAGGTCGTTGATGTCATATCTATTGGTTGTCCTCTTAACCAAGTAGCATGGAGATGCAGGTATGACATCGGATGTTGTGTTTGACGCTTCACTGAATGTGACTCTCATGCGATATTCTCTTGCTACCAAAGAGGAGTCTTGCATTAGAATATGGACTTAAATTATTCCTTTGACTTGAGATCACTATGGTAGCTTGAAAGCAACTCACTGTGTTTTGGTGCCGGACTACCTAGATTTCTAATTCGGTAATGGAAAGTTGCTGGGTACAGTCAAGTACTTGTGTAGTGGTAGTAGGATCGAGATGGGATTAACCTCTCCAAATGATTTGGGTTGAATGCTTTATATGCCTCAATTGAGTAAGACATTGGCCAGGGCATTCCTTGTAAGGAGTTGCAGGGATTCTTTGAGACAAATTCTGATGGACAGCTTAGGGTTGGGTAGTTTAACCCTTTGCCATCCAGAGCATTAGGAGGTTCAATGAATAAGTTAATGCTATTCCATATCCGACAGGTTCATGTTGCTCTGCAACCTTCAACCTATCCGAACGCCGGGTGTCATTGCTAGATGGGGACTTTGGCTGGTACTAGAAATATTCCTGTGCTACCGATTTAGTATTTGAACCTATGGGGTCGCACACCGAGGGTTTCTTCTTGCTTTGTTGGTATGCGAACGATTGGGAATCGTTCCAAACTCGTTTGACAAGGTATTGTCAAAACTTCTGTCCGAGTCGACTCTTTTTGAACGAGTCGACTCGATTGATGGACTGCTGAAATTTGAAAACCCTTCATTAAATGCTGTAATTATTATGGGATTTAATGCCGGGAGTTTTGAGTTTTAATGATTAATGTTGCTGAATTCCAAGAGACTTCTAACCTCCTTGGAATCTCAAGAGACCCCAAAATTGCTCATTAATCTCTCATTTATTCCTCTTAATTATTTTGAGGGCTGCTGCTATTATTTAAATGGTTGGGTTGCATAAAATGAACAGTTCACTTCTCATATCCACACCCAGAAATCTGGATCAAGGTTGAGACTCTGCCATGTTCCTTGGTTAGAGATCTTGATTGATCCTTGAGAGATTGAAATATTGGATCTTTGGGATAGAGTGAGTTTTGGGTGGGATCTTTGAGTGCATACCTTCTATTGAAGGTTTGGGATAGAGAGAACTAGGAGAGTCCTCATTCTGTTCCAGTACTACTGCAGCAACTAGCACTTCAAGGAGTTGGAGTCCCACTTGTCTTCAAGGAGTTGAAGGAGTCTGCCCGACAAAGCTTTCGTAGGGGCTAGCACCTCAAAAGGAATAAGAAGGAATCGCGGTACACAGTATGAACCACCCGTAAAGGTGGTACACGTGTGCTGCTTGCAGAGATAGATTTTTTCCACAGGTCAATGACATCCCGGGGATTGCGACTGAGAGGTGGCCATTTCTGCAACTTCTGGTTCCTCCCGGTAAACGTTACCAAGGTGTGTACTTGTTTTATGTATGACATAATTGTCCATACCACATCATTGTATAGTTATGTGAATAGTTTCATATTTTATACTTTGGTTGCATAATTTCATATTTACATTACTCTAGATATATCTAAATCTTGGTAAAGGGGTTGTGTTAATTAGATTAACAAATTGATAAAATGGTTTTATCGCTTTTCGCTGCTGCATGCTCTTAAAAAGTTTTAAAATGCATGCATCATCCTTAGGAACGGTTCCTTACAATGGTATCAGAGCCAGGTTGGCGCATGCATCTAGTTTAATGTTTCATATGAAATCGATTTAATTTCCTTCATGTTGTACTTGGATTAAGATGGATTCGCCATGGCCGTCCGGTCATAGGAGAGAATTATGGTTTAAAGACCATCTCTTTCCATTCCAAGGGGTCTCCTATGGCGTATAGGGCTGCTGATGCGTCATGATCTTATGAAGAAGAAAGTAAGGAATTTAATGGATTAAAATTATTTTAATCTTTGGTTTGTAGATCAAAATTATGTTTAGATAAGATCTAAAAGAAATTTGATCTAAAACCTTGAAAAGTTCTTGTGGAAACGTTTGAAGTTTGAAAACACTATGTTCTGGAAGAGCTGGCTCGTTTAATAGAGCTAACTGAAGAGCTGGCTCATTCAGATAGAGCTGACTTGACCAGAAATCTATGTTCTGGAATAGTCGGCTCGAGCAACAGAGCTGACTGAAGAGTCGGCTCGAGCAACAGAGCTGATTGAAGAGTCAGCTCGAGCAGCAGAGCTGACAGATAGAGCTGACTCGATCAGAAATCTATGTTCTGGAAGAGTCGGATCGAGCAGCAGAGCTGACTGAAGAGTCGGCTCGAGCAGCAAAGCTGACAGAAGAGCCGACTCGATCAGAAATGTGTGTTCTGGAAGAGCTGACTCAATCTGCAAGAGCTGACTCGACCAGAAAATTAAGAAACAGTGATTTTAAGCTTCAAACCTTTATGAAATTGTTTCATTTCATTTTGAAAATGTTTCAAATAATGTGATACACTTAATTGAGAATTAAGATGTATAATTTTAAGATTTAAGGATATGATTCTAATCTTAAGTCATGATTCATAAATCATGGGTTAAATGGGATGGGCTAGGAATATATCCTTATTTGGGTTAGATCTAAGATTAGATGAATTGGATAAATTAGAGATAAGAAAATAATCAAAAGTTGAATTAGGTTTCATTTCTCTATAGTTTCTAATTTTTAGAAAGTGTGATCCAAACATCTTAAAGGATCTATTGTGGCTCAGCGATTGATTTAGTTATTTAAGTCTAATCCAGTTGAGGAAGGTGAACCGAATTGGTGTCTAGGCAAGCTGCCTTATGGTCTATGATTATGAGGGTACCTCTTTATTGGATAGCTCCTTTGTATCTAGTGTCTAAGGAAAGATGGTTAATGCAGCAACTCATTCCTTACCGTGCTTACCTGACTGATACGGCTAACTGGAATTGACTCATGAGAAGCTTACTGAATTGGATTAACCCATGTCACCTAAGGTTAATCAGATTTGTTTGATTTCAGGTGCCAATGGACCAAGATGTTCATGAACCTTCTATAAGTTAGTAGGAGGATTCTTGATCATGGTCCATGTATTCTTCATATGTCATATTTTTAAATCCTCTAAATTATTAGGTCTTTAAAAAGATGAGTTATAGGTGAAGGTGAAAAATTGGCCTCTATGTCTACACCTGGGCTCGACTTTGATCAACTCCCCCGGAGTGCTAGCTCTTCGGGATCCTTGGCCGACCTTTTTCTTCCAGGAAGACTAGGAGGAGAGTAGGAACCCTTTCCCAAAACCTCACACCCAAGACCTAGCTTAACTGCTAGGTAGCACACACCCAATCCCTAAGGCTCTCATTCTTCTCAATCCTTTTTCTCCCAAAAACTCTTTTGCTGTTGTTGTGTAACCCCAGCAGCCACCACAATGTCCTACATTTATAGAGGCAGCAGGGAGAGGGAGAAGAAGGAAGGAGGAGAGATGAGAGGAGAGAATGGGGGAGAGGATCAAGGTCATTCCATATTGGTCCAACCCAAAGAGGAAAGTATGACCTTCAAACCATAAAACCTTGGAGCCAAAATTGGTTTGAATTCGAAATTCAAACCAGGTCAAAACATGTCCAAAAATCCTCCATGAAATCCTCCCAAAAAATTGCTCATCATAGGAAGTGTCGACACTCGCAAATCGTCAAGTGTTGACACTTCACCAAGTATCGACGATTGCAAAATTCTAAGTGTCGACACTTGGAACAAAGTCAATCATATTGACATCGGGTGACGACAAACGATTCCTAATCATCGATAAGCCATAAGATCATATAGAAATTCTCAATGATGTGTGATCACATAGGTTCGAACACTAAACTGGTAGCACTGGAATATTTCCAGTATCAGTCAAAGTCCTCATCTAGCAATGATACCCGATGTCTGGATAGGTCAAAGATGCAGAGCACCTCACAAAAACCTCTGGCATATGGTTGCCGCATAATTCATCCCTTTGACCTTACAATGCTCAGGATGACCAAGGGTTAGACTGCCAACCCTAATATGGTTTATCCAGATCATGTCTCAACCTCACAAGTTCTGTGACTCCTCAAAAAAACTACCCTAGCCAAGATTTTGCTAAATTGAGACATAGTAAGCCATTCATTCCAAACTATTTAGAGAGGTCAATTCCATCTTGATCTACCACCGCTCCACAAGTACTTGACTATACCCAGAAACCTTCCATCCCTGGATTAGAAATCCAGATAGTCCGGCACCAAAGTATAGTGAGTTGCTTGCAAGCTACCATGGTGACCTCAGGTCTGAGGGACACATATACCCATATCCCTTCGCGAGCAACCTTTTGGCAGAAGGGAGCTCCGTAGATGGTCACGTTCACTGAAATGTCATACATTTCACTTGCATGTCACACCAGTGTCTCCACACTCATTGGTTAAAAGGATAACTAACAAATGTGACATACAACAACTTATACTTGATACATTATCATCCTATAACAATGTATCATTTGGTTGTGAACCAGTTTAAAAACTACTTGATATATCCTCTCTATATCAAACAATGTAGTTCTAAGGACTCCATCATACAAGAGTTTATTATAGGAAAATATAAAATAATGGACTGCCAAAAATAAATAACTTTATTTATTATTAAAAATTTATATATAAATATAAAATAGCACAACCGTCTACAGCCTAGACGATTGGCTTTGGGACATAATTCCCAATAACTCCCACTTGGACTAAAGCCAATTAGTACAGAATCTCATTTCCATTTTTCGTTTATAACAGTCGAACTCTTGAACTCCAATGGCTTTAGTGAAGGGGTTAGCTAGGTTCTCCTTTCCATCGATCTTTAGAAGGTCAGTGTCACCTCGTTCCACGATCTCCCATACAAGGTGATAGCACCGCAGAATATGCTTTGTGCGATGATGAGACTTCGGCTCTTTGGCTTGAGCAATGGCTCCAGTGTTGTCATAGTACACCAGAACAGGACCATCCAGGGAAGGTGCCACTCCCAGCTTGCCAAGGAACTTCCGCAACCACACAGCTTCCTTCGCTGCATCAGATGCTGCAATGTACTCTGCTTCGCAAACTGAGTCCACCACAGTAGGTTGCTTAGAACTTTTCCAGCAGACAGCTCCTTCGTTCAGGGTAAAGACAAAACCCGATATACTTTTGCTATCATCTTTATCTGACTGGAAACTGGAGTCAGTATATCCCATAAGTTATAAGTCAGATTCTCCATAAATAAGCCATTGATCCTTAGTATTTCGTAAATACTTAAGGATGCTTTTAACCACTTTCCAATGAGCTTCACTTGGGTCAGACTGGTATCTGCTCACTACACCTAGTGAGTATGCCACGTCTGGTCTAGTACATGTCGTGGCGTACATGATAGAACCGACTGCCGAAGCATATGAAATTCTACTCATATGCTCTCTCTCCTCAGGAGTTGTCGCACAATTCCATATGGAGAGATCAATTCCAGTGCCTATCGGGAGATAGCCCTTCTTGGAATTCTCAATGCTGAACCGTTTCAGCACGGTATCGATGTACGTAGACTGGGACAGTCCCAGAAGCCTCTTAGATCTATCTCCATAGATTTTCATACCTAGTATGTAAGAGGCTTCATCCAAGTCCTTCATAGAGAACTGAGATGATAACCAGATCTTTATTCTTTGCAGTGCTGCGATGTCATTCACGATTAAAAGAATGTCATCACATACAGCACAAGGAATACAATCATAGAACCGTTAGCCCATTTGTAAATGCAAGGTTCTTCTCCATTCCTAACGAAGCCATACGACTTGATACACTTATCAAATCGCATGTTCCAACTCCTAGATAATAGCTTCAGTCCATAGATAGACTTTTGAAGTTTGCACACCTTTCACTCATCTGTAGATTTGAACCCTTCATGTTGTATCATATACACCTCCTCTTCCAGCTCACCATTCAGGAAAGCTGTTCGGACATCCATTTGCTAGATTTCATAGTCAAAGTGTGCTGCTAAAGCAAGCATAATCTGAATGAATTTGAGCATTGCCACAGGAGAAAACGTCTCGTCATAGTTAATACCATAACGTTGATGATACCCCTTGGCAACCAAATGGGCTTTATAGGTCTCCACCTGTCCGTCTATGCCCCTTTTCCTCTTGAAAATTCATTTGCACCCAATGGATTTTATCCCTTCAGGTGGATCAACCAATGTCCATACATTGTTGATTTCCATGGACTCCAATTCGGATGTCATGGCTCCTAGCCATGATTCAGAATCGGACCTCTGCAATACATCCATATAGGTGAACGGATCCTCATTGTTCTCATCGAGTTCAATGGGATCACCATCCCAGACCAAAAAATCGTAGTATCTATTCGGTCGGCTCAGTACTCTACCGGATCTCCTTAATGGTTCCGGAGTGGGCTCTGGGTCTGATCTAATCACAGCTGGTTCTATGTTGTCCCTTAAGTGTGTTGGTTCTTCTACTTGTTGAACTTCACTAAGTTCAATCTTAGTGGCTACAATCCCTTCACCAAGGAACTCCTTTTCCAAAAAGATAGCCCTAAGACTGACGAACAACTTTTATTCCTCAGCTAAGTAGAAGTAATACCCCTTAGACTCTTTTGGATACCCAACAAATAGGCATCGGTTAGACCTAGGTCCAAGTTTGTTCGTTTCTAAATGTTTTACATAAGCCGGGCACCCCCAGACCCGAAGGTGTGAAAGTGTCAGCTTACATCGAGTCCACATCTCATATGGTGTTTTACTAACGGACTTACTTGGAGCCCTATTCAAAATGTAACAGGTTGATTCTAAAGCATATCCCCAAAAGGATACCGGTAGAGAAGCAAACCCATCATGGACCGAACTATATCTAACAGGGTTCAATTCCTCCTCTCAGACACTCCATTTAACTGGGGTGTCCCTGGAGGCGTTCACTAAGAGAGAATCCCATTCTCCTTAAGATATGTCAGAAACTCGCCGGAAAGGTATTTACCACCTCGATCGGATCGAAGAGTTTTAATATACTTTTCAATTTGTTTTTCTACTTCACTATGATATCGTTTGAACATTTCAAACGACTCAAACTTATGTCTCATCAAGAAGACATAACCGAACCTCGAAAGGTCGTCTGTGAAAGTAATGAAATAAACGTACCCACCCTTAGCACTAACATTCATGGGTCCGCATACATCAGTATACACCAGACTCAGAATTTGTTTGGCTTGTTCACCTTTTCCAGTAAAAGGTGACTTAGTCAATTTTCCAAGAAGATGGGACTCATAAATTGGAAGTGAACTATCTTCACTAAAATTGAGGAGACCCTCAGTTTTCAACCTGTTTATCCTATTCCCATTTATATGACCTAGCCTACAATGCCATAGGTACACTTCACTGACATTATCTATCCTAGGGCGTTTGCTAGACGTGTACATTACACTAATAGGTCGCGATAGTACATAGATGCCATCATGTATTTGTCCATTCAAAATTACAGAACCATTCAAATGATTTTGCAAATGTCATTCTTTATTAATAGTTCTTAACCATACATGGCCAATTGGCCTACAGAAATGACATTCAAAATGAAAGAAGAACAAAAATGACATTCATTCAAAATGACAGTACGGGACTCGAAAACTAGTTTAAGGACTCCTAACACCAGAACTGGAACTCGGCTTCCATTTCCCACATTCAAGAACCTCTCACCGTCCTCGAATCTTCTACTAACTTGAAGTCCCTGCAAAGAATTGCAAATATGAATTGGACTTCCTGTATCCAATACTCAGTTAGTAGTATCGCAAACAGAGAAACTACAAGGTGTTATCATATAAATACCTTGTCCAGGACCATCCTGCAGCTTTCTCTTCTTGGACCTGTTCGGATCAAGGGATGCAATATAAAGAGGACAGTTCTTCTTCCAGTGTCCCTGCTTCTTGCAGAAGAAGCACTCTGCACTACTCCGATCAGCCTTCACTTTCTTGGTCCGACTGGGCCCAGAAGTACTAAGCACCTTTTTTCCTTTATTCTTCTTCTTCCCTTTCTTAAAGGGATGATGCCCTCCCGAGAAACCTTCCACTAGATTCACCACCCCTTTATTCAACTAGTGGCCTTTCTCAAAAGTCTGCAGCAACCCCAACAGACCGTGGTAGTTGACTGCAGGCTTGTTCATTCTATAATGATCGAGAAAGTCTAGATAGGAGGAGGGGAGAGAATTCAAAATCACATCTTTTTCAAGCTGTTCATGCAAGGGACAGCCGAGCTTGCCCAGGCGCTCAATCATCTCGATCATGTACAATACATGATCAGTGATCGAGGCTCCATCACGCATCCGTACATTGTAGATAGCACAGGAGACCCTGTACCTCTCAACGTCATCTGGTGTCCCGAAAGACTCCTTCAACTTTTGAAGGATTTCTTCCGGCTGGGCTTCCTCGAACTTGTGACTGAACTCATCGTTCATCATAGCCAACATAATGCATCGGACAGTGGTCTTGTCAAAGAACCACTTTTGTTAAGTGTCTCTGATCGAACCTCGAGCATTGGCAGCAGGGATCTCAGGTGTCGGATCCGTTATCACATACAGGATCCATTCATGCTCCAGGACAATCCTGAGCCTTCGATACCAACTATCGAAGTTGGGTCCATTGAGCTTCTCGTTGTCGAGAAAAGACCGGAGTGAAAGGTTGGAAGACATCTGAAAGGAAAACCAAAACTAATTAGTGTATATGAATTATTAACCTAAAGACATGGACTTTAGTCTAAAGGTCCCTCCCACTATTTTGCACAGATTGGTAGCCTCTACCTCCAATCCGAGGAATTACTTTAATTCCTTAGCGGGTACTAGAGTCCAATAGACAACACATGAGCCCGACTTTGGCCAGCCCATCCATGTATGTCAGAGATAGGTTCTTTAACCGATTACTTCTCCAAGTAACCTCTAGCAATTGGGTTTTGCCCTAAGAAGCACTTCAATCAGCCTTTGGGCTTCCTATTGAAGGTCCTGGTTAGGTCCAACCAATAACATGACAAAATTCAATGCTTCTAACTAATGAATGGTCAAGCCTGACTTTGACCGGCTCACCTAACCACCATTAAGAGAGTCGCACTGAGCTATCATATTAGGAACAGCAATTCCAATAGCCCGATGACCACCCGATCTTTGGATCTGCTGATGAACACCGAACTAATGGACATATTACTATCTCACTTAATGGGAGGCCAGGACTTGGTTATCTCTATAACTTTGTCCTTTTAAGGACCTAATAATTTAGAGAGTTTTAATTAATGTGATAGATGAAGAGATGAGAAGACATGGATCAACCTCCCGCTAACCACATCAGCAATCAAGGAGGGTTACACATAACTAATAATCCATGGATATCTAAAATCAGTCAAGACTGATTAACCTTGGGTGACAAGGGTTAACATGAGTCAATGAGCTATCTAATCAATCCTGATTGACCACATTGGCCAGGTAAGTGAGATCATGGATTGGGTTCCACCATTAACCATCTTGCCTAGACACCAACAGAGTTGGCCAGGTAAGAGGTATCCCCAAAGAACCATGATCACAATGCCAAACTTTTCTTGACACCAATCGGTTCATCAGACTCGATTAGACTATCCTAAAAACTTGATTAGACTAGCCTAAACACTTATCAGAAGTGGCTCTCTAATAGGATCACTGTCTGATGCATCATGTTGGCTATGATGAACGATGAGTTCAGTCGCAAGTTTGAGGAAGCCCAGCCATAAAAAATCCTTCAAAATTGAAGGAGTCTTTCGAGACACCAGATGACATTGAGAGGTACAGGGTCTCCTGTGCTATCTACAATGCATGGATGCGTGATGGGGCCTCGGTCACTGATCATGTATTGTACATGATCGAGAAGATTGAGTGCTTGGGCAAGCTCGGCTGTCCCTTGCATGAACAGCTTGGGAAAGATGCGATTTTGAATTCTCTTCTCTCCTATTATCTAGACTTTCTCGATCATTATAGAATGAACAAGCCTGCAGTTAACTACCACGGTCTGTTAGGGTTGCTGCAAACTTTTGAGAAAGACCACTAGTTGAATAAAGGGGTGGTGAATCTAGTGGGAGGTTCCTCGGGAGGGCATCGTCCCTTTAAGAAAGGGAAGAAGAAGAATAAAGGGAAAAAGATGCTTAGTGCTTCTGGGCCCAGTTAGGCCAAGAAAGTAAAGGATGATCAGAGTCATACAGAGTGCTTCTTCTGCAAGAAGTAGAGACAATGGAAGAGGAACAGTCCTCCTTATATTGCGTCCCTTGATCCGAATAGGTCCAAGAAGAGAAAGCTGCAGAATGGTCCTGGACAAGGTATTTATATGATAACACCTTGTAGTTTCTCTGTTTGCGATACTACTAACTGGATATTGGATACAGGAAATCCAGTTCATATTTGTAATTCTTTGCAGGGACTTCAAGTTAGTAGAAGATTCGAGGACGGTGAGAGATTCTTGAACGTGGAAAATGGAAGCCGAGTTCCAGTTCTGGCGTTAGGAGTTCTTAAACTAGTTTTCAAGTCCTGTACTATCATTTTGAATGAATGTCATTTTTGTCTTTCTTTCATTTTAAATGTCATTTGTATAGGCTAGTTGGCCATGTATGGTTATGAACTATTAATAAAGAATAACATTTACAAAATCATTTTGAATGGTTCTGTACTTTTGAATGGACAAATGCATGATGGCATCTATGTACTATCGTGACCTGTTAGTGTAATGTACACGTCTAGCAAACGCCTTAGGATAGATAATGTCAATGATGCGTACCTATGGCATTGTAAGCTAGGTCATATTAACAGGAACAGGATAAACAGGATGAAAATTGAGGATCTCCTCGATTTTAGTGAAGATAGTTCACTTCCAACCTGTGAGTCCTGTCTTCTTGGAAAAATGATTAAGTCATCTTTTACTGGAAAAGGTGAATGAGCCAAAGAAATTCTGATTCTGGTACTTACTGATGTATGTGGACCCATGAATGTTAGTACCAAAAATGGGTACGCTTATTTCATTACTTTCATAGACGACCTTTCGAGGTTTGATTATGTCTTTTTGATGCGACATAAGTCTGAGTTGTTTGAAATGTTCAAACGATATTGTAGTGAAGTAGAAAAACAAACTGGAAAGTATATCAAAACCCTTCGATCCAATCGAGGAGGTGAATACCTTTCTGACGAGTTTCTGACATATCTCAAGGAGAATGGGATTCTCTCTCAGTGGACACCTCCAATTAAATGGAGTGTCTGAGAGGAGGAATCGAACCCTGTTAGACATGGTTCGATCCATGATGGGCTTTGCTTTTCTGCTGGTATCCTTTTGGGGATATGATTTAGAATCATCATGTTACCTTCTAAATAGGGCTCTAAGTAAGTTCGTTGTAAAACACCATATGAGATATGGACTGGACGTAAGCCGACACTTTCATACCTTCAGGTCTGGGGGTGCCCGGCTTATGTAAAATATTTGAAAATGAACAAACTTGGACCTAGGTCTGACCGGTGCCTATTTGTTGGGTATCCAAAGGAGTCTAAGGGATATTACTTCTACTTAGCTGAGGAACAAAAGTTGTTCGTCAGTCTTAGGGCTATCTTTTTGGAAAAGGAGTTCCTTGGTGAAGGAACTGTAGCCACTAAGATTAAACTTAGTGAAGCTCAACAAGTAGAAGAATCGACACATTTAAGAGACCACATAGAACCGGCTATGATTAGATCACACCTTGAGCCCACTCTAGAACCATTAAGGAGATTCGATAGAGTACCGAGCTGACCGGATAGATACTATGGTTTCTTGGTCCGGGACGGTGATCCCATTGAACTCGATGAGAATAATAAGGATCCGATCACCTATATGGATGCATTGCAGAGGTCTGACTCTGAGTCATGGCTAGGAGCCATGAAATCCGAAATAGAGTCCATGGAGATCAACAATATATGGACATTGGTTGATGCACCTGAAGGGATAAAACCCATCCGGTGCAAATAGATTTTCAAAAGAAAAAGGGGCGTAGATGGGCAGGTAGAGACCTATAAAGCCCGTCTGGTTGCCAAGGGGTATCGTCAACATTATGGTATAGACTATGACGAGACGTTCTTTCCTGTGGCAATGCTCAAATCCATTCGGATTATGCTTGCATTAGCAGCACACTTTGACTATGAAATCTGACAAATGGATGTCCGAACAGCTTTCCTGAATGGTGAGTTGGAAGAGAAGGTATATATGATACAACATGAAGGGTTCACATCCATAGATGAGTCAAAGGTGTGCAGGCTTCAAAAGTCCATCTATGGACTGAAGCAAGCATCAAGGAGTTGGAACATGCGATTTGATAAGTGTATCAAGTCGTATGGCTTCGTTAGAAACGGGGAAGAACCTTGCATTTACAAATGGGCTAATGGTTCTGTGATTGTATTCCTTGTGCTGTATGTGGATGACATTCTCTTAATCGAGAATGACATCGCAGCATTGCAAGGAATAAAGGTATGGTTATCATCTCAGTTCTCTATGAAGGACTTGAGTAAAGCCTCTTACATACTAGGTATGAAGATCTATAAAGATAGATCTAAGAGACTTCTGGGACTGTCCCAGTCTACGTACATCGACACCGTGTTGAAACGGTTCAGCATGGAAAATCTCAAGAAGGGCTATCTCCCGATAGGCACTGGAATTGATCTCTCCAAAAGGAATTGTGTGACAAATCCTGCAGAGAGAGAGCGTATTAGTAGAATCCCATATGCTTCAGCAGTGGGTTCTATCATGTATGCCATGACATGTACTAGACCAGACGTGGCATACTCACTAGGTATAGTAAGTAGATACCAGTCTGACCCAGGTGAAGTTCATTGGAAAGTGGTAAAGACCATCCTTAAGTATTTACGAAATACTAAAGACCAATGGCTGATTTATGGAGAAACTGACTTGAAACTTGTGGGGTATACTGACTCCAGTTTCCAATCAGATAAAGGTGATAGCAAGAGTATGTTAGGTTTTGTCTTTACCCTGAATGGAGGAGCTGTCTGCTGGAAAAGTTCCAAGCAGCTTACTATGGCGGACTTAGTATGCGAAGCAGAGTACATTGCAGCATCAGATGCGGTGAAGAAAGCTGTGTGGTTGCGGAAGTTCCTTGGTGAGCTGGGAGTGACACCTTTCCTAGATGGTCATGTTCCGATGTACTGTGATAACACTAGAGCCATTGCTCAAGCCAATGAGCCGAAGTCTCATCACCGTACAAAGCATATTCTACGGTGCTATTACCTTATACGAGAGATCATGGAACGAGGTGACATTGACCTTCTGAAGATCGATGGAAAGGAGAACCTAGCTGACCCCTTTACTAAAGTCGTCAGAGTTCAAGAGTTCGACTATTGTAAATGGAAAATGGGAATGATATTCTGTACTGATTGGCTTTAGTCCAAGTGGGAGTTGTTAGGAATTGTGTCCCAAAGCCAATCATCTAGGCTATAGACGGTTGTGCTATTTTGTATTTGTATATGAATTTTTAATAATAAATAAAAGTTATTTATTTTTGGCTGTCCATCATTTTACATTTTTTTGTAATGAACTTTTGTATGATGGAGTCCTTAGAACTACATTATTTGATATAGAGAGGATATATCAAGTAGTTCTTAAACTGGTTCACAACCAAATGATACATTGTTATAGGACGATGATGTATCAAGAATAGATTATTGTATGTCATATTTGTTAGTTGTCCTCTTAACCAAGGAGTGTGGAGACATTGGTATGACATACAAGTGAAGTATATGACATTTCATTGAACGTGACCATTTGCGGAGCTCCCTTCTGCCAAAGAGTTGCTCATGAAGGGATATTGGTATATGTGTCCCTTAGACCTAAGGTCACCATGGCAGCTTGCAAGCAACTCACTATACTTTGGTGCCGGACTATCTGGATTTCTAATCCAGTGATGGAAGGTTTCTGGGTATGGTCAAGTACTTGTGGAGCGATGGTGGATCAAGATGGAATTGACCTCTTCAAATAGTTTGGAGTGAATGGCTCACTATATCTCAATTCAGCAAAACCTTGGTCAGAGTAGTTCTTGTGAGGAGTCACATAACTTGTGAGGTTGAGACATGATCTGGATAAACCATATTAGGGTTGGCAGTCTAACCCTAGGTCATCCTGAGCATTATGAAGTCAAAGGGATGAATTATGCGGCAACCATATGCCAGAGGTTCATGTGAGGTGCTCCGCATCTTCGACCTATCCGGACGTCAGGTATCATTGCTAGATGAGGACTTTGACTGGTACTGGAAATGTTCCAGTGCTACCGGCTTAGTGTTCGAACCTATGAGGTCATACACCATAGAGGATTTCTATCTGATCTTATGACTAATCGACGATTGGGAATCGTTTGCCATCACCCGATGTCAATATGATTGACTTTGTTCTAAGTATCGATACTTAGAAATTTGTAGGTGTCGATACTTGGTGAAGTGTCGACACTTGGCGATTTTCGAGTATTGACCCTTCATGTGATGAGCAGTTTTCTGGGAGGATTTTGTGGAGAATTTTTGGGCATGTTTTGACCTGGTTTGAATTTCGAATTCAAACCAGTTTTGGCACCAAGGTTTTATGGTATGAAGGTCATACTTTCCTCTTTGAGTTGGACCCATTTGGAATGACCTTGATCCTCTCCCCCATTCTCTCCTCTCATCTCTCCTCCTTCTTCTCCCTTTCCCTGCTGCCCTTATAAATGTAGGACATTGTGGTGGCTGCTGGGGTTACACAACAACAGCAAAAGAATTTTTGGGAGAAGAGGATTTAGAAGAGTGAGAGCTTTAGGGATTGGGTGTGTGCTACCTAGCAGTCAAGCTAGGTCTTGGGAGTGAGGTTTTGGGAAAGGGTTCCTGCTCTCCTCCTAGTCTTCCTGGAAGAAAAAGATCGGCCAAGGATCCCGAAGAGCTAGCACTCCGAGGGAGTTGATCAAAGTCGAGCCCAGGTGTGGACATCCTGCAAAGGCTAGATGCTTGTGTGGCTCGAGCGCCCTCCTCCTTCTCACAGCTCTTCACAGCTTCTCTCCAGCACTCGCCGAGGTATAGAGGTATGACCTTTATATTTGTGTTGTTTTTGATGTTATATGCATGCTAGGCCTTTATACTAGTTCCTGTTGCAGGCAGATCGATAGATAGTTTAGATCTATCAACTGAGCCTTCTGCTGTGCATGTCTAAAAATGTTTTAAAATGCATTTCCTCTGCCCTCTTTTCTTGCATAATGTATGCTAGGTGTAGGTGTTTTAAACCTTCATCGAGAAACTCCCTAGTGTTCTTTGGGCCTAGCACGCCATGTCCTGAATGATAACAGGTGAGACACCCTTCAACTTTATCTTCGGTATTGAGGTTGTGATTCCAGTAGAGATGGGTCTGCCCATACTATGGGTAGAGCAATATAATGAGACTGAGAATCCAGCTCGCCTTCTGCTCAACCTGGACCTACTGGAAGAGATAAGAGACAAAGCTCGGCTCTGCATGGCAGCTTATAGACAATAGGTGGCCCGGTATTACAATTTCGTGTGAAGCCGAAGGCCTTCCGCCCAGGTGACTTGCTATTGCAGTGAGCTGAAGTCTCACAACCTGGAGAATGTGGCAAGCTCACCCCTAATTAGGATGGCCCTTACAAGGTGGTCAAAGCCCTCCCTTATGGAGCTTACTACCTTGCTAGACTCGATGGTGTCCAATTTCCATAAACCTGGAATGCTGGTAATCTGAGGATGTACTATCAATGATATAAGATTCTCTTTCATTAATGAAAAGTTTCGTTTTGGTGCAACACTGTCTTCACCTGCATAGGAACTCTATCTTTCAAACTCCTAGTTTGGCGATGGTGAGTTAGGAAACTCCTGAAGCCCCGCACTCCAAAGCTGGGAAACTCCTGAAGCCTTACACTCCAAAGCCGGGAAACTCCTGAAGCTCCTCACTCCAAAGTCGGGAAACTCCTAAAGCCCCGCACTCCAAAGCTGGGAACTCTTGAAGCGCAGCACTCTCAAGTCGGGAAACTCTAAAAACCCTGCACTCTATCCATCGGACTCTCAGTTTGATGATGGCAAGCTAGAAAACTCCAGAAGCCCCGCACTCTATCCATTGGACTCTCAGTTCGACGATGGCAAGCCAGAAAACTCCAGAAACCCCGTACTGTATCCATCGGACTCTCAATTCGGTGATGGTAAGCTGGAAAACTCAAGAAGTCCCGCACTCTATCTATCGGACTCTCGTTCAGAGATGACAAGTCGAGAAACTCTAGAAGCCCCGTACTCCATCCGTCAGACTTTGAGTTTGGCGAAACGGGAGGAACATAAGGGACACGAGCAATAGAAGGAACGGGAGGAACATAAGAAATAGGAGGAACAGAAGAAGAAGGGGGTGCCCTAGGTCGACCTATGATGATCCCCATCGGCTGGGGACCTCTATAGACATTAAGAGAGACATCATCCTCCCCATCGGAGGATGGAGTCTTGGGTTGAGAAGGCCCTGCCTCGCTGAAGTGCCCCAAGTGGAGACGTCTCTAACCGATTGATCCATCCTAAAGCAAAGAAGAGAGGTACAGACAAAAAGAAACCTAAAGACTCTAGAATGGGACTCCCTCAGCATAGGTCGAAGAAAAGAAGAAGACAAAGGAGGGGAAGACTAACCTAGATGCCTCAGAGAAAAAGGTTGGACTGGGAAAGAAAAGGCTATGGTCCTCCTACAAGCTCGAAGGTTCGAAGAGATAGTTTGAGAAAAGTTTTCCTCCTTTTCAGAAATGGCCTAACAGCACCGTGCATCTTTTCGATCCTTTCACCATCGGATGCATGCCAAACATCAAGATCGGCAAGAAATGGCACCTCGACATGCCAAAGATCGTCTCATGCCTAGCATCAATCATGCTGCTTCCTTGGACCCGCTGATGTGGCATCTCCGCATTGGCCTTGAGGCACGATTCGTGAATCGTCGACAGCCATCGCATTTAATAGCATCGGATATCTATCCTTCCATGTCAGCATCACCATAACTCCCTTCATTCCGAGCACTGCATCACGTCGAGACTTGAGAGTGGGGGGTAATTGATATGGCAGAACTGGTGACGTGGAGCCCCTCTCGGATCTAACTGGCTATCGTGATGGCAGGAGGTGGCACCTGGATGCTTCATAAGGCAAAGCACCGGGTCGAGCCCCCGATTAAGGTCAGCTCCCTCAAGGTCGAGCCCTCAGTCGAGGTCGTGCTCTCGCATTTCAAGCCCTCGATCGAAGTGGGCTCCCTCAAGGTCGAGCCCTCGGTCGAGGTCATGCTCTCGCTTTTCAAGCCCCCGGTCGAAGTAGGCTCCCTCGAGGTCGAGCCCTCGGTCGAGGTCATGCTCTCGCTTTTCGAGCCCCCGGTCGAAGTGGGCTCCTTTAAGGTCGAGCCCTCGAATGAGATCTTGCTCTCGCCTTTTGAGCCCTCGACCGAAGAGAGCTCTCTCGAGGTTGAGCCCTCAGTCGAGGTCGTGCTTTCGCTTTTCGAGCCCCTGGCCGAAGTGATGTTTCTCAAGGTCAAGCCCTTGGTCGAGGTCGTGCTCTCACTTTTCGATTCCTCGGTTGAAATAAGCTCCCTCGAGGTCGAGCCCTCAGTCAAGGTCATGCTCTCGCTTTTCAAGCCCCTGGCCGAAGTGAGCTCCCTCAAGGTCGAGCCCTCGATCAAGGTCGTTCTCTCTCTTTTCAAGCCCTTGGCCGAGACCAGCTCCCTCAAGGTCAAGCCCTTGGCCAGGGTCATGCTTCCCCGCTTGAGATCAACCCTCCGATCAAAGTCTACTTCTTCCCCTGAAGTCAAGTATGGATTCTTTCAAGGAAACGCGGCCTTCCCCACGAGTGCCCCTAGGGCGGACAGGCGGGTGACATTGGTAAATGGCATCACCGCCCTTGCCAAAACCCTGGCATTGCATGGATAGGCTGACACCCCTAAGGGGTGGTGCTCTGCTAAGGCACGCCACCTGGAACCTCTGAGAAATAGCATCCCACCATGGCACGCCGACTATGACCCCTATGTGATGGCGTTGCATCAGAGCACGCTGCTTATGGAGGAGCATCCCGCTGGAGCATTAGGCCCTTCAGCCTTCTATCAGCACCACCTGGGGAAGGGCACTCCGCTCAGTGCGTCACACCCCTCTGCCCACCATCTGCACCGCCCATAAGAGAAAGGTTTCACCAAGAAATTCAGATCCTGTAGCACCTGCTTTCAGACCGGTGCTCTGCCAGGTCTCTCCAAACATAGCAGGATGATGCCAGAAAGGGGCAGTGCCCTATCAGAGTGTTAGGTCCTGCAACGTACCTTATGTACCTTCCAAGAAAGGGATGCTTACTTCTCCGTACTCCACCACTGCCAGTGGCAATCCTTACCTGCTGGAAGCTACGGATCCTGTCCCCCTCCTTCGAAGGGGGAGAGAAAAGAACAGGCTTACACCTTGCTCACGAAAGGAACTCCCAAAGGGTGCAAGGCCGGGGCTTTGCACCTCACTGGAGGTGCCACTCCTTTATAAGAAACTCAAAGGTCCTCCGACGGAGGTAAACGAGAAGGGACAGGCAACTAGCAAGGCTTTTAGGGCAACTAGAATACACCATGACTCCCCTAGAGAGTCTCAGCAACAATAGCCATCATTGCTCAAGCCCTCTTTCTTGATTCTGACCCTCATTCCATCGTTTCTCAAAATCTCTGAGAGTGGAGACCACTTCGGGATCCACCGAGGAGGATCTATTTCTTTTGATCATCTACTGACTTGACTGTCAGAGTGCCCTCGCTAGGATCCCCAGCCCGGGTCTTCCTTCTTTTGCAGGACCGGGCATGCACGTTCGATGCCAGGTGGGAGAGCCACCAATCAATGCCATGTAGGAGCTGCGGGCCATGATAATCTAGGCAACAACAGATGGGTTTGACCAAAATAAAAAATAGAAGGAAGATAATAATAAGTCTTTCAAAGAATAAGCAAGTCTATTTGATCCCTATATCTCCAGTGGTTGAGGGTCTTTCTCCTAAGTCTCTAATGATTGAAAATCTTCATAGTTTTTGTTGTATAAAGCATGATCCGGGATTGCGTAAACTTATGTGGGATTATCTAGTTAATCAACAAGATGAAATATGTCAGATCGCAGCCCAGAACCACCATTCCAAAAGGAACGTCCCCATTGGAAGGCTGGAAACTAACAATCTTAAGCCATTTCAGAGCCCAGTGGTAACGCGCACTGGCGAGCTTGAGGGGCTTCACACCTGGGCCGACCCGCATCAAGCCAGATCACACCAAAGTGGCAGGCTGGGCGGTCAGTCCCATTCAATCCATTCAACCTACAGGGTCGAGCCGACCCGTACCTCGAGTCGACCCTCCGAGAAATGTCATTAAGGCAACAGTCCGCCCCACCACGTGGCAACCCCATCCTGGGTCCCATGGGTGTGTGCGGGTAACCAAGCCAACATTCCCCCCCAGCGATACCTTGGGAGCTGCACGCCGATTCGAACCTGCAACCTCACTCTAATACCAACTGTCGGATCACAGTCCCTAACCACCATTCCAAAAGGAATGCCCCCGTTGGAAGGATGGAAACTAACAATCTTAAGCTGTTTCAGAGCCCAGTGGTATCGTGCACTAGCGGGCCTGAGGGGCTTTGCACATGGACTGACCTGCATCAAGCTAGATCGCACCTAAGCGGCAGGCTGGGCGGTCAATCCCATTCAATCCATTAGACCTACAGGGCCGAGCCACCTGTACCTTGAGCCGACCCTCTGAGAAATGTCACTAGGGCAACAGTCCACCCCACCATGCAGCAACCCCATCTTGGGTCCCACGGGTGTGCGCTGGCAACCTAGCCAACAAAATAAGAAGGGCTTGTTTGAGATCTGGATCTTATCAAATCAATCTTTTTACTTTTCCATTTTTTGAAAAAAAAAAAGCACCATCGTCATTTTGAGGCTTCTTGGTATTTTGAATTTTCTTGACTTGAATATTCTCTTGCAAAAGATATTGCATTTTGTCTTCCATGTTAACTTTTTTTTGGAGTAACCAAGCATATAAAGTGGTTATAATGCATTTATAGTTACTGGTTTAAAAAATTGAAAAAATGATAAAATATGGAAAGAATTGTACTTTTCTAAAACATATGGGACATGATCAATGTTCTGCGCATAATAATGCTGTAAGACATTGTTCAACTTTATTAAACTAGTCTGGGCATATTGATAAGGTAACATAGAGACAATCAGAAGAACAAAAGAAGAAGAATAGGCTTCGGGTTAAAACATCAATTAATGATATTCGCTGGCTTGCATTTCAAGGGATAGCTTTTAGAGTTCATGATGAGTCTATTAATTCTTTGAATCATGGAAATATTCTTGAATTGATTAAATTTGCAGCATTTTATAATGATAACATGAAAAATATTTCTCTAAGAATGCTCCATTAAATCCAAAGTATACATCTCCTATGACTCAAAAAAGATCGTGCATATTTTGGCAAATAATATGACAAAGAAAGTACAGGAAGAGGTTGAAGGTTCTAAATTTTGTATTATTATTGATAAAGCAAGTGATGAATCCAAGAGAGAACAAATGGTTATTATTCTTCGTTTTGTTGACATTAGGGGCTGCATACAAGAACATGTCATGAATCTTGTCCATGTTAGAGACAATCAGTAGCAACTTTATTTTTTTCGATTTGTAATATTCTTTCTCGCCATGGTCTTGATGTCCAAAATTTACATGGTCAAGGTTATGATGGGGCTAGTAATATGTGAGGAGAATAAAAGGGATTGCAGGTATTATTTAATGTTTGCCCTTATGCATATTATGTGCATTGCATGGCTCATCGATTACAGTTGGCTTTGGTTACGGCTGCTAGAGGTGTTTGTTGTTCATGAATTTTTTTTGAATTTAACTTTTATTGTTAATACTATGACTAATTCTTGTAAGCGATAGGATGAGTTACAAGCTGCTCAACAAGCTGAGATTTCACACATATTAGCTATTGATGATGATGATGATGATGATAGAGGAATCAAAATATAAAAAGGTGCCAAGTAACTTGGCACTTTGAAGCGACTAGATGATAGTCGTTGAAGTTCTCATTTTGATTCTATCTGCAGTCTTATCAAATTATTTGATGCAACTTGTTCGGTTCTTAAAAGTACTAAAAATGATGGATTTAACTATAAAACAAAAGGAGATGCTATTGCAGCTCTCAAAATGATCACTTTCTTTGAGTTCATTTTTATCTTACACCTGATGAAAGAAATTATGGGCATCACTTATATTCTTTGCCAGAGTTTGCAACAAAAGTTTTAAGATATTATTAATGCAATATACATGGTGTCAACTATAACATCGCTCATTCAACAGTTTAGAGATGATGGATATAATTCTTTTTTAAAAAAGGTTATATTATTTTGCACAAATCACAGTATTGATGTTTTGAATTTTAGTTCTTCGTATGTTACAGGTCATAGTTGTCGTCGACTAGATGATATTATCGTGGAGCATTATTATCATTTTGATATTTTTAATGATGTTCTAGACTTTCAACTATAAAAGATATCTATAAAGTTTAATGAGCGAGTCATCGAGCTTTTGAAACATAGCTTTACCTTGGATCCAAGGGATGGGTATAAATCTTTTGACATTGATACTATTTGTTTCCTTGTAGGGAAGTATTATCCTTTTGATTTCACATTGAGACATCAGCTACAATATTTTTATATTGATTTTCTTAATGATCCAGACTTGAAGAGATTGTCATCTATTAGAGAATTATGCCAGTATTTAACAGAGACAAAGAAGTCAAGGATTTATTATCTTGTTGATAGATTGATTCATCTTATTTTGACTCTTCTAGTATCTACTGCAATTATGAACATGCTTTTTCAGTTATGAAATTTTTAAAAATTAGATTAGCAACAAAATGGATGATGAATTTTTTATTGATAGCTTGATCATTTATGTTGAAAGAGAAATTGCAGAGACCTTTAGTTTAGATTTTATTCTTGATGAATTTGTATCTTTAAAAGAATATTATTTGCAATTTTAAGTTTAAATTATAAAAATTTTAAATTTTAAATTATATTCTATATGTATTATTTTGGTCCCTATATCTTAATTTTCTAGCTCCGCCATTGCCTCTACCTCCATATCCCCTCTCCTCATCGATGCTGACATGCAGTCCACATCCAGTCGCCCTTCTCTCCCTCCAGTCTCACCCCCTCGCTAATGCCGGCACGCAGTTTCCTCTATCCTTATGCCCATCCCAATCTAGTTGCCCGTCCATCCCCATCCGTGTGACTGCTATGTTCTTATGCCCGTGGCCTCTCCAATCTCCATGCCCCCCTTTCCTCTCTGCTATAGCTCAAGTAAGCTTTTATGATTTTCTATAAACCAAAGCCCTAGGTTCATTTCTTCGGTTTTCTTTTAGATTGATTTTTTTTCCAATTTTTTCATATGCTTTAAAACTTCAAAAATCTCAGCAATTTTTTTCTTCTTTTTTCAGTAATAAAGGCTTTAGAATCTATTTAGGAAAACAAAATAGACAGAGGAAATGAGAATTTTAGAATGTTTATTGTAGTTTCTTTACCGACATTATTGGATTAAAAAGATGGTTTATTTGGCCCAAATTAATTATTTCTACTTATTAAATTTTTATAACTATTCATCTTTTGTGATCTTTTTTTTATTATTCAATATAGGTATATTTATGATATCAATTTATGGATAGTAGTTTTGCGATAACAAGCAAGTTGCCCATTAATGAAGTTAACAAAGATATAACTTATGTAGAGTCCATTAATCCACAACATGCTACTTTTGAAGATATTATTCTAATGACCTTTTCATCAAAGATGCAAGGTTATCAATTTTTCAACATATATGCCAAGCATCAAAGGTTTAGCATTAGAAGAGATAAGATATCACATGATTCAAAATACAATGCAATAATTCAAAGGTATTTTGTTTGCTCAAGGGAAGGGTTACGAGATGAAAAGCATATAAGTAGAATAGAAAGAGAAAGAAAAGAATAATCTTTTAGTCGATATAATTGCTTTTCACAACTCATGATTTGTCTTGATCCCAATATAGATAAAATGAAGAACATAACCATCAACTGGCTGGAAATGAAGAAGTTTCATTTCTTAGATTACATCATAAAATAGATGATGCTAAAGAAATAGAAATTTCTAGATTGATAGCTATGGGTATTCGTAAAAATAAGATTTTAGATTTTATGGAGCATAAAGAAAGTGGATATGAGTATTTAGGTTTCACATTATTTTTTTATAATTATCAAAACAAAATATTTAAAAGGAGATTCTTCAAGGGGATGCTGAGGAGGTATTAAATTATATGAAAATATGAAGTAAAGATGCTAAAAAAAAATTTAGAATTATAAAACAAATTATGGAAGACACAACTAATTTATTTCGATGTAATACTTAGTCTTGTATTGATTATAATGTAGGAAAACTTTCCATTAATCCCATGGATCGCAAAAGATTGGAATACAAAATATCTTAGATCTGATATGATTAATAACAGATCCCATAATTTTTATGAGATAACCAACATCTGTTAAAAGGAGTTTGCGATACATATCTGTATTCGTCATTAATCCCAAATCTTTATCTCGATGCTCACATGAACATCGAAGGCATAGTACTCTCCTGCATCCTCTCTTAACAGGTGGCTCTTTGATGGGGCAAGCCGTGAGAACAAACCTCACATAGAACAAAAATATATATATATATATGAGGAGTAGAGATGGGACCTAACCTATTATATATAAATAAACTTTAATAGGCCTTCCCATCATGGACCAATTAGACCAAAGCTTACACTGTGCCGTCTTAATCACACCATCTCACATAAGGTGTCTAAAGCCCAAATACAATGTTACATAACATTGGGCTCAACACATGTCTTTCAACATGGACCATACAATCAACCCGATTTTAATAAACTATAAAAATAAGAATTAATGTTAGCCCAAATGTAAGGAAAAATTCTCACATATAATATATTTGGATTTCGAAGATGTGCTCATATTTGATAGTACTTATCGTACTAATCAGTACACTATGCCTTTCATTTCTTTTATTAAAATAAACCATCATTGTAAAACCATAATTTTTGGATGTGGAATTATTTCTAATGAGAATGTTGAAAGTTATAAGGGGTTACTATTGACATTTTTAAAAGTAATGTATCAAAATCATCCAAAATTTGTTATCATAGATGGTAATCATGAAATGCATAAAGCGATCAAGAATATATTTCCGAATACTATTCATCACTTAGGTAGTTGGCCTATGTTAAGAAAGATGGCAGATCATATAACAATCTCACTATTTTATCTGATATTAGAAGTCTAATGTTCGATAGATGCAATCCACATTAATTTGAGATTAGATGGAATGAACTTGTTATGAAGTATAAGATCAGTGAGAATCATGAATATATAAAGTCTTTATACAAAACTAAGAAATATTGGGCTGAAGCCTATCTCCAAGGAGAAGTTTTTCTTGGATATACAAGTACACGACAAAGTAAGAGTCTAAAATCTAGTCTTCATAGATATCTTGATCAAAAGATGTATCTAAAAGATCTTATTAATTATTATAAACTATGTGTATCAAGGTTGCATCGAAATGAGGTTCATGATGACTATAAAATATCATAATTATTTTCTTTTTATTGCACGAAATTGAAAGAATTAGAGATGAATACTACAAATTTATACACCTTTACTATATTGAGCTTGTGCAAAAAGAACTCTTTATGGTAAGATATTATGTCATTCATAATATTATAGATATTCCTCTTTCGATGATATTCAAAGTAGCTAAAAATGATGAAATTATATCCAAAGTTGATTAAATGTTTGATAATGGTATTGAAGATGTTATATGCAATTGCTTGAAATTATAAACAAACGGCATATCTTATAGCCATGTTTTTCTTATTTTGAATCAATTGCAATATATAAGAATTATGTTATATCGTATATTGTCTTGTTAGACAAAAAAAGGCTAAAATAGGAATTCCATCAAACAGAAATGTAGGCATATACTATACATCCCAGCAATTAATTAGATATTAGCATTTAATGAGCATAAAAAAATAGCTTTTTTATGAAGCATCTAAGTTCGAAGAGTGCTTCGTTAAGATGTTAACAATAATAAATAATCAATTAAAGCTTCTAAGTATTAACAATGATCCCAAATTCTTTAGTTCCTATTTAGATGATGATGTAAATGAAAAATATGTCTCATCTCAAAAGGTCCTTGATCCTTTTCCTGTGAATAGCAAAGAAGCACCAAAAGAATGCTTGAAGTCTTATCTTACAATACAAAAGTATAGATGTGGACATTATACGAACTATTGTCACACAATACGCCGATATTAGAAGGTAATATATTGCATTATCACTTATAATCAACTATTCAATATGTACATTCTATTATATTATAATTTTGATATTTTATTATTTCTTTACATAAATTTATCTCATGATTGTTGCTAATCATTTTTTTTACCGAATGAATTAGTGTCATTGATAAAGGAATATCTATTAAGAACAATGTTTATTTATTGTTATAATGAATTGGTAGTTAATTTTATCTGAAATTATACTAATTTTAAGCTTCTTATGATTACATTTAGAGCTTTTTTATGCTTCTTATATTTCCTTCCCTCGTGGCTTAAAGATATTATATGTAATTGCTTGAAAATATTTTTGATCAAAGGGTTTTTTAGAACCTCCAAATGTCAGAACAAGCTCTCATGAGATTTTGAATAAGGGTTTTTCATGAATGAGATTTGGATATCAGTGGATATGCTCTAGTGCTAGGGTTGATGAACTAATGGTCATGGTGATGGAGATCGATGGCCACCTCGAGAAACAACCTTCTATTTACTTTAATGACTTTCTAATGACTGTATGTCAGTAGAACTCCCTAATCTCAAAGGATGGTTATGTATATTTTAGAGCAGTAGAAAGAATAAGTTGTACTAAGAATACGATGCCAGAGTACTACATGGTGAGATGTATAATTTTTGGATGATGCTATTAGTTATGGATTGTGACTTAGCAGTATATCTAATATGACAAGGATATTGATCCAAACTCACAATAGGCAGCTTAACCTTAGATGTTTGATTTATATGTGCCTTAACTATTATAGGAATGAAATGAGATAGTAGTTAAGTGATTAATTGATTTTTGGCATCATTCGTAGATTTTTAGTTTGTTGATTCAAATTATGCTGCAATGGCTGCTTGGATTGTACTTTTTGTTTTTGTTCTTATATATTTTACTACTACTTCTTCAAAGGATGGAAGAGAAGTTAGTCCAAGATAATATGGAATTTCTCATCAATAATTATAGTAATTTACTCCACCATTTTGTTAACTATGAATCATACATCCAACTTTACCAATGTTGTACTTTGAAGTTTTTACTTATAAATGACTAAGGATAATGCTTTTGCCTCTTTTTCACTTTTGCCTTTTCATAATATAGCATATGGCAGCATTAGATGGGGTTTATGCACATTGAGTCTATAAAACAAAAGGCAGGCTCCAATGCATTATTTTTCTTCCTCATTTTTTCCATGTAGCCATAGAAAGCCTAGAGTGCATAAAAAAATCCACTTGTTTGACATTCTATAACATTCACTGAATTAAACACAAAAACATTGATTTATACTAATAAGGTTTTATGAAGCATGGTAGCATAAAAAAATCCACTTGTTTGACATTCTATAACATTCACTAAATTAAACATAAAAACATTGATTTATAACAATCATGTTTTATGAAGCGTGGTATAATGATTGAGACTTAGACTTTAACATAGTATAAATTTACAAAAGATAATAATGCCCTGCATAAAAGTTGCTCATTGTGATAGCGGGATGATGACTTAGATTTAGATTTATATTATGATATCAACTAGCTAAAGATAGCAATGTCCTGGATAAAAGTTGCTCATTGTGATGGTACGACACTACCCAAGGCCATCATGATTCAACTTTGACAGTTTCCTAAACCTATGCTTGGATAGAAATGGAATCAGATTTATTGTTAAAAATAATATACTAGTATATACTAGCTTTATGATCTATCTACTTCAGATATAAGTTATATCTACTTCAGATATAAGTTATATCTACTTCAGATATAAGTTATATCTACTTCAGATATAAGTTATATCTACTTCAGATATAAGTTATATCTACTTCAGATATAAGTTATATCTACTTCAGATATAAGTTATATCTACTTCAGATATAAGTTAATTCTACTTGTTAAACTCAGCTTGGTATATAAGTGCATCACCTATGTCCTTGTCAGGCTAAATGTAGACAGAATTTAGCTTATTCATGGCTCTAAATTATCTTGGATCGAAGATTATCATGATGTTTACATGGCTCGAAGTACATGAAAGGCAAGTTAGCTTGGTGGAAAGTTTTCGCTCTGCACATTTAGCACTCGTATAAGAACGCATGGCCAATATTCATGGTTGTATTTAAATTTATGAAAGTGTAACTAAGATGAGGCTTTCCTTTCACCAAAATGAGAAGTCAAAAGCTATATCTAACTATGGATAAAGGTCAAAGCACTTTTCAGGGAAGCTACTCAAATATAACACTACAGTACAGAGGAGTTATTATATATTTTGCTATGTTTGCAATGTAAAGAAAAATAGATATTGTTATGTACAAAAATAACTTTCATGTTTTAAAATTAGTAATCTAATCTACACTAACTAGAAGCGTTGATAGCTTAGCCTGGCCTAATTTTTATCGGTGATCCTTCCTTGTTAAGCCATTCCTTATTGAGATTATGACCAAAAATAGGTCATCACCTTTCTTTGAAGAAGGATATGAATCCTGTATAAAATGGGAATGACCCTTAAGACATATATATAAAAAATAATAAAAATCTCCATCCTTTTTCCTCTTATTCTCACCTATTCCAATCTTATCCCTAACTTATTCCCATATTATTTCCATCCTATTCCCCTCTTCTTCCCTAAGAGTCGCCACTGCCACCAACAATGCCCGCTGCCACCGTTGATGCCTTCTGTCACTACCACCCTACCCTTTTAGTCGCTGCCACCCTCCCCTTTCCTCGACGCGCCCGGAGCCACCATCTTCTCCAGCTCCTCCAACGAACCCGAGCGCCCATGCCGCCGCCCTGCACCCAGCGCCCACACCTTCACCCTGTGACCAGCACCCATGCTGCCCTACGCCCACGCCGTCGCCTAGCACCCATGCTGTCCCGTCCAGATCTGTTGCCCAGCATCACCACCCTGCACCCAGCGCCCACGCCGCCCATGCCCGGTGCCCACGCCGCCCATACCCGGTGCCCAGCCCCTTCTAGATCCTTTCCAACCCTTCTCCCTGTTCTTGGCCTAGAGCAAGTTCATACCACAGATCTTCGAGGCAAAATAGCCTATCGGACATCGTCTATCAGCCGCTTCTTGTCGACCGCCTGTCCCACTGATGGCCCCAAGACCTCGTCGTCGATCCCGGCCTGGTCGAGTCCCTCCGACGAGCCCTGCTGCTGCGCCCTTCAACTAGCCCAAGCCCGTGATAAGCCTGTGCCGCACCCTGCTATGAGGATGAGGATGAGGCCGAGCTCGAGCCCTGTGCCCTGCTCCATGCACCGTGAGACTGCATCTTGTCCCCTGCACCCTGCGCTGCCTCCCTGATTCTGGTTCTGGCTCCTGCTACCTCCATGGCCCTGGCCTCTCTATGTAATCTTTGCTCTGAAGCCTCTTGCTATAGAGCTGTCAACGGGTCGGGTTCGGGTCGGAACCCAGATATCCAGACCCGGACCCGACCTTAGCTACTGGACCCGGACCCGAATATCCAACGAGTCTCATTTTAAAATACCAGACCCAGACCTGAATGGATCTCGAGTATCCAAACCTGAACCCGAACAAGCATTACCAAAAATATATATATATCTCTTACCGATTTTGTGGCACCATGGTAGGGCTCAGATTCGAGGAAGACGAAGCCAAATATGGGAATGACATCGTGACAGGGGCAGCGGCAGCCAGGGGATGATTGATGATGTTGGTGGCCGGTGGAGCTCGGATCTGGACTGCTGGAGGGGCTCGGAGTTGAGGAAGGGAGAGCCGGATGCCGGAGGGGTAAGCGGAGCCATGGAGGCTGATGTCGGCCGTCGAGGACATGAGGGGAGGAGGTGTCGGTCGTCGAGGACTCGAGGGGAGGAGGCATCCACCATCGAGGACTCTAGGGGAGGAGGCATCCGCCATCGAGGGTCGAGTGGAGGAGGCGTCCACCATCGAGGGTCGAGGGGAGGAGGCTTCTGCCGTCGAGGGGTCGAGGGGAGGATGTGTCTATCATCGAGGGGGGTGGGGGAGGCGTCGACGGGGGTGGGGTAGGCGCCGCCATCGAGGGGAGTGGGGTAGGCGTCAGCCGTCGAGGGGGGTGGGGGAGGCGTCAACCATCGACGGGGGTGGGGTAGGTGTCCGCCATCGACGGGGGTGGGGTAGGTGTCCGCCGTCGAGAGGGGTGGGGGAGGCGTCGACCGTCGATGGGGTGGGGTAGGCGTTCACCATCGAGCGGGTGGGGGAGGCGTCAACCGTCGACGGGGGTGGGGTAGGCATCGGCCATCGAGGCGGGTGGGGGATTCAGTGGAACTGTGGAAAGGAAAGACTTTGAGATGAAGACGTTAGGGCATGGAAGGCTTTTTAAGTTAAATGGTTGATTTCAAACCATTGGATCATGACTCGATACTTAATAAAAAAAAATATATAAATAAATATAATATTAATTTATGTAATCGGGTCTCGGGTTTGTCGGGTGTGGATATGTAATATCCAGACCCGGATCCATTTAATCATGGCTAAACAGGTCCGGATCCGGGTATACGGGTCCAGATTTAGATCCAGACCCGGACCCGTTGGGTCCAGACCCACGGGTCTCGGGTCTGGACCCGACCCATTTACAGCTCTATCTTGTTACTAGATCTTCATGGCAGAAGACAGAAGGCCACAGGCACTTTCCATGACTTGTTTTTAGGTATACCTCCTCTTCAACATATTTAGAAGCCTTACTTTTTCTAGACCTACTTTGAGTAGCTATTTTCTGTGGTGATCTATACCTAGCTCTCGGACGATGATGGATAATCCCTCTCTTCTGATTTCTTCGGTCCAGTTAGATGGACCTCTCACTTATCTTGTGTGGTCTTGAAATGTGCGGTTGTACATTAAAACTTGTGGATTTGAGGGATTTCTCACTGGGGCTACTGAAAAGCCACAATTAGAAGATAATGCACTATCAAAATGGAAATCAGAGAACTCTCTTGTGATGGCTTGGCTTCTTAACTCTATGGTACCTTCAGTTGCTCAAGGTATGTCCTTCATTGACATCGCCTGAGAACTTTGGGTGGCTGCTGCTCGAACTTATTCCTAACAGGGCAACACTACTCAAGCTTGTGAGATCAAATGCCGGGTACGTGCACTACAATAGGGCGAACTCTCTATTACTGCCTATATGGCCGAACTCCAGCAAATGTGGTATGAGCTGGATTTTTATCGTCCCTTCAAGGCCTGTTGCTTGCAAGATGCCCTTGAGTTTAAGAAATACACTGATGAAGAATGAATCTTTGATTTTCTTGCTGGACTTAATGATGACTTTGACCCAATTAGAGTTCAAATTTTGGGTCGAAGTATGAATCTGCCCTCTCTTGAACAGGTCTTCTCCCTTGTTTTGAGTGAGGAAACTCATTGCTGGGTGATGATTGCTCCTACAAATACAGTTTGATCTGCACTGGTATTTCAGTCTTCATCAAATTCTCGTGGTAGCCGAGATATGCGAGTATGCTCATATTGTCACAAAATAGGTCATGTACGTGATGCTTGTTGGCAGTTGCATGGTCGTCCCTACGGACGTGGTCGGGGTAGCTGTCGAAGAGGAGGACATTCTGGTGGATCCATTGGTAATCCTCAGGCACATCTTTCTAAGCACCTAGAAGGGGGTGCCTCATCTGCCAAGGCCTTGCCTCCTGCTTCTTTATATACTGATATCGGATGCTCACTCTCTACTGATGAAATGCTCCACCGCATTATGGACCGGCTCAATGTTTCTTCCAGCAGTGCTCTATCTTCAACTAATGGTTTGCCAAGCAGTTCTTCCAGTTCTTCTCCTTTCGATTTTCATTCTCATTTTGCACAATCTCATATCTCTCGTATCAAGTCTAGTACAATAAATATTCATAACTTTGACTCTTTCTTTAATACCTCTAAGACATGGATCATTGATTCTGGTGCCACTATGCATATAACTGGTAATTCTGATATTTTTCAGTCTTACTCATTATGTTCGGAGAAAGTACATATAGCTGATGGCTTTTTCTGGCATGTGTCTGGGAAAGGTTCCATCAACTGTACACCAACCATACAACTCTCTGCAGCTTTACATGTCCCTAGTTTTCCTACTAATCTTCTCTCCATCCATTCAATTACCAATGATCTGAATTGTACAGTCACATTTTTTCCTACTTATTGTGTTTTTCAGAAGCTGACAACGGGAGAGATGATTGGGTATGGTAAAATGCACAACGGACTCTACTACATGGATTAAGGAGAACTAAAGACTCATTCTCAGCAAGCTGGTATGGTTGTTTCATCATCTGATAATGCCCTGTAAGAACTTTAGTTACAGCACCGTAAGCTCGGCCATTTCTCCTTTTCTATGTTATCACACTCATTTCCCAGTTTATATCATTTTTGTGCTAAAGAACAGTTAGTTTGTGATGCATCTGAGTATGCTAAGCACACGCACACTACTTATCCAACTTCAGGAACTCGTAGTAAGAAGCCTTTTGAAATTATTCATTCTGATGTATGGGGACCTTGTCATCATATTTCTATTTCTGGGCATCGTTATTTTGTTACTTTTATTGATTGTTATAATAGAGTAACCTGGGTATATCTTATGCGATCTAAAGATGAAGTGATCCATTGCTTCAAAGAATTTCATAAATTCATGGATACCCAATTTAGTACTAAGATTAAAATACTGAGATCTGATAATAGCATCGAATATATGCATAAAAAGTTTCATGAATACCTCACTACTTATGGCATTGTCACCAGACTACTTGTGTTGATACCCCTGCCTATAATGGTATTGCTGAATGAAAGAATCAACACCTTTTAGAAGTTGCTAAATCCTTATTATTTGCCATGCGAGTTCCAAAAACTTTATGGAATGAAGCAGTTCTCACTGCAGCTTATCTGATCAACCGCATGCCTCTTCGCACTCTGGAGTACCAGGCATCGCTTGCATATCTTTAAGGAGAGTCTTCTTTTATTGTACCCCCGAGTCTTCGGATGTACATGTTTTGTTTGGGATCATCATCCTACAGTTGGCAAGCTTAATCCCAAAACTCTGAAATGTGTCTTTGTGGGCTATCCTGCTATAAAAAAGGCTATAAATGCTATTACCCTCCTGAAAAGTGAATCTTTGTCAGTATGGATGTGACCTTTCGAGAGACTGAACCTTATTATGATGCTGTTCCAATACCTCAGCCTCCTGCTCATCTGCCCTTAGTCCAACATTTTATTTGCTCCCCCAGTATCCCTTCTAGAGCTACTAGTCAAGAGGGGGGATTACAGTGTTTGAGGAGCAAAAGCAAACCGAGGAGCAAGAATACACTAGTGAGCAGTCGGACAATGACTCTAATCGACAAGGAGAGTTTGCATCTGAGCCCATTGTGCATTCTATTACTACATAACAGTCTTCTTCTGACTCAGCTCCAGCATCTCCATTTGATAATGGTAATATTTCCTCCGACCCTACTTTAAATCTACCTATTGCTCACAGAAAAGCTTCTCATCCTCATATTATTTCTTCTCGATATCATTATGATATTGCTAATTTTATTTCCTATGAGTCTATTTCACCTACATATAGGTCATTTATTGCATCTTTAGAATCTACCTCTATACCATCATACTGGAAGGATGCTATGTCGATCCTAGGTGGAAAGGAGCAATGCTTGAAGAAATGCAAGCCTTGAAAAAAGTCAGACTTGGGAACTGGTTCCCTTACCTGCTGGAAAATATGTAGTAGATTGTAAATGGGTTTATACTGTGAAGCAGACCTCTGAAGGCAAAGTTAATCGCTATAAAGCACGTCTTGTTGCCAAAGATTATGCACAAACATATGGCATTGACTACGAAGAGACCTTCGCCCCTGTAGCAAAGATCAACACCATTCGGACCCTCATATCTTGTGTAACAAATCTTACTGGAGTTTATTCCAACTAGATGTAAAAAATGCCTTCTTACATGGTGATCTTCAAGAGGAGGTGTATATAGAAATTCCTATTGGATTTACTAGTACAGAAACTGCTGGCAAGGTCTGCCATCTGCGTCGGTCACTTTATGGATTAAAGCAGTCACCCAGGGCATGGTTTGATCACTTTTGTCATGCCATGCTTGAAATAGGTTACCACCAAAGTAATGCTGATCATACCATATTCTTCTGTCATAATAAAGGCAAGGTTGCTATCCTAATTATCTATGTAGATGATATTATCCTTACTGGATATGATCTCTCAGAGCTAGCTCGTTTGATGACTTAATTGGCATAATCTTTCGAAGTCAAGGATTTGGGTAATTTATGATACTTCCTTGGAATCGAAGTGGCCAGGTCATCCCATGGCATATTTCTTTCACAGTGGAAATACGTCTTGGATTTATTGACTGAGACAAGAATGTTGGGATGTCGACCTACTACTATCCCTATTGAATGGAATCATCATCTTACTGTTGACAATGGTAAGCCAGTAGATCGTGAGCGATATCAGCGTCTTGTTGGTAGATTGATCTATCTCTCCCATATAATACATGATATAGCCTTTGCAGTCGGTGTTGTAAGTCAGTACATGCATGATCCCCGTGAGCGCCATCAAGAAGCTGTGCACAAGATCCTTCGGTATCTTAAGAGCTGCCCAGGGCGAGGTCTTCTTTTCTCTCATCATGAATATCTTAAAGTTGAAGCCTATTCAAATACTGACTGGGCAGGTTCTATAGATGATCGGCGATCCACTTCGGGCTATTATACTTTTGTTGGTGGAAATCTTATGACTTGGCACAGTAAGAAATAAGATGTTATCGCTCGATCTAGTGCAGAGGCTGAATATCGAGCTATGGCTCAAGGCATTTGTGAGATTTTATAGTTGAAAATATTGCTTGTTGAATTACACCTTCTCCAATCTTCTCCCCTCTCTCTGTTCTGTGACAACCATGCGGCCATTAATATTACAAATAATCCTGTTCAACATGACAGAATTAAGCACATAGATATTGACCACCATTTCATCAAAGAGAAACTTGATTAGAAAGTTATACATCTATCATTTATTAAATATACAGAACAATTGGCAGATATATTGACAAAGGGTCTTGGTGGTTCTATGTTTTCTTCAATTTGTAGCAAGATGAAGCTTCATGATATCTTCGCCTCATCTTGAGGGGGAGTGTTGACAGCTTAGCCTGGCCTAATTTCTATTGGTGATCCTTCCTTGTTAAGCCATTCCTTGTTGAGATTATGACCAAAAATAGGTCATCACCTGAAGAAGGATATGAATCCTGTATAAAATGGGAATGACCCCTAAGACATATATATGAAAAATAATAAAAATCTCCATCCTTTTCTTCTCTGATTCAACTAGAAGTGATCTGGGCTCACATTGAACAATGAAGATAACAATACAGACATTTTCTCTTCTTTCTTTTATACCTTTTCATAATAGAAAAAAGTGGATAGAGAAAAAAAGGGGAAAATAACATATATAAGTGAGTGTACTTGATCATTGTTGCATCACTATAGAAGTCATCAGTA
Organism: Areca catechu; assembly: GCA_021397845.1. Classification (NCBI taxonomy): domain Eukaryota; kingdom Viridiplantae; phylum Streptophyta; class Magnoliopsida; order Arecales; family Arecaceae; genus Areca; species Areca catechu. Next base: position 144,892,192 of record CM038047.1, read on the forward strand.
GAAAATTTGACTATTAATGAAGATACCATCCCGATTTAATATTTACCTTCATGGTATACTACTAAAATGATTAAATCATATCTAAACCTCACAATTTAGAGTACTACCAACAATTAAAACCTCTTAGAGCAAAGCAAATATAATACACGATTAGTGGTGACATGTTAAAATCACAATGTTGCATCTTAATCTCATAATTTTTTTAGTAGGCCATATGATCTAGCATAATGAGACTGGGCAACCATTCTTGGATTTTCTAAGATTAAGCTAGAGATATCTTCTTGACTCAACATGACATTTGGAAGACTATTTGAAATAGAATTAGCTCCATGACATATCTGTTTCATATATAAAAGCTTTGATTTATTATGATTCAAATTATTTCCACTCTTACCTTGATGCATTCTGGAGCCCTAGTTATGTATCAGGGAAAAATACTTCAACAAATCAAAATTACAATGCTTGACAATCAAAACTAAGTTTGGATAGTTTCAACTTCTGAGAAAAAATACTTTAGATAGCATGCATCGTCCGATGTAAAGTTTTTAAAAATTATACATACTGATATGGCAAGGTCGCTGACATGGGATGACATGGAGTACGCCTCGGATCCAGTTGGTAGGAAGACCATGCCATGCCAAGTTTCCTTCCGAGCCCTTGCCAGGTGGACTCCCCAAGGGTCGAGCCCACCTCGGCCTGAGCTCGGCGTCTCCGCTCCCTCGCCAGGTGGCGCCTCCAGATGGGTCCACCTCAGTTGAAGTCGAGTGCGCCTCCGCTCCTTCTCCAGGTGGCGCCCCCAGATGGGTCCACCTCAGTCGAAGTCGAGCGTGCCTCTGCTCCTTCACCAGGTGGCGCCTTTAGATGGGCCCACCTCAGCCGAAGTCGAGTGTGCCTCCACTCCTTTGCCAAGTGGCGCCCCCAAATAGGTCTACCTCAGCCAAAGTCGAGCGCGCCTCCACTCGTTCACCAGGTGGTGCCCCCATATGGGTCCAACTCAGCCGAAGTCGAGCACGCCTCCGATCCTTCGCCAGGTGGCACTCCCATATGGGTCCAACTCAGCCGAAGTCGAGTGCGCCTCCACCGCTCGTGTGCCAGGTGGCCTCCCCAAGGTTCGAGCCCATCTCGGCCTGAGCTTAGCGTCTCCACTCCTTCGCTAGGTGGTGCTCCCAGATGGGTCCACCTTAGCCGAAGTCGAGTGCGCCTCTGCTCCTTCACCAGGTGGTGCCCCTAGATGGGTCCATCTCAGCTGAAGTCGAGCGTGCCTTCGTCGCTCGTGTGCAAAGTGGCCTCCCCAAGGGTCGAGCCTACCTTGGCCTGAGCTCGGCATCTTCGCTCCTTCGCTATGCGGCGCTCCCAGATGGGTCCACCTTAGTCGAAGTCGAGCACGCCTCTGCTCTTTCGCCAAGTGGCGCCCCTAGATGGGTCCACCTTAGTCGAAGTCGAGCGCGCCTCCGCTCCTTCGCCAGGTGGTGCCTCCAAATGGGCCCACCTCAGCCGAAGTCGAGCGTGCCTCCATTCCTTCACCAGGTAGTGCCCCCAAATGGGTCCACCTCAGTCGAAGTCGAGCGCGCCTCCACCGCTCGTGTGCCAGGTGGCCTCCCCAAGGGTCGAGCCCACCTCGGCCTGAGCTCAGTGCCTCCACTCCTTCGCCAGGTGGCGCCCCCAGATGGGTCCACCTCAGTCGAAGTCGAGCACTTTCCATGGAAGACTCGGAAGACCAAAGGCTCAGCCCCCAAGATCAGGCACGCGCGGAGCGGCGCGCCCAGTACGGCGCCCCCAAGTCTGCAACGGTGCGCAAACCCCGTTTGGACCAATTTGGGGGAAGCACCTCAATCGAGATGTCAGATCCTATGGCCGGCCACCTGAAAACCCCCAGAGAAGAAGCCGTGCATAGGGACTTGGACCCAGAGGTGGCTATGTGCAGATCGAGGTTCTGCCTACTTTCTCCCTTCATGACAATGCACTGGGAGAAGGATATTCTCAACTTAATTTTCCAACCACAAGAGGAAGGGACCTCGGGAGAGCGGCCAACGAATGCTGTTGACCCCTGTGCCCCCCAGAGAGGGCAGATCGAGGCATGAAAGCGATGGCGGCCTACAAAGGCACCAACGGACGAGAAAGAAGGTAAGCGAAGAGAGGCAACCGAAAGAGGGTAAGCGCACGAGAGAGCAAGACAAGTGTCTGGAGGCAAGAAGCTCCCAGGAGACTCTTAGAGCGAGTCTCCGTGAGCACAAATGCCACAATCCTAGCACCATTCTCTCCTCATTCTCTTCTACTCAATCCCTAACTCTAAACTCCTCCAAACACGGAGACCCCAGCTAGATCCGTTCTAGGAAATCTGTTCCGCCTTGCCATCCGCTGACTTGATCGTTGGAGTGCTCTCGCCGGGATCTCCGGTCCGAGTTTCTAACTCTATTTTACAGGTCCAGGGACTCCAAGACTAAGGAATAAGAGGGAAGACGCCCGGTGCCACCTCACAGCTGCAGGCCATGACGGTACGGTCGGCAACACATACAAATCTCTTCTATCCATGCATGATGCATAAAACTAAGATTAATATTATCAACATTGACAACAAAATGGACTTGCATTGCATCCATAACAAGCAATAATCATCCACTTTGCATTAAGTTATTTGTGCGGGTTTTGATCATGTTGTATCATGCCATTGGACCAAACAACTTTTGATCTATATAACATTGTATGCCTAGCCACTGCATTGATACCATGTTAATGTTAATCAAGATTATCAAATTCATATATTATTACCAACCTAACATATACCATGTTGCAACTAGTAATGAAGCTTACCCAGTTATAAAGCATGTTTGGATGCTTGATCAAGGCCCAATCTAGAGAGTTTAGAATTTGGAATGCCTTCTTGCGCACATACATCACAATCGCCACCAATGATCACCAGTGGAATTCATTGAGACTATGACCTATAGACATACAAATATATTCATTCTTCAAAAATATGTAGATTTTCAAAGATAAGGAAAAAAACTTTATCATGTTTGAATTTATCCATCTTGTTCCTATTTGTACAAATCTTTAAATTTTATAATAATAAAAGTTGACAATGTCCTCTTTACTTTTATCCAATTTGAATAGCACTTTAAACATATATGCACACTTTCTATCCAAACTATTTGGTTGTCATATCCCAAGGAATGCTGCCTTTTGAGCTTTAGCATCCTTGCATATGCATTCATGACCTAAATTATATGACATTAATAATAATAGTCTACATTGCAGGAAAAAAAGTATAAATATAATAATACAAACATATATTATCATTCAACCATGCAATATTGGTTAGAGAGGATAGTTGGTCTTCATTGACTTTAATATCATCTATGGACACTATTGTCTTTCAACAGACAACATATAGAATGTCATATATCTAAGAGAGGCCCTTTCAAGTGGTGTAAGTTTCACTACAGTCAGATATGTTAAAGCACCTGAGCTTAAACCAACTTGCACACCATCAAAAATTTTAAAAGGATCAATGGGCATGTTTTTTGTTGGCTATTGAAGTTTTTAACATGCTTCTTGATGATAAAAATTCATTACTGACACAATTGAATTGATCTTTTTTTGAAACTTTTATCAACTTTTTTCCTATGCCATTTGGATTCTACTATCCAGGGAGATCTAATATATGAACTATGCTTCCTCTGGTACCTTATTTTTCTCTTAGCAACAGTAGATGATAAAGTTATAGTTGTATGAAAGGATGCTTTTCTCTTTCTCTTTTTTAAAATAAAATCGATGCTACTATCGGTACAAAGGTAGTTTCATGGCAAGCTAGAGAAACATTATATGCTATAACTCTGAATCTTCCATAACAAATGGCACAGGATCATAAGTTAAATTTGCACCTTATCATCTAGCCTCCTCAATATCTTATGAAGAAATAAATTGAATTCATATAGATTTTAATTATTCATAGTATAAAAATTGTTTCACTATATGTATTTAATAATTGAGACATTAAAAATCCTATAATATCTGAAACATTTCTTGCATTAGAGAAATTTCTTGATCAAATTTGCTCTTTAAGCGATGTTGTTCTTCAACAAACAACAAACATCACAAAAAGAGAAGAATCATTTCATGTTAATCCGAAAAATATAAGTATCTCTCATTTAACATATTAATGAAGATCATTACACATCCCAAATTCAATTGTAACTATCTCTGAAAGCTAACTATGGCCTTGCATCGATATTTTCTCCATGCTCTTACAATTTCTAGGAGAACCTTCCTTAATGGTGGATTAGACTTCAAATTATGTGATGACTCACTTGATCCTAATATTACTTGCTTATCTTACTATATAAAATCTTGTTAGCTTAACATATATAACAAATGTACAAATCCTTAAAAGTTGATTTTGATGTTACTTAGAGATCCATAACATTCGTCATCATACTTATCAATCTCTTTTCTACCTATAAAAGCTCTTCTCTCTCAAGGAGACTCAATTACATGTTCAACTTCCCATTTCTCCGTCCATCTCTGTCCATGCTCCATCTCGTACTCCTCTCTCTACCTATAATGCTCCTCCATCCAGTAAACCATGAGAGGATATGCATGAAAAACAATAATGGAATTAGAAAGAGAAATGTGAATATCCTCATTGTACCAAAATTACATGCGAAACAATTCAAGCCAAAACATTAAGTAAAATAAATTTGGAATAATAATAAGATTACTTGAATGTTTTATAAAGTTCAAACATGAAAATATATAAAGCACCCTTGTAGATATTTTGTCTTCCCAGACTGTACCTTGATTACATTTGAAATGAAAAAATCTAATATGAATTTTGTCCAATTATATGTAGGAATATAGTCGACATCTTTGACTATATTTAAGTGAAAAATAGAAATATTAGTCCTTGTGTTTGCGATAAGAAAGACTCCTATTAATAAAATTATGAACCTTCTTTTAAAATACTCATCTCCATCATTAGTATTCTTAATACATGAAACCAAGTGGTTTATAGTGATTTTTCTTGTGCCACCTATCGCATATATGTTCACTAATACTTGATTGGGTTTGTACTTATGACTTAAATCTTCTCTTATTTATCATTTAACCCCACATTACAATATAAATTCCATTCAGTGGTAGGGATATCTATGTTAGTAATTATAATCGTTCTTTTAATGTGATCAGATCTTTTAAATAACTAAGCCAAAAGTACTCAATGGAGATTAATCGCTTTAATATGTAACATGCCACCAAATCCTATCTCTTTTACTGCATCCTTTTATATACCGTTCAAATTATTAATCATATTGGTCAATTATCTTGGAGAGTACCTTATATCTATTAATAGATCAGTATCTTGCATTAAACTTGTATGTTGCATGGAACTCATTTCCTGCATAGTTTATAAACAAAGATCAATTCATTTTTTTACTTTGTATGAGAACCTATTTCTTAGTTAAAAGCTCAAAATCCAAGAAACTCATAGGGATAAAAGATCCAATATTAATTTTAGCCAGAAATGTAGAAGTACCAACATGTGAAAGGGAGGCATAAAAAAGTGCCAACTTTTATTAACAATTATCTGAATTTTCATGATTCAAATTCTCTTTGCTTCATCCCAAAGCAAGGTCATGATTTTGTAGTACAATTAACTATCTTGATAAGATAAGCATTCAGTTATTAAGTTATGCTACAACATATTATTTGTTCATGTGGCTAATAAAGCATGAGAAAGAGGTGGTCTACTAGTTCATAGATGTGAAGGAATAACAAAACAAAGCAATGAATAAAATACTAATATTTATCAATAGTATTTAACATTAAACTAATAGAAATGCAAGATACTTTTTACTCAATGGAAAAGAACAAGACATAAGAAAAAATGAATTGATGAAAGAGAAGAAGAAAAAGAATTGATGAAAGTCTATTCTTAAACAACATATGAATGCATCAAGAAATAATATATTAGAAAAAATCATGGTTATCAATATCCACCAAAAATAGCAACTTCTAAGGATCAACATGTAGCAATGCATTATAAATAATAATGGCATTATACATACATAAGCAATTTGAAACATACGAAGCCAATATTTTCATATGTAATAGACAAACTAAAATACAAAATTTGATAATGAAAACTTTCATAAAAAAAAAGTTAATGAGAACTCTATCAACTAAGCGAACTGATATGGATGAAAATATCATATGATAAATTTATATAAAGAAGAAAAAAAAACTTACTGATATCCTATATACATGCATAATAAAAGATAAAATTACCATACGAGAATAAGCCATAAATAAGCCAAATTCTATCTACATTTAGCCTGACAAGGACAAAGGTGATGCACCCATATACCAAGCCGAGTTCAATAGTTGGAATGGACTTATATCTAAAATAGATAGACCATAGAGCTAGTACATGCTAGTATATTATTTTTAATAATAGATATGCTTTCATTTTTGCCTGAGCTTTGATTTAGGAATTTGTCAAAGTTGAATCATGATAGCCTTGGATAGTGTTGTACCATCACAACGAGCCACTTTTATCTATAGCATTGCTATCTTTAACTAGTTTATGTCATGGTATAAATCTAGGTTTAAGTCATCATCCTGCTATCACAATAAGTAACTTTTATACAGGGCTCTGCTATCTTTTGCAAATTTATGCCATGTTAAAGTCTAGATCTCGGTCATCATACCATGCTTCATAAAAGCTAACTATTATAAATTAGTGCATTTGTATTCAATTCAGTGAAGGTCATATATTGTCAAATAAGTGAATTCTCCAATAACCTCTCCTCTAATCCATCAAACCAATCTAAAACTTGATATTCGTTAAAACCTAATAAAGATTACCATGTAAGAAGAGACATAAAAGAAAAGGAATAAAAAAGAAATGATTATAAATTAAGCGCATAATTAAAAGAAAAGATCCCAAAGGATTTCTTAAAATAAAGTATACAAATCCGAGGGGATCTTAAAGGATTTCTTAAAATAAGCAGATAAACACTGCATCCAATGCTACAACATGCTTCAAGTTAGATTAAAAATAAAAAGAGGGTTTTTAAAAATGAAGACAAAAAAATTTAATATAACCAATTTACCTAAAAAAGAATAACTCGAGAAATAATATGGATCAAGTCTTTCCATTTAACCAATAAATTGGAGAAAAAAGTTGGTCGGATATAAGCTTGCAATTTCATCAAATAAGTGATATGTAGGAACTTGAATAGAGTATTCCTTGGATAAATGAGAGTTAGCATTTAATGCTTTGTTGCCTAGAAATAGAGCCCAAGAGGGGGGGTGAATTGGGTCTTTTAAAAATTTAAAGCAATAATGTGCAGGCCTTGTGGTGTTTGTGAACAATGTGATTGACGCACAAGATTATATGCAGTGAAAAATAATAATTAGAATGCAAGAAATAAAGTGCAAGAAGTAGAAGAGATAATCACACACAAACATAAGGTTTATAGTAGTTCGGTGCAAACCTAGCACCTACATCCACTCGCCAAGTCATCCTTGGGAATTCCACTATAATCTCTCCAAGATTACAACCGACTTATTTTTCCAAAGGCTCACAAGTCAAAACCTATGTTGGTTTTATCACCTAGGCTCACCAACCAACCTTTACACTTGTTTAGGCTTCGGGCTCACAAGTCAACCCTAATTGGTTTTGTCCCTTTGGCTCACCAACAACCACAACAACCTATTTTCAAGAAACCCTTGAAAGCTAGGTCAAAACACGAGAATTTCAGATATAAAATTCAAATAAACAAAACAAACTCTCTTCAAGAGTAAAATGAAAGCTTTGAAGCTCTAATTGATGCTTATCTTGTCTTCTCCTTGGAATATTCTTCAAGCTCTCTTTTTGGAATGATCAAAGGATAGGCTTGTAAGCTTTTCCAAGGAATATCTTTTTAAATGGCTTTTGAAGTGATGTTCTTGAAGGAACATTGGCTTTTGAGCTTTCAATGGACTTCAATTCTTCAAGAATGAGTTTGGTGAAGCTTAAATACTTTAAAAACTTTTAAAAAATAGTTTGTGACCATTGGAGCTTCGAATCTAGCTATTTGGAGCTTGAAAAGATATTTTTGCAACTCAAAAAAATAGATCCGTTAGGGCTGTCAGAACTCGAGTATCGACACTTGGTTTGTCAGGTATCGATACTTGGCTGTCAGGTGTCAACACTTGACTTCCAGGTGTCGACACTTGAACTTTCAAGTATCGACACTTGATTCACAGGTGTCGATACTTGACACAAAAACTCTCCATGGCCAAGTTCTGGATTTTCAAAAAGTCTCAAGCCCTGAGTCGACACTTGGGAACTTAAGTATCGACACTTGAGTTTTAGGTGTCGACACTTGAATTCTGGGTGTGGACACTTGGCATGCCAAGAAGATTTTCTGCGTGCCAAATGCTGAAGTGTCGATACTTAGTTTGTCAGGTGTCGACACTTGGTTCTGCAAAATTCAGAAATGAGTGCCGATAAAGCTAAAAATATAAGTATTATTTATGAAACTTAAATGCAATATAAATAAGCAATAATATAACTTGTTTGAGCCCTTTTTTCATGGAAAAGACTTCTCAAATCATGAAAGATACTTCATGCCAAGGCGTGCCATGATACTTAAATTTTGAAAATTTGAGGTACTTGTTTCCTGAAAACTCATAACTAGAAATAAATATTAGTACACAATATGTACTCAACATTTTGTAAATCATCAAAATCACAAGATAGAGCCAACAATCTATCCCTTTTTGATGATGACAAAACCTTGAGTATATGAACATTTAAATTCAAATTTCAGATATGATTCTTCATAAATATGATCTCAAGCTCATACAATCACAACTTACATAGTTAAGAGGGATGACTCTCCCCCTTAGAAAAATAGTTTATATCAGAACAAGTTGAAGAGCAAGTTGAAGTGTGAAATATCAAATTTGAAATTTAACTTAACCAAAAAATATCCTATATCCTACTCCCCCTTTTTGTCAATCATTAAATAGAAAAGGGAGTAAGCTCCCCCTCAAAAAGTGCATATAGACAAAAGGTATTAGAGCTGATACAAGATTTAGTTTTTCAAAAGTAAATAGGTATCAGAGCCAAAAAGTAAAGTATCAATCTCAAGATTATCAAAGTCAAAATCAATCACAGTGAATTCAAAGAGTGTAATCATCAAAGTGAAATATATATATTATATATATATATATATATATATATATATATATATATATATATATATATATATATATCTATATATCAAGTTAGGTATTCAGTATAAAATTTACTGACTCAACAGCAACACTGAAACAACATGATACAACAAGAGTAAATAAGTATAAAACATAGATAACATACATCAGAATGAACATCTGTGAGGCTAATCCTCATCAGATGGAAGCTCAAGAGTAATCGGGGCACTAATCATGGATCTAGGAACTAAAGCCTTAGGAGGTCCCTGGGCTAAGGCCCTACGACTTCTAGTACGGCCAGAAAGTCCTAGTAAGGGTATAATCCTGGAAGATCTAGTGGTTGGAGAGGAAAGCATCTCAGCTAGAGTAATGAAATCTGGAGTGGAATCAACTATACCAGCTGGAGGAGGGACTGCAGGAGTAGCTGGAGGATCATCTCTACTGAGCATCTGATATCGTCCAGCATGATCAACATTGCCATCTGAACTCCCATCACTAGAATCATCAGCAACAAAATCATCATAGTCATCACCATCATCACCATCTCCATCACCACCACCACCCTCATCAGCATCGTCATGTCCGTCTGGGTGGTCATCATCATCGCCATTAATAGGTGGGGGCAGGAGTTACCGGAGGAAGGAATGATCTGATCAGGTCCTCAATGCGTGCAAATCCTGCCTCCATAGTGTGATGTAACTCAGCGTGCTATGAAGCTGTGTGGGCTCTAAGGCCCTCTATCTCAATCCATAGCTGAGTCATCCTCACTCCAAGTCCAATAAGCTCACTCCGCACCTTAGCAAACTGCTGCCGGGAGTGCTCCTCAAAAGAAATCTTAGTAGTCGACGGGGGAGGAGCTGAAGGTATAGCAGTAGGAGTCACAGGCTCTGCCTCTGATGCTGGAGCAACACGAGGAGGTGTACTAACTGGCCCTGATGGCCCAGTCTCTACCTTTCTGATCTCATCCTCCTCGTTTGGCTCCTGACCATACTCTCTCCTGACCCAGCACCCTGCGACCAAACGATAGCCCATCCAGTGTAGCGACCGCTCGTCATATACATCAGTGTGTAGAATCTCCTTGGGGATCTCCCCCTCTAAAGGAACTCCATATGCTCGACACAGATGGGTCAGAGCCATCCCGTATGGTAGATAATGTCTCCTCTGTGTCGCCGCATTGCACATCTAAACTAGTATAAGTGAGGGAATATCAACATGAATTCTCTAGGTCAGACTGACCATCAACATCAACTCCCACTCTGTGATGAAGTCAAATCATCCAGTTTTCGGAAGCAAGATCCGAGCAGTGATGTGATGTAGTAAGCGTTTCTCAACAGATAACTGGTTCGCGGTGACCACTATCACTCCGTGAATGTCCTCCCTCTCAAGTATGCACCTAAATGCTGTCTCCCTATCCTCAACTGAGAAAATACAGATACCTCGGTAAGGAATCTCCTAAACTCGACTCAATAGCTTTCAGTCAATGAAATCTGCACTCCTCTGATGGTGGTGCTCCATAATAATCGTCAACAGTCCAAACCACCATAAAACTCTCTCACCAGATGAGGGTGGTACCTCTCCTGCATAGTACAGAAAGGTACCAGCCTGACATCTGAGAGAGTCTGTCATATCTAGAAGTGGTGCTGGTCAAAGAACTCCAAATCGATCTATCTGCTTGTCGCCACAGCCTTCCCTACCATCCTCTCTGCAGGGGGAAACTGGAGCTGCAGAACTACTAGCCTATCCAACATCGTGTCTGGCTTTTGTCCTCTCAGAACCCTGTCCAGACCTCCTCCTAACAGCTAGTCTCTTCATCAGACCCATTACAACAAGCTGAGCAAGAAGGGAAAGGAAGAAGGTAAACATACTGAAGGGGGGACAAGTTTTAAGCAGGTTGGGAACTAAAGATCGGCTAAGAGTTAGACTTAAGGAGACTAAACAGGCCTAGGTTTTTCTTAAAAGAAGGATACTGGTTTAATAAAAGCTAGGGTTTATTTTGAAAACTGGGATAAAAATCAAATTGATTTACTTCAAAACATAAATTCAAGGTATAAGATCAATGCCGAGTTAAATAAATATTTTAATAGTTTAGAAAAGATGGTAAAACTAAATGAGTGGTTTTTCCAAACAAAAATTTATCTCAACACTTAGACTTAGTAAACTGAAGTATCTAACATAATATTAACCTTATAGAATGTTTAGATAAAATAAATCCATGGAAAAACAAAGGATATTAGGGTTTTAGGTTTAAAAGTAGGTAATCCAACAATAAAATGGTGGAAAGAGGGGTAAAATCGAAATGTAGATCATGAAATCAAGACAAACACTCCTTCCATATGATTGAAATCCAAGAAAACTTAATACATAGCCAAGAAATTTGAAATTAATTTGAAAATATTTGGGATTTCGGCCAAATGAAGCAATGTAACAGTGAAATCATGAAAATCAGATAGATTAAGTGAGGAAACGGCCAAAATCTGAGGGAAAATCTGAGAATAATGCGGATACACAAGATTCCAACCAAATGGAAACCTATAAACGATCCAAAATGTTGAAAAACCCAATTTAAATTCATTAAAATGGATAAACATGGAAGAAATAGGATTCACGATTTGAAGAACGAAAGAGAGGGAAGAAGATTACCTTGATTTGGCAGGGCAAAGAGGGAAAGAGTTGATTTCGGAGGGTTGAGGACTTTTGGGGACCACAACAGCTTGAGAGAAAATGGGGGAAAGTGAAATACAAAAGCTCGATTTTGTCCTAAAAAAGTTTAAAATTTTCGCGAGTGTCGACACTTCGCAAAATCCAAGTGTCGACACTTGGCTAAGAAATTCCAAAAAAAACCTGAAAAATTTTCAAAAATTCACGGAAAGTTTTAAAAGCTTTTGGAACTTGATAAAAGTGATTTTTGAGTAAAAATAACTTGGATAAGATGGAATTTGAGAGAGTTTAGGAGAATGGATCAATGATACCTAACTCTCTTCTAATCATACAAAATCTCTCTTTACTCAAGGGTTTGGTAAACACATCAGCTAATTAATCATCAGTACACACAAATTCAAGTACTACATTAGAGTTTTGTACATGATCTTTTATGAAATGATGTCTTATTTCAATGTGTTTACTTCTTGAATGTTGCACAGGATTCTTAGTAAGATTGATTGCACTAGTATTATCACATCTTATGGGTGTCTTAATTAGTTTAATGCCAAAATCTTCGAGTTGTTGTTTGATCCATAGGATTTGAGCACAATAGCTTCCAGCTGCTATATATTCAGCTTCCGTCATAGATAGAGCAACAGAATTCTATTTCTTGCTGCTCCATGAGATCAAATTTATTCCAAGAAACTGACAAGTTTCACTTGTACTTTTACGATCAAGTTTACACCCAGCAAAGTCTGCATCATAAAAAGCAATCAATTCAAATGAAGAATATCTAGAGTACCAAAGACCAATCTCAATTGAGCCAAATAGATATCTAAGTATGCGTTTAGTAGCCAAAAGATGAGATCTCTTTAGGATTAGACTGATATCCAGCATACATATAAACATTGAACATGATATCTGGCCTACTGGCAGTTAAATATAACAATGAACCAATCATGCCACGATATAGTTTTTGGTCAACAGATTTACCTGATTCATCTTTGTCAAGTCTACAAGAGGAGCTCATAAGCGTACCTAATGGCTTGGTGTTCTCCATCCCAAACTTCTTTAGTATTTCTTTTGTGTACTTAGCTTGGTTGATGAAGATCCCCTCTTTGGTTTGCTTTATCTGGAGTCCGAGGAAAAAGTTAAGTTCTCTCATCATGCTCATCTCGAACTCACCCTGCATTAACTTTGCAAACTCTTGACAAAGAGATTTGTTAGTAACAACGAATATGATATCATCTACATATAATTGTACTACTAAGAGATCATCATTCTTTTTCTTCAAAAATAAAGTTTTGTCAACATTACCTCTAGTAAAATCATTTTTGAGCAAGAAAGAACTTAAACGATCATATCAAGCTCTTGGAGCTTGTTTCAAACCATACAAAGCTTTATGAAGTTTGAAAACATGGTTCAGAAATTCATGATTTTCAAAACTGGGTGGTTGTTCAACATAAACCTCTTTTTCGATAAAACTGTTCAAAAAGGTACTTTTAACATCCATTTGAAATAATTTAAAATCCATAAAACAGGCAAAAGCCAACAATAGCCTAATTGCCTCAAGTCTAGCCACAGGAGCAAAGATTTCATCAAAATCAATCCCTTCCTCCTGATTATATTCTTTGGTAACTAGTTTAGCTTTATTTCTTGTAACAATTCCATTTTCATCAAGTTTGTTTCTAAAAACCCATTTTGTGCCAATAATTGAAACATTCGAAGGCCTATCTACTAAAGTTTAAACATTATTTCTTTTAAATTGGTTAAGTTCGTCTTGTATATCATTAATCTAATTACAGTCATTTTTAGCTTCTTCAATAGTTTTAGGTTCAATCTGAGATACAAATGCTAAGTAATCAAAAACATTCCTAAGGGATGATCGAGTACTCACACCTTTAGATGGATCACCAATGATAAGTTCTTTGGGGTATCCATGAGCGTACCTCCATTCTTTGGGTAGAGGATCAACAGTAGATGTCTTTTCATCACCTTGTGCTTAATCTCCTTCATTGTTTTGATCAACTTCTTGTTCCTTTGTAGTCTCTTCATTGTTGTTCACCTTTTTAGTTCTTTTGGTACCTGTTTCATCACAAAGCATATCTTCTTTTCTAGAAGATTTCTGGTCAGATTCATCAAACACAACATGTATGGATTCCTCAACAACAAGTGTTCTTCTATTGAAGACCCTGTATACCTTGCTAGATGTAGAGTAGCCTAGAAAGACATCCTCATCTGACTTGGCATCAAATTTGCTCAAATTATCTTTACCATTGTTTAAGATGAAACAACGGCATCCAAAAACTTGAAAATATTTAATTGAAGGTTTTCTACCCTTCCAAAGCTCATATGAAGTTTTCTTTAAAATCGGTCGGATTAAAACACGGTTCAAAACATAACATGCAGTGTTTATGGCTTCCATCCAAAAATATCTAGGTAGGTTATTTTCACAAAGCATGGTGCGTGCCATTTCTTCAAGAGTTCTATTTTTCCTTTCTACCATCCCATTTTGTTGAGGTGTCCTAGGTGCTGAAACATTGTGATGAATGCCATTTTCAATACAAAATTTGTCGAAATTAAAATTTTCATATTCGGTTCCATGGTCACTTCTAAAAGATACAATTGAAACACTTTTTTCATTTGAAACTCTTTTATTAAATCTAATGAATTCAGAAAACGTTTCATCTTTGTGTGCTAAAAACATGAGTCATGTAAAACGTGAGAAATCGTCTACAATAACTAGACCGTACTTCTTACCTCCCAAACTAGATGTTCTAGTTAGCCCAAAGAGGTCCATATGAAGTAACTCTAAGGGTCTAAATGTAGAGATTACTCCTTTTGGTTTAAGAGATAATTTGGTTTGTTTTCCAAGTTGGCAAGCACTACAAATCTTGTCTTTTTCAAAACTGAGTTTTGGTAAATCTTTTATCAAATTCTTTTTGCTAAGTTTTGAAATCAAATGCATATTAGCATGTCCTAGTCTACGATGCCAAAGCCAACTAGTTTTATTGATCTCGGCTTCCATTACCACTAGGCATTGACCATTTTGAATAGGAAGATCATCAAGATCAACCATATAAATATTGCCATGCCTATGACCAATGAACTTGATGCCATTGTCATCTAAACTAGAAACAATGCATAAAGAAGATTCAAAACAACTTTGAAATCCTTATCACAAAATTGACTAATGCTAAGTAAATTATGTTTCAAACCATCAACATACAAGACATTATCAATGTAAGTGGAAGGGATGATATGGACTTTACCAATTCTGACAATTTTATCTTTTCCATTATCACCAAATGTCACATTACCACCATTGTGATATTCGAGTGATGAGAACTGCTCCACATCTCCGGTCATGTGCCTTGAGTAACTGTTGTCGAGGTACCACATTTTTTTATTATTGGTTGCAAGGCACACCTATAATAAAAATCAGGTGGAGACTTTAGGTACCCAAGTCATCTTGGGTCCTTTTAGGTTAATGGTAATGGTTCCTTTTGGAACCCAAATTTTCTTAACATTACTCAATTTTCTCTTATTGCACGGTAAGATTTATGCCCTACAGTACCACAAGCATAACAAGTAATGGATGATGATGCAGGTATAAAGAAATTCTTGAAAGATTTTTGTTCCTTTTGAGTTCTGAACCCTAAACCCGTTTTATCAAAAATAGCTCTTTGATTATTTAAAAGCATGTTTAATTTTTCAGATCTATATATAAATTTATCAACAAAAAGGTTTTAGCTTTTCAATTTCTTCTTTATATTTATTGTTTTCATCTAAAATTTCTTTGTTCTGTTTTGAAAGGTTTTCATTTGATACCGTAAAATCTTTCTTTTTCAAAACTTTTTTTTCTTTTTCAAGAATAACAATCTTATCATTTAATTTTTTATTTTGAAGAAGTAGGCAATCATTTTCAGTTGAAAACTTGTCATTTGCTTTAACTAAATCCAAATTTTGCCTTTTTAGTTCTTTATGTTTAGATTTCAGTTTTTAAAATTCTATAATTAACTCATCAAAAACTCCATGCAGTTCATCAAATATAAACTCATTTTCAGTTTTGGATAATACCTCATCATGATCCACCATCAAACAGAAGTTTGCTACTTCTTGCTGTTCTTCCTCGGAGCTGGAGTCTTCGCTGTCACTCCAGGTTGCCATCATGGCCTTCTTTCTTAGTTTTCTTCTGCTTTTCTTAAGTAGGGGACAGTCCATTTTAAAGTGGCCCGGTTTTTTGCATTCGAAGCATGTGGGCTGTTCATTCTCTTTCTCTTTCTCCTTCTTTTTGCTCGACTCTCCTTTTAGAGATTTCTTTTTGAAGTTAAACTTTTTCTTTCTCATGAACCTCCTAAATTTTCTTGTCAAAAGAGCCGTCTCATCTTCTTCATCTTCTTCTTCGGATTCATCGCTAGACTCTTCTTGCAGAGGATTTGAAAGCGATCACTTTCTTCTTTTTATTAACATCTACATTCTTTTATCTTAAAGAAAGCTCATAAGTCATCAATGAGCCTAACAGTTGCTCGAGGGGTAGAGTATTGACATCTTTGGCTTCCTCTATGGCTGTTACCTGGGCATCCCATGAAGCCAGAAAAGACCTGAGAAATTTATTTACAAGTTCACCATTAGATATAATATTTTCTAAGCTTCTCATGCCATTCACAATATTTGTGAACCTAGTATACATCTCACTAATAGATTCAGTAGGTTCCATCTTGAACATTTCATATGTGTGAATGAGCATGTTAGTCTTAGTAGTTTTCACTTGGTGTGTACCCTCATGGATAACCTCAAGTGTGTCTCATATTTTCTTAGCGGAGAGACAGTTAGATATTCTATTGAATTCACTCAGATCAAGAGAGCAAAATAATAGATTCATAGCCTTTGCATTAAGCTCTATTTGCTTAATATCATTCTCATCCCAATCATCTTCCATTTTTAAAGTGAGAATGCCATTAACCAACATAGTAGGCTGATGAGGATCTTTTATGATTGTCCTTCAAAGGTTATAATCAATTGCTTGAATGAATATGTGTATGCAAGTTTTCCAATAAGTGTAATTCGTGCCATTAAAAAGTGAGGGTCGGTTTGAAGCTTGACCTTAAACAACACCCATTCCTATTGGGGCTACCATAATCTTTTACCCAAGATCCTTGGACCTACAAGAGAGTACCGGTGCTCTGATACCACTTGTTGCCCAGAAATGGAGCCCAAGAGGGGGGTGAATTGGGTCTTTTAAAAATTTAGAGCAATAATATGCAGGCCTTGGGGTGTTTGTGAACAATGTGATTGATGCACTAGATTATATGCAGCAGAAAATAATAATTAGAGTGCAAGAAATAAAGTGCAAGAAGAAGAAGAGATAATCACACACAAATACAAGGTTTATAGTGGTTCGGTGCAAACCTAGCACCTACATCCACTCCCTAAGCTATCTTTGGGAATTCCACTATAATCTCTCCAAGATTATAGTCGACTTATTTTTTAAAGGCTCACAAGTCAAAATCTATGTTGGTTTTATCGCCTAGGCTCACCAACCAACCTTTACACTTATTTTGGCTTCGGGCTCACAAGTCAACCCTAGTTGGTTTTGTCCCTTTGGCTCACCAACAACCACAACAACCTACTTTCAAGAAACCCTTGAAAGCTAGGTCAAAACACAAGAGAATTTCAGATATACAATTCAAATAAACAAAACAAACTCTCTTCAAGAGTAGAATGGAAGCTTTGAGGCTCTAATTGATGCTTGTCTTGTCTTCTCCTTGGAATATTCTTCAAGCTCTCTTTTTGGAATGATCAAAGGATAGGCTTGTAAGATTTTTCAGGAAATCTCTCTTTAAATGACTTTTAAAGTAAAGTTCTTGAGGGAATATTGGCTTTTGAGCTTTCAATGGACTTCAATTCTTCAAGAATGAGTTTGGTGAAGCTTAAATACTTCAAAAACTTTCAAAAAATGGTTTGTGATCGTTGGAGCTTCGAATCTAGCCATTTGGAGCTTGAAAAGATATTTATGTAACTCAAAAAAATAGATCCGTTAGGGTTGTCAGAATCCGAGTGTTAACACTTGGTTTGTCAGGTGTCGATACTTGGCTATCAGGTGTCGACACTTGAACTTTCAAGTATCGACACTTAATTCGCAGGTGTCGACACTTGACACAAAAACTCTCCATGGTCAAGTTCTGGATTTTCAAAAAGTCTCAAGCCTTGAGTCTATACTTGGAAACTTAAGTATCGATACTTGAGTTTCAGGTGTCGACACTTGAGTTTTGGGTGTCGACACTTGGCATGACAAGGAGATTTTCTGCGTGCCAAATGCTGAAGTGTCGACACTTGGTTCTGCAAAATTCAGAAATGAGTGCCGATAAAGCCAAAAACATAAGTATTGTTTATGAAACTTAAATGCAATATAAATAAGCAATAATAGAACTTGTTTGAGCCCTTTTTTCATGAAAAAGATTTCTCAAATCATGAAAGATACTTCATGCCAAGGCGTGCCACGATACTTTAATTTTGAAAATTTAAGGTGCTTGTTTCCTAAAAACTCACAACTAGAAATAAACATTAGTACACAATATGTACTCAATATTTTATAAATCATCAAAATCACAATGTAGAGCCAACATGCTTCTTGAAGGAGAAGAGGGGGGACAAAAGGATTGCACTAGAGAAGATTAATCTGATAATGATTTTGTTGATTCGTGGCATCATGGTCACCACTGTCGCTGTAGCAAACAGCCTATGAATACTAACGAAAGATGACATGACTACCAATGATTTCGATTAAGATATTTCCTGGGTTGGTGGCTCCTCTTGATGTTTCTTGATGATACTTCTTGCCAATAAGAGATGGGGAAAAAAGATCCTCGATTAGAAAAGGATTTTTTAAGGTGTTTGATGACCCCTAGAATGATTTTGATGATAACCAAACATTGGAGCATGTATTTGATTACTAACTCTTTCAAGTGTTTTCTATGTTTTTTGTAGGACATTTTATATGCAAAACCATTCTTCCTACAACCTTAGTGTATGACAAGTTTATCCTTTGAAATTCTCTATGTAAAGAAGAGTGTAACGAAAAATCAATCATGTATTTATGAAACTGGGCTACTTTTATATAGTTTTCTGGTTTAGTTTTCTCAAGATCAGACACTAAATGAGTTGAAAGGTTTTTGAGTTAATTGGAAGTCACTGGAAGAAGTCTGAAGAAGCTTGAACAATTGTGAACCTAAGTCACAAGTGCTAACTCAAAATAGGAGAGCCGACTCGAAGTCTGGCATGGTACTTAGTTTTCTGTTACGCGGACATTCGAGCCGATCCATGATTGAAGAGTTGACTCGGGCAGAGTATGTTTTTTGAAGTTCTGAGAATTCGAGCCGACTTAATTAGAGTGAAAGTTTCTTAGACAATTAACTGAGCCGACTTAAGTACTGAAGAGCCGACTCTTTCAGAGTGCTAAAAATCTCAATTCTGAAGAACCAGCCAAGCGAGCCGACTGGAAGCTGAAGAGCCGACTCGACTAGAGTGAAGTTTTAACCTACATGGGAACTGAGCTGACTCGAGCTATCTGAGCCGACTCGAATGACCGTTCCAGGTGAGTAACGGCTAGTTCCAAAACTTTTAGTTTGGATCCAAAACGATCTCCAACAGCTATATTTAGAATACCAACGATCTACAACGGCTATATCTACTTGAAATCAGTTGAAGGGAGTATATATATAAGGTATTTGAATCACTTTTGGAAAAGTTAATGAGAGATAAATGAGCTTTTACTGAATAATTGAAAGAATACTCAAGAGAACATTCAAAGCAAGCACTCAAGACTTCACCAACTCTTATCAGAATCTTGAGGCATTCATTAAGGAAGTTAAGAAGCCTTGAAGAGCATTCAAAGTGCAATCAAGAGGGCTTTTCAAGTGCTACAACTGCAACCATCCGACAACTTTGGTTTGTCATATTATTGCTTTATTTTTCTAACTCTTCATTTGAGTTGTTCCAAGTACAACATGGGCTGTAGCTTGGACTTGTAAAGATTATTGGTGAGCGTTAAAAACCAAGTGTAGTGGGTTGTTTGTGATCCCGTTTAAAACTAACATTGTATTGGATTTTTGGTTAGCTCGAAATAAAGCCAAGTTTGGGTTTTGGATTATGAGCCCGTGAAAATAATCAGGCTGTATTCCGAGGGTGAATATAGTAAAAATTTTAAGTGGTATCTTGGATAGTGAACGTATGAGCGAGGTTGCTTCGAACCACTATAAAATTTGTTGTATTTATGATTGTGTTTCCTGCTCTTACTTGCTTCTGTAGTAGTTAATTTAATTTACAGCACATACCACACTAAGAACTTAAAAAGGAGCACATACTTGCAAAAATTTTAAATACCCAATTCACCCCCCTCTTGGATAAGCCACCTGGGCAATAATTGGTATTAGAGCAGTGTCTCTGAATTTTAATTAGAGTAAAGATCATATGGCAAATCCCATGAGTACTTTTTTGGCCGAAGGCTAATCAACAAATAGACCTCCACTATTCACAGGCACTAGCTACACCTACTGGAAAGCCCGAATGAAAATATACATTCAAGCTATAGATTTTTAATTATGGAAGGTCATTCTTAAGGGACCTCTAGTACCCATGATAAAGGTTGATGGCGTGACATCCCAAAGCCTGAAGAGGAATAGGATAAACATGACATGAAAATGGGTGAGTTAAATGCCAAAGCAATGGATTTATTGTATTGTGCTTTGAACTCTAATGAGTTTAATCGAATTTCTACTTGCACATCAGCAAAAGAAATTTAGGATAAACTTGAGGTAACCCATGAAAGAACTTTCCAAATAAAAATCTCAAAGATTAACCTTCTTGTACATAATTATGAACTATTTAAAATGGAGCCCAGTGAGACTATATCTGCTATGTTCTCATATTTTACAGATATTATTAATAGTTTAAAGAGTCTTAGCAGGACTTACTCTAATGCAGATTTTGTGCAAAAGATATTGAGATCACTACCAGACAAGTGGGACCTTAAAGTGACTGCTATCCAGGAAGCAAAGGATTTGATTATTCTATCATTGGATGAGCTATTAGGTTTCCTGATCACACATGAGCTCACTATGCAATATAGAAACGAAGATGACATCAAAAAGAAAAAGTCAATTACCTTCAAAGCTGCTGTAGAGATGAAAAAACAAGAAGAAGAAATCGATGAAGAAAGTCCCTCCTCCGAAGATGATCTTGAAGACGAAGACATTGTACTTGTAGCGAGGAGATTTAGGAAGTTTTTGGACAAGAAAAAAGGAAGACATTAGAGAAAGTTCCATAGAAAAGGATAATACAGCAAGGACAAGGAAAATGAAAAAGATAAAGATAAAGAGTAACAGCCAATTTACTATGAATGCAAGAAACCTGGGCATTTTAGATCGGATTGTCCGAACTTGAAGAAATCTTTCAAAAAGAAGAAGAAAAAAGCTATGGTTGTAACTTGGAGCGATAGTGAGGAGTCCACTTCAAATGAAGAAGAAGAGACCAGCAAAATAGTGAACATATGCCTAATGGGTCTTGAAGATGAGGTAATGTCCCCTGATCCTCATGATGAATTTACTTTTGAAGAGCTAAATAATGCATTTCATGAATTGTTAACTGAATACAAAAAGGCCGGTTTGAAAATAAAGTCTTTGAAAAATAGCAATGATATTTTGATGAAAGAAAAAGAAGAGATTTTAGAAAAGAATAAGATGTTACAAAAAGAATTGACTATCTTTTCTGAAAAATATAAAGCTTTGCAAGTTGAAAAGAATGATTATCTTGAAAAGAACAAAGCTTTATATGAAGAAAATGTTGGCTTGCAAAAAAAAGTTGAAAAACTTAAACCTTTAGTTGAAAAGTTAACATTGAGTTCAAACAAACTTGAATTGAATTTAAAAGATCAAAGAGACTCAAGTAACAAGCTAGAATTGGTTATAATTCTTTGCAAACAAATATAATTTCAGCAACAAAGTTTATACTCTCAAAAGCTTATGTACCTAAGTTTTCAAATCAAAGGTCATCTGTATCAAATGCTTCTACATCTACATCTAGAGCTTCAACTTTTGTATCTTTGCAAAATTCAAGAATTATTTGTTATGCATGCAATGGGGTTGGTCATAAGTCATTTCAATGCAAATTCAAAAGAAATGTTAGAAATAGGATAAGAAAGATTTGGATTCCCAAAGGAACCACTTCTACTAACCTGCAAGGATCCAAGAAAGCTTGGGTATCTAAAAGAACTCCATGACTATTTTGTAGGAATGTCTTGCAACCTAGAACACAAAGAAAAGATGGTATATAGATAGTGGCTATTCAAGACACATGATAGGTAACAAAGAGTAATTCATCACCCTAGATATAAAGGATGGAGGAATGGTCACTTTTGGTGACAATGGCAAGGAAAAAATAATTGGCATCGATAAAATCAGAATAACCCCTTCTATATTCATTGAAAATGTATTGCTAGTTGACGAATTGAAGCATAATTTACTAAGTATTAGTCAATTATGTGATAGAGGCTTCAAGATTGTCTTTGAATCTTCAATGTGCATTGTAACTAACTTGATTCTAGCACTAAGCTCATAAGTCATAGACTTGGAAACATATATGTGGTAGATTTGAATGCTCTAGCCATGTCTAGTAGTACAAGTCTTATGGCAATGAATGCTAAAACCCAGGAGTCTAGCTTACTCTGGTATAGGAGATTAGGTCATGCTAGCATGTATACAATTGCTAAATTGATTTTCAAAGATCTAGTTAGAGGTTTACCTAAACTCAAAGTTGATTTTGAACATGTTTGTGATGTATGCCAACTAGATAAACAAACTAAGAAAAGTTTTAAATCGAAAAATATGGTTTCAACTTCTAGACCTCTTGAACTACTATACATGGACCTATTTGGACCAACTAGGACCACAAGTCTAGGTGGTATGAAATATGGACTTGTGATAGTAGATGATTTTTTGAGATTTACTTGGATTTTATTTATTGCATGCAAAGATGAAGCATTTAAAGTTTTTCAAAAATTTTATAAGAAAGTTTTAAATCAGAAATATCTTTCAGTTATTTTAATAAGAAGTAATCATGGCACAGAATTTAAAAATCAATATTTTGATAATTAACAACTTCTTTGCTCGTAGAATACCACAGCAAAATTATGTTGTAGAGATGAAGAATAGGACTTTAGAAGAGATAGCTCGAACAATGTTATGTGAAGGCAATCTTCCAAGATACTTTTGAATAGAAACAATGAACATTGCTTGCTACATCTTGATCATATTTTGATAAGACCGATTTTGAAGAAAACCTCCAATGAACATTGGAATGATAAGAAACCAAACATTAATTACTTTCATATTTTTGGTCGTAAATGCTTTGTGTTAAACAATGGAAAGGATAACCTAAGAAAGTTTGATACAAAATCAAATGAAGCTATTTTTCTTAGTTATTCAATCAATAGCAAAGCTTATGGAGTGTTTAATAAAAGAACATTAACGGTAGAAGAATTTGCTCATGTTATCTTTGATGAATCTAACCCCTTATATTCTAGAAAAGAAAAGTGTATAGATAATGATGCATGCACACTTGATCAAGCAATGGAGGACATGAGCTTGAAGGACAAACCAACTTAAGAAAGAGAAAAAATGGTGAGTAGAGATCATGGTGATCTACTAAGAGAATGGAGGTATGTAACTTCACATCCTAGAGATTTGATTATTGGTGATCCCTCACAAGGTATTAGGACTAGGTCATCACTTAGAGAAGCACATGATTATCTAGCTTTTGTTTCACAAGTAGAACCACATAATATAGAAGAAGCTGAAAATGACCCTAATTGGATGATGGCCATGCATGAAGAACTTAACCAATTTGAAAGAAATAATATATTGACCTTAGTAAATAGACTCTCAAACCATCCAGTAATAGGAACCAAATGGGTATATAGGAATAAGTTAGATGAACAAGAAAAAGTAATTAGAAATAAAGCAAGATTAGTGGCAAAAGGTTATAATCAAGAAGAAGGAATAGATTTTGATGAAACTTATGCACATGAATTTCAAGATTAGTAGCAAGATTAGTAGCAAGATTAGAAGCCATTAGATTATTATTTATATTTGTTTGCTACATGAATTTCAAATTATTTCAAATGGATGTAAAAAGTGTATTTTTGAATGATTTCATTTCAAAATAAGTTTTTGTAGAACTGTTGACCCCATAAGTGATTTTGATGATAACCAAAAATTGGAGCATGCACATTTATTTCTAACAACTCTTCAAGTGATTTATAAGTTTTTGTAGGATGATTTATTTGTTCAAACTTCAACTCCTACAACTTTACTTTTTGTTTTGAGTTGTGTTGTAATCTGATTTTGTAAAGAAGAACCTAATGAACAAATTAAGAAAAATCATGAAAAAGGGTTACTTATGAGTGTGCTATGCCTTAAATTTATTTTGAGTTGGTTTGTATCAAATGTGTAAGAGTGTTGGTGAGAGTCTTCTTGAAGTTTAATTGTAAAAATCCCGAAGAAGTCACTCGAGCCGACCCAACCTCAAAAGAGCAGACTCTACCTCATGGCACGCAACAATGATTCTGGCACGCAGCAATTCGAGCCGACTCGAAGGACACCAAGCCGATCCTAGTGAATCCGAGTCGACTGGAATAAGTCTGAGCCGACTCTTTCAGAGTCCAGTTTTGAAGTGCTCTGAGAGCAAGCCAGGCAAGCTGACCCGAATCATAATGAGCCGACTCCGCCAGACCAAATTTTGAAGACCTGATGAAGCGAGCAGACCCAATCTGCAACGAGCCGACTCCTCCAGAGTAAAGATTTTTGATTCTGAGAAAAAGAGTCGACCCAAATTTAAGCGAGCTGACCCCTCGAGTTCAATGTGATCAATGACATAAGTTCAAGCTGACCCGAGCTATCAAGAGCCGACTCGTCTAGAGTGAAATTTTTGCACCCTGAGATAAAGAGCCAACTGCACTGAAGAATTGGCGACTCGACCTATCGACTCGAAGGATCCAAGTTGAGTCGAAAGAATCCGAGCTGACTCAAACATCGTCTCCAGGTACATAATGGCTAGTTCCAAAATTTCTTTTTGAATTCCAAAAAGTGCTCCAACGGTCATATGTCACATCCCAACGATCTACAACGTCTCAAACTATTTTGGAGTGATGGAAGACAATATATTTGAGGGATTTGAACTTTATTAAAGATATAGAAAAGGAAGATAAGAAAGAAGAAATGACTTATTGAATATCTAACCTACCACCAAGCAAGAGAGCATAAAGAGCATTCAAGTCAGTCTTCAGGTCTTCACCAACTCTGATCTGAAGCTTGAAGCACTTTGAAAAGAAGCCACTGAAGTAATTAAAGTGCATTAAAGCACATTCAAGTGGACTTCTCTCAAGCTGCATTGGCAACTATCCAACAACTAAAGTTTGTCATTATTGTTGCATTTTCTTTAAATCATTCTTGAATTGTTTAGGTTCTTGGTGAGCGTTTGATAAAACCAAAGGATAGGTTCTTGGTGATCCTATGAAAATCAAGTTGGGTTTCTTTGGTGATCCTGCTTAAAACTAAAGAGTGTTGGGTTTTCTTTGGTGATCCCGTTAAAACCAAAGTATAGAGGTTTTGGATTGTGATCCTGTAAAACAATCATACTGTATTCGGGTGTGAATATAGTGGAAATCCCAAGTGGTATCTTGGGTAGTGGACGTAGGAGCTGAGTTGCTCTGAACCACTCTAAATTTCTGTGTGTTTGTGTTATGATTCCTTGATCATTTTTAGCTTCTGCAAGTTATTATTTTGCCACAGCACCTAATACTCTAGAAGGAATTTTTAAGTATACATAATCTACTGAATTTTTAAATTTCCAATTCACCCCCCTCTTGGATAGCCACCTGGGCAACAACTGGTATCAGAGCAGTGTCTCTGATTACATAAGAGTAAAGACTGATGGCTCATCCAATGAGTACGTCCTTGGCTGAAGGCCAATCAACCAATAGACCTCCACTCTTTACTAGCACAAATTATGCATACTGGAAAGCTAGGATAAAAATCTATATACAAGCTGTTGATTTTCAATTATGGAATGTCATTCTTAAAAGGCCACATGTTTCCATGATCAAAATTGATGGCGTGGATGTCCCTAAGCCTGAAGAGGAATGGGATGAACACGACATGAAATTAGGAAAATTAAATGCCAAAGCAATGAATTTGCAATACTGTGCTTTGGATTCAAATGAGTTTAATCGAATTTCCACTTGCTCTTCAGCAAAAAAAATTTGGGATATACTTGAGGAAACCCATGAAGGAACTTCCCAAGTGAAGACTTTAAAAATTAATATTTTAGTGCACAATTATAAACTATTCAAAATGAAACCTAATGAAAATATCTCTGCCATGTATAATAGATTTACAGATGTTGCCGATCTCACCACCGTGCCTGTGGCTTCGGAGCCGCCGATCCGACTAGATCGTCTCGCCCCTGGGGTCTCCTGGCTTGTTCGAACCTGCAAGGCAAGGTCAGAAACCCTGGCCGGGGATTCTGGCGACGGAGCTCCGACGGTCAAGTTAGTAGACGGCGAGAGGGAACAGAGTCTCTGAGACGGGCCCCCGAAGGATTCCCAGACTTAGAGATCGTGCTAGCAAGAAAGGTCCCAAAAAGAATAGAAACCCGGCCGGGTTCCTTCGCCGAGCTCACGTCAAAGGTCCCCTCTCGGGATCTTGGATCCTGCTCTTGGAACGGAACCTCCTCTCCCAGCCTTTATTTCTTCTTACCTTGTCGTCTATTCTCTCCTTCCTTTTAACTCCTCATGTCGCCTTTTCCTTTGCCGCCCCTGGGAGGCTCCTTCGTCGCTTTCACCTCCTCCCCTCCATCTCTTTCCCTTTTCCCTTCTGGATCAAAGAACCAGGCAGCTTCCCGGCCTTGCTTGCCGAGCCTAGCGAGGAAAGGGTTAAGGGAGGGCGCCGGTCAGACCGCCGACCAGACCTTGGGCCGAGTGTGAGCGCTCCTTCCCAGGCACCGACAATGTCCATTATCGGGTCCTGTTTTGTCAGGGCCTCGCCTCTCGCCTGCGGAACCTGTCGGGCCGATGTAAGTGATGTTTCGCGTGTCGCCGCCAACCGTACGGAGTGCTTTCCTCGGGGTGCGGCGCGCACGGCTCGAGGGGCAATCTCGGAGCTCGCGCTCCAGCTCTTTGGAAACTTCTCTGCACAGGCTGGCCTGCCTCGGCTGAGGTGGACCCCTCCTGGGTGGACACCTGGCAAATGCGGCAGAGGGGGCGCTCGACTTCGACCGAGGTGGCCCCGTCTCCGGGCGGCACCTGGCGAAGGAGCGAAGGGGGCCCGGCTCGACCTTGGCCGAGGTTGGACCGTCTCAGGGTGCCACCTGGCGAGGGAGCAGGGGGGCCGCCGGCTTCGACCGAGGTGGACCTCTCATGGGTGGATACCTGGTGGAGCGGCAGGAGGGCGCCTGGTTTCGGCCGAGGTGGTCCCATCTCCGGGTGCCACCTGGCGAAGGAGCGAGGGAGCCCGGCTCGACCTTGGCTGAGGCGGGACTGTCTCAGGGTGCCACCTGGCGAGGGAGCAGGGGGGTCGCCGGCTTCGGTCGAGGTGGACCCCTCCTGGGTGGACACCTGGCGGAGCGGCAGAAGGTCGCTCGACTTTGGCTGAGGTGGTCCCGTCTCCGGGCGCCACCTGGCGAAGGAGCGAGGGAGCCCGGCTCGACCTCGACCGAGGTGGGACCATCTCAGGGTGCCACCTAGCGAGGGAGCAGGGGGGGCCGCCGGCTCGGCCGAGGTGGACCCCTCCTGGGTGGACACCTGGTGGAGAGGCAGAAGGTCACTCGACTTCGACCGAGGTGGTCCCATCTCCGGGCGCCACCTGGCGAAGGACGAGGGAGCCCGGCTCGACCTCGGTCGAGGTGGGACCGTCTCAGGGTGCCACCTGGTGAGGGAGCAGGGGGGGCCGCCGGCTCGGCCGAGGTGGACCCCTCCTGGGTGGACACCTGGCGGAGCGGTAGAAGGTCGCTCGACTTCGGCCGAGGTGGTCCCGTCTCCGGGCGCCACCTGGCGAAGGAGCAAGGGAGCCCGGCTCGACCTCGGCGGAGGTGGGACCGTCTCAAGGTGCCACCTGGCGAGGGAGCAGGGGGGGCCGCCGGCTCGATCGAGGTGGACCCCTGCTGGGTGGACACCTGGTGGAGCGGCAGAAGGTCGCTCGACTTTGGCTGAGGTGGTCCCGTCTCCGGGCGCCACCTGGCGAAGAAGCGAGGGAGCCCGGCTCGACCTCGGTAAAGGTGGGACCGTCTCAGGGTGCCACCTGGCGAGGTAGCAGGGGGGCCGCCGGCTCGGCCGAGATGGACCCCTCCTGGGTGGACACCTGGCGGAGCGGCAGAGGGGTGCTCTACTTCGACCGAGGTGGTCCCGTCTCCGGGCGCCACCTGGCGAAGGAGCGAAGGAGCCCGGCTCGACCTCGACCGAGGTGGGACCGTCTCAGGGTGCCACCTGGCGAGGGAGCAAGGGGGCACCGACTTCGGCCGAGGTGGACCCCTCCTGGGCGGACACCTGGCGGAGCGGTAGGAAGGCCCGGACCGACCTCGACCTCGACCGAGGCGGATCCATATCTGACTTTGCCGAAAAACTCCATGTGGCTCATATCATGCCCAGCGAAATCTGAGATATGCCACGTCATCGTAACGGCCGTAATAGTTGCTCCCCATCCCCCCATTCTGTTGAGGCGTCATGGCACGAAATGTGGGGATTTAATGCGGAGATGACGTGGGAAAGGCAAAGATCCGCGCCATGATTGCCACGATCCTCGTCGCCATTCCTCGATGCGCCCAAAGCCCTATAAAAGGCTACCACGTGTCACCTATTCGGCCGCAATTAATGCGTCGCTTCAAAATAGAGGCCGTTTCCCTGCAACCAAGGCGTCCGTGTCGGGCGTGCATCCACGTGGCATCCATCCGATGGTCCAGAATGGAATGACGGGTACAGCTGCTGTCAATCGAATTTGAAAAGGAAGGGACTTTCCATAACGAGGCCCTTTCCCTTTTTCACGCTCTGTCGATGGTTCGCATCAGGCTATCTCCCACTCCCCCGGGTTGCCGCCTCTTTTGCACAGTGCATTTCGGTGAGTGTTTCCGCTTCGTCTCTCGCTCCGTCCCCTTCCTTTAGCATCTTTTCCTCACCACCTTCTTCTCCATGGCGCACCACCGCCATGTTTCGTCTAACCCGGACGAGGCTGGTCCGTCCCGACCGAGGACTCCATCGTCTTCCTCCTCGGAAGAGGAGGTGATCCTAGAGGAGACCCGCAGGCGACTCCGACCTGGGGGTATCACCATAGGCATCCCTAGGGGTCTTAGGTCTCCCCTTATACTTTCTGCCCGTCCTATCTCTTCTCTTCCTCCTCCGGCCCTTCCTTCTGTCGGTCCCTCCGATCACGTTTCAACGATGACTGAAGGTGACCTTTCCTTGCTCCGAGAAGTCTAGGGCATCCCGGGGTCAATCCACCTTTCTCTTCCATGGCCTGGGGATCGCGTCACCTTGAGTGGCCCCGGCCGCATAGCTTTCTATGAGGACTTCCTCCTTGGGGGTCTTCGGTTCCCTCTGCACCCCTTTTTCCTTTCTTTCTTCAGTCATTTCTATCTGGTCCCGGCCCAGTTGGCTCCCAATGCCATCCGGGTCATCTTCTCCTTCATCATTTTCTGCCACTTCCACGGGTTTGTTGCCCGTTTCTCTCTCTTCAGGGCTCTTTTCATCCTGAAGCGGTACTCCACCGATGATGGCTGGTGGTACATCTCGTCCCGGCCTAGGTGTCTCCGGTTCGACCTCCCTTCCTCCATCAAGGGTTGGAAGAACCGGTTCTTTTTCGCCTCGGTCGAGGACGTCGACTGGGCCTGGAGCAAGCCGGATCGATCCCCGAACCAGAATTCCCAAGTCGAGCCGGCGGACCAGGAGGCTTACTCCCAGTTGTTTAGTGACGTGATCCCCCAGCTCGATGTTCTACTCTCGGAGCAGAACTTGTTCGAGGCGGGGATCAGTCCCATCCGGGAGCCGGGTGAGGCTCAGCTTTTCTCTTACTCTGCACTTTCCCACTTTCTCCCCTTCTTTCTTTGACTAGGCTGACCGACCTCCTTTCCTTTGCAGGTATGAAGTTCTTGATGGAGAATCTCCTGGAGGGCACGGCTCAGAGGGACATCGTCGAGGGAGATGAGCCCGCGGTGAAGAGGGCTCGCACCAAGGCGAGCCAGGAGGCCGTGCCGACGCCCGCCCCCGGTCCAGCAAGTGCTGCGCCCAGGCCACCTCGGGCCCGGGCCACCGACGCTCCAGTCGTCCGCCCTGACGGGGCCACCGAAGAGGGAGGCCCGTCGGTAGCGGTTCCCTCCGGGGCAGGGCCCGTCATCACCGCAGCTTCGACGGCGCCACCCACGACTCCAGCTGCCCCGTCGGTGGCAGTCCCACCCGGGGGGTCGGTCGCCCCAGCCGCCGATCTGTCCGCTCCGCCGCCGACCATCACCAGCCGGTGCTCTGTGATCCGCGACCAGGGGCTCGTGGAGCGGGTGATGGAGTTCGCCTGCACTTCCCGGGACCGTCGACTTCGGGGCGGCCAGGACTATGCCTATGCTCTGCTCGGGATCCTCCCGCAGCTCTTCACGGTAAGTCCGAGCTCGGATCCCTCTCCTTTGCAATTCCAGCTAACTCTTCACTAACCAATTCTCCTTTTCGTGCAGATCGGGACCGACGTGCTCCTGTTAAGGAACTTCCTCGCAGCGTATGCCAAGAAAGATACCGAGAAGGAGGAGAAGCTCGGCAAGCTCGCAGCTGACGTGAAGGATCTCATGGAGAAGGGGGTCTAGCTGCGGGGGAGCAACCAGGCCCTTCAATCGGACCTGGCACGTGCCGAGGGGCGTGTCAAGGAGCTAGAGTCATCTCTGTCCGAGGAGAGGATCTCCAACCAGCGACGCACGGAGGAGGATGCGGCGGAGAGGGCTCGCCTCCGAGCCCATTCCCAGTCGATGGAGCACCAGCTGGAGGAGGCCCGGCGGGAGGCGAGCGCGGCCAAGGAACGTAGCGCCTACATCAATGGGCTCCTGGAGGCTTCGAAGCGGGAGGCACAGGAGGCCGTCCCGAGATTCCGAGCCTCCGACGAATACGTCTCGGAGGTCCGGGAGGCCGCCGTGGACTCCTTTCTGAAGGGGTTCCAGGTGTGCCGGGAGAAGGTGGGTTCCTTCTACCCCGAGCTCGACCTCAGGGGGATGGTGCTTGATGGTAGAAGGCAAGGGCCCACCGGCGAGGCTCCAGTTGTAGCGGGCGACATGGCTGCAGCTCCAGAGCGACCCTCCGAGTAGCCAGCCGTCGACGGTGAGGACGGAGAGCGCACGCCCCAGCCTAAAGATCCTGCCATCGCACCGAACTAGGCCCCCAGTTGTATTCTCTTTTCTTTTTTTTTCTTCTTCTTTTTTCTAAGGACTCCCGGCCTGTCGGGACTCCTTCGTTGTAACCCCTTTCTTTTTGAATTAATGAAAACTTAGATTTTGTTAAGTCCCGACCTCGTCTTTCTTTTCTCTCCCTTTTTTTTGTGTCTTGTCGAGATGTTTGTGTCGAGTGCCGAGACGAGGTCCTGCGGCTTGCTCCGGGCTGAGTCCGCGGGTAGACTGGGTCCTATCCAGCGTTCAGATCAAAGTTCGGAGCTTCCGGGTTGGACGACAGTAGAGCAGGCCTTTCGTGAGTCCTTCGGGCTTGCCGGGCCGTCCTTCATGATCGTGTGGGCGAGGTGGGCTCTGCCCCGCCCTCCAGACTGAAGTCCGGGACTTCCAGACTGAACCCCGGAGCTGCAAGCTTTATCCAAGCCTTGCGCGGCTTGCCGAGCTGTTCTCCGTGATCGCGTGGGCGAGCTGGGCTCTGCCCCGCATTCCAGACTGAAGTCCGGGACTTCCGGACTGAACCTCGCAGCCACAGGCTTTATCCAAGCCTTGCACGGCTTGCCGAGCTGTTCTCTGTGATCGCATGGGCGAGCTGGGCTCTGCCCCGCCTTCCAGACCTAAGTCTGGGACTTCCGGACTGAACCCCAGGGTCGCAGGCTTTATCCAAGCCTTGCACGGCTTGCCGAGCTGTTCTCCGTGATCGCGTGGGAGAGCTGGGCTCTGCCCCGCCTTACGGATCGAAGTCCGGGAATTCCGGACTGAACCCCGGGGTCGCAGGCTTTATCCAAGCCTTGCGCGGCTTGCCGAGTTGTTCTCCGTGATCGCGTGGGCGAGCTGGGCTCTGCCCCGCCTTCCAGGCCGAAGTCTGGGACTTCTCGCTTTCTTGGGTCTCCGGCCACAGTCGTGTTTGCCGAACTTAGAGCCATGCGCCCGTTTTTCTACGAGGCGAGAAAAAGCGTTTGAAGTAAAAGAATTTTATTGTAGGAGTTGGAGGAACCTTACATTATTGATAATACATCCTTAGGTTCGAGGCGTTCCAAGTCCGAGGGAATCTGGATCCTCCCAATTCCTCCCGGTAATAGGCCCCGTGAGGGAGGACTTCAGCTATCCTGTACGGGCCTTTCCAGTTCGGGGAGAGCTTCCCGCACTCTCGGGGCTGAGAAGCTTCAGCGCGCTGGAGCACCAGATCTCCGGGGCGAAAGGACTTTGGCCGCACTCGGGAGTTGTAGTACCTGGCCACTCGCTGCCGGTACGCCGCCATCCGGACTCGGGCCTTGTCCCTCGTCTCCTCAAGAAGGTCCAGGTTGAGCATCATCTTGGCGGGGTTCTCCGCTTCATCGTACTGCTCCACATGCAGGGTGGGTAAACTGAGCTCAATCGGGATAACCGCTTCGGCTCCGAAGACGAGATTGAAAGGGGTCTCATCGATGGCCATCCTCGGGGTGGTGTGGTACGCCCACAGGATGCTCGGGAGCTCTTCTACCCACCTGCCCTTGGCCTGATCCAGCCTCGTTCAGAAGCCTTGCAGAATGGTCCTATTCGTGACCTTGGCTTCTCCATTTGTCTGTGGGTGCGCCACCGAGGTGAAGCGATGGTGGATGCCGAGGTCGTTACAGAATTCTTCAAACTCCCGACAGTCGAACTGACACCCGTTATCGGTGATCACGGTGTGGGGGAGGCCAAAACGGCAAATGATTGACTTCCAGAAAAACTTGGCAACGTTTGTCTCTGTGATCCGTGCCAGGGGTTCGGCCTCAACCCACTTCGTGAAGTAGTCGATGACCATGATCAAGAACTTCCGTTGTCCGGACGCCGGGGGAAATGATCCCAGGAGGTCCATTCCCCATTGGGCGAACGGCCACGGAGCCGAGAGCTGGGAGAGTGGAGTGGAGGGCTGCCGTTGCACCACGGCGTCTTGTTGGCACCGATCACACTTCTTCTCGAAATCGATGGCATCCTCCTTCATCGTCTCCCAGAAATAACCTTGGTGGAGGGCCTTGTAGGCTAGCATCCTGCCCCCCACGTGGTTCCCGCAGATGCCCCCATGAATTTCCTGGAGCACGAGTGTGGCCTCCGCGGGTCTCAAGCACTTGAGGAGGGGATAGGAGTAAGACCTCCGATACAGTTGCCCATCCATCAGGATGAACCGCGTGGCCTTCTTTTTGATAAGGCGGGCTGCTGCACGGTCCTCCGGCAGGGTGCCACCGGTTATGTACTCGGCGTACTTGTCCATCCAGCTAGGCTCGTGGCTGACCTGTTGGACCTCTACAGGGGTCTCGTAGCTCGGGGCCTTGAGGCGCTCTACATGAGCGCGACCCAGCAACGAGTCCGGTAGGGTCGCCAGCAGGGAAAGAGCGTCCGCACGGGCATTTTCCCCACGGGGGACATGGGAGATGCTGAAGCGCCGGAATCCGGTCGTGCTCGTTTTGACGAGCTCGAAATACTTCGCCATTTGAGGGTCGTGCGCAACATATTCTCCAGAGATCTGTCCGGTCACCAGCTGGGAATCAGTGAAGGCCTTGAGGTTGGCCACGCCCAACTCGCGGGAGACTCTCAGCCCGGCGAGGAGCGCCTCGTATTCTGCCTGGTTGTTGGTTGCGACGAACTGGAAATGGAGTGCGCATTCGGCGACGACCCCACCGTCGTTGGCAAGAATGAGTCCGGCTCCGCTCCCGCCGGAGTTCGAGGCTCCATCCACATGAAGGATCCAGGCGTCCTCCTCGGGTCCTGGTTTCAACTGCTGGTGTGGAGAGTCCCCCTCTGGCTCTTTGCCAAGGCCCGCGCACTCGACCAAGAAGTCGGCCAGCACTTGCGCTTTTATGGCCGACCTCGACCTATAAGCGATATCGAATTCGCTAAGCTTGAGCTCCCACTTCGCCAATTGCCCCGATGTGTTGGGTCGGCTGAGTATCGCTTTCAGCGGCTGATCCGTCAGGACGGCAATGGGATGCGCTTGGAAATAGGGCCTGAGATGCTGAGAAGACACTATTAATGCAAAAATGAGCTTTTTCGAGCCGGAAATACCTGAGCTCCGCATCGCGAAGAAGTTTGCTTGTGTAGTATACCGGTCGCTGGACTCCTCGATCGTCGGTCCGAACTAGGACCGAGCTGACGGCCTCCGGGGTGACCGCCAGGTAGAGGATGAGTTCCTCTCCTTCTTCGGGCCTGGAAAGTAGTAGGGGCGATGCAAGCATCTTCTTCAGCTCTCCAAACGCCTCCTGGCACTCCTTAGTCCAGGTGAAGTCGTTCATCTTCCTCAGCACTTTGAAAAAGGGTCGGCAGCGATCGGCAGACCTGGAGATGAACCGGCTCAGGGCGGCTATCCGGCCGGTGAGTCGCTGCACTTGCTTCTTGGAGGCGGGCTGCTCGATGTCCAGGATGGCCTGGACCTTTTTCGGGTTGGCTTCAATCCCTCTTTGGGTTACCATGAACCCTAGGAACTTCCCGGTGGAGACGCCGAAGGCACACTTCACCGGGTTCAGCTTCATCTGATGAAGTCGGAGGTTGTCGAAGGTCTCCGCCAGATCGGCGACGTGATCCGAGAGGGGCTTGCTCATCACCAGCATGTCATCCACGTACACCTGCATGTTGCGGCCGATCTGGTCCCTAAAGACCTTGTTGACTAGTCGCTGGTACGTGGCCTCGACGTTCTTGAGGCCAAACGGCATCATCCTGTAATAGAAAGTCCCGCGATCGGTGACGAAGGCGGTGTACTCTTCGTCCTCCGGGTTTATTCGGATCTGGTTGTACCCGGAGAAAGCATCCATGAAAGATAGGAGGCGATGCCCCGAGGTGGTGTCGACCAGCTGGTCAATCTTTGGAAGAGGGAAGCTGTCCTTCGGGCAAGCTCGGTTGAGGTCGGTGTAGTCCACACAGATCCTCCACTTGTCGCTGCTCTTCTTCACCATGACCACATTCGCTAGCCAACTGGGATACTGAACTTCCCGCATGAAGCCGGCGGCGAGGAGTTTCTCCACCTCTTCGTTGATGGCCCTCTGCCTCTCCGCGGCGAAACTCCTCTTCTTCTGGCGAACCGGGTGGTACCTCGGATCCACGTTCAGCCTGTGCGTAATGACCTCGGGGGGGATGCCCGGCATGTCGACCGTGGACCAGGCGAACACATCCGCGTTCATGCGGAGGAATTCCAGCAGGCGGGTCCGTTCCTCCTCCGGGAGTTGGGCCCCCACCTGCACCATCTTCAGAGGGTCCGAACCAAGGGGGTAAGTCAACAGACGCTTTATGGGTCCTCCCCTGGGTTCCTTCTCCCTTAGGTCGAGGTCGTCGACGTCGGGGCCGAGCTCGGCACCCCGGGCACCGGGATCGTCTGAAGGCAATACTGAATTGGCCGGGTCGAACCCCTCATCACCCCAAGCCCAGAGGCTGTGGGGAATTGCACTAGCAACCACTTCGTAGAAATCATAGCGTCCAGCTGGTTGAGCCCCGGGCGCCCGAGGATCGCATTGAAAGGCGAAGGAAGCTTGACGACGGTAAACGTCATCAAGACTGTGGTCTGCCGAGGTGGGGATCCAGCGGTGACCAGGAGAGTGATCTCCCCTTCGACCCCCACCGAGTCCCCGGTAAAGCCTACCAGTGGGGTGTGCACCGGCCTTAGCCGATCATGGGACAGATTCATTCGAGAGAAAGCATCATAAAAAAGCACGTCAGCGGAGCTTCCACTATCTACCATAATTCGATGTACAGGATGCTTCGCGATGGTCATCTCGACAACCACAGCATCGTTATTTACATTCTTGTTTTCACCCCCCTTCTCAGAAGG
Source organism: Areca catechu (assembly GCA_021397845.1). Taxonomy (NCBI): domain Eukaryota; kingdom Viridiplantae; phylum Streptophyta; class Magnoliopsida; order Arecales; family Arecaceae; genus Areca; species Areca catechu. The sequence goes on from CM038047.1 coordinate 144,928,271, forward strand.
GGGTACATCCTCTAGGTTCTCGACCTCCCGGGCTCTCTTAGCCGCCCGCCCGATTCCACGAGAGATCATGCCCACTGGCTTCTCCGTTGGGCGGTTGTCAATCGAGGGAACCGGGGGTAAGGCTGTGAGCGGCTGTCCCTCCGCCCGGGCTTCGTTCCTCACGAACTTCCTGAGGTAGCTTCTTTTGATCAGCTCCTCGATTTCTCACTTCAGATTACGGCACTCCTCTGTGTCGTGGCCATGCTCGCGGTGGAACTAGCATTACTTCGACTTGTCACGGGTGCTTCTTGGGTTCTGAGGAGGAGGTCGGCGGAGGTAGTGCTCGCTCTAAATTTTCTTGAGGATCTTTGTTCGGGGAGCGAGGAGAGGGGTGAACCTTCGCTCCGGGGTGGCCTCGCCCTTCAGCTTTGGATTTGGACGAGGGTCGGCAGATGGCCCAGGCCTCCGGGCCCATAGAATATCTCTCGGGGCCGGCTTCTTCAAGGTCCTCCCGTCCAGCTCTCGACGGGTGTGATCGGCCTCCTCCGCTCGGATGTACTTGTGGACACGGAGGAGGAGCTCAGAGTACGTCTTGGGGGATTTTTTGTCCAGGGAATAGGTCAGGCGGGACGTCTTGAGCCCGTGCTTTAAAGCCAGCATGGCAACGGACTCGTCCAGGCTGTAGATCTCCAGGGCAGTGGTCTTGAAACGGGTGATGTAGTCCCGAAGCAGCTCCTGGTCTTGCTGGCGGATAGAGAAGAGGATGTCCACCTCTCTTGGCACCTTCCGACAAGCATCGAAGTGCGCCACAAACTTTCCTTCCAACTGATGGAAGGAGTAGATGGATCCGGGCTCGAGGCGGGTAAACCAGACTCGAGCAGCCTTCCGGAGGGTAGCGGGGAAGGCAATGCACAAAAGGGCATCCGTGGCCCCCTGGACCCTCATGACAGCCTTGTAGCTCTCCAGATGGTCCAAAGGGTCAGTGGTCCCGTCGTAGGGATCCACCTGCGGCATGCGGAACCGGCTCGGAATCGGCTCCGCTTGGATTTCTTCAGAAAAGGGGGGACGGGAGTCGTAGCCCGCCGAATCCGCCGAGAAGTTCTTCAGGTCGGCAAATCGGCGGGCGAACTCCACCAATTTGCGCTCGTGCTCCTCCAGGCGCCTCTCGGCTTGGCGCCTGATGGCCTCGTCAGTGGAATCCTCCACCGAGGCCGCTGGTGAAGGGGGCGCCGATCGGTCTCAGCGCAGGGTCTTGTCTCGGCGTTGCTTGCTTCGACGCGCTGTCTCGGCTTCATCGGCCGGGGATCGACTCTCGTGATCCGCCGAACCGGAGTAATTTCTTTTCACGGGAGTTTGGTGGCTCCCGCAAGGATTGGAGGCTGCCCGCGGTTGGGATGGCCTGCCATGGATGGAGCGCAGGCTCCCGCGCGGCCCTGCGGCCCGAGCCACGGGGGTCCCTGGCTGAGGCTGCGTGGCCAGGGAGCGTTGCTGATGTTGTAGCTACCAAACTGCCATAGTTAAGGTCTGCAGCTGCTGGATGACAGCTGCAAAAGGTCCGTCCATCGAGGTCGACTGTGGTGGAAGAGGAGGGGGAGCAGGGAGCTCCCTCTCCGGGCTGCGGGGCCCCTGAGGGGAGGGGACCTCTCCTACTTGGCTGGTGGACGCTTCGCGTCCACGAGTGACCACCATGGTCGGAGCGCGCTTCGTTCATAGAAAGCTAGCTCCCACTGGGGGTGTTGTCCTGTCCCCCTTCCTGGCATGCCAATCTGTTGCCGATCTCACCGCCGTGCCTGTGGCTTCGGAGCTGCCGATCCGACTAGACCGTCTTGCCCCTTGGGTCTCCTGGCTTGTTCGAACCTGCAAGGCAAGGTCAGAAACCCTGGCCGGGGATCCTGGTGAGGGAGCTCCGACGGTCAAGTTAGTAGACGGCGAGAGGGAACAGAGTCTCTGAGATGGGCCCCCGAAGGATTCCCAGACTTAGAGATCGTGCTAGCAAGAAAGGTCCCAAAAAGAATAGAAACCCGGCCGGGTTCCTTCACCGAGCTCACGCCAAAGGTCCCCTCTCGGGATCTTGGATCCTGCTCTTGGAATGGAACCTCCTCTCCCAGCCTTTGTTTCTTGCTTACCTTGTCGTCTATTCTCTCCTTCCTTTTAACTCCTCATGTCGCCTTTTCCTTTGCTGCCCCTAGGAGGCTCCTTCGTCGCTTTCACCTCCTCCCCTCCATCTCTTTCCCTTTTCCCTTCTGGATCAAAGAACCAGGCGGCTTCCCGGCCTTGCTTGCCGAGCCTAGCGAGGAAAGGGTTAAGGGAGGGCGCCGGTCAGACCGCCGACCAGACCTTGGGTCAAGTGTGAGCGCTCCTTCCCAGGCACCGACAATGTCCGTTATCGGGTCCTGTTTTGTCAGGGCCTCGCCTCTCGACCGTGGAACCTGTCGGGCCAATGTAAGTGATGTTTCGCGTGTTGCCGCCGACCATACGGAGCGCTTTCCTCGGGGTGCGGCATGCACGACTCGAGGGGCAATCTCGGAGCTCGCGCTCCCGCTCTTTGGAAACTTCTCTGCACATGCTGGCCTGCCTCGGCCGAGGTGGACCCCTCCTAGGTGGACACCTGGCAAATGCGGCAGAGGGGGCGCTCGACTTCGACCGAGGTGGTCCCGTCTCCGGGCGCCACCTGGCGAAGGAGCGAAGGGGGCCCGGCTCAACCTTGGCCGAGGTGGGACCGTCTCAGGGTGCCACCTGGCGAGGGAGCAGGGGGGCCGTCGGCTTCGACCGAGGTGGACCCCTTCTAGGTGGACACCTGGGGAGCGGCAGGAGGGCGCCCGGTTTTGGCTGAGGTGGTCCCGTCTCCGGGCACCACCTGGCGAAGGAGCGAGGGAGCTCGGCTTGACCTCGGTCGAGGTGGGACCATCTCAGGGTGCCACCTGGCGAGGGAGCAGGGGGCCGCCGGCTTCGGCCGAGGTGGACCCCTCCTGGGTGGACACCTGGCGGAGTGGCAGAAGGTCGCTCGACTTCGACCGAGGTGGTCACGTCTCCGGGCGCCACCTGGCGAAGGAGCGAGGGAGCCCGGCTCGACCTCGACCGAGGTGGGACCGTCTCAGGGTGCCACCTGGCGAGGGAGCTGGGGGGTCGCCGGCTCAGCTGAGGTGGACCCCTCCTGGGTGGACACCTGGCGGAGCGGCAGAAGGTCACTCGACTTCGGCCGAGGTGGTCCCGTCTCTGGGCGCCACCTGGCGAAGGAGCGAGGGTGCCCGACTCGACCTCGACCGAGGTGGGACCGTCTCAGGGTGCCACCTGGCTAGGGAGCAGGGGGGGCCACCGGCTCGGCCAAGGTGGACCCCTCCTAGGTGGACACTTGGCGGAGCGGCAGAAGGTCGCTCTACTTCGACCGAGGTGGTCCCGTCTCCGGGCGCCACCTGGCGAAGGAGCGAGGGAGCCCGACTCGACCTCGGCGGAGGTGGGACCGTCTCAGGGTGCCACCTGGCGAGGAAGCATGGGGGGCCGCCGGCTCGGTCGAGGTGGACCCCTCCTGGGTGGACACCTGGCGGAGTGGCAGAAGGTCGCTCGACTTCGGCCGAGGTGGTCCCGTCTCCGGGCGCCACCTGGCGAAGGAGCGAGGGAGCCCAGCTCGACCTCGGCAAAGGTTGGACCGTCTCATGGTGCCACCTGGCGAGGGAGCAGGGGGGCTGCCTGCTCGGCCGAGGTGGACCCCTCCTGGGTGGATACCTGGTGGAGCGGCAGAGGGGCGCTCGACTTCGGCCGAGGTGGTCCCGTCTCCGAGCGCCACCTGGCGAAGGAGCGAAGGAGCCCGGCTTGACCTCGGCCGACGTGGGACCGTCTCCGGGTGCCACCTGGCGAGGGAGCAGGGGTGCGCCGGCTTCGGTCGAGGTGGATCCCTCCTGGGTGGACACCTGGCGGAGCGGCAGGAAGGCCCGGACCGACCTCGACCTCGGCCGAGGCGGATCCACATCTGAGATATGCCAAAAAACTCCACGTGGCTCGAATCATGCCTAGCAAAATCTGAGATATGCCACGTCATCGTAACGGCCGTAACAACAGATATCATTAACGGTTTGAAAAGTCTTGGCAGGGTTTACTCAAATGCTGATTTGGTACAAAACATACTGAGATCACTTCCAGATAAATGGGACCTTAAAGTTACTGTCATCCAGGAAGCTAAAGATCTGAACACTCTATCCATGGATAAATTAATGGGCTCTCTCATCTCACATGAATTAGCCATGCATCATAGAACTGATGATGATCAGATGAAGAAGAAAACTATTGCATTCAATGCTGCATTAGAATCTAAGAATGATGAAGAGACGGAAGATGACTCTACCTCCTCCGAAGATGATTTAGTAGATGAAGATATTGCAATGGTCATGAGAAGATTCAGAAAGTTTATGGGAAAGAAGAAAGGAAGATTCAACAGAAATTTCCATAAACGAGTAGAACATTTCGAAAAAAAGGACGAGGACAAAGATAAAGAAAAGGAAGAAGTCCCTACCTGCTACGAATGTAAAAAATCGGGGCATATTCATCCTGATTGTCCACTACTGAAAAAATTCTTCAAGAAGAAGAAAAAAAAGCGATAATTGCCATGTGGAGCGATAGTGAAGAACCCACCTCAACTGAAGAGGAAGAGACCACAAAAATAGCTAATCTATGTCTAATGGATCTCGAGGATGAGGCGACATTCTCCAATGCTCAAATTGAATTTATATTTGATGAGTTAAATTCTGCATTTCATGATCTATTATCTAAATTTAAGAAAGCTGGAGTAAAGATTAGATCTCTAAAGAATATTAATGATTATTTACTCAAAGAAAAAGAAGAGATTTTATATAAGAATATCTTGTTGCAAAAAGAAATTCATGACTTTTATTAAAATTGTAGAGTATTGAAAACTGAAAATAATGTTTATCATGATAAAAACAAAGTTTTATTGAATAAAAATCTTGAGTTGAAAAAAGAGGTTGAAAAACTCAAGCCACTTGTTGAAAAACTAACTCTATCTTCTAACAAGCTTGAGTTGATTCTTAAAGAACAAAGAATTTCTAGTAACAAAGCTGGAATTGGATTTAACTCTTCAAATTCAAATTATATTTCATCAACTACTTTTGTGAAACAAAAAGATTTCATTCCAAAGTTTACTTCTCAAAAGGCTTTTCTGACAAAAGGTCTTATTTCGAAAGCTACCTTGTATGTTCCTAAAAACTCAAATACAAAACCTGCTATTTCTGTATCTCATGCATCTAGAATTTCAAAGCATAAATCTTTTCAGAATTCTAGAATCAGATGTTTTGCTTGCAAGGAAGTAGGATATAAAGATTTTGAATATAATATCATTAGAAATGTCCATAATAAATCAAGAAAAATTTGGGTTCCCAAAGGAACCACCTCAGCTAACTTGCAAGGACCCAAGTTAGCTTGGGTACCTAAAAGAACTCATTGATTATCTTACAGGAATGTCTTGCAGCCCAGAATTTAAAGAAAAGATGGTATCTCGACAGTGGCTATTCAAGGCATATGACGGGTGACAAGGATCAGTTCATCATCCTGGAAATGAAAGAAGGAGGTATGTTACTTTTGGAGACAATGACAAAGAAAAAATAATCATAATTGGTAAGATCAAAATAATCTCCTGTACTTTCATTGAAAATATATTGCTAGTAGATAAATTGAAGTATAATTTATTGAGTATTAGTCAACTATGTGATAAAGGCTTCAAAGTTATCTTTGAATTATCTATGTGTATGGTAACAAACTCTCTTGATTCTAGTAGTAAATTCATTGGACATAGACTTGAAAATATTTACGTGATAGATCTAAATGATCTTGTCATGTCAAGTAGTTCCAATTTAGTTGTAATGAATGCTAAGACCAAGGAGTCTTATTTACTATGGCATAGACGATTAGGTCATGCTAGCATGCATACTATTGCCAAGTTAATTTCCAAAATTTAGTGAAAGGCATGCCTAAGTTTAAAGTTGATTTTGATCATGTTTGTGATGCATGCCAAATGGATAAACAAACTAGGGAGAGATTTAAATCCAAAAATATGATTTCAACGACCAGACCTCTAGAACTACTTCACATGGACTTATTTGGACCAACTAGGACTACAAGCCTAGGAGATATGAAATATGCCCTTATGATTATAGATGATTTTTTTAGATTTACATGGATTTTGTTTATAGCTCACAAAGATGAAACTTTCAAAATATTTCAAAAATTTTACAAAAATGTTTCAAATCAGAAAAATCTCTCAATAATTTCAATTAGGAGTGATTACGACACTGAATTTGAAAATCAGTTTTTTGATGATTATTGTACTGAAAATGATATTGATCACAACTTCTCCGCTCCTAGGACATCACAACAAAATGGTGTTGTAGAGAAGAAAAATAAGATTTTGAAAGAAATGGCCCGAACTATGCCATGTGAAGGTAATCTTCCAAGATACTTTTGGACAGAAGTGGTGAACACTGCTTGTTATATTTTAAATTGCATTTTGATCCATCATATTTTGAAGAAAACCCCCTATGAGCTTTGGAATGAAAAGAAACCCAATATTAATTATTTTCATGTGTTTGGATGTAAATGTTTTGTACTTAATAATGGTAAAGATAATCTAGAAAAATTTGATGCTAAATCTGATAAAGCAATTTTTCTTAGTTATTCATTACATAGCAAAGCATATAGAGTATTTAATAAGAGGACTCTTATTGTTGAAAAGTCAATGCATGTTATTTTTGATGAAACTAATACTTCACTTTCTAAGAAAGAAGAGTGTATAGACAATGATACAAGTATAATTCAAAAAGAGATGGAAGACATGAGCATACAAGAAAGACCAATTGAAGAAGGAGAAGAAATGGTAAGTAAGGATCATACAGATCTACTAACTGAATGGAGGTACGCTACTTCTCATCCTAAAGAATTAATTATTGGTGATCCTTCATAAGGTATTAGGACTAGGTCTGCACATAGAATTGCACATGACTTCCTAGCCTTTGTATCACAAATAGAACCACATACCTTAGAAGAAGATGAAAATGACCCAAACTGGATGTTAGCCATGTATGAAGAATTGAACCAGTTTAAAAGAAATAAGATTTGGACATTAGTTGATAGACCTACAGACCACCCAATTATAGGAACCAAATGGGTCTATAGAAACAAATTAGATAAACAAGGAAATGTCATTAGAAACAAAGCTAGATTAGTGGCTAAGAAATATAGTCAAGAAGAAGGCATTGATTTTGACGAAACATATGCACCAGTAGCAAGATTAGAAGCCATTAGATTACTTCTGGCATTTTCTTGCTATATAAATTTTAATCTTTTTCAAATGGATGTAAAAAGTGTATTTTTAAATGGTTTTATCTCCGAACAAGTTTTTGTAGAACAACCACCGGGTTTTGAAGATCATGTTTTTTCAAACCATGTATTTAAACTGAACAAAGCTTTATATAGTTTGAAAAAAGCTCCTAGCTGGTATGATAGACTTAGCACCTTCTTGATTGAAAATGATTTTTCAAGAAAAAATGTTGATAAAACTTTTTTCATCAAAAAGAAAAATAATGATATATTAGTTGTACAAATTTATGTTGACGATATTATATTTGGTGCGACTAATGAAAATTTCTGTGAAGAATTTGCTAAGTTAATGTAGGAAGAATTTGAAATGAGCCTAATGGATGAATTTAACTACTTCCCCGGACTTCAAGTAAAGCAAACAAAGGAAGGGATCTTCATCAACCAAGCCAAATACACCAAGAAAATGATTAAAAAGTTTGGTATGGAGAGGAGCAAACAGATGAGCACACCCATGAGCCCATCTTGCAGATTGGACAAAGATAAAAATGGATCCAATGTTGACCAAAAGCTATATAGAGCTATGATCGGATTCTTATTATATTTGATTGCTAGTAGACCGAATATCTTGTACAGTGTATGTGTTTGTGCTAGATTTCAATGTAATCCAAAAGAAATACATATGCTTGCTGTTAAAAGAATTATCAAGTATCTAAAAGGTACAAGTAATTTAAGTCTTTGGTATTCTAAAGAATCATCTTTAAATTTAATTAGACTTTCTGATGTTGATTATGCTGGTTGTATAATTGATAGAAATAGCACTAGCGATACATACCAATTTCTAGGGTTGAATTTAATCTCATGGCACTGTAAGAAATAAAACTTGGTAGCACTATCTACTACTGAGGCGGAGTATATTGCTGCAGAGAGTTGTTGTGCACAAGTGTTATGGATTAAACAACTACCAGAAGACTTTGGTGTTACACAATGCAAAATTCCTATCAAGTGTGATAATACAAGTGCTATATATTTGACCAAAAATCCTATTCAGCATTCTAGGACTAAGCATATAGAGATTAGACATCATTTTATTAAAGATCATGTCTTGAATGGTGATATTGAACTAGAATTTATTCCAACAGGAAAACAGTTAGCTGACATTTTTACTAAGCCACTGAACTAGGATAGATTTGAATTGCTTAAAGGAGAATTAGGGCTTTATGATCCTTTTTAGATTATCCTAACCTAATTTCCTTTAAAATTAAGGTTGAACTATCTAGAAAACCTCCTACAATTATCCATGATTGATGAACAACTTTCCTTAAGATTTTACTGAATCAAACTCAATCTCTGAATCATTTCATTTTCTATGGAAAGTTTCTGTTCGAGTTGACTCAAGCAATTTTTGCTCTGGTCGAGCCGGCTCGAATATCTGATTTTTATGCTCTTACTCTGGTCGAGCCGACTAGGTCAACCTGAAGTCTTGCTTAGCTGACTCGGAGTTCCGCTTGTTTTGAGTTCGCTCTGGTCTAGCCGACTCGGATGATCTTAGGGTTGGGCGAGCCGACTCGAATGTCGGGAAATCACTGTTTAAATAGATCCGAGTAATCTTTTCTTACACTTCACTCTTTCTATTTCACTCCTAACTCTCTCTACTCCACTCAGAACCTTTACCAATCTCTCAAAATCATTCCCTAGAACTCTAATTTCTTAAATTTTACTGCAATGTCTCCAAGGAGATTAGCACGGAAGATTCCTCAAGCAGCAGAATCAAGCAAATGCAGTGAAGATCTAAAAGGAAAGGGAGAAAAGAGAAAGAGGTCCACTCATGAACAACAAGAAGAAAAAACATCCTCTCCGACAGGGAAATCCACTCCTATGGCCAACAGGCCTGTTACTTGCAGAAGAAGGATTGATTTCTCCTTCTTAGAAGAAATGCAAATGAAGATCGGAAGTTGGATAGACAACCAGGGTTGGAAGTATTTCTGCTCTTTGGATATTCTAACCTACCCTTCTCTGGTACGAACTTTCTATGAAAACCTAACTCTTGAAGAGTATCATTTAGAATCAACTGTTAAGGGAGTTAAAGTCATTGTGGATGAAGAAAAGTTGGGCAACTTGCTCCAAATGCCAATGGATGGTGCAACCGAGCTTACCCTAACTGACAGAGAACAAACTTTGAAGCTCATTTTGGAAAGAGAAGATGTAAGCTCCGTCCAGCATGTTGAAGCCAACTTGCTATCAAAGGAAATGAGACTTCTTCACAACATGGTTAGTAGGATTTTCCTTCCCAAAACAGTCCGTTTCGATTGGGTGATCGAAAAGGACATGACTTTTATGAGACATCTAATTGAAGGAGAACCTCTCAACCTTCCATTCATCATAATGATTCAAATGAGAGAAGCAGCTAGAAAAGTTAAAGCATGCTTTCCGTACGGTATGGTTTTTATCTTACTGTTTGAAGAAGCTAGAATTGATCTAACTGATGAGATAGGCAAGCCTCTACATCACTCAGACACTTATTCCTTCAATTCTCTTAAAAGAATGGGATACAAACCGCAAGAATGAGTATGGATAAAGAAAATGTATGTTCAAATTGCTGCTACTTCCTCAGATGATGATGAACCTGCTGATGTTGAAGCCAACAAGTCTGGAGATGCAATGATAACTCCATCTGAACTTAAGGAGTTAATATTTCAAAGAATGGAAACAATTTTTGACTCTCTGACAGGTCACATAAATTTTGCACTTGATGATTTAAGAAATTCAGTTAATATTAGTCTGCAGAAAATAAGATCAGAATAGATGCTTCACAAGGACAAAATAGAAAAGGAAATGGAGAATTTTAAAGAAGAAACCAGAAGTATCCTCCATCAATCCTCAAAGGAAACTTTCACTGCTGAGGACACTCCTGTACAGATCAACAAAGAATCGGTTGAGACTCCTGCTTTTGTTCCTTCATCTGATCCATCTTCAATCAAACCTAAACCTGTTAAGACCAAAAGGAAGTCAAAGACCAAGAAGACTAAGACACCTAGAGCTCCAGTTAGAACTAGATTCAGGGATTTAAGGTTTAAACCCCTAAAAACCAAAACCTCTGATAAGGTTATAGATGTTGGCTCCTCTTCTTCTAGTGAAGAAGAAGAATAGGTTGATTAGCTAGTCTTTTGGTTGTATTGATCACATCTTTGTACCTCTGACTTTTTACAATATGAATGCTTTACCTTGTATCTTACTAAATGAATGTACTTTCTTTCATACTTTGTATGGAATATTTCTCAATGAAATGAAAGACCTTTTAGCAATTTCTATTGTCATCATGAATTATTCTTCTAATTATATGATGTTTTTGATACAACAGTGATAAATTTTTAATTAAAATTTTCAATTAAATTTGAGAAAGTGAAATTATCTCAAACAAATATTAAACACTTTCTCAATCTATTTCAAAATCTAAGCTTTATTGAACATACCTTTTTGATGGTTTTACAAAAAGGGGGAGAATGGTATCAATATCATTACTAATAATTGAGCTGTCATGAAAATTATGGTATCTATGTTGAGTTTATTTAATTATTCTTAAAGTACATAAAAAGAATAAAAAAGGGAGAGCACAAAAGTGATTGTATTAAAATGGACCTAACTGCTTAATTACTTTAAAACCTAGAGAAAGGGGGAGATTCTCTTGAGAATGGCTTTATCTCTAAATCCTTCTCTTGCTCTGATTGCTTGAAATTAGTCTTAATTCTGTCAAATTTTTTTAAACTTTGATACTCCATGTTTGTGCTAATTCTGATTTTATGAAGTATGCAAAGTCTAACACTTTGATATACATAAAAGCACTAACATAAATGCTATACAATTTCTTCTCTAGAGCTTTGATACTTATTTACAAACATAGTTAGCTCTAGTACATTTGAATACTTACTTTCAAATACTTTTATACATGTAAATGTAAAGAATTTTTCATATATAGTGTTTTGTCATCATCAAAAAGGGGGAGATTGTTGACCCCATAAGTGATTTTGATGAAAACCAAATATTGGAGCATGCACATTTATTTCTAACAACTCTTCAAGTGATTTACAAGTTTTTGTAGGATGATTTATTTGTTCAAACTTCAACTCCTACATCTTTACTTCTTATTTTGAGTTGTAGTATAATCTGATTTTGTAAAGAAGAATCCAATAAACAAGTTGAGAAAAATTATGAAAAAGGGTTACTTTTGTGTGTGCTATGCCTTAAATTTATTTTGAGTTGGTTTGTATCAAATGTGTAAGAGTGTTGGTGAGAATCTTCTTGAAGTTTAATTGTAAAAATCCTGAAGAAGTCACTCGAGCTGATCCAACCTCAAAAGAGCCGACTCTACCTCATGGCACGCAACAAGGATTCTGGCACGCAGCAATCGGAGCCGACTCGAAGGACACCAAGCCGACTCTAGTGAATCCGAGTCGACTGGAATAAGTCTGAGCCGACTCTTCCAGAGTCTAGTTTTGAAGTATTTTAAGAACAAGTCAGGTGAGTCGACCCGAATCACAACGAGCTAATTCTGCCAGACCAAATTTTGAAGACCTAATGAAGCGAGCCGACCCGATCTGCAACGAGCCGACTCCTCCAGAGTAAAGATTTTCAATTTTGACAAGAGGAGTAGACCCAAATTCAAGCGAGCCGACCCCTCGAGTTCAATGTGATCAACGACAGAAGTTCGAGCCGACCCGAGCTATCAAGAGCCGACTCGTCCAGAGTGAAGTTTCTTGCGCCCTGAGATAAAGAGCCGACTGTATTGAAGAATTGGCAACTCGACCTATTAACTCGAAGGATCTGAGCCAACTCGAAGGAATCCAAGCTGACTCGAACATCGTTTCCAGGTACATAATGGCTAGTTCCAGAATTTCTTTTTGAATGCCAAAAAGTGCTTCAACGATCATATGTCACATTCTAACGGTCTACAACATCTCAAACTATTTTGGAGTGATGGAAGACAATATATTTGAGGGATTTGAACTTTATTGAAGATATAAAAAAGGAAGATAAGAAAGAAGAAAGGGCTTATTGAATATCTAACCTACCACCAAGCAAGAGAGCACAAAGAGCATTTAAGTCAGTCTTCAAGTCTTCACCAACTCTGATATGAAGCTTGAAGCACTTTGGAAGAAGCCACTGAAGCAATTAAAGTGCATTGAAGCACATTCAAGTGGACTTCTCTCAAGCTGCATTGGTAACTATCCTACAACTAGAGTTTGCCATTATTGTTGCATTTTCTTCAATTCATTCTTGAATTGTTTAGGTTCTTGGTGAGCTTTTGATAAAAACCAAGGGATAGGTTCTTGGTGATCTTGTGAAAACCAAGTTGGGTTTCTTTGGTAATCCTGCTTAAAACCAAAGGGTGTTGGGTTTTCTTTGATGATCCCGTTAAAACCAAAGTATAAAAGTTTTGGATTGTGATCCTGTAAAACAATCCTACTGTATTCGGGTATAAATATAGTAAAAATTCCAAATGGTATCTTGGATAGTGGATGTAAAAGTTGGGTTGCTCCGAACCACTATAAATTTCTGTGTGTTTGTATTGTAATTCTTTGATCATTTTTAGCTTTTGCAAGTTATTATTTTGCCACAGCACCTAACACTTTAGAAGGGATTTTTAAGTGCACATAATCTGCTTAATTTTTAAATTTTCAATTCACCCCCCTCTTGGGTAGCCACCTGGGCAACAAGAACAACCACCAGGTTTTGAAAGTTATACTTTTCCAAATCATGTTTTTAAATTTAATAAAGCATTGTATGGATTAAAACAAGCACCGAGAGCCTGGTATGATAGATTAAGCAAGTTCTTACTTGAAAATAATTTTATTAGCGGTAATGTAGATGTAACTTTATTTATTAAGAAGAAAGAAAATGATATGTTAGTTGTACAGATTTATGTAGATGATATTATTTTTGGTGCAACTAACGAGGATCTTTGTAGAGAATTTGTTGAGTTAATGCTGGATGAATTTGAAATGAGCTTGATGGGTAAACTAACCTACTTTCTTGAACTCCAAATTAAGCAAACAAAGGAAGAAATTTTTATCAACCAAGCAAAGTACATCAAGAAAATCATTAAGAAATTTGGTATGGAGTCATCCAAAGAAATGAGCACACCCATGAGCCCCTCCTGTAGATTAGACAAAGATGAAGATGGTAACAACATTGATCAAAAGTTTTATCGAGGTATGATTGGATCACTGTTGTATTTAACTGCTAGTAGGCCTGATATCTTGTTCAGTGTATGCATATGTGCTAGATTTCAATCAAATCCTAAAGAATCACATATAATTACTGTCAAAAGAATCAAAAAATATCTCAAAGGAACAAGTAATCTTGGTCTATGGTATTCTAAGCAATCTTCATTAAACTTAATTGGTTTCTCTGATGCTGATTATGGTGGATGTAAAATTGATAGAAAAAGTACTAGTGGTACTTGCCAGTTTCTAGGGTTAAACTTAATTTCATGGCACTGTCAGAAACAAAACTCCGTAGCACTATCTATTACTGAGGCACAAAGTATATAGCTGTAGCAAGTTGTTGTGCACAAGTGCTTTGGATTAAGCAACAACTAGAAGACTATGGTATTATTCAATCAAAAACTCCTATCAAATGTGATAACACAAGTGCTATTAATTTGACAAAGAATCCAATTCAGCATTCAAGAATAAAGCATATTGAAATTAGACATCACTTCATTAGGGATTATGTACAAAATGGAGATATTGAACTTGAATTCATTCCAACTAAAAACCAACTTGCTGACATCTTTACTAAGCCACTTAATGAAGAAAGATTTGAAATGATTAGAAGTGAATTAGGTTTATGTGATCCTTTTTAGATTTTTTGACCTAATTTCTTTTAAAATTAAGAAAAATTATCTAGAAGACCTTCTACATCAATTTAAGGACAATGACCACCTTATCTAGTGTGCTATTATCCATAGAAATCTTTTTGGTAGCTTTTTAAAACCTTTTTGAGCATTTTTACTCGAGCCAACTCAAGCAAGCAAGGCTCAGGCCGAGCCGACTCGGTTGTCGGGTTAGGTCTTTTTATATAAAAATCGTAGAACTATTTTAGGGAAACTACCTTACCTTTGAGCCCTAACCGTAGAATAGAGCCCTTCCATTTCTACTAGGGACCTCATCTATCCCTCTTCACCAAGATCCATCCACTCCTACCTTTGATTTCCAAAATGGCACCAAGAATGGCTGTACGGAAGAGAGCAAGGCATGTGGAATCGAGTGAACAAAGAGAAAGAAGCAAACACAGAGAAGAAGAGTCAACTCATGCACAACAACAAGAAGAAGAACTTGGAAATGAGTCTCCTTCATCCCAAAGATAGGTAATTTCAATGGCTAACCGTCCAGTCACTAGTGGGAGAAGAATAATGTTTTCATTTCTTAAGGAATTGGGAGTAAGAATAGGGGATTGGATTGAGGACCAAGGTCAGACCTATTTCTGCTCATTAGATACCCCTACCTACCTTAATATGGTGAGGAATTTCTTTGAGAATCTGACTCTAGGAGAATATCACATTCAATCTATAGTAAAAGGAGTTAGGGTAAAAGTTGATGAAGAAATCTTAAATAGGATCTTGCAAATGCCAAATGAAGGTGTGAACCACTTGGTGTTGAAGAATAAATAGAGAACTTTGAGGCTGATTTTAGAAAGATCTGATGTGGACACCATTAAGAATGTACAGGCCAATATGCTTTCCTTGGAAATAAGATTGTTGCACAATATAATCAGCAGGATCTTCTTGCCTAGGACCGGGCACTTTGATTGGGTAAGTGAACGGGATCTAGTATTTATGAGACACTTGATTGAGGGGGAGGCCCTCAATCTACCATATATTATGTTAGTACAGATGAGGGAGGCAGCTAAGAAAATAAAGGCTTGCCTGCCCTATGGAATGTTTTTTGCACTACTCTTTCAGGAGGCTGGGATAGACCTTCCTGGAGAGGATGGTATACCTCTACATCATACTGACACTTATTCGACGAAATCCCTTTAGAGGATGGGTTACCACCTAGTTGAAGGAATTTGGTCAAAAAGGATGTCTGGACAGAGAGCTGCTACCTCTTCAGATGAGGATGAGGATGAGGATGACCAGACAGTGCACCCAGCTACTGACACTGAGACTGGTACTGTTAGAGGTGATGATGATGATGATGGTACATAGATTGAGACTTAGGAGTAGGAGAGATAGCCTGGCAGCCCCAGGACACCACCTGCACCTTCTGTTGGACATACTCTAAGACCATCTGCTTTAGTTCCGACTGCTTCCTAGGCATTTTTTGCTCAACAGATTAGACTACTCTCTGAGTCCCTGACTAGCACTTTTACTTCGATGTTTGGTGACCTTCGTCAAACAGTTGATACTGGTTTACAGGAGATCGGGGCAGAGTTGAGTCGTTATCATCCAGAGTGAGGCAGTTGAGACTTCCAGGATAGAGTCACAGGGTGATTTTCAGTATGTTATTAGAGACCTGCACTCATACTTGGGGAGACTGAGAGGTGCTGCATATGCCTTCAGTGCCCAGCATACAGCTGAGATACAGTATTTACAGTAGGGAGTTGAAGGCCTCAAGACTGAGCTTCGGATGATTTAGGTGTTTATATCTAGATTTTCTTCTACATCTGAGACCTCCAGGCAGCCACCAGCACATTCACCTTCACCCCCTCCTACTGCAGGACTGTTTGATCCAGAACCTATTTCTTCACACCCTCCTGCACTTCCTTCATTAGAGCCTAGTGTGCCACCTATTAATGTTAAAGTAGAGCCTACACCCTCTAGAGCAAAACCAAAATATTGGTCTAAGCAAAAACCCAAAGTTCCTAAGGCCCCTACTAAAACTAGAAATAAAGATCTTAGATTTAAACCTTTGAAAACTAAGACCTGCTCTATTGTTTTAGAAATTGGCTCTTCCTCTAGTGAAAAAGAAGACTAGTTGTTGTATGTTTTTACTATCTTGTAAGAAGACTAGTTTGTATCTTTTGATGTATCTTTTGGATGTATTACTTTCTGATATATTGTACTTCCTTTCAAAAAGTAATAAAATGCTTTCTTTTGCAAATCATTGTGTATATTGATGATGAGCTTTCTTATTGTTATATCTTATTGCTTCTTTGAATGATCTCACCAATTAACTTGATAAAATAATACTTCACCCGAATTTTAATGAAGAATTTCAACTTGAAGAATTCTATGAGAAAGTGAAATTATCTCAAACAATGTTATTGATGATCTTCTTCTATTTAAAAAGGGAATGTAATTTACTTTTGAACCCTTTTTGATTAATGACAAAAATGGGGAGTAATTGTATGTGCATGGAAAAATAGCATGTAATAGTTGTGCATTGCAAAATCTTTTGTCAAATCTATTGAAACCATGCTTGGATTAAATGAAACAGGGAGAGTCATCCCTGTTATTCATATTTTGCAAAAAGTTTTTCTAATCAAGTTAATTTTGCTATGATCATAACTTGCTCTGATTCATCTCTAGTTTCTAATAGCTCTGATACAATCCTGATATAACATATTTGATACTTTTTGAAACAGCTCTTATATTCTCTGATACCTAAGCTCTGATACATTGTGTGCTCTGATATATTTTATCTTGATATTTTTGCCTAAGCTTTGATACATTTTTGACTTTAATTCATGCTAGGCAAAAGCAGCTTTTGATAGATATTAATTCTGATACACATTAGATCTAATTCAAAAGCTTTGATACTTTGTTGATAAGGTCTGATACTTTCAAACATTCATGATACTTGCTGATACACATGAATATATCTCAATTTGAAAGTCATACACAAGTTTTTTTATATTTAAATGATTATATTCTCATAACTATAAAGTTTTTCCATGTCCAATGTTTTGTCATCATCAAAAAGGGAGAGATTGTTGACCCCTGGAATGATTTTGATAATAACCAAACATTGGAGCATGTATTTGATTGCTAACTCTTCCCAAGTATTTTCTAAGTTTTTTGTAGGATGTTTTATATGCAAAACCATTCTTCCTACAACCTTGGTGTATGACAAGTTTATCCTTAGAAATTCTCTATGTAAAGAAGAGCCCAAAAAAAAATCAATCATGTATTTATGAAACTGGGCTACTTCTATATAGTTTTCTAGTTTAGTTTTCTCAAGATCAAACATTGAAGGAGTTGGAAAGTTTTTGAGTTAATTGAAAGTCACTGGAAGAAGTCTGAAGAAGCTTGAACAATTATGGATCTAAGTCACAAGAGCCGACTCAAAACAGGAGAGTCGACTCGAAGTCTGGCATAGCACTTAGTTTTCTGGCACGCAGATATTCTAGCCGACACATGATTGAAGAGCCGACTTGGGCAAAGTATGTTTTCTAAAGTTTTGAGAATTTGAGCCAACTCGAAGTATCCGAGCCGACTCGACCAGAGTGAAAGTTTCTTAGACAGTCAACCAAGCCGACTCTTCCAAAGTGCTAAAAATCTCAATTCTGAAGAACCAACAAGGCGAGCTGACTCGAAGCAAAAGAGTTGACTCGACTAAAGTGAAGTTTTGACCTACATAAGGAACCAAGCTGACTCAAGCTATCCGAGCCGACTCGAATGACTGTTTTAGGTGAGTAACGGCTAGTTCCAAAACTCTTATTTTGAATCCAAAATGATCTCTAACAGCTATATTTTGAATCCCAACGGTCTACAATGGCTATATCTACTTGAAATCAATTGAAGAGAGTATATATATAAGGGATTTGAATCACTTTTGGAGAAGTTAATGAGTGATAAATGAGCTTTTACTGAATATTTGAAAGAACACTCAAGAGAGCATTCAAAGCAAGCACTCAAGACTTCACCAACTCTTATTAGAATCTTGAGGCATTCATTAAGGAAGTTAAGAAGCCTTGAAGTGCATTCAAAGTGCAATCAAGAGGGCTTCTCAAGTGCTACAACTACAACCATCCAACAACTTCGGTTTATCATATTGTTGCTTTGTTTTTCTAACTCCTCATTTGAGTTATTCCAAGTACAACAGGGGCTGTAGCTTGGACTTGTAAAGGTTAATGGTGAGCCTTGAAAACTAAGTATAGTGGGTTGTTAGTGATCTCGTTTAAAACTAACATTGTATTGGATTTTTGGTTAGCCCGAGATAAAGCCAGGTTTGGGTTTTGGATTGTGAGCCCGTGAAAACAATCCGGCCATATTCCGATGATGAATATAGTGAAAATCCTAAGTGGTATCTTGGATAGTGGACGTAGGAGCGAGGTTGCTCTGAACTACTATAAAATTTGCTGTGTTTGTGATTGTGTTTCCTGTTCTTACTTGCTTCCGCAGTAGTTAATTTAATTCACAGCACATACCATACTAAAAACTTAAAAAGGAGCACATACTTGCAAAAATTTTAAATATCCAATTCATCCCCCTTCTTGGATAAGCCACCTAGGCAACAATGTTTCTTAGGAAGAAAGAAGTATAACAAAAGCCCTTGGAAGTTAGAAAGCACCAGCCATGATTATGACTAGTTATGGAAAAAAAATAGTAAGAAATCTAGGTCATTGTTTTTTAATTGAATGGTTAATATTTTCATTTAAAGAAAATGACATTTATACCCTTTGAAGTACCGTAAAAAATCTCTAAAACAATAGTTAATATGAGTCATGATATAATATATTATATATAAAATTATATAACTATTATAATAAAACAACAATTAATATGAGCCGTGATATAATATATTATACATAAAATGATATAATAAGATTATAGTTTTTAAGGGATCTATGAGAAGGTATGGTCGATGCATTTATTATTCTGCTGGCAAATCATATTTCATTAGAGGGGACTTGACGACTCATGGACAATTTTTATTGATTACTAGGTATTCATAAAATTAGAGGTCTAATCATCCTTTATTGATTAATATTTAGAGACTTAAATATCTTTAGGGATGCTAATAAGGTGTCTAATTAGATGGCATTACATGATGAAGGATATTGCATCGAATAGAGACAATTCCTGGTTTACCGATCCAACTTCTGGATATCCTGGTAATTGATTAGTCTTTATGACTTTATAAAGCAATAAATGTCACAATATACATAGTCACAATTGAGTTGACTCAATTTCAATCCAAGCCGATTAAAAATTTAGGCTAAGAATTATGCTCCATCTTTTTAAATTCTCCGAGGGAGTTGACTCAAACCTAATTAGAGTCAACTCGAGTATTGTAGAGGCTTTCAAAATACTTCAAATATATCTCCAAACACTTTAAATACTTTTTCAGTTTTTTTTAAATGCTTTAAATATTTTTTAATATTAGGATTTATTCTTCTAAGCTTCTCCATGCTTTAAATATTTAAGCTCATTGTGCTTTCTATAAAACAAATTAACTACTCTACAAATATATACTTATTAGCATTATATTCAAATGTTTTGTACTGATCAAAATCAATCCTTAGATCAATAAAAGATGAACGGAGATCAGGTACAACCCTGCCTTAAACTAATGGAAGAGTGAAATTAAGTAGAAGGAACACCATTAACTAACATAAAAAAAATTTAAATAGTTGAACCCATATTTAGTCAATGAACAAAGGGTCAAAATTAAATTGCCAAATGATAGCAAGAAAATAAGTCCATCTAACCTTATCATAAACTCTCTCTTTTTCAATCTTAGCACCAAAAGAGCCTTCTTTTTTGGAACCAACTTAAAAGAGTGAAGAATGTCTTATACTAAAAGGACATTATCCGAAATTCTTCGGCCATGTACAAATGCTCCCTACTCCTATGAAATCAATGTTGGCGCAATAAGCTTCATTCGCATAATAATCAACTTTGCCATAACTTTCTAAATAACATTACAAAGGCTAATAGGATTGGACTCCTTGATTAATAAAGGATTGCTCTTCTTTGGCAACAAAGCAATGAATGCCATCTTTCATTCCTCTAGCATAACATGAGATAGAAGAATATCAATAACTGCAACAAAAAGATCCTTATAAACAATGCTCTAAAAGAATTCGAAAAACATTGGCAAACATCCTTATGGACTGGGAGATTTATCAAAGTCCAAAGAATCAAGCATAACTTTCAACTTAGCCTCAAAAATAGGAGTTGTTAGTTTAAGATTATCCTCATCTAACAACTGAGGAAGGGAGTTTAGAAGAGTAAAGTGACAACCTGTAAATTGAGGTTTCAAATTTACATGAAATTATTTCTTAAAACTATCTCTAATATTAACATCCTAAGTCACCTCTACACCATCCAAGTTTTGAACTTGCCAAATTATATTGCTTCTTCAACAAAGAGCAGTACTTTTATGAAAAAGCTTGTATTAAGATCCCCCTCCAACTATTGAATTCTTGATTTTTGACTCATGTTGCCGAAGAAGCCTATGGTGCTCTACCAATTTTGTTAATAACATATTAGGCCTAACATCAGAAAGACCACCGAAATTAAAATCCTCGACTTGAAGATCAACGATGTCAACTTCCAGCTTCTTAGCCCTACTAAACAAATTACTAATTGAAACCTTATTTCAATTCAACAAGGCTCTCTTAGTAGATTGCAACATATAGTTAAATCTTAGTGCAGGTCATAAACTCCAATGATCCTACCAAGTGTGATGAACAAACTTTGTAACCCTATTATAGGACAACCAAAATCTTTCAAATTTAAAGGGGAAAGGCTTCCTAATACTCTCTGAAAAGACCTCTATAAGAATATGGCGGTGGTGAGAACCAATTTTGGGAAGGTGATAAACTTTCACCACAGAAATCTAAGAAATCTAGTTAGTAGTGCTAACACTCTATCCAAGTGCTCCCAAACTCTATCCCTCCATTTGTTATCATTACAATAAATAAAAGATAAATTGATATAGCCCAAGTCAACAAGAGAATTATAATTAATAAAATCTTAAAATTTAGTGAGTTGAATCTAAAATCCTTATCCCTTTCTTCTCATCTGGGCAAATGGGCTAGGAATAACATTAAAGTCACTAAGAAGCAAGACAGGGAACCCAAGGCAACAACTTTAGAAGTAAGGTCCCACACTTCTCTCCATTGAACATCATTTGTACTGGCATAAATAGCTCCAATGATCCAAGGGAAAGCATTATCCAGAGTAACCACTTCAAAGATTGCTTGCTTATTAGCTTTAAGAAAATCAACAAATTTGAAAGTTTTCTTCCAAAGTATAAATATTCTACCATACAAACTCTAGGCCAGAATAGTAAAATAATTCCACAATGAAACATTTGATGCATGAGCCGCTCCAAGGATTGATTAGCCAATCTTGTCTCAAATACACAATAAACATCAAAATCTCTCTATTACTAACTTCTTAAAATTATTGATGAAAGAAGGCTTTGTAGCACCTCTATAGTTCTAAGATAGAATTTTCATCAAGAGATTTTAGGGATTTTGGAGATTCACAGCATTTCATCTCAAATATCCTTACATCTGGCTCCACTAGTGTGGCTTTTGGACCTGGATAAACCACCTCCTCCTATGAAGAATTCATAGCCGACTCTTTCATGAAATAGTTGTTGCCAATTAAATAACCATTTGATAGTGAATGATCTCTTGCTCCTCAATTAACATAATGCTTATAGATACAAAAGGCGACTCCTGGTCTTAAATATAAGAGATAGGTGCAGGAGAACCAAAGCCTAGTTAATTGGTGAAAACTTGTGGGCCTGTCGTGAGCCTAATAATGGACAAAACATTAGGCCTTGGAGCAGCAACAATGTGACCAGCTGAAGGACCATCACTATCTTTGAGTTTTAAAGCTTGACCTCCATTTGGCTTCACCAAGTCTACTTTAAGCACCGCGGTCACTAATTAGGTCAGAGACAATGTTCAAACCGAATTAACGAGGCATTGGGGGGATCTCTTCCTCTTATCCTTTTTTGCATTTACATACACACACATCATGACATTTATCAACCGAATCAAAGAATCATTATCCTCCAGATTATTATGATCTGAAACAGTAAAATGAGATTCCCCACTTTCTCTCCCACTTTCACTGTGAAACAGAACATGGTAAAATATCCTTTGCTGATTGCTCCAACCCATAATTGTTTGCCATCCCTCTTACATGATTGTTGAGAAAGAGTTGACAATATAATTTTCATCATTGATGGAGTTAAGATTCTAGAAAGCTTGAGTAGATAGTGAAAAACTCTCTCCTGTTGTCAATAATAGGGACTCTATTCACCACCTTCCATGGTCTAAAAAGGCATTGGCCTTCCTTATAAACACCAACAGCCTCCTCCGGATCAACATGAGTATAATGCCCTCAAGGTGGTCACTCTAACAGAATAGAAACACACCATGAATACATTCACATACTGGAATTGCTACCAGTATCGCTATCTACGAGCAACTATTTCAATCTTAGAACATAGTGGTTGGGCCAAATCAACCTGAACATAGGCATACACATACTTGCTATGGATCACCTCCTCTATCCATGTATTAATGAATAAAGGAGTTTTGACCATGGTAGCAATCTTTAGCAACATCCTATAATCTTATAACTCTACCGGCAAAGTAAGAAACCGCATCCATATTAAGATATGAGAAATTAAATTAACATTAGATTGGAAGTTAAGATGCCAATGCTCGATAGCAAGAATCTGTCTGGTAATAACCTAAAGATCATTTGCTAGAACCCAATCTTGATTGATCTCGCTAGAGAATTGAAACATTTGATGACTCCCAAACAAAGAGATGATCTTGATATCTTTAAGGACTCATTTGGTTTATTGAAATAATTTTTTTTGAAAAGTTACTTCATGAGAATAGGATTTTGCCATGTTTGCTTGATCATAAAAAAAAGTAGCTTATTGCATAATAGCTTATATTTGATTGAGCATCTGCCTTCCTAGAAAAATTATGTAAAATATCTATTATACACTTAATAGATATAAGGCTATATCTTTTCACTCCCAAACTTTATATAAATAATAATATTATATTTATATTAATATAAATATAATACTAATATATTATAATATAACATTGGATCATATAATTATTATATTAATATAATACTAATATATTAATCTTATATTAATATAATATTAATATTTTAATATAATAAATTTATTTTAGATGTAAAATATAATATTATATAAATATAAAAACTATATTAATATTAATAAAAATATTACATTAGTATAAATACTAAAATAATATATTATAAATATTATAATCTTTATATTAATATAAATATTAGAATAATACCATTATTCATTATTTTATCTTAGCTATCTATTAATATTTTTCTAAAATTTTATGCATGGATCTTAAAAGAGTATTTTTGAAAAGAAAAAATAGTTATTAATTTTCATCCCATAAAAAGTCCCAAAACCCACCTCTTCCATGGATTTTTATTTTCATAAAATATGGAAAAAGCTTTTTTTATTCTTTCTACTTTAAAACTCTAACCAAACAAGGATGCTTCCCTCTACTTTCCAAGAATTGTCTTTTCTTTTCTCTATTTTTCATGAATCAAACATATCTTAACTATTTTTCTTCTATTTTTTAGCTCTTCCTAAGCCAAATCATAAGACAAACCTCTTTCAAGAAACTTTTCAATAAAATAGCAAGACCAACATTCACAAGCTCCATCATATTTCTTATAAAAAAAGATCAACTTTTGATGATTCCCCTTTGTAGCAACTCTCATCTTGGATAATTTTAGCCCATATAAAAGAACCTAGAGGGATACTATTTGCCACATTTGCATTGCTATTAGGAATAGTTATCATAACTACATCATCCACATGGAAGATCACCATTATTTATTAGATGTCACATGGCATAGCACTGCTTTTACCTTCAATAGTCATGGTCACTACTAAGAGCCCTTTGTCTCTTTCATGCTTTTGAGTGAGTTTAGTTACAAGTTTTCACTCATCAAATACATCATATATTCTTATAATCTATCTAAAATCAAATTTACAATACAAACCTTTCATACATTTAATTTATTAGAATATCTTAGAATTTTACTTATGGTCTCTGCATTGAAAAAGTAATTGAGGTTACTTAAAATTAGGATTATGTATAATGTGGCGGAGACATGAGGCATAATTTGGGCATTCATCAAAATAATTAATGTAAGTTTTATATAACTTTTCATGTATATCCTGTGTGTATGTACTTGTATACTTTAAACCAAATATAAAAGAGATAAAAGTAATAAATAATAACAAAAAATACTGCTAACAATAATGTATTATATTATTATTATTTAAAATATAAAGATGTCTTAAATTAGTCATGTGTAGAGCATGAATGAGTTGTAAATCCGTATTTTGATTCCTTTATCAAGAATAATTTAGGGTAAAAAAAAGATATGGGGATAAATATCGGTATAGCTCCGCCAAGAATAATTTGGAAAACTATTAATCCCGGAGAAAAGTTGAATATTTTTTTTAAAAAAATATTATCACGAAAGAGGTTCATTGGATTTGTGTCAAATAAAAAAAATGAAAGGATCACAGCTATCCATTTTATATTTTTTTCTCACGTGTTTGGCACGTGGCCAGAACTGGCTTATATTTGGACGCCCTTCTACTCCGAGAGGTGCTTCTGCGGCTTCTGGAGTTTTTTCAAACCTCGAAATGGAGGCAGAAGGCTTCGACTCCCGCTCCCGGCCGCACGGAACCGCGCCTCCGCCCGGTGATCCCGATCGGACGGCGGGAGGAGCTTCCAAATACCTCGCCAACCTCCCCTCCCGCGGCTTCTTCTCCAACGCCGTGCCCTCCTCCAACCTGGTACTCTCCCTTCCTTCCCTAACCCTCTTGCTCTTGCCATCCGAAAACCTAAGCCCTTCTTTGTTTTCCCTTCCGATTCCCCTCGGTTTACTTGTTTTTTTGAACGATTACTGTTTTCTTTGCAATTTTTAAAGTTTTCATCTTGTTTACGTTTTGTTTGCAGGGAGGCATCCGGGTTTATGTCTGTGACCATAATACGGCGCCGCCAGGTACCTTCCTTAACTCTTTCATTTCATAGAACTATGAACTTTTTCTCTCTAAATGATCTTAATTTGATTTTGTAAAACCCTTGCGTGATTTTTTAAAAAATATTGTGGTTAATGTGGTAGATAGATAACGGGATTGTTTTTTTTAGTTAGAGTGGAAAAAGGCACTTCATTGTTGGTGCAATGTGCATATGTTACTAGTGGTTTTTGTTTCTTGTTTGATTTTGTGTACCACTTGATGCACTCATGCAAGCTCTGCATTGAGCATCCATCCTTGGATAAATATGCTAAGGAGCGGGGAAGAAGGGAGGAAGTAATGTGCCATATACTATGAGTTAGTTCTTATTGGCATAAGATACTTTATTTGGTGGGTAATTGGAATCATGGTTAAATTTGTTTGGACATGATCTGTCTAATCCATTTGATATATATTGGCATACAACTAGATCTCATCTATGTTCTCGCCTTGGTTAATATGCAAGCTCAGTCTGTTGGCTTAGATTTCGAGATTGGTTTTTGTGTATATTGTTGTGTTGATAGACTTTGTCCACTCTAAGTTGGTTTGGGTTGCGTCTTGAATTATTGGCTAGTAAGAACTCTTTGAACAATTTGGTTTTCAGTTTGGACCTATTTGTTGTAAACCTAGAAGGCTACATTGAATTTATTTGGAGAACCAACCTAGGCTTGGGAGTTGGTCCAACCCGAATATCCAGTGTTGTGTTTTCAGATCCAAGTTAAGACACAAGATAACCCTGGGTTTTAGTCTATGAGGCTTGGATATCAAGTAAAGTCTTAGTCCTAACTGCAACCCATTTTGTAGTTGGCCAATATAGTCTAGTCAAGGGTACGTACTATGGAATGCAAAGTGTCTATAAATTCCAATATTTTAAATACTTTAGCTGTAAACAGCTACCAAGAGGCTGCCAAATACCAAGGTACCAAGAAGGTGCCTAATAGACCTTGTAGAGGTTAAGGTGGCCATTTTTTCTAAAGGTAAATATCATGGGATATTAAAAAGACATCTATAGGTAATCAATAGGAACTACCGACTTGTCATCAATTAATACCAATTCATAAAACAGTCTTAACCTTCATGCTCAGACATCATACAAAACATTTATATGGATGCTTGCGTCATCTCTTAAAACACTGGTTAGTTCTGGTTGAATATTTGATTCAAAACAAAATCTGAAACAAATCAGTTTGGATATGCAAGTTAGCCTAGCAACTTGATTAATTGATTAAAGTATACATTTGCTAATAGCCTGTTGGAAATTCCACCTACTTATCACACATGGAGCTAAACCATGCCTCTTGATGGTCATTGTGGAGAGGAATAGGTAATTTGGTTGCAAATGGAGGTGGAGAATTGGCATACTGGATGCTGGCTATATGGAACAAGGGGAGGACATCTGGAAAGTGGTATACATGGAGAAGAAATGTGGGATAATCAATGAAGAGGGTTTTGGTGAAGGAAATTATAATGTGGTAGTACCAAGTGTACTGTTATGTTGTTAGAGAGTTTAGATCTTTGCTTAGTGCTTGATGAAGATGGTTTGGTGCTTCTCCATGGCAAACTGATCAATTATTTGATCAATTATTTGTTAGCTAAAATGGAATTAAATGACAGTGAAAATTTGTGGTGACCTTCACACTTTACTAGTCCATGATAAAACATTGTCATCAACATATGCATGATTTGGGTGGACAAATGAGTAGAATACGTGTGCATATTGCTACCTGTCAAGTGCAAGTAAAGGAAGGTTGAACTCTTGTTTAGAGTGGGAATAAAGAATAATACTTATGGTTGATGATTCTCAAGTGAATAGTCCATATTGGCACATGGGTTTGATCTTTCTTGTGGTGATATAAGAACAACTCAAATGCTGTTTGAAAGAGAACCAAAGCTTTTGATGTAGTTGGGAGACTTCAATCAAGCATATTGAATAAAACATTGGACAAAACTTGGGTTTATGATTATCTTAGTCTTGCACTCAAGGGGGATTGCCCACAACTTACGTCATTCTCAATTAGTAATTTTGTTGTCTATTTATAATTAGTTAGAACCATGCAAGATCAATGGAGAAAAGAAAAATGTGGCAAGAAATGTTTTTTATTTTCTTTTTTACCAGGTTAGAAGATGGAGGAGGAGAAAAGGGAGAAAGTCCCACAAGTTTCCTTATTCATTCATTCTTTATCCTAAGGTGGTATGATAGAGCCATTATATGAAATATTGGGGGTGAGTTCCTTATCTGAGATCAGTTGATAGCCATGGAACCTGTAAATATGGAAGTAATATCATACAACAATAAGAATATAAAATCTTCTGGGCTCTCCTCTAAGTGTCTAGATCACTATGCATGCATTATATACCTTGGTACATTTTTGGAGTCCTCTACATTCATGCATTCATACCTCTTTCCGTTCATGCTTTCATCTTACTCTGTACTTCATTCTGCCTCATCCTTTGAGTGATACTCAAAATGTCAAGCACTGATTCCAATTGGGAGGCTTATTAGGACTATATCCTTCCATGTTGTGTTTTTACTTATTCTTTTTTTTTTAAAGAAAAAACTAAACAATACCTTGATTATGTTTGTGATTCTTTCTCACTGTGTGTGTGTGTAACAGATTATAGTTTCTAGAATATCAGAAATTTTAAGCAACTAATGATTCGAATTTCTGATGTTCACTGTTTCTCTGTTTAGATGAACAACTAATTAAGACAAACACGATGAACATATTGATTAGAGCTCTCCAAATCAACAAACAAAAGGGTGATTCGAAGGATGCAGCAACTAAAGCTGCATCAGAGAGCAAGAAAGGAAAAAGGTATCATTTTCCTTGCTTTGAAAAGTGAAGTATATACATACTCACCCATCCATCCACCCACCTTTGCATGTATTTCTATTGCAAAACATGTATTAAACGTTGTTACCTTGTATATCAGCTTTGCTGAGTTACTTTAACCATGCTTATGTTAATAAAATCTAAATATCATCAATGTGTTTATCCAGTGCAGATGGTGTGCTGTTTTATACCCAGCCAATAACTGGGGCATGTTGAAACAGAAAAAGGAATGTACTGAAAGATGCCAAAGATGCAGTAAAATGGATGGAAAACCTAATTTTTTGGCATATCGGTTACCTTCAGTTGCTTTCTAGTGAGAAATATATATGTTATGAACTCTCAGATGGGGCTCAGCTTTTTCTCATAGTATCTTAAGTCAAAATAAATGCATGATTTTACCAATGGCAACAACGTACATGCATGATCTGCATTAGGTAAAGAAATTGACCCTCACAAGTTATACAAAGGCTACATATTGGAATGTACTAGTCAAGAAATGCAAGGAGCTTAACTTCTAATGATTTGTTCTTTTTTTTTCTTTTTTATTATTCTTCAATAATATATAAACAAGTATTATAATGTGTGCTGACATTGCTTTGATAATCCACTAGTATTATTTGGTTCAGTAGTTTATTACCCTGTTCTCTCCTGTATCATTGTGTGTGAACAAATGAAATTACCTAGTTTTTCTCATCTGTCAAAAAGGAAAAATTCTGTTTCCAAGCTGCAATATATCGAACTTTAGATTTCTGAGAATTCAAACTGTGATTATATATATATTTATATAAAAGGAATGGTGATAACAAATTTGTAGTTCATGCTGAAAAAGATATAAAAATGATATCCATGAAGGAAAAATAATAAAAGAACTTGTTTCTTTTTTAAAAGTGATAGTTTTCATCTTTAACAAACATTTCTAGATTTTATTGATAAAAGGATATTTTGTTTCTCCTTGGTTGTATCCACTCAGGCTTCATAACTGTTACTCTGTTGTTGCCAACCAACCCTCTTCATTTCATGGTAGGTACTAGGTTCATTCTCCCTTGTTTTCCTATAGTTGGCTTGGTGAGCAAGTTGGTTTCTTTAGTTCAGGCTGGTTGTAAATTTTGGAACATGTGAATGGGTCTTAACCTGGATCCATAAAACTAATATCAAATAGATCAGACAAAGCTTGTTTGCTGGTTGGTTGTATTAATGACATATATGAACAACATATATTTTGGATTGATGAGTAATGTATATTGATTATTTGTTCTTGTTAAGCAGAGTCTTCTTGTTCACTTCATATATCTTTGAGTTAGGAGGAGCAGTGAATCATTCTGTCAAAGTCTGTGATGTAGAAGAGCACAATTATGATGAAAATGAATACCAAGGGGAAATACATAAGGATAGTCGAACAGATATATAGGATGGTATATATCAAGATTGGCATGTTCTTTGAGTCATTTGAAGATGCTTTCTTTGTCTATTTCCCATATGATTGCCACACAAGGTCTGCAGTTAACCCCCTACCCCCACCTCCACCTCCCGCCCCACCCCAACTGAAAGGAAACAACATTATAACGTTGATGGACTTTGGTATTATTTTACATTCATATGCCATATTGGTGGAAAGTTAAGTCAGAACGTGCATTTCTATGTCTTGAAGGAAATCATTGGTGAAATTGGATGCATACAATAGCTATAATAGTTCATCTCTTTAAATACTGTTGGGAGATGAAGTTTTGAGCAATAGCACAATCATTTAATTGCATCGGATGTGGTTAGATTCAAGGTTTTAAATTTTATGGGATGGAGGTGTCTCGGTATCTCCATGGAACAGGATGCCTCGTTGTCCTATCCCATCCTAGTAGTGGTCCCAATCATGCATCCAGATAGATATCCTTCGTCTCTTTTCTTCTCTTCTTTCTTTTCTCATTTTTTTATTTTCTTTTTTATTTCTTTTCTTCTACCTTCCTTTTTTATTTCCTTTTTCTTTCATTTTCTTATCCTTGCCTTTCTTTCTTTTTTCCTTTTTTTATTCTCTCTTTTCTCTCTTCCTTCTTTCCTGTCTTTTTCTTCTTTCTTCCTTTCTTTCAATTTTCTTATTCTTCTTTCCTTTCACTTTTTTCTTTATTCATCTTCTGATATGGGACGTGCTAGCTATCCTAGACCTAATGACCATTTATTGAGATCAGCAGACAAAATAAATAAATAATTAAAGCAAATAAGAGCAAATAATCAAGGATTATAGAAACGATGCAGACAGGACAAGGAAACATAAACTCGGAGATTGAGCAGGCTCTTTGTGAAGTTTCAACAACTTGCAAACTCAAAATCAAACATCTTTTACTGTTGGGATATGGATGAAAAGGTTGCTTTGGAGATGTTTCTCAGGCTGATGCTAGGTCTATAGATTAAACTTGAGCTATGTTAACTGAAAATGGTCCTTATGTATCATTTCCTCGGTTAATGGGAGCCAGCTACCATGATCAATATATAATTATATATTGTTAGGGCATGGTTACTAGCTTTATTATGACAAGTCCAGCAAAGTTCAAATCTAACCATATTGATGACCCTTTCTTGGAGCCACTAGACCTCTAGTGGACCCAGTTGGCTACCTTATTTTTAACAAAGAAATATAAACAGAGAAATAGACGCCCCAAATCAGTGGCAGTCGGGGGGTGGGGAGTGAAAAAGTGTCAAAAGAAAGATATTTTCAAAGTCCTTTTTATATGTAGTTGTTCATTCCCTTCATGTTATTGTCTCTGAACTGCGCACTAAAAATTGAATAACATGCTGATGATTAATTTGATATTGCTTGTTATTATTGTTTTTTAAGAAATGACCAAAATTAGCAGTTTACGTAGAATTTTAAGAACTCCAAAATCTCAATGATAATTGTTTCTAAGAAGCAAAAAATTGTAATATTGTGAGTCAGTTGTCTGCTTCTAAGCTTTGTTTTTAATGGAAAATTGTAAAAAAGGAAAAAATATCATTGGTAAAGAACAAAAGATATGTATTAAGGTACAATACAAAAGTAACGACAAAAGCATAAATAAAATATAAAAATATACATGCTTGAATTCTTCTTCTTTATAGGTGACCTCGTATTTTTTCTTCATTTAAAAGTTCAAGAGACAAATGAAGAAAAATAGAAGTCTGTACCGAAATAGAACTTCTTATTTTGTTTCTTTTCTCCTTCTCTTACTCCTTTCACTGTGAAATTTGTCATTGAATCAGTGTCTTTTCTGTTTTTGTTCTTTGGTCTGTGGGTGCAAAAAAGAACAGTGTATCAGATGATATCAAAAGCTGGTTTGCTTCACCCTGCCCCATTCAGGGGGGCAATTGCCAACCCACCTCCATCTCCATTGATATTTAATAAATATAAACTCTAGTTTTTCTGGTCTCACTTGTTGTGAGCATTATACTATATCAAATGTATGTAGACACTACTAGACATCATAATACACATTATGATGTAGTTAGAACTATTATTTAACTATCTCCACTATCATGAGGGAATTTTGTGCAAGCAATTCAATTTATGTATGAGCTTGAATTAGTAAAGTAATTTTAGAGAATGAAAAGTTAACACTTGCTCTTCATTTAGATCATGAAAGAAGCCTGATGCTTTCACAATACTAAGCAAAAATGATCCACATAACTTACAATGGCCAATATGTTATGATTCAAAGATGGCTTTCTTTTGACTGGACGTGTAATAGAAAGGCAAAATAAAGGTCACATATTCTCCAAGAGAATAAAGTAATTGGTATAAAGCAAACACCCCATCTTGTGACATGGCCGTAGTCGATTGGATATCTCAGTTAGCCAACTATCATACCCGCTGGTGGGGCTGTATACCAACTATTATATCCGCTGGTGAGGGCTATATGCCTATTGTTATACTTGTTGGTGAGGCACATATGCCAACTATTATACCTGCTGTGGAGGGCGGTACATAGCTATCTAAGAGTTTGGAACTATTTTTTAAATTATATATCTTTAAGTCATATTTTCTTAAAAGCATGGTAACAGGCAATTAATAAGTCTAGTTGATGATTATGAAGTTATGGATTATGTAGCTTTGAATATTTAAATGCTGGATTTAGATGCTTTGTACTCGCACCTCTGTCTAATAAATGGAAAAAGAATTTTAGATCACTTTTATTATTGAACTTTATGAGACAATTTTTTCTACAAATTGTCTTTTGGGCTTCGTGTTATTGTGGGCAACACCCCATGGTAGCATGGCCACATTTGACAATTTAACAACAACCATTTCTTGTTGGCTTTTGAACCTGTTCTTGCTGACTCTTGCATAAGGACAAAAATGTGGCACAGTGTTGGCACAAGCAACTGTGGTAGGATACATGAATGTTGTCAGCTTTTCATCATCATAGGCATGATATATGATACTTCAAATCTTGTTTTGAACATGTCAGGCCCTATGATTCATAAAAAATGAATTTATTGGAATCTAATAATTCATTATTTTTTAATGTATGTATATCTTTTATAGAACAAAATTTATGCCCCCCTTCTCTCTCTCTACCGATGCTCAAACGAGATGGTGTTCTCCCATGCTTCATTTGGTCATTCCTCTTTGCCATGGAAAGTCCTCTTCTAAAACTGGCAACCACACTTCCACCCTGTGAAATTTATGGCAGGCTGGAGCATAGCTGAGTGATTGGAAGGAAGGGGAGGGAAAAAGGGGGCCGGGGGCATGGCCTGATGGGGGAGGGATGGAGGGAGACATAAACATGGAGTTGCTAGATGGTGAGAGGCATGAGAGAGTATGACAGCATAGTAACCTCAAATGTCTAGTTTTTGAATACAATGCTTCTTGTGGCCAGAATTCCAATGCATTATCTCTCTTCCTGTTTGTATGCTTTTTTTAAACTGTTGTTGCAAATATTTGGTTGCTACCAAAAGTCTTTGCAGACAATAGATTCTGTTTGGTCGTACTGACTACATGCGCTCCAAAATTTCTAGATCATCCTTGCTAAGCGAGTATGACTTATGTTAACATTTGATCCCTTTCGTTGAAGTTCCTTGTTGTTTTTGACTTTCCACAATTTACTTTTTTTTTTTTTTTGACATCACCTAATCTGCACGTAACTTTTTTTTGCTAGATCTACTGAAAGAACTTCAGAAGGAAGGACTCCTACTAAAAGAGCAAAGACCGGTAGTGCTCCTGGTAATACCCATCAAGGTACGCCATAATGATTATCTGTTGCTTAATTACTGAAGAGACTGAAAGTATCAGAGTGATGAATGCATTAGGTTCTGTTATTTCGTTTTCTGGAAGTTCAATTAAAATATCTTTAAGGTTTATTGTTCTTGAGCTAATTTAGCAATATGTTAATACTTGCAAGTTGTGGTCTCTTTGCCGTATCCATATCTAGAAACTTGTTTTTGATGACTTCTCCATGTTATATGAGTATAAATAAATGCAAATTAATAGCACTGCAAATAGTGAAAGATATGGAATATATTAAACTTTTGACCGATGAATGTATTCGTATGTTCTTGCATATGCATTCCATAGCTTTTCTTCAAATATACACATATCATATCTATACATTAATGTATAGAGGTAATCCTTAACTTACATGATAGAGCGGTGATACAAAATCCATGACTTTCTGTTCCCCTCAATAATCTCCAGACCTAGAATGGAAATTCTGCCTCTTCATTCTGCTAATCAACTGCTATGACACATTACTCCTTAAATGTTAGGACATTTATTTTCAAAAATTAGTAAGATAACATCTTAAAATATAAGATTAAAATATTAACACCAATAACTAAATTTTGATAAATGATTCTACAAGTTCAAATAAGAGGAGATATATTTGAATTAATTTTAGACCATGTGAATCACTGTATTGAAAATGATATCCATGGTTATTTGTTTGTGTGTGTTTCAAATAAGAAGACCATATATTTGAATTAATTGTAGACCATGCCAGTCACTTTGTTGAAAATGATACTGGCGTGCATACACTCTCAGGTGCATTACCTCTATCCATTAATGAAATGATATAATCCCTTACACATTTTGTACACTAGCAAAAGTTTGTGGTGTTATCCTTAACTTACAAGGTAGAGCAATGGTATGACAGCCATGACTTCTAGTTTCTTCAAGAATCTCCTGACCTAGAATGGAAATTCTGCCTCTTCCTTCCATTAATCAACTGCTGTGACATATGACTCATTAACCTTCAGAACATTCATTTTCAGACAGTAAAGATAACATCTTAAAATATAAAATTTAAAATAGTCAATCAATGATGAGATTTTGATAAATGATTCAACAAGTTCAAATAAGAGGACCATATGTTTGAATTAATTTAAGACCACACCAGTCTCTTTGTGGAAATGATATCTTGGTTGTGTGCTTGCTTGTGCACTGCGATGTGTGCACATGTGCTTGCTTGCTTGTTGTGGAAACAAAGTCTACTTGGCAGTTAAGTGAGATTTGTAGAGACTTGAGAATCATCTGTTTAATGCCATTTTGCTTCACATTCAACATCCAAAACCGAATTCACTCTAAACTAACCAATGAATTCCATATGCTCACCTGTACTTTATGTCTTTAACTCATTCTAAAATTATATCTTCCAATTTGGGAAAAAATTCAAGTTCACATAAATTAGTACCAGTAAAAGTTTTAAAGAACCTGTCAATTTTTAGGTGACAAGTTCTAGAAGCTTGCTATTTTTAAATACACTGACACCTGCAAAACTCTTCAGTAGAACTACTTGCAGCATTACATATTTTGGAAAAGTAAGCACCCTTATTATCAATCAATAATCAGAACACCAGCAAATCATTTTCTGTAGGCGCTCTCAATGGGTAAAATGACCATGATTTTACTTCGCATGATATGGGTTTTTTGGCTGTTTAGGCTTTGGACCTTTTGATTGTAACTTTATTGTGTGTTCTGGAACTAAGAATGGAAAAACTGGAACCTCTTTGGTGTTTTATATCCTGCTCTTGATATCCAAGAATATGTCGGACATAGCTCTCTGCTGGGCCCCGAACTATTGAATGCATTATTACAAGACTAGATTCTTTAATTGCTGGTTTGCAAGAATTATGCTGCTCCTTTGGCAAGTTGGTATCTCTCAGAGTGCATAACTGTTATTTGAATTGTGCAAAGGAATACTGAATGGTCTTGATTCTTCTTGCATTTGTGGTTACTGAGGATAAATGCATGTATTGCTTTTTGGCCAGAAAATTTTGCATAAGAGCATAAATATGTTTCAATCTTTATGTTGTAACAAGCATTCTGTTCTTCTTCTGAGTTTAAGGAGCTGTTCTTTTGGCTTGTAGAGGGAACTAGTTCTGGCTTTTCTCGGAGGATGCTTCAGACCATGACTGTAGAGAGGTTGCGTGCACTACTGAAAGAGAGAGGGCTCTCCCCAAGAGGGAAAAAGGCAAGGATTTTATGCTGCACCGTTGTAATTTGTATCTTTTTATTCTGTTGAATAGTTATACTGCACTGTGGGCCTTTAAGTAAGTTAGCATCATTTTTGTTAGAATTAGGAAAAGAGAGTAACCTATCTTATGTTATTTCCTAGAATAACTACTTTATCTTAGTCTTATTAGAAGTCTTACTAGAGCCCTGTTAGGAGTCACATATTATCATATATAATGATCTTATACTTTATATAAAGACCTTTAGAGCCCTAAGATCAATGAATAACACTTTTTTCCTTCCTCTTAACATGGTATCAAAGCATCCCTTCCCTACTGAATCTTAGCAGTTGCCCCACCATCCCTCTCTCTTCCAGTGACCATCCCCAATTTTCTTTCATGAAGAAAAAAACCTGTAAGCATCTTCACCTCTCAAAATTCTCTCTCTCCTCATCTCCCTTCTTTGCGGACCGCCCCTCTCAAAGCCTCTCTCCTCATCTCCTTGTCGTCCCCGACCACGCCCCACTCAAAGCCCCTCTCTCTCCTCATCTCCTTGTCATCGCCGTCGCCCGCAGCTGCCTTCGACTTCGCCACCAAAATTTGGATCTGCCCTCTGCTCCTCCTTGCTTACCATCCCTAGCATCTTCGTGAAGCCTCCGGATCACCACTGCCCCCAGCCTCTCCTTTTTGCTCATCGTCGCCGATCAGCTTCCCAATCGTGGGCACCTTCCCCTTCGTCCAAAGTCTTTCCTCTGCTCTTCTCTCCTCCTTGCCTATTTCTTGCAGTGTCGGACCTTCGGCAGAACTCCAATAGGTCGAAGAGGTTCCGGCTCTGGGTTCTTCCACCCGGACTCCATCTTCAAGGCCCAGTTCACCGCCATCATCCCCAACCACACGGATCCCCCCTTTTGCGACTGCCATTGTCAGTGTCGATCCAAACATTCTCCCCTCGGCACTTTTTGATGACTCACTCACCTCAACCACACCCGCAATGCCCTTAGCAAATCCATCCCGCCATGCTCGCCGACCTCTCCAATCTTTGCCCCAGGATGACGATCCCCCCTCGACCCTTTCGCTTGTTGATGCAGCGATGTTAGCCATTGGTGGCCAACGCCCCTTGCCTCCTCTCCTCCCTCGAGTTGTCCATCTTCCTTGCTCGAAAGAAAAAAAAATCTCGATGCCAGCACCTTGTCCTGTGGCGTCCATGGCTCTCTCTTGTTGCAGCATAGTGTCCGAGCTCTTTTTGTCACTACATCACCGACCTCGACCCAGCCGCCACCACCGATCTCGAGCATGCCTTGACGATGGGTTCCTCATCTTTATCTCATATTTTGATCGTTGTCTTCTGCTACTCCCTCTTTTAACTTCTTTGTGGCAAAGTTCTATGGGATCATTAAGAACTTCCAAACCAACCACAGTGGGACTGACAGGAAACCGGCTAGATTTGAACGCTTTGCTAGGTGGAGATTGCTTTCCATTCCGGCGGGTCTCTGTTTATAGATTTAGTTGATGGGGTTTGGAGAGCGGAGAGTCGGTCCATTCCGACACAATTTACTTCTCTTATGTCGAGTCCGGGGATTTGAGTTTCTATCTTTTTGTTTTGGTTGTTGTTCTTATGGGTTATTGTTTCGTCACTTTACACTTCTGGTTGGAAAAGGAGATCGACTGTCGGTTCCAGGCGAGACATCTGATTTCGGTCGGGGGTTTCGGATTGCTTTGCTCCTCCATCAGTGCCTTTATATCGATTCTTGTTATCATTTTTCTTGTGGTTTTCTCAAAGAGTCTTATAGTTTCCAGATCGAGTAGTGCTGGATGGTTATCCTCTACCTCCTATGCAGATTTTCGACAGAGTATTGCCAGATTTCGGTCATCCCTTGAAGATGAACTGAGAGGCAATCGGGTTTCTCTGGAGTCATTTGGGAGAATTTTGGGGTGCAAGGAAAGCAAGGCTAATATTTGGATGGAAGTGTAAAACTGTTTTTCCTTATTCTCTTTTGTTTTATTTTTTATTTTTTTTTTAAAAAGAAAAAAAGTAGAGAAGAAAAGAAAAGAAAAAAAAGAAAGGAAAAGAAGAAAGAAAGAAAGAAAGGAAACAAGAGGAAAAAAAAGGTAAAAAGAGGGAACAAAACATGTCTAGCTGTCTTGAAACTTTTTTCTATTATGGAGTTACAATTTTTTGTTTTGCTCATGAATAGTGTTTGGAGACCTATACAGGCACCTAGAAATAATTATTGATAAAAAAAAAGATGGTGCTTTCTCTATGTCTTCAAGTTGACTGGTAATAGGTTCTCATTTTTATCTTCATTTCCTTTATGCAGTGATCCGGACTTCTCTTTTTTGTATTGTTGTCATCGTTATTCTCGACTCTTTATGATGTCGTCTTCGCAAATGGCAGGAAGATGATATGCAGCTCTTACTTGGCTACAAGTGATAGGAAGATGATTATATAGCTCTCACTTGATCTTGTTTACTTAGTCTAGGAAGATGATTATAGCTCTCACCTGGCTTTCTTCACTTATTCTCCCGGATACAAAAGAGGTATAAGTGTTATGATCCTGTTACTCGACGATACTTTGTTTAGGCTGATATTACTTTGTGAGTCTATTTCATTCTTCTCTTCTTTTGAGAAGCAAGTAGAACCCTTGTCTAAACCTTCTCTTCTCCATTTCTACAAGGTGTTCCTTTCTTGGATCCTGAGCAGCCTTTGGAAACTTTGCCAATAGTTCATCCTGTTTTGCAAGATTTAAACACCTTACACCAGTTCAGCAGATTAGCTCCCAGGCATTTTCAACAAAGCTTTGAACTTCATTTTTGGTTTTCTATTGTATGTTCCAAGCTGGGCTTAGTTGATGTGCATGCTCCAGATTGAAGGTGAGTGTTAGAATTAGAAAAAGAGAGCAACTTATCTTATGTTACTTTCTAGGATAACTACCCTGTCGTAGTCTTATTAGTGATTTTACTGTAATCTTGTTAGGTATCCTATATTTTATTTAAAGGCCTTTAGGATCCTAAGATCAAGGAATAATAATTTTTTCCTTTCTCTTAACAATTTTTAAGCTACATCTCTTCACAACAGTCCAATTTTTGATAACGAGACTTTTGGTGGTTGTTATTTTGAATATGCTTTGCATGGATTAATTATCTTATACTGTCTGGTTGGTCAAAGGTAGGTCTTCCTATGAGATGAGCATTCTTTTTGTTTAAAAAGCTTACATTGCTTCGCTTTTGCACTTAGTTTATAATTCAGTCCTATCAAAACATGACAATATTATCTCGACATTTGGAACTGGAGAACTTGTATGGTTTGTCATTTATTTTTTCCCATTGATGCATCAAAGTAAAGCAGTTCTTGCATGAAAAAATGGTATATAACTGGGATTTGTTAAATGACAACAGCCTTATGCAAGTAAAGCTAATCACTCTGCAACACAAGGGAGTAAGGCTGTCATTTCGTGGTGGTTGGAGCAATGTGACTCCACCCTACTTAGAATGAGCATAAATTGTATAATATAACTCTTAAGGTCTCAATGCCCATCTGTATTTGCTGATTATTTGCTGTCTTTGTGCAGGATGAACTTATTGCACGCTTGCAAAATGATGCGTAGGTGGAAAGGGCAAGTTTCCAAGAGGGCATTCCGTCAAATCGTATGGTGTAGGATTTGTTGAACCCAGTTGTCAGCTTAAAATGTTGTATCTGAAGCGCTCAAATGGTTTGCCAGCCATGTCTATGAATATTTACGTGTTTCTTGTTGCATAACAGGGCATGTCCAGTGATGATTATGATTTTGGTTGTCCGATGCGCTTTATTGTGTAACTGCATATATGTTAGCATTCCGTATGGACATCAAATTTGATAGATCCTCGGTATGATTTGGTTTCTTATTAATCCGTGGAAGGGTAAAAGGAGAATAGCAATGGTGCCTTTTGCCTCTCTGCAAACTATTAAAAAGTCAGCACCCCCAAGTTTAATGTGTCTTTCATTATGCAGGCATTTGTCCCATTGTTGATCCAGATTTCAGGCAAGCACAAAGTTCCATGTTTTGCAATCATTTATCCCAACAGTTTGGCACATGAAGAAAATCAAACAATCAAGTTCTACCGTTAAACCAACTTGTGGGTTCAGGCCCAAGCAGATGTTACTCATTCCTGTAGTCTAGGGCCATGAATCTTGATGTGACATGCTCGGAATCCTCTAACATGAATCTTATTGTGGTCCGTCCGGTTTTGTGCTTAGCTTGCTTTCCAGCTGAGCGGTGGAACTCGAGCTTTGACCTTCAAGATGAGATAGCCATGCACAGATAAAAAAATGAGCTCTAATGAAAAAATATCTTTTTACATTAGTTATTTTCATCCCTTTTTAGCAAGTTTGGCTTTATGGTTGCTATGAAAGTAGATCTTTAATAATTATGTGGCACCGATACAATTATCCACTCTCTCATTCTAGTGGTCAGTGATCCGTGTTTTAGGGTCTGGAAATTTTTATTGTGGAAATATGCTTTATGCTTTTTTTTTTTTTTTTTTTGATTGATGAATAATTAAACTGAATGTCATTGTGAACAACTTTGCCGTCTGTCACACTAAACAATTGAAAAGGGGGACTGACATACAGCAGATTTGTCTGAAAGGTCTTGGTCCATGAACCCTCCTAATCATCACCGAGGGTTATAAAACCTAACCACATGATCGGTGTCTTTCAGCTCAAGAAATAAGGGCTTAACGATACTTCTCCTCAGGTATAGGTATCAGGTTATTGATAAATCAATTGTACAGCAATTTCACTCTATTCAAAAGACAGTTCAAATGAGGCAGCAAACATATTTTGCCTGTATGTTTAATCTGGTCGAACACGTACTGAACCATTCACCAAGTTGTCACAGAATAATCCTATTAATTGCTCTTTAGCAAAATTGTGTTATTCATTGTCAGAAATTTTGCCGAAAATCTGCGCTCTTTTCATTTTTTTCAAAAGTCAGTCGATTGCTGCCTTTATTTTTATTTTCAGAAATGCTTTGTTTCAACTTTAGTGAGCCATTATGCCTTTCCCCTGTAAGAATGCCTGCACTTAGTTGATGCACACAGAGTGGCAACAGATACCCATCGTACAGGTCGTTGAACATATAAATGTTCTTATTAGATACTTCTACAAAATTTCTTCCATGGATAATTTACTAATTTCTGAATGTTAAGCGTTTTTTATAAGTCATTTTAGTTATTCATGAAAAATTCACGGGTTACGTTAATGATGTTATATATATATATTTTCAGTGGTATGTAAAAACTTGTTCCATTTCTTGCTTTTGCATGTACTTGCAACATAGAAAAGAATTAACATTTATTCTTTTTTTTTTCGTCCATAAGCCTGAGAAACCTTTGGCAAATTCTCGCTTTTGTCATTTTAAATGTTAAGCAAAGGCTATTTACCATAATCTTGCTGGCTAAATACACTGTATTGCTTAAAGCAACTGCTTTGAGAGTAGCAAGCACAGGCAAACTGTTAAGTATGTGTCACCTGAGCATCCGGCCAATAAAAACCCTCTCTTCTCTGGTCTTTAGACAATTCCATATTTATGGAATGCATCTCAATTATCCATACATCCCATGAGATCACAGTCATGCTGGTCCCCAAGAAAAGGAGGAAAATTGATTGCTTGAAATGAAGACAAACTTGTTCTTTCCTATTGATGGAAGATGTAGATTTACTTGGGTAAATTAAGCCAAATGATTGACCACTTTGAAATTTGATTTGACAAATCTTGTGTCCATTCTTATTTTACCTATTTCAGAATTTATCCTGCCCCTGGACAGTAGCATCCAAAGACCGATCAGATCTAATTGAGAATACTTTAAGTGTAGTAGGGATGCAAACTACCTGAACACAAGTTAGCTAGGCCTAGCTCAGGTTCTACTCATTTTATAACCGAGCCCTGATCGTGAGAACTTAATTTCAAGCTAAACTGAAGTTGTTTATGACCCTTGAGGTAGAATTGTTTAAGAATGGGTGCATCTCTTTGGTCTTTTGCAGCTAAATATATTTTTCAAGAAGCTAATAATGCTGCGATCTGAATGGTTTCACATGTTGCTGCACATATATGAATTCTACGTCTATATTTAATTTTCTTTTGTAATTGTTAGACATTTTATTTTTCAATTTTCATAGTTGCATTTATACTAGAATGGTTTAATAAACTCTGGTTTATCCAAAGAAAAACACACCTTTGAAAAAATATGGTAAGAGATTGAGCTTGTTCAAGACTTCCATTTATAAATTGTGGATTATTTATCTTAGTTTTATCTTAAGGTTATAGTTAAAGATATATCCAATTCTATAAAATTTATGATAATTTTATAATAAATAGATGTAGATTTTTATTTTTCATTTTTTCTAGTTGGATTTATACTAGAATGGTTTAATGAATTCTAGTTTACCAAAAGAAAAACCCTCCTTTTGAAGAAATATGGTGAGAGCTTGAGATTACTTGAACCTCGTGGATGAAAAGATAAGATTTTAGTGATATTTGGTCTTGGTATTTTTTGGATCAACCCAACCCACTTGCACTTCACCTATTTGTTAATTTTGGCCACACAAGATGGTTGTTCTAAGTCGGCTATGCTTTTAGTTAAAAGATGCAAGCAGGGTTATATCCTCCACAAGTTCAAGTCCCATCTTTCATGTTATGGCAGCCATATTTATTGCAACGGAAATAGAACTAGAAATAAGATATAGTTAGGAAACAATATTTAGATAATCTCCAAAGCTTGAAACATAAAGAATATCATCAATGCTAAATTGATAGGTGAGAAGATTAACAATTATAGAATTAAATAGAGAAACATCATAGGAATGAGTTTGCTATGATTTTGTACATTTTACAAGGAATAAGACCATGTTTGGTATTATTTTTGGAGGGCTAAAAAAAAATCCTTGAAAGATTAGAATCTCTTTTGGGTAATCTTTAAGGGATTCCATAAAAAATTTAAAACAATTTTATGCTTCTCTAAAAGCTAAAAATGATCTATTAGGAAAAGCTCCGATTTGCAGTTTTAAAGCTATATTTTAGAAACAAAAGTTCATCACATTGACATTAAAAATTTTTAAATATTATTTTAAAATACTTTTATTGTTATAATCATTTGAATTGGTATTTTTTATACCATAATCATGCAATTTAGTGTTTTGAATTTATTTATTATCTTATTAAGATTAAAACATAAAAATAATTTATAAATTAACAACACTTTACAATAATAGTTTTAGTACTATAATAATATAATACTATTATATTGTATCTATACTATTATATTTATTATATTATAATCTTATATATAATATCAATATTCTAATATCATAAGCGTATATAATATCATATTATTATAATATAATAGTTTTATAAAAATATTATTATATTTTATAATAAATATAAAATTTATTATTTATTATATTATTTAGATTATAATATCAAAATCGATAATTTATAAATTTAAAAAAACTATAACAATAATATCTAATAGTATAAATAGTTAGATAATTGAAAGTGCTATGTAATGTTGTTTATTATCATTTTATAATACCAAAAGTAATTTTTTGATTTGGTTATCAGATAAATATTCATGGTTATCAAATAGTAAATAACTTTTTATTAAAAGGTGTACGAATACAACCTATGACAATATCAATTATCAAACATGGTCTCCTAGCTCTTCTTGTATTTTAACAGAGTATTTTTCTGTAATTCCCAGCCGGTCAAGGTTGCATACATTTTACCCTTTCGACACCTTGCAGTGGTGAAAGCCTTATGCACTGGGTGGCCTTGATTTTTCTGTGCTTCCCTTGAAACCATTTTGCCAAACTCCCCTCTTGGGAACTTTAGGTTGAGTGACAAATGTATACGCCAACAAAAATGCAATCAACCATACAATACAGGCCAAAGCTGATTCAGACGCGTCTTGACGCTTCAACCCCACTGACTTAGGCTCATTAACCTCAGTGCTCGGTTGGGTTGCAGGGCTCTGCAGATTAATGTTTTGTTATTTAGTAATTCTTTTCCCTATTTGGATTTTGCTATTTATCTGCATCCCCAGATAGATATCCTTTTTCTGTCTTCAGGCGTTTCAGGTCACATGATCTTCAGAAGTTGATTTCGAGAACCATATTTTGGCTAATAAATGTAAATAAAACTCATCCAGTCAGCCTGTATTGAGAGCATTATGAAGAGTTTTTCATGCTCTTGCTGCGTTAATTTAGTTTTTTGGGAAGAAAGAAGTTTGTTGATTTGCTTTTCAACTTGGTTGCAATGTGGAAATGGTTCAAGGCTGTTGCATGGATTCAATTCAGTAATCTTACAATCATGTATTATCATGATTAATCTGGGAAAGAAATAAAAAAGTTCGCTGCATGCTAATAATCATACCATAATTACCAAAGGAACGGAGAGGCATAACTTATAATTATGAAAATAAGATCTAGCTTATGTTATACAGATTTTTCATTATAACCAAGTCATGCTGTTTTTCTGGCTCTAGCATCTCGCTGTTTATGTGTTTACAGTTTCCTGTGCTTGTCCTTGTCCATTAGAGGCATCACCCTGAGACAGTAAAAGTGTTGGAAACTTACTATCTGTCAATGGAGATATGTGCATCAATTCCATGGCACCAACTACCAACTATAATTTAGTCCTAACGCTTACCACATTTGACAA
This sequence comes from Areca catechu, assembly GCA_021397845.1. Taxonomy (NCBI): domain Eukaryota; kingdom Viridiplantae; phylum Streptophyta; class Magnoliopsida; order Arecales; family Arecaceae; genus Areca; species Areca catechu. The sequence goes on from CM038047.1 coordinate 144,972,533, forward strand.
CTGGTCTCTTATGAAGTACATGGACTTCAACATTGTTGCCAGAGTATCCTTTGCTAACTGGAATTTAACCTCGGTTTCTCCTGATAGAGATTGAGCATCACCTTGAAGCTGCACAAAAGTCCACTCTGAGCAGGTTAGCACAATCCATCATATTTCCACTTCTTTTTCTTTGTTCCCTTATTCCTTTTCTCAAATATCATTGTGGTTTATAAACCACAAACCTCAACTAATGCTAATGATTGTGAAATCATTAATGCATAACAGAATTAAGCATATAAGACAATCACACTCAAGCATAAAAAGAAGAAAAAGGTTTGGTGTTGGCCTCATGTATACTAGTTAGGAGGTTGTGTTCCAAAGTGACAGCATATTAAATCTAGACACACCTTCCTGTAAGAGTAGATAAACATATAGTACCATAACCAGTGGTATTTGAATATTCTCTGCCAATGAATATGGAAATGGACAATTTTATATATGGAGGCAGCAATTTTGACCCCTGAAATGGTTGTTCATGGCTCAGTGAAGCCAGCAAAATATATTTTCTTAATTTATACTTGTTTGATGTTAGAAATCAGATCGATTCTTTGGTCCTTATTGAAGCACATTGAATGCTGATCAATTTTTTTTTTTTACTACACCAGTTGGAGTGAGAAAGCATTCCACAAATCCAAATTCTCTTTCTTCAATATTCAATCAATATTGAGTGATTGGAGAAAGAACTTAACAAAAACGGAAAGGATATTGATGTCGAAGTTTAGTGGTAGAATAACAAAAGCTTAAGTAGTAGTTTAATACCTTCAAATTCATGATAGCAACATGCTCAGTGGAATCTTGATTTTGATTTGCCATATTCCATGTCATTGCCTTTAAACGGGGTAAAGAAACCTGAAAACATTAAAAAAAAAGTTAAGCTTCGAATTCCTTAATTCATAACTTGTTCAACATGGCTAGTCTTTGATTTGCAAAGGAACACTAGCTCATTCATTCTTTAAGGCTTTATAAGATAACGTCAGTTATCAATCAAACAAGCAAAAGATGCTTAGCAAAACAAAAGGCCAAAAAGGAATACAGTGTTGGGTGTTGTCTGTTAGGAATGACTGCCACCAACTCTTGCAAAAAGCTCCAGAGAAGCCAGGATGGATAATTTTTATTCATGCAAAACAAAAGTCAGACCTGATCCTTAAGAACATCTTCTCGCCATTCTCTTTGAAACTTCTGCAACAGCAATGTGAGCAACCTTTGCAATTCAGGTAAGACCTCTTGTGGGAACAACTTCTGGATCTCATCCTTGGTAATATTTTCATAGACACACCTGCGTATCAACATGCGGAGGCATACCAAAAGCTGCATAGGAAATGGTAAGCCATGAAGTTACAGATTGGCCCAATGATATAAAGATTTATAATGTTTATGCAAGTCTGCTGCCTCGGCATATGATATCACCGTGAAAGGATGTCTGCATAAAATCACCACCCTATCAGATGTGTGGGTCCATTAGGGCTGCAAACAATCTGAGCCGTTATGAACAGCCTGCACTGGCTAAAAAACAAATCCTTTGAGCTTGTCTCAGCTAAAACTAGGAAATGAGTTGAGCTCAAACAGATTTTAGATCCTGGCTCGTAACCAAGCTGCGCCTGAACATTGAATGCTTGAAAAAATACGTTGAACCTCATTTCGACTTGCTAAGAAGCTTGGCTCAGGGCTCATATGACCAGAGCTTAAAGAGCTTTTGTTAAGCTCTGTCAAGCTTGAGCTGAGCTTGACTAGACCTGCCACATAGTGAGCCAAGACTGAGCAGCCCATTACTTTGCTCAGCTTGCTTGTTCACACTCCTAGGATCCATATCCTAACCTCTACTTAGAATTTCTTCTATTTGTACTGTTCCATGCACAAGACACAAAAGCTTCAAGGCAGCAAAGCTGTGAACTATTTACAAATGACTATTACATTTTGCATCTACCAATAGGAAACAATATATGAACAAAAACAGAAAGCAAAACACATTAGAGCTAAATCATGGAGATATAAGCTCTACTGCAAGTAATCAATACTTCTTCTAACTAAGCAAAAGTAGTAGTGGAATGAAAATTTAATACTTTCTTCTAGCATTTCAATCAATAACATGTGTGAATCATCCTGGTAACACCAAGAAACATGTGGCTTAAAATGTTATAGCAACATAGTTGTCATATAAAGTCTGAAATGCAGATAAGATAGCTAAGCTCACATAAAAACCAACACTGAAAAGGAACTTGATCATATCAAGCAATTCATACAGAACTTATTACCAGGGGGATAAGTGTTTTGATATGAGTACTTCATCATGAAATCCTACATTTAAAAAGGTGAGCTCACTGATTTAGAAGCCAGGATAAATGGTATCTCAACCACTTTGCATCCAAGTATCTCATAGGCCTTAGAGAAATGCCTAGCTTGTATTCAAAATGGACCATTATTTTTTGCCAATTGGGTGACCATATAAAGAAAGACCCATGTCAATAATTTTCTGAGTTTTCTTATCCAAGCATAAGTGCTCTAAGAAAGCAACAACCAAATCCAACAGACTTTGGCTGTATCTTTTAAATGAAGAGAGAAGCATAAGTCTGTCTTGTACTTGTATATAATGTTTTAGAATCTAAATAGGTTGCTTACATGGCTACTGCAAGGCAATCTCTTTTGTTTTCTGTCAAACATCTATTTATGTTGCTGCTCACCTAAATAAAACTTCAATCATATTTTCAAACATCCAAAGTCTGATGCATTGGTGATACTACCTTCAATTTCCTTAAAGTGCCAAAGACAAATCTAACATCAACTATCAAACTCGGTGCTGCAATACAAGGCCTTCAATTATTGAACATTCAACAGAAGCAAAATTGAATAACATATAGCCTTTTGTATGAGATTTAGCAAAATGCTCACCTATATCAGTATTGGAAATATTCAGGAATATAATGGCTAGCCTGATGTGTCAGGGTACTAAATCATTTATACGCACCTTATAGATGTACACTAATACAACCTCCATGCTAGTGATAATGGTTTGCATTTTGAGTGAACATTAATCAATAAATTTAGCTTTAAGTTCCATAAATCTAACACAAAAATATATCTAACCTTTAAAGTATAGAGTTATGCTATATTCATCCAAGTGGCGAGAGAACAATGCAAATATTTTGGTTTGAAATTCATGTTCAGTGAATTGTTGCAAGAATTTGTAGTCACACTAACTGCATTCACAGAATGAACTTGTGGTCTGCAATTAATGGAATTATGGATCTTGTTTTGATATATGGATCTTGTTTTGATATATTCCGCAACAATCACATAGACACAACAATCACATAGATACATATGGTTCTATTAGATAAAATCACATTATTGTCATAACATGTTCTTTCCACAGAAAAAGCATACCTTACAATGGATGCATTATAGTAATCACATCACTATTTAGAATCTTTTACTCATTGCTAATCAAACATCCAGAAAAACAAAGCCAAACAAACAATTTGCTTCAGCTAGGTCCACTACTTATTTCAGTTTCCATGGTGTTGAATGCTGTCCATTCTTTGATGAATTTACACTGAAGTGGAATTTAATGCCAAATTATTAATAGCTTAAGGAATAGAAATTTCAAATTGTTATATTGACATTAGTTTTGGTAGAACCAAAGCAATGGCCAATGACAACTATTCAAGCCTAGCCAAAAAAAAAGAGAGGAGAAAAATAGAAATTTCATTAGCATTTTCTTTAAGAACAAATTTGTGGGATGTTAAGGAGGCTTTCCTACCAGGGTTTTTGGAATTAGACCAAACTGCCTAGTTTGTCCTATATCAAACCGACCAGAGTTGAATAGAGACGGTTCGGCCTAGTTTGTTTGTTTTTTTTTTTTAATCTTTTAAAGATAGTGGGATGAGAGGAGAAGGCCCGGGACTTCTCCTCTTTATCTTTCGATGAAAATCCGACTTGGATCCATAGTGCGAAAAAAAAAAGGAAAACATGAAGAAAATATGCAGAAATTAAGGAATAGAGGTACATATCCTTCTCCCCATCTCTCTTTCTCCTCTTTCCCTCTCTCTTTTTTTTTGAAGTTTCACAGAAAATAAAGAAAAAACAAGGTAAAACCATGTATTCATAGAATTGCTAATGCAGATTTTCACAAATTCATAGAAATTTTTTTGACGAGAGTGCACAAGAATTATTTTTGTGTGTATGAATCACACAAAAACTAATTTTTTTTGTGCATATGATTTTAATATAAATGAATGTGCATGTGATTTTAACATAAATGGATCAATTTTAACATATTTTTTTTGGGCGTATGATTTTTTAACATAAATAAACATGCACATATTTTTAACATAAATGATTGATTTTAACATAAATTCTTTTTTGTGCACATGATTTTAATATAAATGAATGTGTATATGATTTCAATATAAATGGATCAATTTTAACATAAATTCCTTTATTGGAAGTATGATTTTTAATATAAACAAACATGCATATATTTTTAAAATAAATGGATTGATTTTAACATAAATTCCTTTTTGTACATATGATTTTAACATAAATGAATATGCATGCAATTTTAACATGAATGGATCAATTTTAACATAAATTCTTTTTCTGAATTTATGATTTTTAACATAAATAAACATGCACATGCTTTTAACATAAATGGATTGATTTTAATATAAATTCTTTTTTTGTGCATATAATTTTAACATAAATAAATGTGCTTGCGATTTTAACATAAATAGATCGATTTTAACATAAATTTCTTTTTTGGGCATATGATTTTTAACATAAATAAATATACATATATTTTAACATAAATGGATTGATTTTAACATAAATCTTTGGATGTATGATTTTAACATAAATAAATATGTGCATGATTTTAACATAGATGGATCAATTTTAAAATATATATTTTTGGATGTGTGATTTTATGATAAAATAAACGTGAATACTTTTTTAACATGGATGGTTTGATTTTAACATAAATTCTGATTTTGGACATGATTTTTACATAAATAAACATGCATGCAATTTTAACAAAAATGGATTGATTTTAACATAGATTTTCTTTTTAACATGACTTCCAAAAATATCTAGATTTTTTTATGAATTTCTTTTTAATCTTTTTGAATTAGAAAGAACGCCCCCGCCCCAAAAAAATGGCATGCTGGTCAAATTGGCATGCTTGCCCATACAGTGTATCGATATGGTACCGGTTTGGTACTTGTACTATACCGGCCGGTGATTAGTACGGGTACCGGTACTAGTTCAAAAAACCTTGTTTCCTATTATATATATGGGACATGATAACCAAAACAGCTGGATCTAAATATAACACTGGAAAACATAAAGGAAAGCAAACTTTTGTACACTTAAAAACAGATCATAATATTATCAATGTCTAAGCTAGTCCAAATTTGCTATTTGGTCAACTACAAAATCCGAAAAAATCCTTCTATTGATGTGCTCTAAAAGCATAAATTTTAAAGTTAACAATCCTAACATATAGCAATTGTTGAAAATATATCTAAAGTACAACAATTGCATTGAATTCTATCAAATGAACTGCACTGTCAACCAACATTGTTGGTCATTCTGGGGTGTATGCTTAATAGCACTTAGTAGATGATTCTTTCCAGCAAATGACTCTTCTCCATTTTCTCTCATCAACCCAATATGATGTGGAAAACAAATATACCAAGCAAAACACATGATGTAAGTAAACATGTGAAGATAGAGGCTTGTTAATTCCCACTAAGAGCATTAATCTTGACAGTGCAACTACCATCCTTAATTTGCAAAGTTCACAAAAGCACTTAACTCTTTACAGCTAACCATAATAAAGCTTGAAGTCTTGGGCGAGACCTCAAACTTTTACCTACCCCTACAATATTGCAAGCCCCATCACTTTCACATGTTCCTTCCTTTAAGCCTCAGTCCTCACACGTATAAACTACTCCACATGAACCGTCCCACTTTGACTTCATTCTAGATCTCTAGAAACATAAAACCAATCAACATAACATGGACATTAATGTTCATTGAAACATTAGCTTCCTTCTGTTTTCCAATTTCATTTTCATGGCTTTACTGGTGTTTTTAGATTGTTATCCTTCAAAATTTTTTTATCATCCAATTTTAGCATCCATGACTATTAGAATTCCATCAATAACACTATCATCAGTAAATAGCAAACACTATGAGGTATTGCAATCATCAATAGTTAGTTCAATAAATCAGTTGTGCTACATTTAAAAAATTATGTAAAAGAACAGGTGTTCTGGCCATCATATCATGATCAGCTGCAGACTAAAATAACAATTTTTGTACTTCAAACTCTATATGGAGATTGGTATGCTTACCCAATGCAATTTTTGATAAATTTTGAATAAAAAATTTTTGGAAGAGCATATTAACTTACTAAGCAAAAAAGTCCTCATATGTCACTTATTTATATTTTAAAATTTAGAATGTCTCTCATCAAATAACAAACAAAATCAGCACCTACCCATATTTATATTTAAAAGCATTTACCAACTTAGAAATTTTAGCAGACATACCTTGGGCACTATATTCTATATTGATCATTCAACATATAAGATAAAACGAGGAAATCCAATATATGACTTGTTTTCTCAAGTGAGTCTTGCTTTAAAGATATGACGTCCAATTCAGTAGACATTCTAAAAAAAATCTAACACTCATATAAATTGTACTAAAAATCTAACACTCATATATGACGTCCAATTCAGTAGACATTCTAAAAAAAATCTAACACTCATATAAATTGTACTCATCACAGAAAACCATGACTTCTTCAGACCAACTCGAGGTTTAAATAATCTGGGATAGAACGGTCCCGATTTTTCCATGGAGCAGCTGATGCAGTACAGAATGGTGGATGTTTCATCCTAGTCCATTTCCTGGCTCATCCTGAACCAACACTCAAGATAGTACGATGCCCTACCATCGCATTGGCATTTAAAACCTTAGACGAACTAATATAAATGTATTAAGTACAATGCAAGAAAGCATCAAAGCTTTCCTTGTAAAATACTTGTTGATTGCCAATATGCCCATATCGATACTATATTAAAACTGACAAATTGCAATTCCTTGTCCCCTATTCTATTCCACAACATCTTTTACTTTTCATATTCCCTTCTTGAGAAGCTGATTTTACCTCTCCATTTGATATTAGAATTAAGGCCATTATCATGGCAACATCACCCTCAAGTAATTTTTTTTTACAAAGTGCATATTCATCGAGTTATCAATGCCCAAAAAGAACCTCCTTGTCCTCATAGACCTTGTGTCTACTAATGACAAAAGTAATGATGTTTCTTATGATCATCCAACATCTTAACTTTCATTATTGGTAGTTTCACCTAATACGTTCCTCTTACTTCTCTTTTATGTTTGCACTTCTTATGGATCTTGGAAAAATTAATAAATATACTCTTCTATTTTTCCGCCTTTTCTAAACTTCTTTTGATTTCACAACTTTGCCTACCCTTGTGACAGCTTTAGTTTTTGTTAAGAACCTAGGACCACAAGGATTTCACAAATGTTCTCAAAAGCTTGCACCCATTACTACATGAGAAATGACTAAGAAATTATAACAAAGAAATTTGCTACTACAATCATGGTGATTATCAAGGCAACATGGGATTAAGTAATTATATAGAGTGCATATTTATAAAGTTATCCATTCTCCAAAGTTGTATCCTTATCTGCCTTAACAACCTTGCATTTTACAAAGATAAAAGTAGTGTTCTTTCTTACATAATTTTATCACTAATTTTTTTCATCAATAGTCTCACCTGATATGTTCCCCTTATTTCTTTCATGATTAGAGTTCTTATGAATCATAAAAATATCAACCAACATGCTTCATTAATTGTTCCTTCTATTGCAAGCTATTCCTTCAATTTTGTGACTTCGGTTCCTCCTTCAACAGAGTTAGTTTTATTTAGTAACCTAATGCACAAGAGGGCTTAGTAGAGTTACTAAAAAGTTTGCATCCTTGTCTACTACATGAAATATGACTCCAAATAATAACCATCTAGCCGGCCGGCTTAATGGATCCTTAGTTTTTTGTTTTTGTTTTCAAAAGTTTAGGAAGAAAATTGATCTAGACTGAACAAGTCCGTGATGATGAGACCCTTTTAGATAACAAACTCAATATTAGATAAATTTTTTTTGTCAATATTAGATACAAAATGTTATCTCAATATTTTTTTAGATAAAAAAATATTTGACATTTTTAAAAAAATTTTTGTCTTAACTATGCATATGAATACTACATAGTATAGAACAAACTCAATATTAGATTTGGCGGTAAAAACAGAATTGAAAAAGGCAATAGCAAATTTAGATAACAATGCAGACGCCTAATATATTATTAACATTAAGAATCTTGTTTGTGACAATGGCTAAGATAAATATCATGCTATACATGATACAGCATCAAATAAGTTGGCTTCACTCATCCAAAATAAATGAGGCAAAATTTTGTATTTAGAGTGTCTCGTTTCAGTTCAGAAATATTTCTTTTTAAAAATAACATGTAACAAAACATTAAGGGACCACTTGGTATTGCTTTAGTTTTCTGTTTTTGTTTTCTAAAGTCTGAGAAGAAAATCGAACTAGACTGAACAAGTCTGTGATGATAAAACCCTTTTGCCTTTAAAATTGTTTGTAAAACCTTTCGAGCTCTTGGTAGTAACGATTTATTACTTTCAAAAAAAAAAGTGCAAATAGAAGAAAGAAATAGCAGAAGTTCCATACAAATTCTATCATGAACATCAATATCCATATGATACTTCACTACCTTTTATCGTAACAGAAACACAAAAACAAGAACGATGCCAAACATATTAAAAGAATTTTCCGATGCTTAGACCACGCAGTTCAGACATGCCTATCCCCACGCTTTATCAAGATTAAACATTCACATAAAAAGAGTTTCCAATGCCCAATCAAACTATCCCTGATTTTCCAATCCAGTCAGCAAAAAAAAGAGAAAAAAAAACTGATTTTTATCACACTTGGTTATCATTCCTGGTAAAAGCCGTCATCCAGATTCCAATTGATTGGTCAAGTCAAGTCTACACATGGTAAACAAAGCCAAAACAACCAGAGAAGAGGACAATAGGAGGAGGGAATGATGGGTTATGAATAATAAATTTTTTTTTTTAAAAAAAAAAAAGAGAAAAGAAGGAGTTGGTAGATTACGGGATCGAGGTCGGAATCGGAGGGGAGGTGGAGCATGTCGCGGATGATGGCACGGTCGGCGGCGTCGAGGCCTGTCTTGCGGGTCCTCCACATAGCCTGCAGTATGTACTCCACCGACTCCTTGGAGCTCGACCGCACCAGCAGCGGCAAGTGCCCCCACAGCCTGTGCCGCTCCATTCCCTCCTCTCCCCCTCTGCCGCAGCCCCCCCGGCCTCTCATTGCACGAAGGGAAACTACTTGCGCTTAGCACGTGCGATGTACGCGCGTGAGAAGGGAAGGGTGCCCTTGCGTCCATGAAACTTTGGACTGGACATGGTTATTGTTATTATTATTATTATTATTATTATTATTATTATTATTATTATTATTATCATTATTATTATTATTATTATTAAATTAGAAAGCGGGTGGCAACGATCGGTTTGGTTTGAGCCGTTGGATTTTGAAATGGAGTAATCCTATTGCGACCATTTGGTTGGAGAGGCCCATTATCGTTCTGATGTTGCAGGGGATTTGAATAAAACCTGGTTTCTATGTTTTTTGATATTTAAATTTTATTTTGATTTTAATTTTGATTTTATCTATAAATTAAAGATATAGGAGGATATAGATATTTTAATTTTAATTTTAATTTATTTTGATTTGGATTTCAATTTTAATTTTGACTGTGAACTAAAAGTGCCCTAAGTTATTTCTGCAACGATCATTATCCATGAAAGATCTTACAAAGGAGTATGGTAAGAACAATTTGAGAGGCATTCCCTACCTGAAAAAAAAATCTTAGTTATAGGACAGGCCTGGTTGAAATATTTACTTGTCTTGGACCTAACCTACCCATATTATTTGTTATTTTGAGAAGCCAATGTGAATGAACACGAACCTAATAATTCACTTGGGATATGTGATGCATCATAGTTTTAGATCTACCGATTATAATAGCCATGTAGATGTAGCTAGGTATTACACATTTAAAATTTTGAAGATAATTAACTCATACCTAAAGATCAATTTGACTGTTATTTTTAAAGATTATTGTTTGCTATTTTATAAATAAAAAATATCAAGATAAAAATATAGTTGCTATTATCATTTTTATTTTATTTTTTTGTTTACAATAAATATAAATTTTTTTATTATTATCATTATTGATATGCTACTATTGCAACAATTGCCATTGCCTTTATTACCTCTACAAAATCATCATTAACCACCTTCACAACACCATCATTGCCTCATCATCAATATTACCATTTTTGTCGTTGCCTTTGTGATTATTGTTATAGTTATCTCTACTGTTGGTGCCAAAATCCATCAAGTGCTAGAAATACTGGAGCTGATGGTGCAGGTGGGTCTCTAAAAAATGAAACCTACAAAAAAAACTTGGCTGGAAGGTGTTCTGTCATAGACCTTCTAATATTGAAGTTAGTTTTTGGCACGATAATAGTATGAGGAGCATAGTGGTGAAACTTTTTTGCGTACCTTAAGAGTGCCAGGGGGTTTCATCTTAGACTTATAGGTGAAGAATAAGGGCATATTTGGAATAAGAAGAATCTTAGTAGATTCGGTAAGAAGTGATGGTCCTACTTCTTAGTTGGGCGACAATTGAGATCTAGATGGTGTCTCATCCTCCTTTTTTGAAATTCAAATGCTTTCTTTTAAATGGGACTCTTGAGGTAAGAAATTTCCTTGGCTTCTCCTTGATAGGCATCCCCTTGAGATAAAATTGCATTAAGATGGGTGATGAGAAGCTAAGTGGCATCCTCCCTCTTGGAATTGGTGACAACATAAGAAAGAATGGGTGCTAGCTTGGCTTGGACTCCTTCTGCTTTACTTTTCTTAAAGAGGCATCAACTTCATTCTCCATGTGGCCGACCAATACAAGTGACATGGTATGTGTTGTTGTCCAGGATGATGTGGCAAATGATTTCCAAACATAAGTGACATGGTATGTGTTGTTGTCCAGGATGATGTGGCAAATGATTTCCAAACATAAGTGACATGTCATGTGATGATATCCTAGATGATGTGGTAAATGATGTCCAAAACTTGAAGAGGTGGCTCCAAGAGGTGGTTGTCATGTGGCGCCAAGAATGGGTTGACTTGGGTTGGCACATGGTGTCACATGGGAAATTTAATTGGGTCCCCTCTTGTATTACAGGACTTAACTAATAATTACAAGACTCAACCAACTAACTAATTACAAAGACTCAATTGTAACTAATTTCAAGTCCAACTTGATCAATTAGAATCCAATTTGATCAAAAGGCATACTGACTCATAATTAAACCATACCATACTTAATTAGGCTTGCAAATACAAAACCCTAATTAAAGTTGGTAAAAAGGGCTAAATAACACTGGACCATTATAATAGAATTTATGATCCAATTAAAATTAGAATTTTTTTACAGACTCAATTTTGGGTCCAGGGATTTTTACAGATGACTTAATTTTAGAATTTAGGGCTAAACCCAACTAAGCTAAAATAATAGAATTTAAGAAAACTATTTACAAGGGATATGGGATTTGGGCTTAGGGCTTCATTCATAGGTGATCCACAGGGATGTGGGTTCGACCTGTCATTTTCTTCTGGTCTTGGTGTTCGTACCAATTCTTCTCGGGGATGAGGAACTCGACCCTTCGAGTATGGGTCAACCTTACTGTGATAGTTCTCTAGTAAGTCTAGGTCAATTTTTTGTAAGTCTTCTCTGGTGATCCAAGAATCATCAGTCTTGGATCGTCCTTACCAATGAATCAGATATCGCTGATAGTCTTTGCTTCGAGTAGCGATAATCTTGTCATCCAAGATCCGCTCCTGTCTCTCTGGGATGGTAGTATGGCAGGTAGACATACATGAGTTGGCTCACTCTCAAGGATTGGATTAGGCCCAAAAGCCTCACTAGGTATCAACGTTGTCTCCCTATACTCTATAAGGTTTGAAACGTTGAAAGTAGAACTAATGCCTAGTAGATCCAATTTTTCTAATTACTTTGCATGGTCCACTACTACGGGCATATAACTTTTTCATGGTTCCAGGTGGGAACCATTCAGGTCATAGCCTAACCATGACAAAGTCTCCTTCATTAAATTCTTTGAGTCTTTTTCTGGAATCAGCCATATGTTTATAAGATTCATTACTTTCATTAATTTTTTTACTTATTTCTTTATGCAACTCTCTAACATGCTCAGCATATGACTCAGCAGACTCGGAAATGCGTTCATGCGTGGGTAAAGAAATGAGATCTAAAGGTTCTCTAGGCTTGTACCCATGAACAATTTCAAAAGAACTTTTCCCGGTGGATCTATTGATTGAGCTATTATATGCAAATTCAGCCCTAGACAATAATAGATCCCAATTGGCAGTATTCTCTCCAACTAAACTTCTCAGCAAGTTTCCTAGACTGCGATTCACTACTTCAGTCTGGCCATCTGTTTGAAGGTGATAAGAAGTAGAAAATTTAAGTTTCATCCCTAACAAGTGCCAAAGAGTTTTCTAGAAATAACTGGTGAATCATACATCTCTGTCAGATACTATGATCCTAGGTAAACCATGTAGTCTAACTACTTTATTCAAAAATAACTTGGCTACCTTAGAAGCATCATAGATTTGGGAACATGATAGAAAATGTGCCATCTTTGAAAACCTATCAACCACTACAAATATAGAATCATTTTTCCTAATGGTTTTAGGTAATCCAAGAACAAAATCCATGCTAAGATCTTGCCATGGACAATCCGGTACAGAAAGTGGGGTGTATAAGCCAATGTTCTGCTTTTACTATTTGGCAACATCACAAGTTCGATATTTAGCTACTATTTGAACAACATTCCTCTTAAGGTTCGGCCAATAAAATTGGTCTTTTAGTACTAAAATTGTCTTATTTCTACCAAGTGTCCAGCTAAACCTCCTGCATGTGTTTCCCAAATCAAGAAGTCTCTAAATGAAGTATTAGAAATACATAGTTTATTTTTCCTAAAAAGATAACCATCTTGAATATTATATTCAGGAAATGAACTAGATGGTCCTTGTTTAACTGCCTCATAAATTTTACCAAAGTTCAAGCAATTTTCATATTCATCTTTTAACTTTTCAAATCCCACTACTCTAGTATTAATAGAACTCAAGAGCATAAATCGTCTACTAAGCGCAGCAGCAACCTTATTATCAGAACCCGATTGGTGTCTCAAAACAAAAGTATAGGCCTGTATATATTCAACTCATTTTTCATGCCTAGGATTTAATTTTTTTTGCAAGTTAAGGAATCTAAGTGCTTCATGATCAGAATAAAGTACAAACTCATGCGGTAGCAAATAGTGTCTCCAGTACCTAAGTGCTTGAACCACCGCATTTCTTATCATAAGTCGAATATTTCAATTTAACATCATTTAATTTCTCGCTAAAGAAAGCAACCGGGTGATTCTCCTGACTCAAGACTCTTCCAATTCCTACACCCGAGGCATCACAAGCAACCTCAAAAGCTTTCAAAAAATCTGGTAACCTCAGAACTGGGGCTAGGGACATCTTGTCCTTAATGTCATGAAAGGCCCTATCGGTATCTTTAGACCATTCAAAAATTCCTTTCTTTATACAATCAGTTATAGGTGCAACAATCATACTAAACCCTTGAATAAATCTCCTATAGAAGGTAGCTAAATCATAAAAACTTCGAACATCATGTACATTTTTAGGTATAGGCCACTTAACTATAGATTTGACCTTCTCGAGATCAACAGATACTCCTTCAGCAGTCACTACAAAACCTAGAAAAATAATCCTCGGGGTCATAAAACTACATTTCTTCAAATTTGCATAAAGATTATTGATCGGGACATCAATAATAAGAATATATACTTTGATTAACTCACTTTATTTTTTTTTTTTTACAGCTATAGTCAATAAAGTTTTTGAACTTCAAAGCAAGTTACAAATTTTTCTTGAAGCATAAGGCAACACATTCTATTCATGATTTGGCTCATAAGCCAACACATGAAAGAAGCCCATTTGGCTGAAGCTCAAAGCCTAATGGAGGACCTCCTCTTCAAGTCCAAGCCAATGGCCCTCTTCTTCAAGTCCAAGCCAACCATTCAAGTCCTCTTCAAATCCAAGCCTAACCATTCAAGCCCAATTCACACCAAGACTTAAAGCACATGGGGGAAAACTCATCAAACAACCTTGGGGGAGAAGGAATTATACTACATCAAGAGTTTTATGGAGAACATAAAGATTCCTTCCACTATCCAACAATATTTGACATGTGGAACGCCACAACTTATGACACCTAATCCTCCACATCAGCACTTGGAAGCCACATTAGGACCTTCCAGATGCCACATGTCAAAGTGGTTGTAACTTTCTACCTACAATTTGTTTCTAGTTAGAACCACTTACCTAAGAGTTGTTAGGCCAACTAAACCATCCTTATCCCCTCCCCTCCACCCTTGGATGAATTTTCCTAGCTTAGGAGCCTATAAATAAGGCCCCAAAGCTCTCATTTGTTTTCATGCTATGCTATGATGATTAATGAAAGGATTTTTTCTCTTGTGTTCTAGTTCTCTTGTGTTCTTGTTTGGAGTGAGAGTGTTCTTGCTAGTTTGACTGTGTAGATCCTTATCATAGGAAAGAGTGAGAGTTTTTAAGTTTGTGTTTGAGAGAAAAAAGTGCCATTACAAGGAGTGAAGAGTGGAATGCCCCATAGTTTGGTCCAAGCTCAAGTTCCAAGCACCAAGGCCACCGGCTACTTTCTTCTTCTTCCCTTTTCCTTGTTTCCATTTCAACTCCAATTCTTCTTCCATGCCTAATCCCAAGTTTATTTGCAGGTTCTCTCAGGTTCCCAAGTCAAGGATGAAGGTCTCCACACCATGGATCAAGGCCAAGGTAAGTCTCAAAGTAGGGAGTGTTAATCTTGACTTCTAGACCTCAATCATTGAGTGTTGAGAGCTTTTTCTTCTACCAAATAATTAGTCATCATTGTTGGTAAAAAACCTTCTTCTTGGCTCTTTAGATCTGACCATTTAAAGAAGATTTGACCTAGTAGGAATGGTTTCCTAGCCATGAGATCCATCTCCTATCATTTTGGAAGTGATTAGAATGCGGGTGTTTAATTTTTCATGAACTAGTCTCCTACTTGAATGAAATTGTTCTCCCTTGTGATTAACTTTTGCTTTAAATTTCATTGCTATTAATGGATTGTTAATCTCTGTAAGAACATCATCATCCTTGCATTTCATCCATCCCCATGTCCCGCTTCAATTATCTCCTTTAAGAACTTGACATACCTGCTGAAGATGGTCTAAGTGATCCTTCTTAGTTTTACTATATATGAGGATGTCATCAAAATATATCACTATGAATTTTTCAATAAATGCTTTCAGAACTTGAATCATAATCCTCATAAAAATACTAGGTGCATTTGATAAGCCAAAAGGCATCACTGACCATTCATACAAGCCATCTTTAGTCTTAAATGCAATCTTCCATTTATCTCCGGGCCTAATTTTAACCTGATGATAACCACTCTTAAGGTCTATCTTTAAAAAGATGGTAGCACTGGCCATCATATCTAGCATGCCATCAAGCCAGGTTATTGGAAATCTATATTTCACCGTAATCTTATTAATGGCTATACTATCGATACATATTCTCCAAGTGCCATCTTTCTTAGGAGTCAAGAGAGCTAGAATGACACAAGGACTTAAACTTTCTCTGATAAATCCTTTCCTAAGAAGATCCTCAACTTGCCTCTATAATTCCTTATGTTCAGTAGGGTTCATCCTATAATGGGGTAGATTCGGCAAGGTAGCTCCTGGGACTAAGTCTATAGCATATTGTATGTCCCTTAATGGAGGTAAGCTGTCAGGGAGGTCTTCTGGGAACACATCCTTAAACTTCTTAAGAAACTCTAAAATCTCCTTAAGGTGTTCCTTTTATGGTTCATCATGAACTTCTTTAGCAGTCAACATCCAGACTGTTGAACCTTCAATAATTTCGTGCTCTAATTCCTTAGTAGTAATTAGGTTCAATCCTGGTTCTTTCTCTCTCAAATAACTAGACCCTCTTTTGGTATTGTCTTTGGGTGGGGTCGAGTTGATCACAATTATTTTTTCATGGTATTTAAAAGAACATGAGTTAGTCCGGCCAAAGAGGGTAGCATCATGATCATATAACCATGGTCTACCTAATATAATGCTACTAATCCCCATTGGAATCACATCACACCATACTTTCTCCTGGTAAAATTGAATTTGGACTGAGACTTGGCATTGTAACCTAATGGGAATAGATGTTGCATCAATTTATGATACCTTATATGGGCTAGGGTGTGGTACTATAGGTAAACCTAAGCTCTTAACAGCATTGGTAGATATGGCGTTCACACAACTTCCACTATCTATAATAATCTTGTACACTTTGTCTCCTAGCTTAATGAAGGTCTGTAAGATATTCGTTCTACGCCAGTTCTCATTCTTCTAGGTCTGAGCTAGAATACACCTAACTACACCTAGTAGATCAGATGACTCTATAGGCTCTTCATCACCTTCATATTCTTCTACCAAATCTTCCTTAGCTTCATAGATTTATTTTTCAAATTCTTCAATATTTTCTGAATTTTCTTCTTCACACTCTCCTATATATAAAGCTCGTACTGGACATTCAGCAGCAAAATGGCTTATTTTATGACACCTAAAACATAGTGTATTTTGATTCCTATCTTTTTGGACTATGGGTGCCTTTCCTTTGTCTTCCCTATGAGCTGGTTAGGAGGTAAGATCAGGTCGGCTATTTGGAAATCGGTTCATGCTAGGTCTATTTCCAGGGGCATTAAACCTATTAGGCTCAGATTGACTGGTAATGGGTTTTCTTTGAAATCGTTCATAATCCCTAGCAATTTGATAGGCTTGTTCTAAGTCATTAACTTCCCTCAAAAATAATTTTCTCTAGATATCCTCATTTAAGTAACAGCTTCTGATTCGACTACACTATACCTCATAATGAACTCGTCAAATTTGGATATATAGTCAGCCACAGGTTTATTTCCTTGAGTCAACTTTTTCCATTGATCTAAAAATTTTTGCTTATATGAGAATGATAGGTATTTCTTCCTAAGCTTTACCTTCATTGCTCGCCATGTGTCTATAGGTCTTTGTCAATTCAGTCGCTCCACATTTTTTCAGTACAATCTAGCTTGTTGGACTAGCCTAAGCTTGGCAAATTAAAATTTTTTCTCCTCTGACATTTCGTACCATTCAAAGTACTGGTCCATATCACTCTCCCAATATGTATAAACCTTAGAATCTAAACTTTCCTCAAATATGGGTGCATCGAGTCTAATGTTCCTAAGGATCCTTTCTTCTTGGTCATTTATATTAGGGGTTTGGCGCCTAGGAATTGGGTCAGAAGTAATTTTCCTATGTTGGGCTCTTGGATCTGGGGGAGTGAGTTGGGCTCTTAGAATTGGGGGAATGGGTCTAGATGTCTCAGAGCTTTGACCTAGGGGAGTGGGTCTAGGTGTTTCAAGGTCTGAATGAGTCGTATGGGATTCCTCAAGGTTACCTAGTCTTTCTTCCACTTGGTTAAACCTAGTACTGAGTTGCCTAACTTCGTTAAGGATCTCAACAAAGTCTCAATATTAGATCCATGGTAGGATTGGGTTGGGTTTGAGTATGCTGATAGGGTGTACCTGACCTGGTTGCCATGCAATGCAATCACACAGAACTCGAGCTAGGGTTTCCTAGACCTAGAGCTCAAGTAGATGGGTCAGCTTAAATTACAACCAATTAAGTAATTATTTTATCCACTGGCCAGGTAAGAGATGGGGTCGTGTGAGGCTCCCCCTGCTCTCGCAGGGTCCTAATTAAAAACCACGAGACTGCTTAGGGCGTTTGCCTCTGGACCTCTAGCCTTGACACCAGATTCAAGTGATAATCGAAGGATTGGGTGCACTAGCTTTTACACAATACTTGGAACCCGAGCTTATTGGTGTCCCTAAGCTGCTTTAGGTTTCTAATTGATTTTAATTAGGGTTAGGTTCGATACAAAAGGTGGTTGTTGTGGGCTTAGGACAGGTGATGAGATCCTGCCCTGATCTGAGATAGTCAAGTACCCTTAAGATTAGGTTACAGGATGATGCAATCACACGATATGAAACCCTAATATGCAATGAAACTAAAATAATTAAAAATAGTAAAAAATAAATTAATTTTTTAAATTAATTTTTAGATTTGATTAATTTCATATTTTTGATCTTGGGATATCACGTCCGACCGTAGCTCATTACTCCCATGGATCATGATAATATACCTGCGATACCCGCTTATGAGGCGTGATTTCCTTCTACCAGAAAAAAATAGTAAATAATTTTTTTTCCTAATTTTTTCCAGTGATTAGGTAGTAGAGTAATAAAAGATTAACAAAAAAATTATTAATAATTTTTTTGTATTTTTTAGGATGATTTTTATGCCATTTAATTTCAGTCTAGTTTTAGGTATGCAGAAATTTCAGAACTAGAAGTTAAACCCTACTTTAACCTTCGCTCTTATACTAAAGATGATGCGGGATAAAATATGAAAACTAACCTACTGATTATTTAATTAATTATCTGAGATTAACAGTGATTATTTTTCAGGATTTTTTCAGATTAAAGACTCAAAGTAAACAATAATGTAAAACTAGTCAACTAGTTATAACCCTCAGAGTAGATCTAACAAATATATATAGGAAACAAGATTTGGTGGCTGAGAAACCACCTTAAGCTAGGGTTAAAACCTTCAATGAATCAGAAATTAAGAGTAGAAAAAAGAGGTTTTATTTTACCAATGGTGAATTTAATTCCCTGATTGTAGATATGATGGACTCTCTAGGATCATGCTGCATGACTTCCAAATTTTAATTCAGGCTTCGATCCTCAGCTCTACTGGTTCCAAGGCAAAGAACACCATTGTTTTCGATCTCAATCACCTGCAATCAATCACAAACACTTAGGTTAGATGGTTGTAGAAAGAGGAAGAAGATGGAAAAGGAGGAAGGAAAAAGAGTTGGAAGTTGGTGGTTAGGGTTTTCTAATGGTTGGATATATAGGGCCTCACACCCCATGATGCTCCAAAGAACAAAGATAGGGCCTCACACCCCACGATGCACATAGTAAAGGAATTAATAGAATGTCGGCTTTATTTCATCAATAATAATTGAATTTACAAGAGGAGGGATTAATGGTGGTATTTATAGACCACCAACATGAGTTGTATGGGTTATAAAGTCTTGCATTGGTTTTCCTTGGGAAACAACTCCTTGGAATTTCTTCTTGGGCATCTTGGACTCCTGTCTTTGAGCTCTCCTTGGACTTCAACTAGCTTGGGCGGCAACACTGGATAATCTCCATGGGTTGGGCGACAACACTTGAGATAGGCGACAAAATAAGATGTAGAGTCCTTCTCACTCACTCCTCTTAAAATCAATGACAAATGAAAGAAACCACTTCTTAGTTGGGCGACAATTGAGATGTAGATGGTGTCTCATCCTCCTTTGAAATTCAAATGCTTTCTTTTAAATGGGACTCTTGAGGTAAGAAATTTTTTTGGCTTCTCCTTGATAGGCATCCCCTTGAGATAGAATTGCATTGAGATGGGCAATGAGAAGCTAAGTGGCATCCTCCCTCTTGGAATTGGTGACAACATAAGAAAGAATGGATGCTAGCTTGGCTTGGACTCCTTCTACTTTACTTTTCTTAAAGAGGCATCAACTTCATTCTCCATGTGGCCGACCAACACAAGTGACATGGTATGTGTTGTTGTCCAGGATGATGTGGCAAATGATTTCCAAACATAAGTGACATGTCATGTGATGATATCCCAGATGATGTGGTAAATGATGTCCAAAACTTGAAGAGGTGGCTCCAAGAGGTGGTTGTCATGTGGCACCAAGAATGGGTTGACTTGGGTTGGCACATGGTGTCACATGGAAAATTTAATTGGGTCCCCTCTTGTATTACAGGACTTAACTAATAATTACAAGACTCAACCAACTAACTAATTATAAAGACTCAATTGTAACTAATTTCAAGCCCAATTTGATCAATTAAAATCCAATTTGATCAAAAGGTATACTGACTCATAATTAAACCATACCATACTTAATTAGGCTTGCAAATACAAAACCCTAATTAAAGTTGGTAAAAAGGTTTAAATAACACTGGACCATTATAACAGAATTTATGATCCAATTAAAATTGGGGTTCTTTTACAGCCTTAATTTTGGATCCAGGAATTTTTACAGATGACTCAATTTTGGGATTTAGGGCTAAACCCAACTAAGCTAAAATAATAGAATTTAAGATAACTATTTACAAGGGATCTGGGGTTTGGGCTTAGGGCTTCATTCACAGGTGATCCACAGGGATGTGGGTTCGATCTGTCATTTTCTTTTGACCCTGGTGTCCGCACCAAATATGGTTCAAACTCTTTATGCCAACCTCGACCTCTCTTGCCTACCTCTTTTTGGGAGAAACTTAGATAAATTCTTTGTTGAAATTCATGAGGCATGCTTGTATTAGTTCCCGGAGTTTGTTATTCCTCGCCATGCATCCCGTGGAGTGTCGACCCGTGAGATAGTCTGTGAAGAACTCAGAGATCAAAGAACATTAGCCTCCTTTGTAGAATTTTTCCTTCTTTTTCATGTTATTTGTTTCCAGTAACTACCTTTTATAGCCTTAGGGAATTTTTGATATAATTAAGTTCTTACTTTTTACCTCCCCTTTCTTTTTCTATGGTATGTACATTTTTATTACTTTGAACAATTGGATGATCCTTTTTTGTCTATGTTGAATAACTGGCTTAGTATTTGTTGTCATTGTATAGATTCTCATGAAATGTTGGCCATCCATAGGGTGCTCACCAAATATGTTAACCTTGTCACCTCCTAGGAAACCTGAGTAAAGGAAGTGGAGGACTGGGTGGTAGGCTATGAACGGTGTCTTGTGGAAGTTGTTGAGAAGGAGTCAAAGTTGAAGGGGGAGTTGGTCATCCTCTGGAACTCCTATGACTCCTACAAGACTGCTATTCAGGGATTGGAAACCTGAATAGTAAAGAAAGATGGACATGCTCGAAAGCGAGCATGGTTGGCCGATGCAGAAGCTCGACTGGCTCGAACTTAGGAATTTGTGCAGCTAGCTTAGATGAAGACCAAAGTTGCAAAGGAACGGGCTGCATCCGCTACTGTCTAGGTGGTGGAGTAGTACAAGGACTCTGACAACTTCAAAAATGATGCTGTCAAAGTTGGGAGGGATGTGTACGTCATTGGGTTTATTGATTGCAAGGACAAGGTGGCCGAGGTCTACCCGAAGTTTGACTTGATTTCCATTTTGGTGTAGGAGAAGAGGAAGGTGCAAATGAGTGTGAAGAAGAAGAATTTGCCGAAGAGTGGGCTACCGAGATAGCCGGTGCTGATGAAGCAGTTGAGATAGCCACGATTGAGGCTCCCGAGGAAACGTCCACTATTCTCGAAGTAGAGACTTAGGAAAGTTTCTTCTTCTCTTTTATATTTTTATTGTCATTGTAATCCATCCATGATTAAGCTAGGTCTCTTAGTTGGTTAGGAAATCTGTTGCTCTAACTTGGATGCTGAATTCTCGAATGTAGAAATGAGACCTCTGACTATAGGACTTTGTGAGCTTTTCCTTCTAACATTGTGTTAGTCATTGTTTGAGTATGTCGACACTTTTCTTGGGATGAGAAAGTATCAATCGGTCGCTCTAGGGTCCATGTTCAAAGCAAATAAATTTTGCAAAAGTCTTTTAGTTGGGAAAAAGATAGTACTTGAGTATCTCTGACTAAGTACTCAGTAAATTTCTTTTCATCCTTTGAGAGTTAGCTGCCATTTGAAGTTTGACTAAATGAAGTCGATCACCTTTTGTGCCGATTGGATAACTTTGACTGTCTCCCTTGCATTTGATGTTGTATTTGAAAATGGGTGACTCTCGAAAGTGTAATACATTTACTTCTTTGATGACTATCATTTTTGACTGGTTTGGCATGCCATGTAGTGGATAAGGCTTGTTCTTCAATTGTTGGCATTGACTTCGGAGGCAGGAGTAATGGGGCCAACATTCTTAAGTGGCTGTTTAGTTCAGCAATCTTGGTGGTGCCACTTGTTAGCATTTGATAGGCTGGGTTGGGTATAAATAGGAGCCCCCTTAGCCATTCTGCTAAAAGTTTAGTCTAGGTGGAGTGCTTCCATTCCAGGTGAAGCACTCCAGGTAGTGCGCCGATGACCTTCAATCGAAGAAGGGACTAATGTGGTTGCTAGAGCATTTAGAGAAGACATGGAGTCTGATGGGGATGAGGTGGATGCCATGAAGAAGGTGGCAAGAGGAAGCTGAAGGTGTTCTTGGAGATAGAAGAAAGGGCATTAATGGTATCCTCAGAGATAGTTCCACTAGGAACTATTGCCAAGCAAATAGTTGCCCAGTAAATGTTCCAGGGGTAAGATTTCCTTGAAATGTTGTTCATGGATGATCAATTTTCCCTCCTTGACCGATTGTTCATCTTAGATAATTAGTCCCGAGCTTATTCACTCGAAGGGTCAGCTTCAAGCTTGATGAGTGGTGAGAAGCTTCCAGCTACAAAGAACGAGCCTTGGAGTTGGAAAGTCATCGGTGACAAAGAAGATTGCTTTTCTTGTAATTTTTTGCTTTTTCGGACTTGACCCAACTACTTTCTCGAACTTAGTTTGATTTGTAAGAATATTTTCAAATTAATGAAAATACTTTTTCATCAATGTTTGTCTCTATCTATGTATAATGACATGTCAACTCTAGATTTTTGGTGTCATAGTCATCGATTACCATAGTAAATCCCATATAAGAATGAGAGAAACCAAGGATAGAAGTAGGACTTGAATAAAAATGGAAGTGAAATCCAAATAAAACTGGGAGTTGAATCCGAATAAGAGTGGAAGTTGAACCCAAATAAAAATGGGGGTTGAACCGAATAAAGATGGGAGTTAAACTTAAGATGAAGGCAAGAGGGCACAGCTATCTTTTTCAATTGGTTATTGGTTAGCTAGAGGGAAATGAATCCTAAGATAGTGAGATCCAAGAAGGCACGAGGGCGCAGCCATCTTCTTCAATTGGGTATTAATTTGTCAGAGGAAAGTGAATCCTGAGCAAGGAAGATCCAAGATGGAGGATGATGATGCAGCTATCTTCTTCGATTGGGTGTTAATCGGCTAAAAGGGAGTGAATCCCAAGAAAATAAGACTCAAGATGGAGACACGAGGATGCAGCCATCTTTTTCGATTGAGTGTTAATCGATCAGAGAAAAGGAAACTCCCAGGGAGTGAGATTCAAGATGGATGCACGAGGATGCAGCCATCTTCTTCGACTGGATGTTAATCTAATGAAGAGGAGTGAATCTCAAGGGAGTGAGATTCAAGATGGAGGCACGAAGACATAGCCATCTTCTTCGACTAGGTGTTAATCGACTGGAGGACTCAGTAAGCTTGAGTAGGCTTGGTGCTAGACGATTGAGAAATCAGGATAAGACTTCTACGAACATTGCTAGAGAAAATTTCTTTGTATTATTGAATGAGAATTGTTACATCATTGGTAATATATTTGGAGGCTTTTGGCATTCCAAGTTTGAGAGATTGGAGTTTCATTGAGGTCTTCAATCCATTAAGCTCCTCGTTGAAGGGCTTTAGTTATCCAGTAAAGTCCTTCCCAATTTGGAGATAGCTTGCCTTGCTCAGTAGGTTTTGAGACTTCTACACATTGTAACACAAGATCTCCTGGATAGAAAGTCTTTGATCTTACTCAAAAGTTATAGTATCGAGCAATTCGTTATTGGTACACCACTATCCATAAGTGGGTTTGAATATGAGTCTCCTCCAATAGGTCAAGGTTGGCCTTTAATGGGCTCGAGTTGCTTAACTTTTCGAAGTGCTCGATCTGCATGGTCCGGAGTCCAATTTTGACTAGGATCATTGCTTCGATGTTAAAGGCCAAGTTAAAGAGAGTCTCGTTTATCGATATCTGAGGAGTCGTATGGTATGCCCATTGTATGCTTGGTAACTCATCTATCCATCTGCCTTTATCTTCATCTAGCTTGATTTCGAGTCCTTGAAGAATTACCCAATTCATGACCTTTGCTTCCTCGTTTGACTGAGGATGTCTGACAGACATAAACCAGTATTGGATGTAGAGTTTGATGCAGAAGTCCTTGAACATCTAGTTATCAAACTATCGATCATTATCAATGATGACGGTATGGGGAAGCCTGAATCGATAATGATCGACCTTCAAAAGAAGTTCTTGGCCCTACTCTTGGTGATGTGCGCCAAAAGTTCCACCTCCACCCATTTGGTGAAGTAGTGATGGTGACGATGAGGAACTTCCACTGATTGGTTACTAGAAAAAATAAATCGAGTATATCCATACTCCACTAGGCAAATAGCCAGGTAGAAGAGCTGGGCCAGTTGGCTTATTAGCTGCCATTAGATGTTGGTGTAGCATGGCACTGGTCACATTTCTGAACGAGCTCCATAGTATCTTCTCACATGGTGGGCTAGTAGTACCCTGCTATAAGGTTTTGTAGGCTAAGGACCTGCTCCCTAGATAATTTTTGCAAATTCCTTTGTGAATCTCTTGGGGCATGTAGTCGGCTTTGGTAGGTCATAGGTCATAGGCACTTGGACAATAAGAATGAGAAAGATCTCTTTTGAGGTTGTCTATCTAGTAGTATAAACTGAGAAGCTTTTCACTTGAACTTCTTGACCTTTGTGGGATTGTCGGGAAGGGTTCCTTCAATCAGGAATTTGATAAAAGGATCCATCCAGTTTGGCTCGTGGGTGAATTGTTGGACTTCCTTGATTTTTTGGATGCTAGGAGCCTCCAGGTACTCGATGTAGGTTTGATTGAGGAAGTTGCCCTCTAAAATTGCCAGCTAAGAGAGAGTGTTTACTCGATCATTCTTGCACCAGGAAATATGAAAAATGTCGAAGTCCTTGAGTGCTGATGTTAGGGCCCGTACTTTATTAAGATACTTAGCTATCATTGAGTCCCAAGCTTCATATTCATTGGTTACTTAATCGGCTACTAGCTGAGAGTCGATGAAGATCCTTAAACCTTTTCCTCCGAGTTGCTTGGCAAGATTTAAGCCAGCCAGAAGAGCTTTGTACTCAGCTTAGTTGTTGGTCGCTTTGAATGAGAAGCACAAAGCATACTCAGAGGCCACTCCTTTCAAGTTTGTGAGAATGAGTTTAGCTTTGCTCCCTTAGAAGTTTGAAACTCCATCAACATGAAGAACCCAAGTCATCCCCAGATTAGTTTGCTTGTCAAGTTGCTTGATAGGTGCTTCCTTAGGCTTGTCATCTAACCATGTGCACTCGACAAAGAAGTTGGCTAGGACTTGGACCTTCATGGATGACCTCGAGGGATAGGATATATCAAATTTATTGAGCTTGATCATCCATTTGACCATCCTCCTCGAAGTATTGGGCCATTGCAAGATAGTCTTGAGTAGTTAGTCGGTTAAAATGATGAATGAATGTGCTTGAAAGTAGGGCTTGAGATATTGCATAGAGATAGTGCATAAACTATTTTTTCCAATTTAGAGTACCTTGTTTGTACATTGTGGAGCACTTGGCTGTTATAGTATATGAATTTTTAGACCCCTTTATCATCCACCAAAATAAGTATAGAGCTGATGACTTCTAGAGATGAGGCGAGGTATAGTAAAGCTCCTCTCCAACTTTTGGCTTGGAAAATAGGGGTGAAGATTTGAGAAATTTTTTCAGCTCTTCAAATGCTTGTTGGCATTCCTCCATCTATTTGAAACCATGCATTTGTCACAGGATCTTCAAGAATGGCAAACATCATTCGACCAATCTTGAGATGAATCGACTAAGAGTAGCGATGCATTCAATGAGCTGCTGCACTTCCTTCTTGGAGGTTGGATATCACATATTAAGAATGGCCTGGATTTTCTTTGGATTTGTCTCAATGCCTCGCTTGGTAACCATGAATTTGAGGAACTTGCTGGCTATGACATCAAAAGCACACTTGTTTGGATTCAACTTCATTTAATACAAATGACATGCTAAGAATGACCTTCATGTTCCAATCAATCTAGTATTTGAAGACCTTATCAACTACTCGTTGATATGTGACTCCTATATTTTTCAAATCGAAAGATATTACTTTATAATAATAAATACCTTTGTCAGTCATGAAGATAGTATTCTCCTCATCATCAGATGCCATCTTTATTTGGTTGTAGCCTGAGAAGGTGTCCATGAAGCTAAGTAGCTTATGTTCGAAAGTGACATCGACTAGCTGATTAATATTCGATAGTAAAAAGCTATTCTTTGGGCATGCCTTATTGAGATTGATATAGTCGATACATATTTGCCAACTTTTATTGGCTTTTTGACCATGATGATATTTGCCAACCAGTCGAGATAATGAGCTTCTTGAATGAATCCGACTTTTAGAAGTTTGTCTATTTCTTCATCAATGTCCTTCTGTCTCTTTAGAGCAAAATTTCTTTTCTTCTGCCAGATTGATTTATACTTTGGGTCGATATTTGATTTATGAGTAACAACCTTTGGAGGGATCCTTGGCATGTTTGATGCCATTCCAGAAAAAAAATGTCTGCATTTTGTTGTAAGAAGTCTAGTAGTTGGTCCTGATCTCCTTTGGACCGAAGAGCTTTGATTTATGCAATCTTCATTGGATCATCCTTCAATGGAAAGGAGAGTTACTGCTTGGCTACTTCTCCCTATTTCTTAGGTTCTCTCTGATCCACTTTCTTAGTGGCTGGTACTTCACTAGTTCTTGCATTTTGGCTGCCATCATGAAGCACTGTCGAGCTACCTGCTGTCTTCACGCATCTCATCAACTTTGTTCCTTATCAAAAATTGGATTTGAAGATGTTTGGTTGAGATGATTGCATCCAGCTTATTTAATCCCGACCATTTGAAGATGATATTGTAATCCAAAGGAACCTAAACAATAGAAAAAGTGAGGAAGATAGTGCTTAGTCAGGGTGGAGTTCCAGTAGTAATAGGAAGAGTAATTTTTTCTTCAATCCCAATCGAATCTAGAGAAGCGACCCAAGGTGTAAAGACCTATCTCAATTAGTTATTAGACAAATTCATCTAAACAAAATCATCATAAAACAAAATGTTGGTCAAGCTTTTATTATCTACTATGATTCATTATACATTATGTTTTACTATTATCATAGAATGACAATAGTATCATCATGGGGATTGTGAACTGATCGCTGTTGTAGACGATCAAAAATAAAATCTAACTCACTATTATAGCTAGGATGAGTAGGGATCGTATCATTGGGGATCAGGAATAATTATTTCCTAAAAAAGTAAATAAATAAATAAATTTTTAAATTTTTTTAAAAAAGATGATGATTTAATTAAAACTAATTAATTTAAATTAAATATGAGATTGAGATGTTTAAATGATAAAAAGATGTTTTCGGGTTTCCAAGTAATCATAAACATAAATTATGTATTTATTCTAATCTAAACAAGTGAAATCTATATTATTTTGGGATCTTTCAAATTAATCCTTAGTGTAGACTATCTTGCTGAGTACGAATCATATCTTGTTAGGATTATGGCCCATCCTATAAGTATAGGCTATCCAATGATTGAGTTGAATAGATCCTAACAAGATATGTGAATAAAAATCCTAGAATTAATTATCTATGTTAAGCATGGACCATATCATATTAGGATCATGATCCATCTCATCTATAGGTAATTAATTTTAGAAAATCAAATAGAAAAGAAAAAAAATTGAAAGCATTTATTCAATCATATAGAAGAAAAAATAATTATACCAATTAATAAGAGGACACCTAATTTCCTTATAAACTGCACCTCAGTCACACATGGCTCCTAGATATATCTTCTTGGAGATTTGGGCTCTGTCATTACACCTCCTCTCTTGAAGAACTCTTTTTCTTTATTCCTCTCCCCCTCTCTCTCAAAGCCTAGACTAATTACAAAAAGAAAATAAAATAAAATTTTATTACTATAATTGATCTCTTGACTATTGCCTGGGGTTTTCCTTTTATAGAGCTCGTCAAGAGCTTTTCTCGATCAAATTTGGAGTCAATCAGAGTTAGATTGGCTGTATATTATGACAAAATAATCTTAGCCGTTTGATATATTGCTTGATGGATTTCTGGCTATTGAGTAGTGACTCAGTTTCCTTCTTGCAAGCACACCAAGTCTTGGATTGCTTGAGATCTCCTCTGATTTGAACACCTTCTCTTGCTTCTCCCAGTTTCGGATGGATTGTGGTAATGGGCAAAACACAGGAGGTGGTGATGGTCTTCTTTGGTGGGTGGTGACAACTCTGGTGGGTGGAAAGCAAGTGGTGGCATGATGGGCGACCATGAATGGTGGATGGCACGGTGGTAGGGTAACCAAACAATGAAGGCAAGGTGGAGGACGAGTTCTTCGAGGCTTCTCCATCTAGGGACAATGGTGGAAGGTGGCAGGCGGCAACATTGGCCTATGGTAGTGGTTGAACGGAGAAGACATAAAAAAGACATGGAAGGACGGTCACTAGCCGGAACTTGGATGGTGGTAGGTGGCTTCTTTGGCGACGGGACAAGTGCTTGGTGGTTCTGACGGTGGTGGGAGGTGGCAGGTGGCGGTGATGGCCTATGGCAGTGGTTGAATGGAGAAGAAAATAAAAAAAAAATGGAAGGACATGTTCTTAAAGAAGGGAGGGGCTTGGGAATGGCCGGATTGTGGCTTCTCCGGCTAGCAACAGGCTCTCAGCATCTCCTCCAGCCAAAGGCAATGATGGGCAACCAGAAACAAGTGAGAAATCTATCCATGCATGGCTTTGAGCCGTGGACCAATAACCATGGCAGCAATAGACTGTTCGGTTGCTTTGTGAATCAGCCAGCCGATTCATAATAGACCGATTGCTTTAAAATTTGTACAAGTTAATAATTTTCAAACTTCGATTTCAGACTTGTTTAAACTCCGATTTGAGTACCATTTGCATCGTTGGATTTCAATAATCGAGCTCTTTCTATTCATGATTTATTTTATTTAAAATACTAATAAAAAGTATAAATTCTTAATAAATTAGATTAATTAATATTTATTTTAATATTTAAATTATGATATTTAATAGTCTTATCATGAACCTAGGCTAAATTTTTATCAAAAAAAGAGATTACATTTTCTTCTCTCTACTCTCTTCTCGACCTCTTTGGAAAGTGCTTTGCTCCTCGAGAGATCATGTTAACTCATTCTTCTATTGACCGATTTTCAATGTCGACCTCAGTCGATTATGGGACGGGGTTTTGGGCATCAGGCCAAACTGCTCCTCTATAGACATACTTCTTGAGATAGCCATGCTAAACAAGATTTTTTTTTTTGATCTTTAATTTCCTTCTTTAACTAAAAATAGTTTTTGATATCGTGGCCATGGTCCAGGTGAAAGTGACACAGTATTTGCCTTTATCGCAAGAGGCTGAAAGTTTCATTGGATAGGGCTCTCATAGATACTACTCTCCTTGTATCTCCATGATGATTTTAGATCTGGGGACTAGAAGAGGAGTGTAGTTGTCAGATTTGTCAATAGGGTTCCTTGGCTTGGGATTCTATCTATAGGACGAGTTGCTCTTCTTAGATCGGGCTTCACCGGGCTCCCCCAGCTTCATTCTTCCTCGACTTCCTATCAATCTCTTGCCAAGTAAGAGCTCCTTCATCCATGCGAATGTACTTTTATGTGCAGGCCAGCATTTTTGAATAAGACTTAGGAAAAGTCTTATCTAATGAGTAGGTGAAGCAAGAGGTATGGAGCCTCTCTTCAGGGCCAGCATGACCATGAACTCATCCAGATGGTAGAATTCTAACATGGCCACTTTGAATCAGGCCACGTAGTCTTTCAGAGACTCTTTGTCTTACTGATGGATGGAAAAGAGGCTCTTGGCCTCTCATGGCATCTTTCGACTAGCATTGAAATATGCCACGAACTTTCTTTCTAGCTATCTAAAGGAGTCAATCTCCTGAGATCGGTTGGGAATATCATGCATAGGCTGCCTTATGAAGAGTGGCTTGAAAGGTGATGTAGATTAGGGTATCAGAGATGCCCTGATCCTCATGAAACTTATATCTCTTGAGATGATATAGAAGGTCAGTGGTACTATTGTAAGGCTCCAGCTAGGATATCTTGAACCGACTAGGGATTAGTTCCTCCAGAATGAGTTAGGAAAGAGGGGGATGGGTGTTGAACTCGGTTAGGTCTTGGCTCCTTCCTAAAGATCGGCAAGTCAGTAATTGATCTTGCATAGCTTGTGATCATAATCGTTAAGTTATTGTTTGGCCAGTTACCTAATAGCTTCATCGATAAACCCCTCCTGGAAGGACTTGGATGATGACTCGGACAAAAATCAGGGGTGCTTCTCTTGCTTTGGCTCTTTTCTAGATCGTTGCTCCTCCTACTTGGGGCTTTCTTGGTTTAATGTAGAAGACCGCGACTATGGAATGGTTCGTCGATGAGAGGACCTTCCTCTTAGGGATTAATGTTTTCCTTGATGGGAAAGGGGATCATGATTAATGGAAAGTCCATCGATGGGATGATCTCCATTGAAAGATTGGTGGTTAGGATGAATAGCAATGGTGGGATCGACTAGGATCTTCTGTTGTTTTTGCCTTGCCACGAGTTGCTGTTCTTGTAGATTTGCACCATCAAGACCAGCATTTGGACCTGCTATGTTAGGATGGTGAGCAAGTCTTGCTGGATCATCGATAGTAGAGGCAAAGGAGCAAGAAGCTCCATGGCTAAGGCGAGCTATTTGTCACAGCAAGAAGAGTGGCTAATGGACTAGTGGAGGCATTTTGTGCACACGCGGTCACCCCCATTACTCCAAATTTTAGGAACTTGATGCTTGTTTGTCCCTCTTCCTAGCACACCAATATGTTGCCATCAAATCACCCTTTTTAGGCTATAGCGATGCCTGAAGATCTTTCGATCTTCTCTAATGAGGATAGAGAGCTGATCCTAGGTGCTCTATTATGAAGACCTATAAGAACCGTCCCTTGATCGATGGTAACTAGTAGGGATCCTTCGATGCTCAAGTTAGTAAGGAAGATGAGATGGGCTTAGCAGTCAGAGTTGAGAGCTAAGAGGGATGACTGAGTAAGCGTGAGAGTGGTAGAGATGAGTTACCTTCACTAGGGTCCCCTCTTATCAATTTATAGAGTTATGCTAAGTAACAGAATGCCATTAGGGAGGTGGCTTCCTTTGATAAGAGACACAGATTATGGTAGAATATTGGGATATTGTCCTTTGAAAACTTTTCGTTAGTATCTTTTTTATTAGGATAGCTAATTCTATTAGGATCCTACTCTCCTTGAACTTATTCGCCATGATCTACTTGCCATGATCACTGGTTAGGATAGCTAGGATTAGCTTGTATCACTTATTTGGATCTCATAGATCTCGAGATCAAGGTGATTGGATTTGTCTATCATCGAGAGAGAGAACTCTGCCAAGAAAGAACTTTGCTAAGAGTGAAGGGGCCTTGACATAGTACTCTAGCATGCCCGACTAAGTTTGGGAGTTAGTCTGTCTCGAGTAAGTACTTGATGGATATGTGTGAAGGAATGTCAGTCAAGCTTGATTGAGTGTATCTCAGTACAAGGTATCAAATATAGTTGGTAATAAGTCTATTAATTATCTTAATTTAACCATTAAATTAAATATTAATTAATATATATTTATTAAGAATTGATATATTTTAGTTAAGTTTTATAGGAAAGGAACCTTTAGATTGAAAGAGCTTAATTTTTGAAGTCCAACGGCACAAACGGCACCCAAATTGGAGTTCGAACAAGTCTGAAATTCAAGTTTGAAATCTATTGATGGATTGCATGATTTTTTGGAGTAGCCGGCCCACCATGGACTGGCCACTCAGTTTATAGAACAATAGTTGGTCTACCGGCAGCCATTACTACTAGTCCATGGCCCCAACCCATGGACCATGTGCCTCATTTCAAGCCACCGGCCGTCGGAGTTGTCCCTTGCCACCTCCCACTGTCATCAACATCACCGGGAGGTCATTTTTCTGGCTGGGAGCCCAAGCAACTCTTTTAATGGCCGTTTCTCTTCCTTGTTCAGACACCATCGTTGGGCATTGCCTTCCACCGCCGGGAGTCCCTCATCGCCTGCCTCTGCCTCCACCATTCAAGTCCACCGGTTGCCGCTCTTCCCTAAGCTTTGGTGATCCTCTCCCTGTTGTTCGTCCACCACTGATTCTCCCTGCGGTCGGTGACTATCCAAGTGTTGACTCCACTAATTGATTTTGATGATAAGCAAAATAGTTAAGTATAATTTGAGGAATAATAATTTGCTTTAAGTGTATTTTCAATGAAAGGATGATCATAAAGTTTTGAAGAAGCCTAATTGTGTTGAAGAACCAAGTTTGAATGGAATGATTGCACAAAACTAGACTTGGACACTCAAAGTGTTGGTTGAATGGATGACCAAGGTAAATGAAGACATGTTCCAGTACAAGTTCAGCAAATTATGCACCTTTTTTGTTGATGTGTCGACTTAAGGTGTCGACACATGACTTGATATGTCGACACATGAAGATGGTGTGTCGACTCAGACCGGCACGCAGCGAAATTTCAAATGGCACAGATGATGTGTCGACACATGGACCTTATGTGTCGACTCAAAGTGTCAACCCATGGATCAACACATCGTCTGAGAATTTCAAGCCACATAACTTGCAGAAGTTGAAGGAACATTTGATGTGTCGACACACGGACCAAATATGTCGACTCGATGTATCGAATCCACTAAGAATGTGTCGACTTAGCTGATTTTTTTCAGAGAATCTGAATGGAACATTTTGAACTTGTGTCGACTCAAGAATAACATGTGTCAACTTGATGTGTCGACACATGAAGAGAAAGTATCGACACATGGAGTTCTGACAACAGTAATGGCTAGTTTTTTCAAGCACAGAACTCTCCCAAATGCCCTCCAATGGCTAGTTTTTCAAGTATAACGGCTATATTTTGATTTTAGGGACTTGGGAAGGTATATAAAGGCTTCAAATAAAATCAAGACAACAACTATTCATTATATTGAATATCCTTAAAGAGTTTAAAGAGAAAAGAAGAGAGAAGAGCCTTAACTCCTTATATTGAAATCAAATCAAGTCAAATCAAATCAAGACAATAACTATTCATTATATTGAATATCCTTAAAGAGTTTAAAGAGAAAAGAAGAGAGAAGAGCCTTAACTCCTTTTCATTTAAAGCTCAACCACTCTCAAGCAAGAAGGAAGCCTTCCAAGCATTCAAAGCTATCAAGTGCATTGAAGATCATTCAATCTTGGGCATTCAAAAGGTTTCAACAACAGCAAAGCAACACTACTTCGAGCTACATCGAATTATTTGCTTTTTATTGAAAGCTTACATTGGTTCTTTATTTCCACATCTTATATCTTGTAAAGGTTATTGGTTAGCCTATTGGAAAACCAAGTGAGGTTATTGGTAAGCCTTGAAAAATCAATTAGGTAGGTGGTTAGCCCGCAAAACCACTAAGATTCTTGGTTAGCCCGGAAAATCAAGGGAGGTTTTTAGTTAGTCTTGTGAAAACCAATTAGGTTCTTGATTAGCTCGTAAAACCAAGTGAGGTTATGACTTGTGAGCCTTGTAAAAATAAGTCAGGTTTTGATTAGTGAGCCCGGAAAACTAATCGACTGTAATAATTGGATTATAGTGAATTTCCAAGGGGATCTTGGGGAGTGGATGTAGGTGCATTATTGGCACCGAACCACTATAGATTGTTGTGTTTATGATAGCTTGTTCTCTCCCTCCATACTCTTTACTTTATTGCTTATTGCTTTAAATTTTCGCTGCACTTTTACATTAAAGCATTTCACTTTAAATTTTAGTACCCTATTGAATTGAATTATATATCTTGTCTTGTGAAGTTTGCTACTTGTTCTATTAAGCTTAGCTCAATTTTTTTTTTTTGAGATCCAATTCACCCCCCCTCTTGGGTTGCTCTCTAGGCAATAAGTGGTATCAGAGCCTTGTTCTTAGTATATAGGCTTTACCGCCTTGAGTAAAGATCTATGGCAACCCCTATCGGTACTAGTGTAGTTGAGGGACAAGCCTCAAATAGACCTCCATTTTTCAATGGTGCAAATTACACTTATTGGAAAACTAGGATGAGAATTTATATTTATTTTATAGATTACAATTTGTGGAAAGTAATTGATAAGGGTCCTCATGTTCCTTCGGTGGTGGTTAATGGTGTTTCCATCCCAAAACTTGAAGAGGATTGGGATGAAAATGACATTAAACAATCCGAGATCAATGCTAAGGCAATGAATCTCTTGTATTGTGCATTAGATCCTAGTGAGTTCAATAGGATATCTACATGCACGTTTGCCAAAGAAATATGGGACACACTTGAAGTTATCCACGAGGGTACCGATCAAGTGAAGAACACTAAGGTCAATATATTAGTGCACACATATGAGATGTTCCGGATGGAACCAAATGAATCTATTACTGATATGTATACATGGTTTACAAATATTGTAAATGCTATGAGGAGTCTTGGTAAAGTCATATCTAATGCTGATCTTGTGAATAAAATTCTTAGATCACTACCAACATCGTAGGATCCAAAGGTGACCGCAATTCAAGAGGCAAAAGATGTAGACAAGTTTTCACTTGAGCAGCTAGTAGGATCACTCATGACCTATGAGCTCAACTTGAAACAGAAATCAATGGACTAGGATAAAAAGAAGAAGGGGATCGCTTTTAAATCAAATGTTCAAGAAGAATCCTCGATTGAAGAGTTCGATGATGATGAAGAAGAAGAAGGTGAAGAAGCCCTCCTTGCTCGGAATTTTAGAAGATTCATGAAGAGAAGGAAATTTTCCTACAAAAAGAAGTTTCAATCCAAGGAAAAGGGAAAGAAAAGGAAAATGAGAAAGAAAATGAAAAGGAGAAGGAAGTACCTATATGTTTCGAGTACAAGAAGCCCGGACACTACAAATTTGATTGTCCTCTCCTCAAAAAGTCAAGGAAGAAACTAAGGAAGGAAGCAATGATGGCCACATGGAGTGATAGCGAAGACTCCAGTTCAGAAGAAGAGCAGACCAAAATTGCAAATCTTTGCTTAATGGCACATCAGGACAATGAAGAGGTATGTTTCGACTCTGAAGTTGATTTTACTTTTGATGAGCTTAGAAGTGCTTTTGAAGAATTGATGCATGATTATAAGTTAGTATTATCTGAAAATAAGAAATTAAAAAAGTATGCTAATAGTTTCTCATTGAAAAATAATTTTTTACTTAATGATGTTAGTTCTTTGAAAACTAAGCTAGATGTTTTGGAAAAGAAGAACAATGCCCTAGCTATGGAAAATGAAGTTCTAAAAAGACCTAAACAAGTTATTTCTAACAATGATCTTTTAAAGAAAAACAAGGATTTGAAACTTTAAAATGAAAAATACAAAAATGAACTTGAAAGAATCAAACCTTTTGTTGATAAGTTTACCTTTAGTTCAGAAAAGCTGAATTTACTTTTAAATAATCAAAAAGCAGTTTTCAACAAGGCAGGTTTAGGATATAAACCTCAAAAGCAACAAAAGTATTTCAAAAACTTTTTTGTACCTGCATCATCCAGTATCACTTGTTTTACTTGCAAAAATTTAGGTCATAAATCATATCAATGCAATCTTAGAAAAATCATATCTTTTGGTAAAGTGTGGGTTCCAAAAGAAACCATTTTGAATGTAACCCGAAAGGACCCAAGTTAGCTTGGGTACCTAAAAACAAAGCTTGATCTTATTACAGGTGTGTCTTGCAACCAAGGAAAATAAACAAATTTGGTATCTAGATAGTGGTTGCTCAAGGCATATGACTGGAGATGTGAAGCAATTCACCTTTCTTGAAGCTTTGAATGGAGGGAGTGTGACCTTTGGTGATAATGGTAAAGGTAAAATCATTGGAATTGGTAAGGTTCACATAACTCCTTCTAATAATATTAGTA
The DNA here is from genome assembly GCA_021397845.1 of Areca catechu. NCBI lineage: Eukaryota > Viridiplantae > Streptophyta > Magnoliopsida > Arecales > Arecaceae > Areca > Areca catechu. Next base: position 145,008,872 of record CM038047.1, read on the forward strand.
ATGTACTTCTAGTAGATGGTTTAAAGCATAATCTCTTAAGTATTATTCAGTTTTGCGATAAAGATTTTCAAGTAGTTTTTAAATCATCATATTGCATGATTTCTAGTCCAGATTTAAATGGAGTACAATTCATTGGAAAAAGGCATGGAAATATCTATCTTGTAGATCTTGATGACCTATCTTTACCTACTGGAGAATGCCTTGTTGCAATGAATTCTACCAAAAAAGAGACTAATTGGTTATGGCATAGAAGGTTAGGACATGCTAGTATGTACCTTATTTCAAAACTTTGCAAAAAGAATTTAGTTAGAGATTTACCTAAAATCAGTTTTGAAAAAGATAGAATTTGTCAAGCATGTCAATTTAGAAAACAAGTCAAAACCTCTTTTAAACTAAAAGGATTTGTAACTCCTAGTAGACCACTTGAACTACTCCATATGGATCTCTTTGGATCAACTAGAACATCAAGTCTAGGAGGAAAGAGATATGGATTAGTTATTGTGGATGATTTCTCGAGATTTACTTGGATTTTCTTTTTAGCACAAAAAGATGAATCTTTTTCTGTATTCATAAAGTTTTATAGAAAAGTTTTAAATGAAAAAGGTGTTTCAGTCGTTAGTATTCGTAGTGATCTTGGAACCGAGTTTGAAAATCAAGATTTTGAAAACTTTTGTAATGAAAAAGGCATAGAACACAATTTCTCTGCACCTAGGACACCTCAACAGAATAGGATAGTAGAAAGAAAAAATTGCACTTTAGAAGAAATGACACACACTATGCTTTGTGAAAATAATTTGCCAAGATATTTTTAGGCTGAAGCTATAAATCCAGCCTGTTATGTTTTGAATCGAGTTTTGATAAGCCCTATTTTAAAGAAAACTCCATATGAGCTTTCGAACCAAAGAAAACCAACCTTGAAATATTTTCGAATTTTTGGTTGTAAGTGTTTTATTTTGAACAATGGAAAAGATCATCTAAGAAAGTTTGATGCCAAGTCTGATGAAGGTATCTTCTTAGGATACTCTACATCAAGCAGGGCATACAGAGTATTTAACAAACGAACTTTAGTTGTAGAAGAGCCAGTACATGTCGTATTTGAAGAATGTTTTAACAAGTCCTCGAGAAAAGAGGATACATTTGATGAATGTGCAGGTGCTGACAAACTTCAGAAGCTGACATTGGATGATCAAGCTCAACCAAATGAAGAGAATCAAGACAAAGGTGAGAAAGAAGATGACACTCCAGTGTATCATGATCTGCCTAAGGAGTGGAGGTATGCTCATGGATACCCTAAGGAATTAATCCTAGGAGATCCATCTAAAGGGATAAGAACTAGAGCTTCTATTAGAAATGAATGTGATTACATAGTTTTTGTATCTCAAGTAGAACCTAAATGTTTTGAAGAAGTTGAAAAAGACTCTAATTGAATCAATGTTATGCAAGAAGAACTAATACAATTTGACAGAAATAATATTTGGACACTTGTAAAAAGACCATCTAATATTTTTATTATTGGCACTAAATGGGTATTTAGGAATAAATTAGATGAAAATGGTGTTGTCATTAGAAATAAAGCTAGGCTAGTTGCTAAAGGCTACAATCAGGAGGAAGGGATTGACTTTGATGAAACTTTTGCTCCGGTTGCTAGACTTGAAGCAATTAGACTATTGTTAGCTTTTGAATGTTTCATGAACTTCAAATTATTTCAAATGGATGTTAAAAGTACCTTTTTAAATGGTTTTATAAATAAAAAAGTTTTTGTTGAACAACCATCCGGATTTGAAAATCATGCACATCCTGATCATGTTTTCAAATTGCACAAAGCACTGTATGGATTAACGCAAGCACCTAGAGCATGGTATGAAATGTTAAGCAAATTTCTTATTGAAAATGAATTTTCTAGAGGAAATATTGACAAAACACTATTTTTGAAAAGAAAAGATACTGATTTATTAGTAGTACAAATATATGTTGATGACATTATTTTCGGTGCTACTAATGAAATTCTTTGTCAAGAGTTTGATAAGCTTATGCAGGGTGAGTTTGAGATGAGCATGATGGGAGAACTCAACTTCTTTCTCGGACTCCAGATTAAGCAAACTTCAGATGGTATCTTCATCAACCAAGCTAAATACACAAGAAAAATTATCAAAAAGTTTGGGATGTAGACTACTAAGTCAATAGGTACGCCTATGAGCCCTTCATGTAAACTAGACAAAGATGAAAATGGTAAATCTGTAGATTAGAAATTATATAGAGGCATGATAGGCTGTTTACTGTATCTTACTGCTAGTAGACCATATATTATGTTCAGTGTTTGCATGTGTGCTATATATCAGTCTGAACCTAAGAAATCACATCTTATAGCTGTCAAGCGCATTATTAGATATCTGTCTGGTACTATTAGCATTGGTTTGTGGTATGTTAGAAATTCTTCTGCTGAATTAATTGGATATTCTGATGCAGACTTTGTTGGTTGTAGACTAGATAGAAAGAGTACTAGTGGAACTTGTCAATTTCTTGGGGTTAACTTAATCTCATGGTTTAGCAACAAACAAACTTCAGTTGCACTATCCATAGCTAAGGTTGAGTATATTGCAGCAGGAAGTTGTTGTGCTCAAATCTTGTGGATTAAGCAACAACTTGAAGACTTTGGAATCAAGTTGGCTAGAACTCCTATCAAATGTGATAATACTAGTGCTATTTGCTTGACTAAAAATCCTGTTCAACACACTAGGAGCAAGCACATTGAAATTAGGCATCACTTTATTAGAGATCATGTTGAGAACAATGATATTTTGCTTGAATTTAAATGTACTGAATTTCAATTAGATGATATTTTAACTAAACCTCTCTTGGAAGATCGATTCTGTATGATTAGAAAAGAGCTCGGGATCATCAATCTCTTTGATTAAATCTTTTCTACTAATTTGATTCAAATTAGATCTATTCAACCTTATTTTTGATAAATCATGATTAATCATTGATGATTTGACTCTAATTACATATTACTTCAATTGATTTTGATCATTCTGTGAAATTCTAAGTTTTTCAGTTTTTAAGTTGATGTGTCGACACATGCATGAGTCGACACATATCCAATGGGAAACTGAGATTTTAAGGGTTTTCGAACCGTTTTTCTCCCAAATTTCATTCTCCTAAGAGCTGACACCTTGATTCCAGGCAACCATACTGTTCATCCTCCCATTTCTTGGTTCTTAGCCATGGATTTCTTGGATTTGAAATCTTAGTAGCCATTTTTCTTGGAAATCCTTTTAGGTTTTAGCTCCTAAACCCTAGAAACTCCGTATTTCCACCAAAAACCTTGCCTAAACCTTGTTTATTCACAATATGTCCTCGCAAACAAGTTGTTCGCCGACCGCATCAGTCACAGCATGAAGAAGAGCGGAGAACAAAGGCACGACACGAGTCTAGGGCTCCAGATCTGCCAGCACGGTAGTTGTTTGCACCTTTTAGTCGGATGAGCTCCAAGACAGTGGTTGGAGGATACCGAGTGGACTTCTCTTTCTTGGACCAGCAGCATTTTCGGATAGGAGAGTGGATCCGACATGCTGGTTTGGCATCCTTCTGTTCGCTCAGCGAGAGATATTATCCCAAGCTGATGAGAGAGTTCTACGGATCACTTGTCCATGGATCTGATGGCTAGATTGCTCAGGTCAGGGGATGTGATATTCCCATTTCAGCAGAGATTTTGAGCAAGGTATGGGATATATACCCAAGACTGGATTAGTTAAGGACAGTCTGTTGGACAGAGTTAGTGGGCTTCGATGCATTTTTGAGTCTGATACCTTACCAGAGGGTGCCACTGTTCCTGCTTCGAGACTGTCAGCGGAGATGAGACTGTTACATCACATAGTCGCCTGGATCCTTTTACCGAAGACCAGTCGATTTGACTATATTGCCGAGCGAGAGTTGCTCGTGATGGTCTCCCTAATTCAGCGGACACCGATTTGTCTTCTTGTTCTGATGATCCATCAGATTACTGAGGTGGCATCTAGCCAGTGGCTCTGCTTGCCGTATGGCATGGGTTTGACAGTACTATTCAGAGAGTATGGAGTCAGCTTCCAGGATGAGCCCTATCGTACCTTGATCCATACCGATGTATATGACACCAGATCACTACATCGCATGGGTTATCATTTAGTCTGAGGCCAGTGGACATGCAGGACATCAGGACAGGCCGAGGATGTAGCTGACATTGATGAGGACACAGCAGAGGAGGAGCGGATTCTATCAGGTGAGGCTAGACCGAGAGAGACTCAGCCTGAGATGGCAGCATAGCCAGCTCAGTCAGATCCCTCTACATCTGCCCAGCCACAGTCATAGCCAGAGCAGAGGATACTCCTGGTGTTTCAGATACTCTAAAGGACAGAGTTAGACGCATAGAGATTGATGTTTTCATCATGAGACAACGTCTAGACATTTTCATTGTTTAGACGAGAGAGAGCCACAGAGGTCTTAGAGATGGTATTTCAGCTATCCTCTCAACACTGTCCAGATCATCTACGAGTGCTCCTGCTGCAGACACAGTTCCTACTTCTGATGATGTACCTGCTCCAGCACCATCTGATGACATTGCTGATACTGATACTGGTGCTGAGACTACTATTGGAGATTGAGTTGGAGATACTATTGCTGGAGATATTGATGGAGATGAGGTGATTGACTCCGACCAGTTTGATATTGATGATCTTATGTCAGAGCCAGTTGTGGAGGTGATGGATGACGTAGCTGCGAGACCTGTTGATCCATCCTTCTCACCTGCCCCGATACCTGACCCATCCTTTCCTTCCAGATCGATTGATCAGACTCCAGTTCCTATTCCTATTCCTATTCTTAGTCCTATTGTTGACCTACCTGTTACTGATTTACCTCTATTGATTCTCCTGACACTCATATACCTATCATTCAGTCACCCACACTTGATACATCTATTGTACATACACCGATACCTTCCATAGCTGATATTGTTATTCTTGATACGCCTGTATCATCAGCTGTTACACCTACTTTTGGTAGTCTTGTCCTTCATACTTCATCAGTCACTCGAGAGCTTGGGTTTTACACACCCGGCTTTCAGTATCTTGATTCTGGACCTACTTTTGATCGTACTCCTGCCCCAGCCGTTGCGAGATGATTCGCCCGATCAGTTCAGTTCCTGCGGAGGACGTAGCTTCTACTGCTTCATCCAGAGGTCGGACCTATATTCATCGCAGAGGACATGGACACTGTACCCCTCCTCAGCCGACCAGGATCAGACTTTGAGATATTCGACCACGATGGCCGCGAGCTTGATCTTCTTCTGATACCGGACCGATTGAGAACGATTCATCTTCTAATGACTCGATGGATGAGGATTAGGACATTGATGTATTTCTAGATAGTTTTATATTTCCAGATAGTTTACTTTCATGTTTACATATACTTTTATCATTGTTGTATACTTGTGTACTTGATGTACAAGTTCCTGACATATATGAAAAACTTTTTGATTACTCATTCCTATATCTTTGATAGACATGAATGCTATATCTTGAATTACATTCATGAATGTGCTTCTTAAAGAAAATATTCTGAAAATAACTGTATTCCTTTTATCTACCTTTTTAATGATTACAAAAAGGGGGAGTAGTTTAAGTATATGTGTTTAAGTATAAATGTGTCTAAGTATAAATGTGTTTATGTTTTTACTTCTCCAAACTAAAGGGGGAGTAACTTTTAATTTTTGAAAACCTGTTGTCGATGAAAATTTGATTTTCAAAATCCCTCTCTTAATGTTTTTGAAAAGTTTCTCACAAATTTTTGTTATAAATCATTAATTCAGGGGGAGCTTTGTTAATTGCTGAAACTTTCATTATAAAAGTATCATGATACATGTTATCAATGCATTTAAATAAATTTCAAAGTTATGTCAAAGCTCTGATACTCTCTATCCTTGAAACAAGCTCAAATTCCATTACTTGTGTTTTGAATGATTATATCTTTAAGTTGTGATTGATATACTTAATGATTTCAATATTGTGGATCTTGATCAATTCTCTTAAAGCTTTACTTTTAAAGCAATTTATACTTAAGGATTTTGTCATCATCAAAAAGGGGGAGATTGTTGACTCCACTAATTGATTTTGATGATAAGCAAAATAGTCAAGTATAATTTGAGGACTAATGATTTGCTTTAAGTGTGTTTTCAATGAAAGGATGGTCACAAAGTTTTGAAGAAGCCTAATTATGTTGAAGAACCAAGTTTGAATTGAATGATTGCACAAAACTAGACTTGGACACTCAAAGAGTTGGTTGAATGGATGACTAAGGTAAATGAAGACATGTTCCAGCACAAGTTCAGCAAATTTTGCACCTTTTTTGTTGATGTGTCAACTCAAGATGTCGACGCATGACTTGATGTGTCGACACATGAAGATGGTGTGTCGACTCAGACCGGCATGCAGCGAAATTTCAAATGACACAGATGATGTGTCGACACATGGACCTTATGTGTCGACTCAAAGTGTCAACACATGGATCAACACATCGCCTGAGAATTTCAAGCCACAGAACTTGTAGAAGTTGAAGGAACAGTTGATGTGTCGACACACGGACCAAATGTGTTGACTCGATGTGTCGACTCCACTGAGAATGTGTCGACTCAGCTGATTTTTTCCAGAGAATCTGAATGGAACATTTTGAACTTGTGTCAACTCAAGAAGAATATGTATTGACTTGATGTGTCGACACATGAAGAGAAAGTGTCGATACATGGAGTTCTGATAATAGTAACGGCTAGTTTTTTCAAGCGTAGAACTCTCCCAAATGCCCTCCAACGGCTAGTTTTTCAAGTATAATGGCTAGATTTCGATTTTGGAGACTTGGGAAGGTATATAAAGGTTATAAATCAAATCAAGACAACAACTATTCATTATATTGAATATCCTTAAAGAGTTTAAAGAGAAAAGAAGAGAGAAGAGCCTTAACTTCTTTTCATTCAAAGCTCAACCACTCTCAAGAAAGAAGGAAGCCTTCCAAGCATTCAAAGCTATCAAGTGCATTGAAGATCATTCAATCTTGGGCATTCAAAAGGCTTCAACAACAGCAAAGCAACACTACTTCGAGCTACATCGAATTATTTGCTTTTTATTGAAAGCTTACATTAGTTCTTTATTTCCACATCTTATATCTTGTAAAGGTTATTGGTTAGCCTATTGGAAAACCAAGTGAGGTTATTGGTAAGCCTTGAAAAACCAATTAGGTTGATGATTAGCACGCAAAATCACTAAGGATCTTGGTTAGCCCAGAAAACCAAGGGAAGTTTTTGGTTAGCCTTGTAAAAACCAATTAGGTTCTTGGTTAGCCCGTAAAACTAAGTGAGGTTGTGACTTGTGAGCCTTGTAAAAACAAGTCGGGTTTTGATTAGTGACCCCGGAAAACTAATCAGCTGTAATCATTGGATTATAATAAATTTCCAAGAAAATCTTGGGAAGTGGATGTAGGTGCATTGTTGGCACCGAACCACTATAGATTATTGTGTTTGTGATAGCTTGTTCTCTCCCTCCTTGCTCTTTACTTTATCGCTTATTGCTTAAATTTCCGCTGCACTTTTACATTAAAGCATTGCACTTTAAATTTTAGTATCTTATTGAATTGAATTGTATATCTTGTCTTGTGACGTTTGCTACTTGTTCTATCAAGCTTAGATTAAATTTTTTTTTTTGAGACCCAATTCACCCTCCCTCTTGGGTTGCTCTCTGGGCAACACCAAGATCTACTCTATTGTTCACCCTCTATCGCTGTGTGCAGCTGCTCATCACAAGTCCTCTATGCTCGCTGTTGCCCACCGTCACCATCAAACATCATCGAAGACCCACCAAGCACCGGTCGGCCACCATCTTTTCCCTTCTTCTTTGCCACTATTTCTCCCTGGCATCATTCCGCCTCCTTCACATCGCCTGCCATCGCTCTCCACCATCGTATGCCACCGTCCATCCACTCCGACAAGGATTGGAAAGCGGAATCCAATTGGGAGAAGGAGATCTAGGTTCAGCAAAAGTCCAAGCGGGACTCTGTTCGGTCGAAAGGGAAGGAGACCGGTCTTTGCATGGTTTCTGGCGTGATCAACCCATCAAACGACTGATCAACGACTGAGAATTCCTTATGCAATATCTTGCCGATCTTGGGCCCGATTGACTCCAAATTTGACCAGGAGAAAGCTCATAATGAGCTCTATAAAAGGTCGACCCCAGGAAGAAGTCCAAGCATCAGTTATTCCAGCAATTATTTTTTTTATTTTTTTAGATTATTATATTATGATTAGAAAAGAAAGAAATTTTGGAAGGAGATGCTGGTGGCAGTGATGCGTGGCTAGGCTCCTTCAACCTGAGATGAAGATGAAGCTTATAACTAGGTTCTATCTCTCTTTTTGTACTTAGTTTCCATGCAATAAAAATAATGTTCTTCCTTTTATCTATCTTTTGAGTTATTTTTCTGATTGAAGTTTTAATCTGGCATACATAGCTTACACCCTCTATCGACATGCTACGATCTCAAGATACAGTACGTGCCTCAAAGAGGTAGATCGTAGTAATGACAGATTAGACTCCTAAACTTGTACAATAATTAGATAGTTTATACTCTAAGAGGACGTATCGTGATCTCTGGATACGGCCCATGCCCAATAGGAGATATATTATTCTAACATTGATCCTGCAAGAATTATTAATATTGCACATAAAGAAAAGAAGATAAAACCTGTTTGCATAGTGGATTCGGATTCCTAGGTTACTTCTTTTGCTAACTAATTTAATTAAGTAATTAGTTGTTATCTTTTAACAATTATTATTCTTTATTTAATCTTCATAAATAATTTTCTTTTACTTTTCTTTTCTGTGAAATAATTATCCTTGGTCCTCGAGGATACGATCCCGACTCACCACTAGCTATAGTAGTAAGTTAGGTTTATTTTTGACCGCCTACGATAGTGACCAAATTTTGACACCATTATCGGGGATCTAGGCATGATTATTTCATGAAAACAAATAATTTTTTTGTATATATTTAATGCTCTCTTTAGTCCATTATTTTTTAAATTAGATTTTCTTATTTCCTTCTTAACATAAAAGATTTTTTTTCTCTTTACAAATCCACTTTTAACCTAATCAACTTTTTCTTTTAATTAACTTACCTTAAATAACCCATTAAAAAACCCTAAGACACCCTTCTATAAAACATAATTAATTTAAGAAAATAAATAATAAACTTTAAAAGATTTCTTAACTTGTTTGGACACCTTGTTTGACTTGTATTGCATTTTCATAAAATATTTTAAGGGCATAACCCCTAAACAATATAAGGTGGGGATTTCATCACTCATCCTTGGCCCACAAACCACTACCCTGCATATTGCATAACCTAAGCCTTAAATTAAAATTAATTAGACTTTGGCCCCTAAGGATTTTCAAGCTCATTAGGTCAAGAGATCCTGAGAGTTGGACTAGCTCAGTATTACCTGGTTCACTGGTGTCTAGGAAAGGGGTTCAAGGATGATGTAGCCCTGAAGGAAGGTGGTTCTTTAAATGGTTCCATTGTTTGACTTGGCCAATTTATTTGGTGTCTAAGGAAAGCAATGGGGGCACCCCCATCGACCTTACCTTTACTTAGCTAGTGGCTAATTAGAATTTGACTATGAAGACTCAAAGGAAACCTTGACAGTTAAGAGCTGTCTAGATATAGGGTAACCCTAGGATATAGAGTCCATTGCTTGATAACTTATTTTTTCAAATAGAAATTTTAACCTTATCAAACTACCCACCTCTACCATCTCTAGATTTAGGACTCCCTAGGCTCTCACCCTTAGACTTCTCTTTCTTTCTTCCTTCTTCTTCTCCCCTCTTTCTCCAAAAAAAAAAAAGTTAATAAACATCAAAAAAAATTTCTTGCTAGGACAAAGGACGGTTGGTCAGATTCAATCTAAACCATATACGATTAAAAGGTCATGGATCCTATTGAACAACCAAAGAGCTTAATGGAATATTATTTTCCTGATCTCAATGAATGACCTTGAACCCTACAAGAATATTGGGACAATATTGAGGGTGACTGACCATTTAAAATGAGAGCCAAAGCTAATAATTATATGAATCAACCACAACATATTGATATGCATCCAAAATTCATGAGATTCGAAGATGCATATAATCATCTAAGGAAACTTGTAGGAACTAAAATAGCATCATTGATCCATAGGAGGTCTTAGAATGTAGAGGATATACCCAATTTCATCATGTGCCGGCACCCATGTGCACGGCATGTGACGCACCAGACCATGTTGTAAAGAGATGTCCTTACTTGATGCACCTAACCCAACATGGGTTTACATAAGGGAGTATGCCCCAACCTATAACATAGGATGGGATCATCACCCCAATTCTATGTGGTCACAAGATGCAATACTAGGAACCCATGATTTTTATCAGCCTTATCTAGGCCTAACCAAGTACTTGATCATCAACCAAGCTTAGATCATGAGAAGGAACCCAGCCCTCTAGAAAAAGTCCTAGAAGCTATGGCTAAAGCCTGTGCTGACCTTGAAGCTACAATTAAGAGCATTAAGGCTATCTTTAATAGTTTTAGGCAAACCACGGGCCAATGTATAATCATTAGGTTGGGTCTTTACAGATTAAGTGGTATTAGAGCTTAGATTTAAGGTCACAATCACTTAAGTAGAGAGTGGGGTAGAACTTAGGGTTTTGAAATAATTATTGACACTAAAAGTTTAATTAATTTTTTTTGATAGTTATATGTTATAGTTCCTAGGATTTTGCTAAGGCTAAGTACAGAAGGCTTGCACAAATAAAATTTGAGCTAAGTTTCCAAACCTTAAATTTTGGAAGAATGTCATCAAGGCTAGACAATAGATATATGGATGTATATTTTAAGTAGTATAAATATGTTGTATTATATTGTATTAGCATTTGATTTTTTTTGGAAATATGATTTTAATATAATTGTAAAATGTTATATAAATTTTGAATTTGTTAAAACTTATTTTAGATTTTAAAAAAAATATTGATGCCCTATTGATAATCCAAAAAGGAGGTGAATTGGATTTTCAAAAATTAAAATATATATGCGCCTTTCAAAACTCAAATGATGTGTGAGCCAAGTGTTGTGTCAAGTGAAGTATGCAAATATTGAAATTTAAATGAGAGAGAGATAACCATACATAAACACAATAACATTTATAGTGGTTCGGAGCAATCCTAGCTCTTATATCCACTATTTAAGGATCTCTTGAGATTTTCATTATATTCTCGTAAGAATACAGCCAGTTTATTTTCTCCCGGGGTCAAAAACCAAAACCCTAATATAATCATTTATTTTTAGGTCTCATAAACAATCCAATTAATTTTCTAAGATCAACCAATCAATAATTTAAACTCAATCACATGTTTCAGCTCTTTGCTGAAATGAACAACTACATAAAAATAGGGAAAACAAAGTAGCTACACAAACTCTCAAAAGAGTGGAAGGTTGCCGATAAAGCTCCTCTTTAAGACTCTTCAAGTTTTCAATGATTGATCTTCAAAGCTCATTAAGATGCTTACTTAATGCTTCAAGAGTGTTGGTTGGAAGAAGTTAAGAGCTTTTAAGTTTTCAAGTGACTTCTCACTTATTTCTAATGATTGGGAAGAATATTTTCAAAGAATGTTGGCCTTTAACTTTGAATCTAAGCATTTGTACTTCTCCAAGTATTTTCTTATTAGTTCTTAGTCTTGTCTGGCTATTTCTAGCTATTGAGAGATAAAAAATAGTCATTAGAAGTCTTGAAAACTGAAATCTAGAAGTTCTAGAACTAGCCATTATTGTAGCAGCTCAAGGGCTGTGAGTTGGCTAATTTGCTACAAGTCAGCTCATCTGCTACGAGTCAGCCTATTTATAGTATTCTCAGAAAATATGCTCTCTATCTCTCTGAGAGAGCTAACTCTGCTACTAGTTGGCTCTTCTGAACTATGTCCAAAAAGCCACATTTCTATCATATCTAAGAAAGAATGCTCATTTAAAGGAGTTAGCTCTTTTATTTTGACTTGAAAAATGTAGTTTTCTACTTGTCTGAGAGAATCAACTCGAATCCTAGAGTTGACTCATTTATAGTGCCAGACTAGCATGCCATGCCAGCATACCATGCATGCCATGACAGCATGCTGGGGTCAGCTCTTCACAGAGAAGTCGCCTCTTTCTGTCCAGTTTTATATTTTACATGGGATTCAATACATTCAGGCTTTCAAGACTTCCTAATGACTTCTAAACAGTTTCATAGGCTCCCTAAGATATAAATGAACTTTTCTAACTTTCTTAAACATGTCTAACAACAAAATTGAAGTCACTTTTCTTCCATAGACTCTTAAAGTATTAAAAGGATTTTTAATGAATACATACAAGTTTACAATGGTCTTAGTAATTTCACTGATCATCCTAATGGCTTAAAAATCATTCCAATTATTTAGAAGGGTTTTCAATTGAAGGTTGCCCAAAGGAAAGTTCTTTATAAAAACATTCTCAACCATTTAAAATTGTTAGTATATTATTCATGCTCCAATTTTTGTAATCATCAAAATTATTCCTAGAGTCAACAATCTCCTTCTTTTTGATGATGACAAAATACCTGGCATGGAGATTTTAAACTTTCAATATAAGAAAAGGTATCAGAGCTTTATATGTATACATGTATAGAAGCTTTACAGTATAAGGTATTAGAGTTATAAAGGTATCAAAGTATCAAAGTATTAGAGTGCTCGTTATGAATAATGTATCAAGGCAAATTTTTCATAGAGAGTACTAGAACTTTGAAATTTACAAAAATTAGAGTTCATAAGCGATGTACTAGTAGTGTATCGCAATAAATTGAGTTTGTTTCAAATCATAATAGAGCTTATAAGTTAGTATTAGAATTCATAATAGAATGTATCAGAGTTAAATGAAATTATATCAGAACTAAAAGAACAAGTATCAGATTTGTATAAATATGTATTAGAGCTTTAATTGAGAAGTGTATCAGAGCTTGTAATAGTTGACAAATTGTATCGGAGCTTCTAAAAGATTGTATCAAAGTTGCTGAACATTACTCCCCTTTAATTTTTACTCTCATACTACTCTACTTGCTTTCATATTTGATACCATTCTCCCTTTTTAAGTTTTAAAGTTTTAATCTAATATCTATCTACTCCCCTTTTTTATCATTAGCAAAGAGGGTAAAGCAAGTTGCATATGAGGTATAGTTAGATAGCATTAGCACAAAAGTATAATTTAACACATATCATTTTAGAGAACGTATAATATATTATTCAAAATATTTCACTGGTACAAAATTTGATACACTCTAAGTATCAAAGATAGGATACATTATGAAGTACACAAAATGTACACTATAATAAAAATATAGATATGATACTACATCAAAATACATATATCCTAATGTTTAATCACTGTCGCTCTCCTCCGAAATGTTGACAGTGAAAGATGCATAAGTCCTAGAAGGGCGAATAGGAGGGAAAGAACTATTAGAATTGTAGGTCATCAAAGCTAGTCCAACCTAGGTGCAGGAGGGAAGCCTATGCTAGGTCTCAAAATAGCACTAAAGGGTAGCCTAGGTATAGGTGAAGGCTGTGGTGCTGGCATGGGTGATGGCTAAGATGCTAGTTTTGGTGTCTGGCTAGAGGATGGTTTGAAGGATGATCTAGATCCTATAAATCCAAGTAGAACACTCTCTAGTTTAGAATCAATCTGGTGTATCCCCTATTGGATGGATGTAGTGCTCTCGGCTTGCTCCCTCATAAAGTGATTTGCATGTCCTCTCATCCTCTGAAATCTATCCATAAGTCAACCAAGTCAGACTGATACTTTGCTCGAGTCCTCTGGCCCTACTTTACTACCTCCATATGAATAGTGAGCTCCCTCAGATCTCCTCTAAGCTCTTGATAGCTTCTGGAGACACTCTAATGAATCTAAGTGAACTCATGTCCCAGATCTCCTATCTTGGAGCTAACTTTCCTTATGAGGGCCTCAAATAACTAAGAGAACTACTCTAGTACAATCCTAGTGAAAGTAGCAGAGGGTGGTACGATGGTTCCATAGGTGTAGGTGCAGGAGGTGGAGTCCTCGGACTATCCGGTCGTGCAGAAGTGGAAGGTAGAGCATATGGTGCCGAATTGAAAGGTGCAGCAATGTCATCTGAATATCCTCCTCCTCAGTAGCATGCTCCTCCTCATCTCCATCATCATCATCAGCAGTAGCAACATCAAAATCCTTATTAGATGAATCTAATCTAGGCAGCCTCTATCTAGAAAGTCTCTTAACCTATCTATCATCTATCTTTTGATAGCCCATATATTATAGAGATCTTTCATTATATCTATTAGTATGTAGAAGCCATCTAGCATCCTCTCCAGTGCAATCCATATCAAACTCCTCAAAAATCAAGGTAAATACCATATCATAGGGCAGACAAGCTCTGCTATTCCTGGCTGCCTCCCTGACCTAACTCAATATCAAAAATGGTAAATTAATGGGTTCACCTTTATCCATGTAACACATAAAGGTAATATATTTCTTTGTTATCCAATCAAATCTACCCGTCTTTGAAAAAAATATTCTACTATCCATATTATATAATAATCTTATTTCTACTAATAATTAATTGGCCTGTAAATTCTTTACAACTCTTACATCCCTTCTTTTTAAAACTACTCTCAGTCCTTCAATCTTCCTGTCCAAATGTAAATGACATTTCCCTTCTTTTGGTACCTCCAATAGATTACTTAATTAGCTTCATCCACAATAATTAATTGACCCTTAATAGTAGATTCAATGTAGGAAGACCCCAATCTTAGTTTTTTGAAGAAACTATGGATAAGAGTAGGGTAAATTGGTATCTCCAGTGAGCAAAACCTCACCCAACCTTAAGCATGAATCCACTCTCTAATCTAAAAGTGCTCTTGCTCCAAAATCTCAAACAACACCTTGCACCCAATTGTAACTGGTCGGTTGGCCATGAAGATTTGAGGAGGGGGTCGAACTGTGGATCCACAAGGATTGAAGCATCATTTCTCCTCTTAGACCGATGCTCGATCAAAGATGAAGTCGTAGTTCTCCTTCTCTTATAAGCAACCATCTTCTTGGATCCCATGGTGTTTGGATTTACATGGATTAGGGTCAAGATGTGGTCCCTAGGGCATAGAATAGTGAAGGATAGTGGAAAGGGGAAGGAACAAGTCATTTGAATAGTCAAAAGGTAAAGTTGGAAAGATTTGTGTAGGGGTTTGAAAATAAGTTTCTGACTATTCGAGTCAGCTCGTGCTAGGGTTAGAACTGGGCCGGGCTGGCCTGATGCACTTCGGGCTAGGTCCTAGATAGATCGAGTCGGGCTTCAGGCCTCATACTAAAGCCCATTCAATTTTTGGGCCAGGCTTGGGTCCAGCTTGGCCCTGACCAAACCCGACCCGAGCCCAAGACTTTATATTTTCTCTCTAACTCTCTTCCATTTAGGTTTAGGCTCTCCAGTTCTCTCTCTCATTTATAGCTTGATGCCCTTGCCACTCGGTTCCCCTTATCCCAACCCTGGTGGTGCCCGTATCTTGCACCACTCACATGCTCTACACCAACCCCCCGGCTATGATGGCACCCACATCTCGTGCCCCCTGGCTTGGCAATACCTTGCTACCCCTTGGCTCTGATCTTGCCCCTGTCTCAGCAAGACCTTGCCGCCCCTAGCTCTGATCTCCCTCTCTCAACCCCGGTGCCCACACCTAATGCCCCTGCTCCGCATTATGACCTCATGGCCCCTCCAGCTTCTATCTCTCTCCCCTAGCCCTGGCACCCACATCCGATGCCCCCTGCCCCTTGTGTGACCTCATGACCCCCCTAGCTTTTATCTCCTTTTCCTAGCCTTCGTGCCCGCACCCAATGCCTCTTGCCCCCCAGGACCACACGGTACCCCTCAGCTCCGATCTCCCTCCCCTAGTCTCGATGCCCGCACCTGACGCCCCCTACCCTCCTGTGCGACCTTGCATCCCCTGGCTCCGATTTCCCTCTTGTAGTCCCAGTGCCTGCACCCAACACCCCTTAGTTGCTCCGGCCAATAATTTTTTCTCAGTCAGTAAGGTTTTTATTTGGGCCATGTTTGATTCTGGCTGACCTAATGGGACTCGAGCCAGGCTTGGTCCTGATGTTTTTAACATATTTCAAGCTTAAGCTTGGCTCAAAGCTCAAAACTTTTTTTTAGGCTCGATTCTAGTAGGGGTGTGGTTCGGCCCAATTCCAGCACTAACTTGTGTAGATGAATGTAGGTACGAGTTGGCTCATTTTAAGGTTCAAAAAGGTTAGAAATTGATTTGCAAGGAATTTAGACAATAAAATGAGGTTGGATAGGCTCCAGATGAAGAAAATTGGCTTTGGAGAATTTTCACTAATTTTGGTGAATTCCTTAATAACATACCTAAAATGAGTCACAAAACCC
Organism: Areca catechu; assembly: GCA_021397845.1. Taxonomy (NCBI): domain Eukaryota; kingdom Viridiplantae; phylum Streptophyta; class Magnoliopsida; order Arecales; family Arecaceae; genus Areca; species Areca catechu. The sequence continues at coordinate 145,025,394 of CM038047.1, forward strand.
TAATTCATCTCTAATCCTGAAAAATCTATCTTCACTAAATGGTTTGGTGAATATGTGTACTAATTGCTTATTAGTACTAACAAATTTTATCTCAATATCATAATTTTATATATAATCTGTTGCCCAGTGATGAAGCAACCCAAGAAGGGGGGTGAATTGGGTTTTATAAAATTATTTGCAATAATTTAAGATGAACTAAACAAGTATGTGCTAATTCAAATCAAGTCTTATGTTTTGCCAAAGTGTTTGTGTACTTAATAAAAATATGCAATAGAATTAACAAAGTAAATGCAAGAGTAAATAAGTAATAAATAAGAGCAATCACAAATACAATAATATATAGTAGTTCGGTGCACTCCAAGGCACCTACATCCACTCCCCAAGTTTTTCTTGGATATTTCATTATAATCACCAAGATTACAGTCGATTAGTTTTCCGGGCTCACTAATCCAACCCAACTTGTTTTCACCAGGCTCACAAGTCAAAACCCTTGGTTTTCTAACTTAGGCTAACCAACAATCTCTGATGGTTTTATGGGCTCATCAACAACCTATGTTAGTTTTACGGGATCACCAACAATCTATGTTGGTTTTACATAAAGGCTAACCAACAATCTCTTTGGTTTTTCAAGGCTCACCAAAAACCTTGATACAACAATGTAAGAATGAAAGTAAAGAATACAATAAAGCTTTCTAAAATAAAGCAAGTATCTCTTTGAAACCCTTGGATGATATGGACGAAGCTTATCTTTAATTTGTTGAAGCCTTTGAATGAAGCTTGATGTTGTGGACTTGGATCAACTCTCTTATCTTTGGAAGCTTGAAGGCTTGAACCACTTAACTATTGAATCCTTGAAGGATATTCAATGATCTCACCAAAGGATTGCTTTTTCATTTGATTTTTGGTGTTTATATAGCTCTCCAAATCATAGATGACCGTTTATGATCGTTGGAGATGAAAAACTAGCCGTTTGAAGCAAGTTTGGGAAGTTTTGTAGTTTTAAAAAAACTATCCATTGCTCCAAGTATCGACACTTGAATTTTTTCATGAGTTGACCTGTGAGTCGATACTTGGGTTGACACTTCTATGAGTCGATACTTAGGTCGACCTTGAGCCAGCTCAAGGCAAAAATTCTGGATTAACATAGTTCTGTATTTTTCTTGTCTCAAGCCTTGAGTCGATACTTTGACATCTTCATGAGTCGATACTTGAGTGTGCCGGTACTGAAACTTGCTGAAACTTCTCCAAAATCAAACTTTAAGTCCTTCCAAGTCTTTCTTATATTTCAAAGTTCTTATAATTTGAAATTCTATAAATTTGAAGGATTTCTTCAACTGAAATACAAGCATTTTGTTCTTTCAACTAATATGAATACTTAATCTGATAAATACACTAAAATATATAATTAGTAATCATATATACTTAAGTATTTTGTCAATCATCAAAATCAAGACCAGAGTCAATACAATTCCCAATAAAATGATGTCTAATCTCTACGTATTTAGTCCTTAAGTGTTCAATAAGATTTTTAGTTAAGTTAATTGCATTGGTATTATCACATCTGATAGAAATTTTAGTTTGCTTAATACCAAAATCTTTTAGTTATTGCTTAATTCAAAGTACTTGAGTACAATAATTCCTTGCAACTATATATTCTATCTTAGTAGTTAATACAACTATAGAGTTTTATTTCTAACTGTACCATGAGAGTAAGTTCAATCCTAGAAATTGGCATATTTTACTAGTGCTCTTTCTATCAATTTTATATCCACCAAAATTAGCATTAGAGTAACTAATTAAGTATATTGATGATTGCTTAGAGTACTATAATCCTAGATTAGATATTCCTTTAGAATATTTTATGATTCTTTTAATAGAAGTATATGTGGTTCTTTTATATTAGATTGAAGTCTAGTACATATACATATACTAAATAATATCTTGGGCCTACTAGTAGTTAAGTATAGCAAGGATTTTATCATATATTGATATAGCTTTTAATCAATGCTATTTCCTTCTTCATCTTTGTCAAGCCCGCAGGTTGGGCTCATTGATGTATCGATTTCTTTTATGAATTCCATTCCAAATTTCTTTAATAGTTCTTTAATGTACTTGGTTTGGTTGATGAAAGTTCTTTCCTTCATTTATTTGATTTGAAGTTTAAGAAAGAATGATAGCTTACCCATCATACTCATTTCAAATTCATCCTACATAAGCTTAGCAAATTCTTGGCAAAAATCTTCATTAGTTATACCAAAAATGATATCATCCACATAAATCTATACAACTAACATTTCTTCATTTATTTCTTTTAATAAAAAGAGTAGCGTCTACACTTCCTTCAGAAAAATCATTTTTGAGCAAAAAATTACTCAATCTTTCATACCATTCTCTAGGTGCTTGTTTTAAGCCATATAAAGTTTTGTTCAATTTGAAAACATGATTAAAAAAATTATAACTTTCAAATTTAGGAAGTTGCTCTACAAAAACTTCTTCACATTCATTTAAAATAATTTGAAGTTCATGTAATAAGTAAATGCAAGTAAAAGTCTTATAGCCTCTAATCTTATTATGGGTACATATGTTTCATCAAAATCTATTCTCTTTTCTTGATTATATCTTTTGGCCATTAATCTAGCCTTGCTTCAACTACATTACCTTTTTTATCTAATTCATTTCTAAATATCCATTTGGTACCTATAACCGGATGTTCTTTAGGTCTACTAACTAAGGTCCAAACTTTGTTTTCTTTAAAATTAGTTCAACTCCTCTTGTATAGCTATCATCCAATCTGTATCTTTTTAGCTTTCTCTATGCAATTGAGTTCAATTTAAGAAATAAAGCCAAGGTAATCAAAAGTATCTCTATATGAAGACCTACTCCTAATATCTTGTAAGAGATCACCTATGTTAAGTTCTTAGGATGGTGATATACATACCTCTATTTCTTAGACAAGTCACCATGCTCTTTGCTTATCTCTTCATTTTTTCTTCATTTTGTTTGTCTTTCAAGCTCAAATCCTTCTTTCATTTATTAATAGTACTTGCATATCATTAGTGCACTCTTCTTTTCTTGAATGTGAGAGATGAGATTCATCAAATATTACATGAATAGATTTTTCAAGAGTTAAAGATCTTTTATTGAAAATTGTATGAGCTTTACTTGAAATAGAATAACTAAGAAAGATACCTTCATCTAATTTTATATCAAATTTACCAAGGTTAATTTTTTCTTTGTTTAAAATAAAATATTTGCAACCAAAGACTTGGAAATAACTCTTATTAGGTTTTTGATAATTCCAAAGTTTATAGAGAGTTTTCTTTAATATGGGTCTAATGAGAACACAGTTTAAAATATAATATGTAGTCTTCATAGCATTAGCTAAAAAATATTTTTGAAAAACTACCTTCACATAATATTATTCAAGCGATCTCTTTTAATGTCTGTTCTTTCTCTCTACAAGACTATTTTGTCATGGAGTCCTTGGAGCTGAGAATTGTAATCAATGCCATGTTCATTATAAAATTCTTCAAAATTTTGATTTTCAAATTCTGCTCTGTAATCACTTTTAATTAAGATAATTAAAAGATTTTTTTGATTTGAGATTCTTCTATGAAATTTTTAAAAATAGCAAATGCTTCATCTTTATATACCAAAAATGGTATCTAAGTGAATCTTGAAAAATTATCTATTATCACAAGTCCATATTTCTTTCTATTTAGGCTTATAGTCTTGGTTGGTCCAAATAAATCCATGTAAAGTAATTATAGTGGTATTGATATTGAAAAATATTTTTGGATTTAAAACTCTTCCTAGTTTGTTTATTGAATTGACAAGCATCACATATATGATAATTCTCAAAATTTAATTTTGATAAACCTTTAAATAAATCTTTTGAAATCAATTTAAATAATGTATGCATGCTAGCATGTCCTAATCTTCTATACTAAAGCCAACTAGTTTTGTTGATCTTAGTATTCATGGCCACTAGACTTGTATTATTTTTCATGGCTAGATTATTCAAATCTGCCATGTATATGTTTCTAACTCTGTGTTCTACAAACTTGATGCTTATATCAAAAGAACTAGAAACTATGCATATTGAAGATTCAAACATAATCTTGAAGCCTTTATCATATAACTGACTAAACTTAAAAGATTATGTTTCCAGTTATCTACTAGCAATACATTTTTAACATAAGTAGAAGGGATGATTTTAACTTTTCAAATACTAATGATTCTTCTTTTATCATTATCATCAAAAATTACAACACCTCTTTCTTTCATCTCTAGGATGCATAATTATTCCTTATCACCTATCATATATCTTAAACAACTACAATCCAAGTACTATCTTCTTTTAGATCTTTGGACTGGAAGACATTTTTAAAAAATAAATCAAGTAATTTTTTTAGATATCCAAACTTTCTTGGATCCTTTGGGGTTAGTAACTATGATTCTTTTAGGAATCCAAACATTCTTACTTTTGTTCCCTTTCTTTCTTCTTAAATTGTACTCATAGGCTTTGTGACAAATTCCTTTATAATAAAAATACACAATATTTGATTTTTGCAATGTATTAGGTGCTGAAAAGATGGTTAGAGAAAATCTATTTTTGAAGCTTGAATTATAACCAATTTCAACTCTATCATGTGATCCCTTTAGTTTCTAAGGATTAACTCAAGTTTATTAGAACTTAAGGTTAGCTTATCAACCAAAGGTTTGAGTTTTTGAACATCTATTTGATGATTTTCATTCTTTTGTTTTAACACTTTAAGTTTCTCAAAACTTTCATTCTTTTCCTTTTCTAAGACTTTATTTCTTTGAAGTATATCATTTAGCTCATTTTTCAATGCATCATTTTTCTTTATGCATTCATCTTTGTCTTTTTATAAATCCTTATTAGCTTGCTTTAATACTTTGTTCTTTATAGCTAGCATTTTAAATTTAGCTAGTAAATCATAGAAAGCAGAATGGAGCTCATCAAATGTAAACTCAAAATTCAGTTCAGTACATACCTCATCTTCCAAAGCCATTAAGCATAGATAGGCTGATTTTATTTGCTCTTCTTCTTCATTGGAGCTTGATTCATTGTTATTGCTCCACTTAGCAACCATGGCCTTCTTCTTCTTACACTTATTGTAGGCTTTTTTTAGATTTGGATAATTAGATCAATAATACCCAAGTTTCTTGCACTCATAATATATGGGCTATTGTCTTTGTCCTTTTTCTTTTCTTTTTTCTTGCTTAGCTCCTTCTTAGCCAAGTGTCTTCTCCTATATTTTGATCTGCCTTTGTCCATGAAATTTCTAAATTATCTCATTACATGGGCCATGTCCTCATCTCCTTATTTTTCTTTGGATAAGAGACTTTCTTCTTCTTCTTCTTTTTTCTCTTCAGCCATTACTTTGAGAGCTATTATTTTCTTCTTTCTTCCTTTTTCTTTACTATGATACTTTATGTTCAATTCATGGGTCATTAGAGATCCAAGAAGCTCTTCTAAAGGTAAGTTATCGAGGTTCTTTACTTCCTAAATTGTAGTGACATTTTCATCCTACTTGTTTGGCAATGATCTGAGAATCTTTTCTACTAAATCACTATTGGAGTATGTCCTACCAAGACTTTTAAGATTGTTAATAATATTAGTAAATTTTATGAATATTTTAGAAATGATCTCAATGGGTTCCATTTTAAATAACTCATAATTGTGCATAAGCAAGTTTATTTTAGAATTCTTGACTTGGTTAGTGCCTTCATGTCTAAGTTAAAGTTTATCTTAAATTTTCTTTGTTGAATTGTAAGTAAAAAAAATCTGGTCGAATTCAATGGAGTCTAGTAAAAGGATCATAGTTTTTATATTTAGCTCATCCATTTTCATGTCATGATCATTCCATTCATCTTCTAATTTTGGGATGTCAATACCATCAAATTTTTTTGTGGGTGTGTGAGGGTCTTTAATAATAACTCTCCATAATTAAAAATCTATAGCTTGAATATAAATCCTCATTGTAGCTTTCCAGTATGTATAATTGGTGCGATTGAACAGTGGACGTCTATTACTAGATTGTCCTTTGACTGGTGAAGTGCTTATAGGGGTTGCTGTAAGGAAACATTGTGTAGGCAATAGTGATGCAACTTTAAAATTTTTTTAACCTTGCATCGTACTGGAAAACTAGATTAATCATATTAATCAACATATAATATTAGAACATTTCTAATATAGGCCTATAAATAGGATCATGATGAATATTAACATGTAAATGAAAGACAATACAAGCACACAAAGTTGTACATCATATAGAATCATTCTATGTTCGATGCACATACCAAAGAACACTTCTTTAAAAAACTCACCAAGAGCCTTACCTTTAATCCGATGAGATACTTGCAGGGTTGAAAAAAAGCTCACCAAAGAAGATAATCGCTCTGGAAGCCACACACATGTCTAGCCTCTACAAGTAATCTACACCGGAGTTCTTCCTTGACCTTCTTCCTTTGAAGTGCTAGCTTCGCCAAAAAAAACTGGCTTATGGACTCTTCTTCTTCTTTGTGACACTTCTGGAGATGAAGAAGCACTATGAAAAATGTAGGAAGTGCACTCAAGAACCCTTCCCAAGACACTCTTCCCAAGCCTAGAATACTAGGCAGCACACACCCAAACCCAAATCTTTCTTCCCCATACAAAGGTTTCAAGCTTTCTTCTTTTTTTTTTTCTTTTTCCTCTCCTTTTTAAAGACTTTCCAGCAAATAAACTTCAGAAATCACTCACCTTCACATCCTCATTAAGCCCCCATATGTAGGTAAGTGGGGGGAGAAGAAAAGGGGAGAGTTTCATAAGTTATGGGGGGGTTACAAAACATTCAAGCCATGGGAGTTACATCCTTTTAAATTCAACCTAAATTATGAATTTAAAACTTAAATCAAAATTTGAATTCATAATTCAAACTTAAATTTAAAATGGAATGTAATAATTCAGCCCAATCACATTGGACCTAAATCGAGCCCAAACCGAATCACATTCAGTTTGACCTAAATTAGATTACTCAATCAAATTGAGTTAATCAAGCAATCACATTGCCACTAACCCTCCATATGATTACCAACATTTAGTAATTATAACCTTTATCATAATATTTATAACATGATGTGTCAACATTTGACAAATTATCAAATCCCTATAACTGAGTTGACTCATAACTTTAGTCGACTCCGAAATGTAAATGGACAATCAAATTGTCCAAAGAGTCCAAAAATGATTCCTAATCGTTCAATAGCCATTAGGTCAATCAGAAATCCCTATGGTGTGTGACCCCATAGGTTTGAACACTAAACTGGTAGTACAGAACACTTCTAGTGCCAGCCAAAGTCGCCATCTAGCAATGACACCCGGCGTCCAGATAGGTCAAAGGTTGCAGAGCAACTATCAATAACCAAATGGATATGATAATCATATAATACATTCCTTTAACCCTCAATGCTTCGGATGACTTAGGGTTTAACTACGCAACCGTAGAATAGTCCATCACAATATATCTCAAACTCAGAATCCCTGTAACTGCTTACAAGGACTACCCTGGCCAAGGTTTTACTCAATTAAGACATGATGAGTCATTCACTCCAAACTCTTTTAGAGGGATTAATTCCATCTTGATCCAACCACTACTATACAAGTACTTTATTGTACTAGCAACCTTTCATTACCGGATTAGAAATCTGAGTAGTTCGGTACCTAAGCACAGTGAGTTGCTTGCAAGCTACCATGGTGATCTCAAGTCAGAGGAATACTTATATTCATATCCTAATACGAACTACTCTTTAGCAGAAAGAATGTTCTATAGATGGGTCACGTCATGTGAAGTGTCATATACAATACCTGTATGCCATACCAGTATCTCTACACTCCTTGGTTAAGAGGATAACCAATGACTATGATATACATTGACCTACACTTGATACACTATCATCCTGTGATAATGTATCATTTGGTCACAAACGAATTTAAGGACTAGATGATATATCCTCTCTATATCACATCAAAGTAGTCCTAAGGACTTCATCATACAATAGTTCATTACAGGAAGATGGAAAATATGATGAACAGCCAGAACAAACATTTTATTCAATATATTCATATACAGTTACAACAATAGCTCAACTATCTACAAGCTAGACAATTGGCTTTGGGATACATTTTTCAACAACTCCCACTTAGACTAAAGCCAATCAAAACAGAATCGTATTCTCATCTTCCATTTATGATCGTGGAACTCTTGATCTCCAATGGCTTTAGTGAAGGGGTTGGCCAAATTCTCCTTCCCATAGATTTTCATAAGTTTGATGTCACCTCATTCCATGATCTCTCATATAAGGTGGTAGCGATGTAGAATGTGCTTAGTATGCTGAAGGGACTTTGGCTCTTTGGCTTAAGCAATGGCTCTAGTGCTATCATAATACATCGGAATAAAACCATTCAGTGAAGGTGCCACTCCTAGCGTGCCTAGGAACTTCTACAACCACACAGCCTTCTTTGTGGCATCTGATGTTGCAATGTACTCTGCTTCGCATATTGAGTCTGCCACTGTATATTGCTTGAGACTTTTTCAGCAGATAGTTCCTCCATTCAGGGTAAACACAAATCCGGATACACTCTTGCTGTCATTTCTATCTGACTGAAAATTGGAATCAGTATACCCTACAAGTTTTAAGTCAGGTTGTCCATAAATTAGCCATTGGTCTTTAGTATTTCATAAATACTTAAGGATAGTCTTTACTACCTTCCAATGTGTCTCACCTGGGTTAGACTGGTATCTACTCACTATCCCTAGTGAGTATGCCACATCTGGTCTAGTATATGTCATGGCATACATGATAGAACCCACTATCGAAGCATATAGAATCTTATGCATATGCTCTCTCTCCTTAGAAGTTATCACACAATCCTTCTTGGAAAGAGTAATTCTATGGCCTATTGGGAGATAGCCTTTTTTGAAATTTTTCATGCTGAATCGTTTCAACACAATCGTTTCAACACAATGTCTATGTACGTAGATTGAGACAATCCCAAAAGCTTCCTAAATCTGTCTCTATAGATTTTCATACAAGTATGTAGGAAGCTTCACCCAAGTCCTTTATAGAAAATTGAGATGACAACCAGACCTTTATTCCCTATAATGCAGGAATGTCATTCCCAATTAAGAGAATGTCATCCATATACAAAATAAGAAACACAACTATAGAACCATTAGCCCATTTATATATGCAGGGTTCTTCTCCATTCCTAATGAAGGCATACGTCTTGTTACATTTATTAAAATGCATGTTCCAACTCTAAGATGCCTGCTTTAGTCCATAAATGGACCTCTGCAGCTTGCACACCTTATACTCATCTATGGATGTGAACCCTTCAGGTTGCATCATATACATCTCCTCTTCTAGCTCACCATTTAGGAAAGCTGTTCGGACATCCATTTGCTAGATTTCATAGTCTATATATGCTGCCAGAGCAAGCATAATTCGAATAAACTTGAGCATTGCCACAGGAAAAAATGTCTCGTCATAGTCTATGCCATAACATTGACTTGACGATATCCTTCGGCAACCAGACAAGCTTTATAGGTCTCCACCTATCCATCTGCACCCATCTTCCTCTTGAAGATCCATTTGCATCCAATAGGTTTTATCCCTTCAGGTGGATCAACCAATGTCCACACATTATTGATTTTCATGGACTCCATTTTGGATTTCATGGCCTCAAGCCATTTCTCCGAGTCAGACCTCTGCATTGCATTCATATAGGTGATCGGATTCTCGTTGTTCTCATCGAGCTTAACAGGATCACCATCTTGGACCAGAAAATCATAGAATCTATCCGGCTGACATGGTAGTCTACCGGATCTCCTTAATGGTTGCATAATAGGCTTAGATCTTATCAAATCTAGTTCTATAACAGTCCTAGAATGTATTATTTCCTTTACTTATTGAACTTCCCCAAGTTCAACCTCAATAGCTCGAGTGCTTTTAATAAGGTACTCCCTTTTCAAAAAGGTAGTCCTAAGACTGACGAACACTTTATGTTCCTCAGGCAAATAGAAGAAATATCCTTTAGACTCCTTTGGATACCTAATAAAGAGGCACCTGTCAGACCTAGGTCCAAGTTTATCCATTTGCAAACGTTTGACATAAGCCGGACATCCCCAAACCCGAAGATGTGAAAGTGTTGGCTTATGCCCTGTTATCTCATATGGAGTTTTGTCAATGGATTTACTAGGAACCCTATTTAGAAGATAACATGCTGACTCAAGAGCATATCCCCAAAATGATATAGGTAGAGTGGCTAAGCTCATCATGGATCGGACCATATTTAATAGAGTCCGATTTCTCCTTTCAAACACTCCATTTAACTGAGGTGTCCTTGGAGGAGTCCATTAAGAAAGAATCCCATTCTCCTTAAGATAAGATAGAAACTCACCAACTCGATCTGATCGAAGTGTTTTAATAAACTTTCCAGTTTATTTTTCTACTTCATTACGATATCGTTTGAATATTTCAAATGACTCAGATTTATGTCTTATTAAGAAGACAACCATACCTAGATAGGTCATCTATAAATATAATGAAATAGTTATACCCATCCCTGGCGCTAATATTCATTGGTCCATATACATCAGTATATACCAAACTAAGAATATCATTGGCTTGCTTACCTTTTCTAGTAAAAGGTGATTTGATCATTTTACCAATAAGACAAGATTCATAAGTTGGCAGTGATTCACAATCATTGATATTCAAGAGACCTTCTCCAATTAACTTGTTGATCCTGTTCTTGTTAATATGACCTAGCCTACAGTGCCAGAGATAAGTATCACTGAATTATCTATCCTAGGGCATTTGCAAGAAGTTTTCAATACTGTAACAGGTCATGATAGTAAGTATATGTCATTATTTAAACGTCCATCCATAAGTCTCACACCATTCACAATAATAGAAAAAAACATCATTCTTTATTGAAAATTTATAATTTTCATTAGCTAACTGGCCTACAGAAATGACATTCATAAGAAAAGATGGACAGTAATGACAGTCCTTCAAAATGACATTACAAAACTTGAGAACTAGCTTGATAACTCCCAATGCTAGGACTGGAACTTGACTTCCATTTTTCACGTTCAGGAATTTCTCACCATCCTCGAATCTCTTACTAACTTGAAGCTCCTGCAAAGAATTACAAATATGAATAGGACTTCTAGTATCCAATACCCAATTAGTAATATTATATATAGAGAAATTATAGGGTGTTATCATATAATTACCTTGTACAGCAATAGCTTGCTGCTTTCTCTTCTTCGGCCTGTTCAGGTCAAGAGTAGCAAGGTAGGCAGGATAGTTCCTCCTCCAATGACCCTGCTTCTTGCAATAGCACTCTACCTTACTCTGATCAGCCTTCTTCCTCATCTGGCTAGGCCTAGCACTTTGCACCTTTTTGGATTTATTCTTTTTCTGTTTCCCTTTTCCAAAGGGATGACGTCTTGCCTCACTGCCTCCCACTAGGTTCACCAACCCTTTATTAAGCAGATGATCTTTCTCATAGGTCGACAGTAAACCCAACAAATTGTGGTAGTTTAATACAGGCCTATTCAATCTATAGTGATCGAGAAAGTCCAAGTAGGAGGGAGGCAAGGAATTTAAAATCACATCTTTCCCCAGCTGCTCATGCAAGGGAAATCCAAGCTTGCCCAAATGCTCAATCAACTCGATCATGTAATACATGATCGGTGACTGATGCTCCATCACGCACCTGAGTGCTAAAAATAGTAGAGAAAATCCTGTACTACTCAACATCATCTAGTGTGCTAAAAGACTCCTTCAACTTTTGAAGGATCTCCTCTAGCTGGGCTTCCTCGAACCTGCGACCGAACTTGTCATTCATCGCCACCAACATAATACATTGCACCGTAGTATGGTCAGAGAGCCACTTCTGATAAGCGTCCCTGATTGCAGTATAGGCATTAGCAACAGGTTCCTTAGGTGCAGGATCCGCTATCACATATAGGATCCTTTCATGCTCCAGAACAATTCTAAGTCTTCGATACTAGTTATCAAAGTTGGAACCCATAAGTTTGTCATTATCAAGTAATGATCGAAGTGACAGACTGGTAGACATGATCTAAAAGGAAAAAAATCCCCAAAATATTAGTGTATATGAATTATTAACATCCTAAAGACATGAACTTTAGTCTAAAGGTTTCTTCCACTATTTTATATAGATTGGTAGCTTCTACACTCTAATCCGAAGAATAACACTTACTCCTTAGCGAGTACTAGAATCCAATAGATTACACATGAGCTTGACTTTGGTCGGCCAACCCATGTGCATCTAAAGGTAGGTTCACAACCAATTACTTCTCGAAGCAATTTCTAGTAAATAATTTTTGCCCCAGGGTGCCAACCAATTGGCCTTTGGGCCTCCAATTGAAGGTCCTTATTAGGTCCAACTATTAACATGACCGAATTTAATTCTTCTAACTAACAAATGATCAAGCCCGACTTTGGCTGGCTAACCTGACCACTTGTTAAGATAGTTGTACCGAGCCATCATATTATGAATAATAATTCCACTAGCTTGATGACCACCCGATCTTTGGATCTGTCGATGATCACCCAACTAATGGGCTCATCACCATTCACTTAATGGGAGGCTAAGACTAGGTTATCCTATAACTTTGTCTTTTAAAGGACCTAATAATTTAGAGGATTTAATTCATTATGATACATTAAGAGAAGATATGGACGTAATCATGAAACCTCCCACTAGCTCATTGAGGGGCTCATGATCAACTGGTCCTTGGGCACCTAATAACCAGTCATGACTGATTAACCATAGTTGACATGGGTTAACTCGAATCAACAAGTTATCCAATCAATTATGGTTCACCACATTGGCTAGGTAAGTGAGATCAAGGGATGGGTTATGCAAAGTAAACCTCTTGCCTTTGACACCAACCTTGAGTTGGCCAGGTAAAAGTTAGCCCCAAAGAACCTTAATCAAGATGCCAGACTTACCTTAGACACTAATTGGTTTACTAGACTCAATTGGACCAACCTAAAGACTCGAGCTCACCATGAAGCCAAAAATCAAGTCCATTTAGATGTATGGACCGATCAAACTAACTAATTAGAGTGATTTATAGAGAAGAGACCTAATACAATAGTTGATTAGACTTATTCTCTATTTAATCCATTTCATCTAAACTTAGGTCTAACCCAATTAAGGACTAATTATAGCTAACCCAATTAACCCGAGGTTATGATCATGTCTCAAGATTTTTGAATCACATTCCTAAATCTTAAAAGGTTATTAGACAACTTAATTCATAATTAAGTTTATCAATTCTAATTGAAACATTTTTAATTAATCACTTCTTATTTGAAACAATTTCAAATATGTGAAACAATTTTACAAAACATTCAAATTCACTAAACTTTTCAGTGGATTTAGATCAAATCATTGTATTAGATCATATCTAAACAAATTAATGTCTAACATACAAGATTAAAACTATTTTAATATACTAAACCTTTCACTTTTCTTTTTCATAAGATCATGATGCAAGCGGCACCCCCTACATGCCATAGAAGGCCCCATGGAATGGGAAGAGAAGGTCTTTAAATCATACTTCTCTCCTATGACCGGACAACCATGATGAATTCACCTTAATCCAAGTACTTCCTATGTGAAAGGAACTAAGATTTCATATCTACATGTTAAATAATCATACAAATGAACCTGGCTATGATACCATTGTAAGGAAACATTATGTAGGCAATAGTGATGCAACTTTAAAATTTTTTAACCTTGCATCGTAGTGGAAAACTAGATTAATCATATTAATCAACATATAATATTAGAACATTTTTAATATAGGCCTACAAATAGGATCATGTATGAATATTAACATGTAAATGAAAGACAATACAAGCACACAAAGTTGTGCATCACATAGAATATTGTATGTTCGATGCACATACCAAAGAATACTTCTTTAGAAAACTCACCAAGTGCCTTACCTTTAATTCGATGTGACACTCGCCGGGTTGAGAAAAAGCTCACCAAGGAAGCCAATTGCTTTGGAAGCTACATATGTGTCCGGCCTCTATAGGTAATCCACACCGGAGTTCTTCCTTGACCTTCTTCCTTTGAAGTGCTAGCTTTGCCGGAACAAATTGGCTTATGGACTCTTCTTCTTCTTCTTCTTCGGGATGCTCCAGGAGATGAAGAAGCACTATGGAGGATGTCAGAAGTGCACTTAAGAACCCTTCCCAAGACACTCTTCCCAAGCCTAGAACACTAGGTAGTGCACATCCAAACCCAAACCTTTCTTCCCCACACAAAGGTTTCAAGCTTTCTTCTTTCTTTTTTCTTTTTCCTCTCCTTTTTAAAGACTTTCCAGCAAATAATCTTTAAAAATCACTCACCTTCATGTCCTCATTAAGCCCCCATATGTAGGTAAGTGAGGGGAGAAGAAAAGGGGAGAGTTTCATAAGTTAGGGGGGGGTTACAAAACATTCAAGCCCATGGGAGTTACATCCTTTTAAATTCAACATAAATTCTGAATTTAAAACTTAAATCAAAATTTGAATTCATAATTCAAACTTAAATTTGAAATGGGATGCAATAATTCAGCCCAATCACATTGGCCCTAACCCAAGCCCAAACCGAATCACATTCGGTTTGATCTAAACTAGATTACTCAATTAAATTGAGTTAATCAAGCAATCACATTGCCACTAACCCTCAATATGATTACCAACATTTAATAATTATAACCTTTATCATAATATTTGTAACATGATGTGTCAATATTTAACAAATCATCGAATCCCTACAACTGAGTTGACTCATAACTCTAGTCGACTCTGAAATGTATATGGATAATCAAATTATCCAAAGAGTCCAAAAATGATTCCCAATCATTCAATAGACATTAGGTCAATCAGAAACTCCTATGGTGTATGACCCCATAGGTTCGAACACTAAATCGATAGTACTGGAACACTTCTAGTACCAGCCAAAGTCGCGATCTAGTAATGACACCCGATGTTTGGATAGGTCGAAGGTTGCAGAGCAACTATCAAGAACCAAATGGATATGATAATCATATAATACATTCCTTTAATCCTCAATGCTCTGGATGACTTAGGGTTTAATTGTCCAATCCTAGAATAGTCCATCACAATATGTCTTAAACTCAAAATCCTTGTTACTGCTTATAAGGACTACCCTGGCCAAGGTTTTACTCAATTGAGACATAATGAGTCATTCATGCCAAACTCTTTTGGAGGGTTAATCTCATCTTGATCTAACCACTGCTACACAAATACTTGAATGTACCCAGCAACCTTTCATTACCGGATTAGAAATCCGGGTAGTTCGGTAGCTAAGCATAGTGAGTTACTTGTAAGCTACCATGGTGATCTTAAGTCAGAGGAACATTTATATCCATATCCTAATGCAAACTACTCTTTGACAGAAAGAATGTTCTACAGATGGGTCACGTCTTGTGAAGTATCATACACAACACCTGCATGCCATACTAGTGTCTCTACACTCCTTGGTTAAGAGGATAACCAATGATTATGACATACAACAACCTATACTTGATACACTATCGTCCTGTGATAATGTATCATTAGGTCGTGAACGAATTTAAAGACTAGATGATATATCCTCTCTATATCATATCAAAGTAGTCCTAAGGACTTCATCACACAAGAGTTCATTACAGGAAGATGTAAAATATGATGAATGGCTAGAATAAATATTTTATTCAATATATTCATATACAATTACAATAATAGCTCAACTGTCTACAAGCTAGATAATTGACTTTGGGACACATTTTTCAACAGTTGCCATGATCTTCTCTTAATCATTGAATTAATAGTACCGAGACATGACTCTAATACTACTTGATCCAGACTAATAATCCAAGAGAGAGGGTGAATTGGATTTTTAAAAATTAAAATAAATATGTGCATTTCAAAACTCAAATGATATGTGAGTCAAGTGTTGTGTCAAGTAAAGTATACAAATACAAAAATTTAAATGAGAGAGAGATAACCCCATATAAATATAACAAGATTTATATTGGTTTGAAGCAATCCCAGCTCATACGATCTCTTAGAATTTCTACTATATTCTTGCAAGAATACATCCAGTTTATTTTCTCCCGAAATCATAAACCAAAATCCTAATACAATTATTTATTTTCTAGACTCATAAACAATCTAATTGGTTTTCCAAGATCAACTAATTAAAAACTTAAACTCAATCCCATGTTTCAGCTCCCTGCTGAAATGAACAAGTATATAAAAATAAGAAAAATAGAGCAACTACACAAACTCTCATAAGAGTGGAAGGTTGTTGATGAAGCTCCTCTTTAAGACTTTTCAAGTCTTCAATGATTGATCTTTAAAGCTCACTGAGATGCTTACTTAATACTTCAAGAGTGTTGGTTGAAAGAAGTTAAAAGCTCTTGAGTTTTCAAGTGATTTTTCACTTATTTCCAATGATTGAAAATAATCTTCTCAAAGAATGTTGGCCTTTGGCTTTAAATCCAAGTATTTATACTTCTCTAAATATTTTTTCGCTGGTTCTTAGTCTTTTCTAGCCATTTCTAGCCATTGAAGATGAAAAACAACCGTTAGAATTCTTGAAAATTGAAATATGGAAGTTCTGAAACTAGCAATTACTATAGCAGTTCGAGGGTTGCGAGTTAGCTTGTTTGCTACGAGTTGGTGTTCTACAGTATTCTCAGAAAATATGCTCTCTGACTCTTTGAGAGAGCTAAATCATCTACTATGAGTCGGCTCTTTTGAACTGTCCAAAAAGCCACCTTTTAATCATATCTAAGAGAGAAGGCTCATTTGAACGAGTTAGCTTTTATGTTTTAACTTGAAAAATGTAGCTTTCTACTTATCTGAGAGAGTCAGCTCGAATCTTATGAGTTAGCTCGTGTACAATGCTAGATCCATCGTGCCGTGCTAGTATGCCAGAGTTGGCTCTTCATAAAGGAGTCGACTATTTCAGTCCAGTTTTTTATTTTACATGGGATTTAGTATATTAGGCTTTTAAGACTTCCAAATGACTTCTAAACACTTTCATAGTCTCTCTAAGATAAAAATGAGCTTTTCTAACTTTCTCAAATATGTTTAACAACAAAATTGAAGTTACTCTTCTTCTATAGACTCTCTTAAAGTATTAAAAAGATTTTCAATGAATACATACAAGTTTACAATGGTCCTATCAATCTCACTAATTATTCCAATGGCTCACAAATCAATCTAATGATTTAGAAGGGTTTTCAATTGAAGGTTGTCTAAAGAAAAGTTCCCTATAAAAACATTCTCAACCATTTAAAATTGTTAGTATACTATTCATGCTCAAATATTTTGTAACCATCAAAGTCATTCTTGGGGTCAACAAATATATAGTAAATTGTGGATGTAATTGAAAGAGTTTAGGTCTTTTATTGAGAAAGATAAAATGGAGTAAAGATAATTAAAGAGATGAAAAACTATCATAAATAAATCTTTTTACTTAATGTTTTGAGTAGATTCGTAAGTTAAAGTAAATTGATCTCTCTATTTTCAATATTCTTGTAGATTTATAAGATTGATAACTAGGTTAAAAATATATATGTCTACAATATTGCAAATAAAAATAGTCTCTTATTGGAAGAATTGATCTTGTGGTAAAATTATAAGAGTTTATATTTTGGATGAGTTTCTAATAAGCTTTTAAATCAAGTTATTAGATTTTTATATAGCAAAATTTTCTGAAATAATTTTGAAAGGCTTAATGGAGTTTGACTAAAAGAAAAGATGCTAGAGGGTTGATTATGATCATAAGTGAGTTAATTTGAGATCTTTTTATTTATCACAATATAGAGTTGATTTTTTTAAAAGAGAGATTGATTGTGAATTATTCAACCCTATTATTAAGGTAATCAAGGGTAGGCTTAATGCAAATGGATTTAGAATTTAGTAACTTGATCATATGATAGAATAAATATAGTAATTATCTAGAGGGTTAATTATGATCCATTGTGCTTAAGAAAAGCAAAAATATGAAAACATAAAATCTTTGCTTGGATTTTATAAAAAAATTAAGTTGAGATATAAAAAAAATTTAAAAAATATTGATCCGAGTTGAGCAGTAAAAGTATGGTAGATTAAGTCATTTACAACTAGTTAATGATATTAAAATTGATTTGAAATATGTTATGATGAAAGAATTGAAGCTCTTATTAATAAAGAAAAGGTGATTACTGAATTCTATTGATTATTAGATAAATTATGATATAACTATGTTTTTCTTTTGATAGGTTCTTCAATTATGGACTGTGACAATGAAAATATTAAGCATCTCATGTTTAGAGTTACTTGTTATTCATTTAATTTGATCTAATTTATTAGGAATTTGAATAAATCATGCATGATTTAATTTGTTAGGTATTTGAATAAATCATGCATTATCAATTTGCCCCCTTTAATCTCAACTCCAATAAAAAAATCATAATATCGAAATCATGTTTTTTTAGAATTATCTTTATTATTCAATGCTAATAATTTATGGACCTTTGTCCTCTAAAGTACATCACTATATATTTACTTTCATGATCACCTTCTTAACCATCAAATGACTTGACTCTAATCAAGGTTGGTCATTATCCAATGTAGGATCAACACTTCACCATAATAGCTATATACCAAATCTATGTCAAGCTTTTCCAAATACAATTAATCTTAATCTATCTTGGCATCCAATTAATTCTAATTTAATCATGAATGAACGTGCAATCATATCAAGATGATAATTTTAATCTTAGACTTTTGATTACTTATTTAGTATTAATCTTGTTAGTCTATATCTTAATCTTAAGTGTGATAGAATGCTTTTGATAATTAATTTAGATCTAGTTATTTAATTTTGATTGAGGAGAAATGATTGGTTGAATTGTATATTATCTAAGGAGTAAAATTCTAGAGTTTGGCATAGAGGTACCAAGTTGCAAAGTAGCCTTGAAAGAGTTAGTGCTTTGATATAAAAATATGTATGAGTATTGCAATTGATCAAAGTGATTGGATAGCTTATTGGCATTTAAGTGATAAGATAATGTTTAGTTTAATAAAATTACCAAGCTTGGATAGAATGGTATATGTGAGTTTTGGATTAAGTACTTTTAACTTTAGAAGGCTTAGTCTTTTTAATTTTGGGGATGAGATTTTTTGAGGGGAGAATGTAAAATTTGGCTCATTTAGGCCTATTTTGAACTGAAATCAGCAAACCTTGCCAATTTCAGTTTAAAGTTTTATTTTTTTTTTGAGACTGGACCAAGGAAATCCTTATCTCTTGCCTGATTTCCTATCGTGGGGTTTAAGGCCTCATGGCTAGCCGATGTGAAGGTTGTTGGGCCAATGCAAATGACCAGTGGCCATTGGAGGTTGCTACAACTGGCAAACTGCCCTCCTTATCCTTACATTAAGCTAGATTAATCTCATTTGAAAGCTCTCTCAAAATCTACTCTTTTCCATTGATTGATCTCCATTAAAGCTTCTCCCCACTACCTCTCCCTTCTTCCTCCTCTTTGGCAGTCATCAAGCTGAGCATAGTCACCCAAAATTCCTCTCTTTCCTCCCTAAAACCCCTAAGCCTCCTTTTGGTCCGGGAATTTTGAAAGCTATTCGACCCCTTTGCTGTTAGAAGCTAGTACTTTCGGCAGCATCCCCCATCACCACTGACCATCGGTAAACGTCCTCATCCCTAGGTGTGGCTATCGGATCGGATTGAGTCATATTACGGGTTGAGCTCGAAAACCTCCAACATGAATATGACCTATTTATTAAATAGGTCAAGTTTTGAAACCCAGACCTATCCTATTTAATAAATAGGTTACTCGAGTTGACCTGTTTAACCTATTTGTTAAATAAGTAACCAATTAAAAAAATAGAAAAATTATTTGAGAACCAAAAGGGGTCCTCTTCTTTGGTGTCTTATGACCACATAGTTGCCCTTGACAACCTTTGCCCCCACCTCTCCGATTGCCTCGATCCTGCACTCAAAAAATCAAATAAACAATAAGACACCATTTCAAGATTCAATAAAATTATTGTAATAAGATCCAAAGAAATTAAGAAAATAAGAAAAGAAGAAAGAGAGCAAGAAAGTGCATCAAAGGGATTTTGATTTAGAAAGAGCTTTGACATCCCGTCATAGGTCTGATTCACCCCTCCATCCACGTAGACTTGCAGTTGTGTTGCTTTACACCATGGAGGTCAGAGAACCTCCACACAAAGAACTCCAACACAAATCCTAGAAAAACCTAGAGAGAAAAAATTGAGAGGTAATGTCGATCTTAACTTGGAGCCCATGATGCATGCCCTTGCCACCCTCCAGTAATGGTTCTCCATGATTTGTAGCCAGAGCCATCCAAAGTAGTCCTCTTGATGGTATTCTCGGTACACCCGACCAGGCCATGGACCTTGTTGGTGGCAATGACAAAATTGAAGACCGTTATCCCAAGAAATATGGTGATGAGGAGCATCACCAAGAGGTAGAGCCATAGCGGCGATGTGATGAGGAGCATCACCAGGAGGTACAGGATGATTGAGGAGAGGAAGAGATATTAAAGGGGTAAAGCGGTGCAAAATCTTAATCATGATGGGTTTGGGATTAAGAAAGCTTGGAATTGAGAAAAGGGGCATCTGGTCTGGGGAAGTCATGAGGGGTTTTAAAATCATGAATTTTTTTGTCAAAAATCCATGTTAACCTATTACGACATAGCCCATTTAAATGACCCATTATGTTATCTAATCTAATGACCCAACCTAGATTTTAAACAAGTTAAATAGGTTAAGTAGGTTAGATACCTGAAACCTGAACCCCACCCAAATATTAAATGGGTTAAATAGGTTGACTTGTTTATGACCCGAACCTATTTAATTCAAATCCAAACCTATTTATGATGGGTCGAACATGGATCAGGTTAGCAGGTCAGGCCATATTTTACCTTCCTTGCTACTCCTTCTATTTGTCTTTTATTTTTTGGTGCTGCTACTATGGAAGCAAGGGGTGATGCCCTTTGTCTTTCTTCTTCCCTTTCGACTCTCTTGTTGATCACCAAAACTACCATCCTTGGTTGCCACTGGCTATGATTTCTTGACCTCCTCCGCATCCTGACTGCACCCATGTTGAACCCCCTCTCCTTTTTTTCTTGACATTCTTCAATTAAGTAAGCCTCAGGGAAGGCCATGTTCAGTCAAAAAGAAAAGAGAAAGAGACAGAAAGAGAGAGAGAGAGGAGAAAGAGAAAGAGAGAGAAAATAGAGAGGAAGCGAGGAAAGAGAGAGAAAGAAGAGAGAAGAGAAAGAGAGAAGATAAAAAGAGAAGAAAAAAGAGTGAAATTAAATAAATATATAATTAATTAATGATGAATATCGAGGAAAAATCAATTTTGTGAATCCATCTATTTGATTGGGCTTTAATCAGATTGTAACTAGACCGATTTCTCACAAATCAACTCGGTTCATATTAATTGGATCCAAATATATACCTAAATCAAGTCCAAACCTAGACCTAGTCCTGACTGAGAGTCTCTCTTCTTATCATAAATTTTTTTGAATTAAAGATTAATTGTTAATTAATTTATTTTCTAGAGCTTTCATCACCTTCAATGGTAGAAGAGTACCAGATCTAGGATTTGAGTTACGTGTCACTAGTAGAATCAATTTTTGTTAAGTTATCTCTATTTCTAGTATGTTTTACCAAGTATGATTTGATTTAAAGGTTCATTTTATTATTATATTATATTACTAAAAGTAAGTACCTTATATGCTTTATATGAACATGATTTATGAAATGTCGAACTAAACATGCATGATTATTTGAAAATGAATTGTATTTCATTGTACCAAAAAATATATTATTTATTGATTTCACTGCTCTTTAGTCTGACTAGGATTACATGAGTTAGGATCTATTCTCTTTTTGGACCTCCTGTGGAGTGATCACTTGGTGCATGATCGATGGATGGTATGTTGTAATTAGGGGCTAGTTTATTTTTGGGCCTAGCTGAATAGGATCGATCACTGGTACATGCTAAGAGAGTATGTTTTTCCATGTGGTATCAAAGTTGCTATCCTTTCGCCTCTAGTAGGACAATCACTGGTGCATGACTAATGGACGGTATATTGTAATTAGGATCTAGTCTCTTTTAGGACTAGCCACATACTGATCGTGGCCATATTTAAAGGGATCAGGAGAGTAAGAGTGGATGATTGACCTTAGTTGATATGGAAATATATTTTAGTCAAATGCATATATTTGAAAACTCATGTTGATAGATTTGATAGATTTGTGAAAAGCTCAGGATCTATTTTTTCTTTGAATAAATTATTAGATTTTATGAGCTCCATGTAATTCTTTGAGTTTGTAATTATTTTTTAAAATCATCATGATTAGTTAATTCTTGTTTTTCTACCATAGCCTAAATTAAAATTAATTGTACATGTGCTCAAAAGGTAGGCCTTGCATGTCTTATAAGATCAAATCTTAAAGAGATGCGGCCATCTATCACTTGCCCAACTTGGATCGTTGGGTCAAGGCATGACAATGTACTAGTTAGAATTGATAGTATTTTTATTATGTTACATAATAATGAGAAAAAAAATATTCCAGTAGAAGATGCAAAGAACCTGGGAGGTTCAACAAGACCCTGTATAGTATACATGCGCATGTCAATCAAATCATATCTTATCTCTATGAAAATGAAAACCTATGATGCAAAATATAATCACAATCACATTGTGGAATCATGCTTTGAAATTTATGAATTTCATGCGCATTCATTTGGTGAATCAATCACTTATTCCCATTTAACCATAATGTGTGTCCATCCAGGTTGAGCTTTGGGCTATACGGGCCTGGCGAGGTCACAATAAATAGGAATTTTAGCTTATCTCAAGATCATTTATGATTATGAACATTCAATCTTGACTGATTAACCACATGATAAATCAAACACTTGTTCCTTTTATAATGTGCAATATAAATATGAATTAAATTAAAATTTGTTTGTTTACCATATTGATCTACCACAATCAACTATAGGAGTGATTGCCTTCAAGATAAGCAATAAAGTTTCTTGATCCTTACCATACATGGTTAATACTTGTAACTATTTAGATCGATGGATGCAAAGTCCAGAGGATTGGTGGCCAATATCTTTGATAATTTAATATTTAGCCAAAAAGTCCTATGGATTTTCCATTAAATTCAGCAATAATTTTCATTGGATTTTCTTTTATTATTTCCTTTTATTATTGCAACAAATAATTCTTTTTTTTCATATGAACTTGGCTTCATTCTTGATCAATTTGTCTTTCATACTTTAAATTGTCTGCCAGCATAGCCCCCTAATTTTTTTTTCAAAAAATTCCTATCTTGAGGGAACGGGCTTAATACCAACCAAAATTACCTTGATATTAATTCTTACAAGTTGCGATGGATAGTTTGTCCCATTCGCATGCCTTTTTTTTATAAAAATGTTGTCCAATCAAGATGGGCTTTGTACTAGCCATATCGACCTTGATACCAGTGGATACCGATTGAATTTGATATATTAATCCCGTTGGCGTGAAGTCCCTGGATTGGCTGGTTGGAGCTGCTGCATCGCAGGACCGCTTCCTGGTTTACCTGCAAAACATATCCCTTGCCGGAGTTGTTCCGGTAGAGGACACTCCGATGCCTAGGTCAGTGACGGATTCCAGCCATAGAATGGGGAAGATGTCGAGAGTGGAAGAGAAGAAGAGTTCTTGGAGATTGAAAATATGTATGTGCGAGATTATTCACGCGTACCTCTCGAGCCATCATTCTTATCCATATTTAAAAGATGGCCTCCGGTCTATGGCCCGCTCTTTTTCTGAAGATCATGGGGAGCCATTCACTTCCATGATTGGCGATCGTGGGTTGTCAATGAGCGGTTCCGGCCAGATCGGAGGCGTGGCTGTAGGAATTGCGCGCCATGATCATGGCATGATAAGTGTCGATTGTAACCGTTGGTTACAGTTTTCTTTTTGGAACAGATTGTGGTTCAAGCTTCGGGTTTCCACTTGCATGGGCCGAAGGCTTGATATTTCCCCGAGACCAGAGATCATGTCTATGGCGGGGACCGGAGTTCGTGTCTTCGAAAGTCGATGAGTAGTTCAGACTTCGGTCGGGGCCGAAGGTGCTACCCGAAGGACTGGCCTTCGAATGTTGTAGTTCGGTATGAAGCCTTGAGTTGCTTATAGTTGGTCTTCGCTTAGTCTGAAGTCCGTAGTTCAGAAAACCGGGACTTCGATAAGTCGAACCGGAGCCTGGTTCGTAGCTGAACCAGGATATCCCAACAGTTGCCCCCTACTCTTAGTTGTCGAAGTGAAGATCTGCCTCAAGAAGTGAGAGTATTATAGTCTTGTCGCTTTCTTCTTGAGAGACGGTGCAGTAAATGATCACGGGACCTATATTGGGCTGCCCATCATGATCTGAGAATCAGATGGTGGACAGGTGCCATTCCTTGATTGGGGAGAAGTAGGTGGCCCTGAGGCTATCTCTCCTCGTCCTGTTGCACAGTGGTGGAGGCAATCTTTTGATTGGGATTTGGATAGTTGTGGTAGCTGTTCTTCGCCCGTTGGATGAAGGATAGATCTTATCCTGGCAGTCAGTCGTAAGTGGGTTACCTCCCAGGATAGCCTTGAGTCAAATTAACTCTCTGTAGGGGTCCAGAGACCCTTACTTTTCTTTTGGAGAAGAGTGAAGGTCTGGGCAAGGAAGCTTCTTCAACCTCATCTCATTCTCCGCCCAAACTATTCTGGAGTACTAGTCTATTCTTCAGGTAGAATCTCTTTCCGCCCCTTTGCTTCATTCCTTTGTCATGGAAAAGATCGTAGAGAGTCAGAGGAAGCAGGTTGGGTCCTCGGGGGCCAGAGATATAGTAGGTCCAGAGTCGATCCCCAGCTCGGTTTCTCATAGCAAGGCAACCCTTCTTTGGGAACGCTACCGCATTCCTGAGGAATTTCCCTTCATCCTCCCCGTGCTTGAGGAGTGGGCGAACGAAGCTCCCCCTGGGTGCCTAGCTGTATACGAAGATCATCTGAAGGCTGGTCTTCGGTTTCTCCTGCACCCCTTCTTTGTTAAGATTTTTCGCTTGTACCAAGTGGTGCCAGCACAGTTAACCCCAAACAGCATCAAGAACATCTACGGGTTCCTGGTCATGTGCAGCATCGCCAATGTGGAGCCTAGGACCAACTTGTTCTCGGCCCTTTTCGTCCTCAAGAGGGACTTCCACAACAACGGATGGTGGGTGATCGGTCCCAGATCGGGCCGTAGGGTGATTAGGGATATGCCCAGCACCATCCACGGGTGGAAACCTTTCTTTGTATTTGTGTTGTCCTTCGATCCATGGAGCTTCGACACTGAGTGGAAGAAGCCTCGCCTGACCGCCAATGATGGAAAGAAAGTCTTGGCGGCCGATCAGTCGGATTATGATCTTCTAACCAACTCGGAAGTTGCTCCTATCCAGGAGTTGTTGGAGGAGAGGAACCTCCATCGAGCGAGAATCAGTAAATTTCCCTTACTAGGTATAGCAGTAGAAATTTCTGCTCTTCTTCTTTAGGTTTCATTGTAGCTCATTTAACTGAGGTGATCCCCTTTGCTTGCAGGTGGTTGGATGAAGCGCAATTTGAGCTGGCTTCGCCAGACTTCAGAGAGGAGGGTGGCACAGGCCCCTTCCACCAGGTCTGCAGCTCGGAAGAAAGCTCGGAGAGATGGTCCCGAAGGGGACCAAAGCGCTTCATCTTCCCGAGGCATCTCGGGGGAAAATGCAGCAGCCGTGGAAGAGGTTCCAGCGAGGCCCTGCCCAGTCGAGACTCCAGTGGCGGTCGCCTCCCCAGTCGACATGATGGGGGGCCCGCCTCAAGGAGTGGATGTGTCGCCGGTTTGCCCCTCTGCTGCCGATAGGGGCAAGGCACGGCAAGTCAAAGGAGAATCCGTCTACGGAGCTTCTCCAGTCGGAGGTCGCTCAACGAACCCTTCGGAGCTCCCGCCTGTGGGAGAGCTGCTGGTTCCGGAGGAAGCCAGACAGGCGTTGAAGGGTACGATACAACCCCGCACCTGGTAGTATTGGAATCTCCGTCCACATGAAGCACCCAAACGAACTTCATCTCCTTTGGGGCTTCTTCTTCATCTGAAGAGGCTTCATCTTCGGACTTCCAAGTGCACTCGGCCAGAAAATCGGAGAGCACCTGGGCCTTCATAGCCACTCGGGGCTGGAAGCTAATGTCAAATTTGCTTAGCTTCACAGCCCACTTGGCTATCCTTCCAGAAGTGTTCGGAGATAGGAGAACGGCCTTGAGAGGTTGATCAGTCAGCACCACGATAGCGTCGGCCTGGAATATGGCCGTAGTCGCTTTGCCGAAATCACTAAAGAGTAGATCAGCTTCTGCATCCTTGCATACCATATTTCTGTGTCATGCAGGATCTTGCTAATATAGTAGATCGGTTTGTGGGACCCGTCTTCCTCCTTCCGGACAAGAACCGAGCTCACTGCTTCGTATGAAGCAGAGAGGTACAGGTAGAGGACCTCGCCTTCTTTTGGCTTGGAGAGTAATGGCGGGGTCTCCAAATACTTCTTCAATTCCTCAATGACAACGCAACAGTCTTCGGACCATTCGAAGCCCTTTGATTGTCGAAGTACCTTGAAGAACGGAAGACATTTCTTGGCGGACCGAGAGATAAATCTTCTTAGGAAGGCAATCCTCCCTGTCAACTGTTGGACTTCTTTTTTACAGGAGGGATGTCGCATATCCTTCAAGGCCTGGATCTTCTCGGGGTTGGCCTCAATCCCTCGTTTGGTGATAAGGAAGCCCAGGAATTTACCCGACGTGACCCCGAAGGTGCACTTCGCCGGGTTTAACTTCATTTTGTAGTGCCGGAGAGCGTTGCATGACTCCTCCAAGTCGCGGATGTGGTCTCTCCGGTGGAGACTCTTGACGATCATGTCGTCAACATAGGCCTCTATATTTCTTCCCAGTTACTTTTCAAACACCTTATTGATGAGTCTTTGAGATGTTGCTCCGGCGTTCTTGAGGTCGAACGGCATCATCTTGTAGTAGTAGAGACCTTTGTCAGTGATGAATACCGTCTTCTCCTCATCTTGCGGATCTATTCTGATCTGGTTGTAGCTAGAGAAGGCATCCATAAAGCTCAGCAACTGGTGGCCGGCGATAGCGTCGACCAGTTGATCAATCTTTGGGAGAGGGAAGCTATCTTTCGGGCAAGCCTTGTTGAGGTCTGTATAGTCGATGCAGATCCTCCACTTGCCACTAGCTTTCTTCACCATTACCACGTTGGCCAGCCACTCGGGGTAGCGGGCCTCTCTGATGAACCTTGCCTTGAGGAGCTTGCCAACCTCTTCATCAACAGCTTGCTGTCTTTTGGGGATGAAGCTCCTCTTCTTCTGTCGCACCAACTTATACCCGGGGGTTACTTCCAGCCGATGAGTAATCACTTCGGCGGGAATCCCGGGCATATCTGAAGCCAACCAAGCGAAGACATCGGCGTTGTCCATGAGGAAACGGATCAGCTTCATTCTGGTTTCCTCGTTAAGGGCGCTCCCGATTTGCACAACTCTGGAGGGATCTTCCTCTTTCAAAGGTATCGGGATGGTCCTCTCCATGGGTTCACCAAGGTTTGTAGTTGAATCCCTCGGATCTAGCTGATCCGGAGTAGTCGAATCTTTGAAATGCCTGTCTTCAATCATTAGACATTGCCGTGTCGTCCTCTGGTTCCCTCTAACTTCTCCAACACCATTCCTGGTGGGGAAGCGTACTAAGAGATAGTGAGAGGAGATCACGGTTCGGAACCTGTTCAAGGCGGGCCTCCCCAGAATAATGTTGTATGCAGAGGGGATCTGGACTACCATGAAGTTGATCGGCAATGTCTTTTGTCGAGGCTCAGAACCAAGGGTTACAAGCAACACTATCTCCCCCTCGGCATAAACTTGGTTGCCCCCGAAATCGAAGAGTGGTATGGGGGATCTTTGTAGTTGATGTCTAGGCAAACACGTTTTGGAGAATGCATCGTACATCAAGATATCAGTCGAACTTCCATTATCAATAAGAACTCTTTGTACATCATAATTGGCCACTACGGCCGAAATTACAAGAGGGTCATCGTGTGGGAGTCGGACTCTCGCAAGGTCATCGTCGGAGAAGAGGATGGAGTTGTTATCTTTCAGTCGCTTTGAAGCTTCATCTTCATCCCTTCTCCAGTTGGCGGGCCGGTGTATCATCCCTACACCTCCGTTGGTGGGCCTTTGATTTGGCAATTCGGCCTCTTCGGGAGGTGGCTGGGGAACAGTTGCTTCCGACCGGGGGCCCTGACGACCGATGTACCGCCCCAGGTATCCTCTCTTGATGAGATCCTTGATTGCATCCCTCAGTTGGATGTATTCTTCTGTGTTGTGGCCGTGGTCCCGGTGGAATCGGCAGAATTTGTTCCTGTTCCTTGCGGAAGAGGAGGCCTTTATGGGACGGGGTCATTGGAGATAGTTTTCCTTTTCTATCTCCATGAGGATCTTTTCTCGAGGGAGGTTGAGGGGGGTGTATGAGTCGAATCTTCTTCCCAATGCTCTAGGCTTGGGAGGGCTTCTCCGGTGATCTGCATATCTACCGTCGTTGTTATTGGAAGTTTGGGGGCCTTGCCCCCTGTTATTCTTCTTCTTTGAAGGGGGTTTCCCTTCAATCAAACATCGATTCGCCGCCTGCTCTTCAGCATCGGCGTATTTCTAAGCCCTTGATTGGAGCTCAGCATAGCTTTTAGGGAACTTCTTGTCCAAGAAAAAAGTAAACCTGGAGGTTCGAAGCCCCTTCTTTAGTGCTGACATGGCCATGTGCTCGTTGAGATCGGGGATCTCAAGCGTGGCCGCATTGAACCTGGAGATGTAATCTCTCAGGCTCTCTCGTTCATTCTGGTGAATGAGGAAGAGTGTGTCCGTATTCCGAGGAGTCTTGCGGCAAGTCCTGAAATGCAAGACAAATAATTTTTCTAACTAGGAAAAGAAATCGATGGTACCTGTGTGCAGGCTCGAGTACCACATCCGAGCGGACTTCTTCAAGGTAGCCGAGAACGTCAAACAGTACATCACGTCCGAAGCTCCTTGAATCATCATATGGGCTTTGAAGCTGTCCAAATGGTCGAAGGGATCGGTGGTGCCGTCATAGGGTTCCATCTGAGGAACCCTGAAGTGTCGAGGAATATCCTCAGCCATGATGCGGTCGGTGTAGGGTAGGCGCAGATCACCCACAATCAGGTCCTCGAGATCTCTCTGATCCCGTATTCTCTGTTCTCGCACCCTTGCCATCTCTGATTCGATGGCTCTGAACCTCTCATCATAATCGGGAGTCTGCTTGGAAGCTCTTTCTACCAGAGTGGAGTCTTCAGAGGAGGAGGAGGAAGTTTGCCTAGGCCTTTTCCCTTTTTATGAGGAATCGGTAGACCTAGGCAGTCTTGAAGTTCGGCCTTTGGGAGAGGGCTGAGAATGGGGGGAGGGATGCACTGAATCCTCCCATGGTGCTCTCCTTCTTTGAGATCGAGAGCTATGTTTAGAAACAACCGGTGGGTTTGCCACCGGGAAGGCTTTGTCTTGAAACTCCTGAACCATGGCCGTCAGGTTGGCGACCTGGTTCAAAATAGCTTCGAACTACTATGCTCCCACAGTAACCGTGGGAGGTGGAACATCGTTCACCTCCGGGGGTGCACCCCCTAGGACGGAGCACGACTCCGGCTTTGATGCGGCAAGCATATGATTAATGATTTGATTAGTGTATGTAGAGCAATGAAACCTAATTACATTAGCATTGTACTCATCATAATAAGTCTTAAGGATTACATGAAAAGGGACTTTTACTTGATTAGACACAATCCTAAATTAAGAAGGAAGAAGATCTAGATAATAGGGGCTAATGATCGTGGACTTACCGTGATGAGCTTTCCAACCTTCTTTTGATTCATACCTTGAAACTACCAACGCTCAGAACTGAAGAACCTTGGATAACAGAGATCAGAACCCTGGACTTGGGCTTCAGCTTGTTGGTTCCTTATCAAGGAAGACCCTGCTTGCAACTCGAAAACCTCGAAGGACCCTGCACATAAAGAATAAGAGTTAAGGAAGAAGAAAGGCATGCATATGGAAGGGATGGAAAATTTGTGAGCAAAGAAAGAGATTTGAGATGGCTTGGCCGACTCCAAGGCCTTCTTCTTGACTTGGGCATTGGATAATTGGAATAGAGAATAGTTTGGTGTGGAAGAGGGGCTTAGAGACAATCACTCAAAATATAAAACTTCAATTCAACTTCAACTTTCATTAATCTCCAAAAATCAAAATCCCCTATACAATAGGGCGTCCAAGGCTTTTTAATAGCCTTACAAAACTTTTGAAATTTGAAAACTCCCCAAATTATGGAGGATTACAAGGGAGGTTGGAGGATACGGGGCCTTGTTACATGGGATAAGGAGAAATTCATGGAGATTCTCCCCAAATTATGGAGGATTACAAGGGAGGTTGGAGGATATGGGGCCTTGTTACATGGGATAAGGAGAAATTCATGGAGATTCTCCCCAAATTATGGAGGATTACAAGGGAGGTTGGAGGATATGGGGCCTTGTTACATGGGATAAGTAGAACTTCATGGAGATTGGCCGGTTTCTTTGAATTTAAAATGCTTGGTCGATCTCCCCTTTAGGCACCCATTTGAAGATGACGTGGCTGATGATGTGGCATCCCTGGTGGCTGCTTTGTTGGCATGGTGATGTGGAATTCCAGCTTGGTGGACCAAGGTCTTGATTTGGAAGCTCCAAGTGGTTTGGTAAACCTCAACTTGAAGTAGCTTGGTCTTGATTTAAATAAACCTAATGGAACTCTAATTGAGTTCTTATTTGAACCCAGATTGAGACAGGACATAATTACAGGACTCGATTGGATATAATTACAGGATTCATGAAATTGAAACTAAGTAATTACTGGACTCTTGAAAGTAAATTGCCCTTTACAAGAAAAATTTAACCTAGTGATCTTCGATCCAAAGTGAAATCAGGTTAACCTTATTTGAGTGGGGTTTTATTCTACTTCTGCTTCTGGTGTCCACACCAATTCTCCTAGGGTGGGCAGAAACTCGACCCAGTCGAGTATTGTTCAGTTTTGCCCTGGTAATGCTCGAACAAGTCTGGGTTAAGTCTTTGCAGGTCCTCTCAAGTAATCCAAGAGTTGTCAGACTCAGGTCGACCTTGCCATTGAACCAGGTATCGCTGATAGTCCTTATTCCTGGTATTAATGGTCTTGTCATCCAGGATTCTCTCAATCCTCTCTCTCCGCTCAGGTAGGGTTGGTGGTGGACACTCGGAAATATGTTCACTCTCAATAAAAGTTTCTGGCCCAAAAGGCTCACTAGGTATTAGTACTGGTTCTTTGTATTCTACTAGGTCTGAAACATTAAAGGTTGTACTGATACCCATATCAGGTGGAAGTTCCAAAACATATGCATTAGGCCCTATTTTCTTTAAGATCTTGAAAGGTCCCGCTCCGCGAGCATGCAGCTTCTTTATGGTTCCAGAGGGGAACCATTCAGGGTTGAGCCTAATCATCGCATAATCCCCTTCACAGAATTCTTTAGCCCTCTTATGTGAGTCAGCTAAGTGTTTATAAGTTTCATTGCTCAGGTTGATCTTATTACTGATTTCTTTATGTAGATTTGTGACATGCTGTGCAAAAGACTCAGCAGACTCAGAAACTTACACAAGCACTTACGAAATGCAGACTGAACTAGGCATCCTTATTGAGAGGAATTTTATTGGACTCTCTAGGGCCTAAACCTAACAGATTAATGACTCTCTAGGTTTGACCCTGCTGGTATTAGAGAGTTTGACCCTGGTCTGGTATGCACATGAGAATTTACCATGGGTTCCTAGCAAATGCCATAAGGTTTTCCAAAAGTAGGTAACAAAACGAATAGGCTTTAAAGGCTCATGCAACCTAGTAATCTCATCAAAATGAAACTTAATGGCTCTAAAATTATGATAAGACTCAGGAAAAGGCAGGAAATAGGAATCCGAGACTTGGGATAATTTAGGAAAATCTTGAAACAAACCTTGGTTACTCATGATGACCTTAAGATTTGAATATTGATCTACGGGCAGGATGCTTCTAGGTAGTTGAAGGTCATCGGCAAAGTCTTCTAAAATAATGATTGGGTTCCTCTTAGGTAATTGAAGGAGTTCTTGTGTCGAAGCTAAAGTATTGGGTTCTTCCTGAGGGCATTGTCTTACGGGAACCAAGTCCTCACTAAATTTTGGTTGTTCTGATGTTTCAGGACTAGGCTCAATAATCTTTTCTTTACCAAAGGTTTCCTCAGGTGAGGTACTAAAGTTGTTCTCTTCACAGTCTTCCCCTTCATATTCATCTATTAAACTTATGTCAGTCTCATACACATATTTACTAGGTTCAGACTTGCCTTCTTCCTTCCCTAGCCCTTCAGTTTGAGGATATCCTAAGTCTTGAGTATTCATGAACTCAACTTGTACTTCAGGGTTCTTACTCCTATCATTCATATGAGCTAATGGGATAGTAGGAGTTGGTTGGTCTAAGAAAAATTGTTTAGCCAGCATTTGGTTCAATTGGGCCATTAGATCATTTAGGCCTTTCAGCATGGTTTCAAGATTCGGGTCCATGGCTACACTGGACTGGGTCTGGACTGGTGAATATGAGGCTCCTGATCTAGTTTTCATGCATGCAAGTAGACTCAAGCTCGAGCTAAGGTTTCCTAGACCTAGAGCACAAATTAGAGGTCTAATTAAGTGAACCAACTAGCTAGTAGTACTTATGGGACTTAGCCAGGTAGGTGGTGGGGAGTGAAGGTCCCTGATTGCCAACCTTAGACACCAATCTGAGATTGGCCAGGTAGGCGGACCAAATCACAAGCCCTGATGCACCAATCCTAGACATCAAGCCAGTAAGCACACACCAATTAGCTGACACAGTTAACTTGACCCTAACCTGAACCTAACTTGTTGGTGTCCCTAACCCACTAGGGCAATTAACGTTCTACTCAATTTTAATTAACGGGCTGGATCGATATGCTGGTTGGTGATTTTTGGGCTAGGGACAGGTGATGAAACCCTGACCCTATGTCAAATTGATGCCCTTAATTTGATTTCTCATGAGATGAATGAAATGCAAAGGTGCTGCAGAAGTGTGTTGCAGTTTGAAAGTGGTGTGCAAAACGTGATGAAAAAAATGTCCAAAAATTTTGATAAATTCACAGAGGATTTCTAACTTATATGTTTCAATGCAGATGAAAGGAATTTTAAAATTAAAATCAGTACTACTCTAAGAAGATCCTACAAATGAAGATAAATAAAAAGGACAGAACAAAACCCTAATGACAGTGTCGAACTGCAGAAATTTTTATTTTTTTATAATTTTTTTCTGATGATGAAATTTAATATGGTGATAATTGACTTAAAAAGAAACAAGAAAAAAAATATTTCAACAAAAAATTAGTGACTTGACTTTGGAGTTGCAGACGGATTACAGTAAATAGATGCAAATTTTCAGAAAAACAGAACCTAATCAAACAAGTGCAATGGCTTACCCAAACTTCAATATAAAAAATTTACGTCCAGCTAGGGGCTCATTATTCCCATGGGTCGTGATAGTGTACTAGAGTACACCCGCTCAAGAGGCATGAATTTTGGATCTTGCTTGGATTTTAAAAAAAATTAACTAGATAACAAGTATGCATGCAACATATCTAAATGCAGAAAATTATCCGACCATGCTCTGATACCAATTTGATGCGGCAAGCATATGATTAATGATTTGATTAGTGTATGTAGAGCAATGAAACCTAATTACATTAGCATTGTACTCATCATAATAAGTCTTAAGGATTACATGAAAAGGGACTTTTACTTGATTAGACACAATCCTAAATTAAGAAGGAAGAAGATCTAGATAATAGGGGCTAATGATCGTGGACTTACCGTGATGAGCTTTCCAACCTTCTTTTGATTCATACCTTGAAACTACCAACGCTCAGAACTGAAGAACCTTGGATAACAGAGATCAGAACCCTGGACTTGGACTTCAGCTTGTTGGTTCCTTATCAAGGAAGACCCTGCTTGCAACTCGAAAACCTCGAAGGACCCTGCACATAAAGAATAAGAGTTAAGGAAGAAGAAAGGCATGCATATGGAAGGGATGGAAAATTTGTGAGCAAAGAAAGAGATTTGAGATGGCTTGGCCGAGTCCAAGGCCTTCTTCTTGACTTGGGCATTGGATGCTTGGAAGAGAGAATAGTTTGGTGTGGAAGAGGGGCTTAGAGACAATCACTCAAAACATAAAACTTCAATTCAACTTCAACTTTCATTAATCTCCAAAAATCAAAATCCCCTATACAATGGGGCGTCCAAGGCTTTTTAATAGCCTTACAAAACTTTTGAAATATGAAAACTCCCCAAATTATGGAGGATTACAAGGGAGGTTAGAGGATATGGGGCCTTGTTACATGGGATAAGGAGAAATTCATGGAGATTCTTTCCAAATTGTGGAGGATTACAAGGGAGGTTGGAGGATATGGGGCCTTGTTACATGGGATAAGGAGAAATTCATGGAGATTCTCCCCAAATTGTGGAGGATTACAAGGGAGGTTGGAGGATATGGGGCCTTGTTACATGGGATAAGTAGAACTTCATGGAGATTGGCCGGTTTCTTTGAATTTAAAATGCTTGGTCGATCTCCCCTTTAGGCGCCCATTTGAAGGTGACGTGGCTGATGATGTGGCATCCCTGGTGGCTGCTTTGTTGGCATGGTGGTGCGGGCACCAGACTCAGAAGAAGACTTCAGGGCTCCATCTGGATCTCTGATTGACCTTGCCCGAAGAATTAGGGTTTTCTGGTTTTGTAATAAGGGTTGACTTGGTCAACTCAATTTTTTTGAGTCTGTATTTCCCTGCAATTTAAATTTTGTTGAGTCATGTTGACTCAGTACAAGTTCTAGTAAGTGGTCTAGGTCTTCTCCAGGGTGCGACATTTTTTTCCAAGCCCAAGCAAGTGGGTGCCACACTCCCAGCCACACGCCAGAGTCCAGGAGGCGCCACATCTCCATCCCCGTGTCTTGGTCCCCACACTCAAGGGAGCAAGAATTTTTCTTGAAGCCAAAATCAAGGAGGCGCCCCATATATACCTTAAAAGGCCAAGCTAAAGGAGGAAAGAGGCATTTCTTGGGGAGCACTTCAAGGGGGCGCCCAATCCATGCCTGAAAAGACCAAAGCAAAGTTGGGAAGAGCCATGACTTGGGAAGAAAGAAAAGGAGGTGTCCAAAAGAGTTGAGCCATGGAAGGAAAATTTTTTTTTTGAAGAGCAAGGCTAGGAGGCGCCACCTACTTACCATTTGGAGCCACCAATCAACACTTATGGAAGCTCTT
Source organism: Areca catechu (assembly GCA_021397845.1). NCBI lineage: Eukaryota > Viridiplantae > Streptophyta > Magnoliopsida > Arecales > Arecaceae > Areca > Areca catechu. The sequence goes on from CM038047.1 coordinate 145,060,967, forward strand.
GGCTGGCCATATGAGAAGGATTTGATTTTACAAGCCTAATTTGAAGATCCATCCTATTAGTCCCACATGGGAAGATGTAAAACCCTGACCTCTTGTAAAGACCTATAAAATAAACCCCTCTTGTAAGTTTTAGAGAACAACTGATGAATGAATTCAATTTATGTGCGAGCAAACTTTGTGTTTATCTCTTCCGCACTTGCATCCAGGTGTTGAGCTCTGTGAGGGAGTAAATCCGGGTTCCCCAGGAACCTTGAGGAGGTGTGAGATCTCCAACCCCAAAACCCTAGGTTAGCCACTTCACTTCCACACCCTAGCCGCCCATCATCCTCTTCATTCCACCAAACCCTAGCCTATCCCATCTCTCACGGCCCCTCTCTCCAAGTAGTGGCCGACCACCAGCATCCAGGTCCAGTTCGGCTGCTTTGAATATGGAGCAAATCCTAGAGGAAGCCAGATCAGCATCCAGGAGAATCAGGACTTCAGCAACATCAACTTTCAAGTTCTTCTATCTGGTAAATCCTTCCTTGAGTATCTGGTTCCATAAATTATTCTTCTTCTTTCCTAGATCTTGAGTTCAGGAGAAGCCAACTCTGCCAAAGGACCAGTATTGGAGGATCCATTACGAAGATATCTGAATCCGGGGATCCAATAATCTGCTCAAGAGAGTCCTTCCACTAAACTCTGTGAAGATCACTGCCGGGTCGTAACCCTTCTCTTCTCTTTACTTCTGTCCTGTTGAAAGTTCAGAGTGAAATCCTAGATCTGGGAGTTTCTCAACCCCCAGCGATCCTTTACTTCTGAACTACTCTGATAACCTAGTTTCTTTAAATTGTGCTTTCAATTATTACATAGTTTCTCTCAATTTAGTTTAACTTTCTTTTGAGTCAAAGCCGACTTCTGAAAATATTAAAAAATAATAAAAAAAGAATTAGTCTTAATTTACTTCCGCATCGCATCATCTTTTTTGTTCTGCATCATTTTTGGTATCAGAGCTTTCGTTCTGCATCACATGGTGATGTGGAATTCCAACTTGGTGGACCAAGGTCTTGATTTGGAAGCTCCAAGTGGTTTGGTGAACCTCAACTTGAAGTAGCTTGGTCTTGATTTAAATAAACCTAATGGAACTCTAATTGAGTTCTTATTTGAACCCATATTGAGACAGGACATAATTACAGGACTCGATTGGACATAATTATAGGATTCCTGAAATTGAAACTAAGTAATTACAGGACACTTGAAAGTAAATTGCCCTTTACAAGAAAAATTTAACCTAGTGATCTTCGATCCAAAGTGGAATCAGGTTAACCTTATTTGAGTGGGGTTTTATTCTGCTTCTGCTTATGGTGTCCACACCAGGCTTATAGAAGCATTTTGGGCTTTTCCTCTTGCCATCAAAGAATTCTTTGTTTCTTCCCCTTGTCTGGGAGGGAGCTTAACAAATGTTAATAATACACCCCCTACCTGGCGTGCCAATCTGTTGGTGTGGAGTCCCTGGATCGGTCGGTCGGAGTCGCTGCATTGCAGGACCACTCCCTGGTTCACCTGCAAAACAGGTCCCTTGCCGGAGTTGTTCCAGTGGAGGACACTCCGATGCCTAAGTCAGTGGCGGATTCCAGCCACAGAATGGGGAAGATGTCGAGAGTGGAAGAGAAGAAGAGTTCTTGGAGATTGAAAATATGTATATGCGAGATTATTCACGCGTACCTCTCGAGCCATCCTTCTTACCCATATTTAAAAGATGGCCTCCAGTCTATGGCTCGCTCTTTTCCCGGAGATCATGGAGAGCCATTGACTCCCATGATTGGCGATCGTGAGTTGTCAATGAGTGGTTCTGGCCAGATCGGAGGCCTGGCTACAGGAATTGCATGCCATGATCATGGCATGATGAGTATCGATTGTAACTGTTGGTTACAGTTTCCTTTTTGGAACAGATTGTGGTTCAAGCTTCGGATTTCCCCTTGCATGGGCCGAAGGCTTGATATTTTCCCAAGACCGGAGATCATGTCTACGACGGGGATCGAAGTTCATGTCTTCGGAAGTCGATGAGTAGTTCAGACTTCGGCCGGGGCCAAAGGTGCTACCCAAAGGACTGGCCTTCGGATGTTGTAGTTCTGTGTGAAGCCTTGAGTTGCTTACAGTTGGCCTTCGCTTAGTCTGAAATCCATAGTCCAGAAAATCGGGACTTCGATAAGTCGAACCGGAGCCGGTTCGTAGCTGAACCAGGATATCCCAACAAATCCTATATTGTTTCACTATCCCAACATCTATATTGGTGCCAGTTTCATGTTAGAATGGTATAGTATTGACATTTATAAGTCCCATTCCATTGATTTTTGAATCTATGACCTATTTAAGTAATGAGGTGATCTAGAACTGCCATCCTTCATTGTTGCTGGCTACGATGCCTCGATCTCCTCCCCTTCTCGGCTGCACCCACACTCCTTTTTCCCCTAATGTTCCTCGATCAAGTAAGCCTTAGGGAAGGCTATGCTTGGCTAAAAAAAAAAATAAAAGAGAGAGGAAGAGAAAGAGAGAGAGAGAGGAGAATGATAATTATATTATATACACATATAAAAATATTAATTTAATAATTAAATTATCTTTATTTATATTAAATTAATATTTTTATATATCATTTGTAGGAAAGAAGGCCATCATTATAAAGGGCTCGATTTTTGGAGTCCAATAGTGCAGATGGCACTTAAATCAAAGTTCAGACAGGTCCGAAATTGAATTATAAAAATTAATAAAGGAAGTACATGATTTTAGGAGAAGCCGGTCCATGGTTCGATCTACAAATATCTGGGCGGTCCACAAGCAACCATTGCTACTGGTCCACGGACAGGACCACGAACCCTATTCGTGGACCATCTCTACCATTTCAAGCCGCCACTTTATCGGAGCCTTCCCCCGCCGTCCCCCTTATCGCCGGGAGCCGCCCTTCACCGGAAAAGTCACCAGGAAGCCACTTTGAAGCAGGTCGCGGCCATTGTCTCCTTCGTTTGTCCACTGCCTCCTTGCTAGCCATCTTCTTCCCCTCTGCCTACTGCCGCCGTTCACCGATCACGTCCCCATGGCTAGAGAACCTGCCAAAAAGCCGTGTATGGCCAGAGACTTGCCATCGAAAAAGTGCATCATCGATTTCTCCCTTCGGCCATCTTCCACTCCAAACCATTCCACCACCTTCCACCACCATTCATCGCCACCTGAGCCACCCATGACACCAGCACGGTTTGCCAGAGAAGCACCCAAGGCACTGGCATCTATCCTCTTTTATTGGCCCTCTTCCCATCCACCATTGATCTTCTCTGCCGCCGTCCACCACCTATTTTCATCGCCACAATCCACCACCTATCGCCGCCCACTGCTGCCTCCTGCCACCGCTAGCCATTGGCTGCCCAATGGGTCCAAATCTAGATCGAAGGAGGGGGATTGGGGGAGTCTATGAGTCCAGATCAGACTTTGTTGCCAAAGAAGGAAGGAGCATAATGATCGATCCATCATGCAGTAGATCGATGGCCTAGATTTTTTCCTACGATATTCAGCCGATCTGGAACCTGATTGAGCCCAAATTTGATTGGAAGGAAGCCTTAGATGAGCTCTATTTAAAAACCCCTAGGTTATAGAAGAAAGCATTTTGGAGAGAGGAGTACGGTACAGGGTAGAAGGTCCAGCTTTGGATTACGGGTTGGCTTCAAGAGTGAGGCTTCTTAGAGGAGAAGCTATATTCTATGCCATCTTTTTGCCTACATCGATCTCCAGATCAAGATCCAAGTAGGAAGATGCAGAGAAAGCTAGTTGGCTTCGAGTACGAAGGAAGAAGGGAGTTTGTTGACCATCTTTTCGACTAGGTTATGCCAATCTACTTCTAGTCTTTATTACTATTTTTCTTATAGCTTTTCTTAGTTATTAAATTATCTTTTTTTTTTTTTGTAATAGAACTCTCATTTATTTAATGCAAAGAAATTATTTTCATGCACTTTTAAATTTATATTCTTTATTTTTAATGCAAGTAGATGCTAGGATCTAAATAGTAGATCCTAGTACCAAGTTATTTATTTTTCATACTTTAATTTTCACTTCCCTGACTTCAGTCTATTTATTTATTTTTTAAAATCAAAAATTTCAAATCATATTTTAAGCACTGCCTTGTCCGTGTATTCGACCTGACTCATCCTTTCTACATGTTTTTAATTATATTTAGAAATCGGTTAATTAAACTGATAGCCTTAACAACAACATCATGGCCTATCAAGTTTTTGGTGCCATTACTGGAGAAGGCATGAATGCTAACATTTTTGATCTCTTTGATTTCTTGTAAATCTGGTATACTAATTTTTCTTATTTTTTTGCAGATCCAAAAAAGTCAAAAAAATAACAAAGGAAAAAAAAAGAGGAGAATGAAATTTTTATAATTTTGGTGATCAATCCTAATCCTAGATTAATTTTCTTTTTTTAGTTACTTCTAATTAATTTTTACCATTTCATATTAACCAAAAAAATTCCTTTTTTTGTTTCCTTTTATTAGTCTCTTTTTTTTAAAAACTCTACCTAATTTCTTTTAGATTTATTTTCTTTTTTTTTACTTTCCTCCTTTTCAAATAACATAAAAGAAAAAAATTCTTTTTTTTGCTTTCTTCCTTTTTATTAGTTTTTTTCTTTCCAAACTAACCAAAAAAGAAAAAAAATCTTTTTTTAATTTTTTTGCTTTTTAAAAATTAATCAAAAAAAAAATCATTACTTAACTTTTTAAATAATTGCCTTAAATACTGATTTGATTTCTTGTCTTAATTATAGAACCTATAACTTCTTTATTTGCTTAATCTAATTTTAGTTTTTCACACAGCTAATTAACCAAGATTAAAAGTTGCCTTTTACCACTCTTGCTTGAAATAACATAATATAAAAAGAAAACAAAAATACCTCATAATACTTAACTAAAATAGCATAACTAATTAAAACTTAAAAGATTATTATTTATTTGGGACATCTTCCTATTTTGCATAGCATATTTTTATAAACTATCTTAAGGGCATTAACTCATAAATAAGATAAGGTGGAGATTTGATCACCCTTCCTTGGCCCACAAACTACCACCCTGCATCTTGCATTAATCCAAGCTTATTAATTAAAATCAATTAGATGCCAGCCCCTAAGAAACTCGAGCTCAATAGAACAAGGTATCCAAAAGAGTTGGACCATGCCAGGATTGGCTGATTAACTGGTATCTAAGAAAAGGATTCGAGGATGATGTAGCCCTAAAGAAAGGTGATTTTTAATTGATTTCGTTGACTGACCTGGCCAATCTAATTGGTATCTATGGAAAGCAATAGGGGGACCCCCACCGATCTTATCCTTACTTGGCCAGTTGATTAGTTAGTTTCTGACTTAGAGGGCTCCAGGGTTGTCATGGCAGTTAGGAACTGTCTAGATCTAGAATAACCCTAGGATAGAGAGTCAATGTATGCTAACTTGTTTGTAAATAACATCGAATCCTAATTAATTCTTCTTCTCTTTTTAGCTCTAGGACTCTTCAGGCCCTTTTCTTTAAAACTCTTCTCCTTCATCTTACCACCCCTCTTTAAAAAATAGTAATAATAATAATAAATAAATACATGAATAAATAAGGATTACTTTGATCTAAATCTTTGATTGCATATCCAAATAATCAGAACAACTCGATAATCTTAATCAGTGCCAGAAGAATGAATTCTTATAGTAGAGTACCATTTCTCCAGGTACACCAAGTTTATTTGAGCCTTACTCACTTTGAGAATGAGTGCCCAACCAGGTACCAACCCCTTGAGTTTAGGTATGACCAAGTTTATCAAGATCAAATCCAACCGGCCTACAACTTAGGAGATAATCTATACTTTAATACTTATTCAGGTTGGGGGGGCTCAATCAGATTTCTCATGGCAACCACACCTAGTGGTTACCCCGGTAATCTAAGAATCCATGTTCATAGAGACATCATATTATGATCAGCCCTATCTCCATTATCAACCTTCTCCAAGTAATTATAGCCCATTATTTGAAGAGAAGGTTCAGCAAGTACCATACCCACCACCCCCACAGACCAACTTAGATGTCGATAGGTTTGCTCAATTTCAACAAATGATTATAGCACAACAGCAATCTATCAAAAAAATAATAGATCAAATCGATCAACGATTAAGTGAACTTAATAGAGAGGAGGGAGGTGAACTGCCTAGTCAACCTGAGAGTAACCTAGAGGGACCATACCTAGCTCAAGATTTTAATGACCCTCTATCTTTTCCTGAATAATTAGTTTTGACTCCTATGAATGAACTGGTCTTAGAACAACTTTGCATAGTCATAAAGACTAATATAAATAATTTGGCTAAGGCAGAAAAATATATAGAAAAATTAAACTTATGGGATGGACCAATTCCATCATTATCTCACTCACATATAGTCTCATTCCCTAGTACCCTAGAATCATCCATGCCTTTTAATGGGAGGGGAGAACAAATAGATGCAATGATGGAATTAGTTAAGCCTTCCTAAGAACTACAAATGTATCACATAATAAAGGAGGCCATCCCCACCATTCTCTCCCAAGATTCAGTAAATCCCTATCAGGCTCATTCTGGGATGGATAATTTTAATATAAATGGGTATACATCACAAGTGAGTTAGTCAATACAAATACCCTACTTTGAAACTATCCAATTTTTGATTGATGAACAACAAGAGCCATCACCTAGCCCACCAATAGCCCCTTAACCACTTGATATAGAACTGAAATCACTTCCTGATGCACCCGTTGAAACTTCTTTAATGAACCTTACTCAGAAAGCCCAACTTAGTGGTATTCTAAAAGCACATAAAGAAGCTATTGAGTGGGATGTTACTGAAATGAGGGATCAAGATCTTAAAAATTTTATAATTAATTTCTCTGTATTCGGCACCAATTTTGAGGACTGTCTCCAAAATCTTTTTATGATATTAAAATGATGTATGGAGAGAGTGTTGGCTCTACCTAGTGATTTTGATGAATAACAAAACGTTGAGTACATATGGTGCACTAATATTTTATGAGTTTTCAGGAAACAAGCACCTCAAATTCTTAAAATTAAAGTATCGTGACACGCTGTGGCGCGAAGCATATTTCATAATTTGAGAAGTCTTTTCCATGCAAAAAGGGGTTAAACGAGTTTATTTATTGCTTATTTACATTGCATTTAAGTTTCATATATGATGCTTGTATTTTTGGCTTCGATTGCACTTAATTATAAATTTTGCAGAACCAAGTGTCGATACCTGGGAAGTCAAGTGTCGACACTTCAGCATTTGGCATGCAGAAAAATTTCTTGGCATACCAAGTATCGACACCCAGAATTCAAGTATCGACACTTGAAACTCAAGTGTCGATACTTAAGTTTTCAAGTGTCGACTCAAGGCTTGAGACTTTTTGAAAATCCAGAACTTGGCCAATGGAGTATTTTTGTGTCAAGTGTCGATACCTGTGAATCAAGTGTCGACACTTGAAAGTTCTAGTGTCGACACCTGGAAGTCAAGTGTCGACACCTGACAGCCAAGTGTCGACACCTGATAGCCAAGTATCAACATTCAGATTCTGACAGCCCTAATGGATCTATTTTTTGAAGTACAGAAACATCTTTTCAAGCTCCAAACGGTTAGATTCAAAGCTCCAATAGTCACAAATTATTTTTTGAAATTTTTTGAAGTATTTAAGCTTCACCAAACTCATTCTTGAAGCATTGAAGTCCATTCAAAGCCAAAAAGTCAATATTCTCTCAAGAACTTCACTTCAAAAGCCATTTATAGTGTGATTCCTTGAAAAAGCTTACAAGCCCATCCTTCAACATTCCAAAAAGAGAGCTTGAATAATATTCCAAGGAGAAGACAAGATAAAGCATCAACTTGAGCCTCAAAGCTTCCATTCTACTCTTGAAGAGAGTTTGTTTTGTTTATTTGAATTATATATTTGAATTTCTCTTGTGATTTGACCTAGCTTTCAAGGGTTTCTTAAAAATAGGTTGTTGTAATTGTTGGTAAGCCAAAGGGACAAAACCAACTAGGGTTAACTTGTGAGCCCAAAGATAAAACAAGTGTAAAGGTTTGTTGGTGAGCCTAGGTGATAAAACCAACATAGGTTTTGACTTGTGAGTCTTTGGAAAAATAAGTCGGCTGTAATCTTAGAGAGATTATAATAGAATTCTCAAGGATGGCTTGGGAAGTGGATGTAGGTGCTAGGTTTGTACCGAACCACTATAAACCTTGTATTTGTGTGTGATCTTCTCTTAAATCTCTTGCTCTTTACTTATTGCACTCTATTTATTGCTTTCCGCTGCATATAATCTAGTGCATCAATTTCATTGCTCACAAACACCACAAGGCCTATACATTATTGCTTTAAATTTTTAAAAGACCCAATTCACCCCCCCTCTTGGGCTCCATTTCAGGGCAACAAGTGGTATCAGAGCGCCGGTACTCTCTTGTAGGTCCAAGGATCTTGAGTAAAAGATTATGGCATCCCCAATAGGAATGGGTGTTGTTGAAGGTCAAGCTTCAAACTGTCCTTCACTGTTTAATGGCACGAATTACACTTATTGGAAAACTCGCATGCGCATATTCATTCAAGCCATTGATTATAAGCTTTGGAGGACAATCATAAAAGGTCCTCATCAGCCTACTATATTGATTAATGGCATTCTCACTCCAAAAATGGAAGATGATTGGGATGAGAAGGACATTAAGCAAATAGAGCTTAATGCTAAGGCTATGAATCTATTATTTTTCTCTCTTGATCTGAGTGAATTCAATAGAATATCTAACTATCTCTTTGCTAAGAAAATATGGGACACACTTGAGGTTATCCATGAGGGTACACACCAAGTGAAAATAACTAAGGTTAACATGCTCATTCACACTTACGAAATATTTATAATGGAACCTACTAAGTCTATTAGTGAAATATATACTAAGTTCACAAATATTGTGAATGGCATGAGAAGTTTAAGAAAAATTATTTCTAACGGTGAACTTGTAAACAAACTTCTTATGTCTCTACCGGTTTCTTGGGATGCAAAGGTGACAGCTATTGAAGAAGCCAAGGATGTCAACACTCTTCCACTTGAGCAACTGTTGGGCTCATTGATGACTTATGAGCTTTCTCTAAAATAAAAGAATGTGGATGTTGACAAGAAGAAGAAAGTGATCGCTTTCAAATCCACCGTAAAAGAAGAGTCATGCGAAGACTCTGAAGAAGAAGATGAAGAAGATGAGACGGCTCTAATGGCAAGAAAGTTCAGAAGGTTCATGAGGAAGAAGAAATACAACTTCAAGAAGAAACCTCTGAAAGGTGAGCCAAGCAAAGAGAAAGAAAAGAAGAAAGATAAAGAGTAGCCCACATGTTTTAAATGTAAGAAACTGGGCCACTTCAAGATGGACTGCCCCTTACTAAAGAAGAGTAGAAGAAAACTAAGGAAGAAGGCTATGATGGTAACCTGAAGTGACAGCGAAGACTCCAGCTCTGAAGAAGAACATCAAGAAGTTGCAAACTTCTGTTTGATGGCGGATCATGATGAGACACTATCTGGAAACTGAAAATGAATTTACATTTGATGAACTGCATGGAGTCTTTGATGAATTAGTAATAGAATCTCAAAAACTAAAATCAAAACATAAAGATCTGAAAAGGCAAAATTTAGACTTAGTCAAAGCTAATGATAAGTTTTCAAATGAAAATGACTGCCTACTTCTTCAAAACAAAAAATTAAATGATAGGATTTCTACTCTTGGAAAAGAAAAAGAAACTTTGAAAAAGAAAAACCTTTCTGTATTAAATGAAAACTCTTCAAAACAGAACAAAGAAATTTTGGAAAAAAATAAAAAATATAAAGAAGAAATTAAAAAGTTAAAACCTTTTGTTGACAAATTTACATATAGTTATGAAAAGTTAAATATACTTTTAAACAATCAAAGAGCAGTTTTTGATAAAGCAGGTTTATGTTTTAGAACTCAGAAGAAGCAAAAGTTTTTCAAAAAAATTTTGTGCCTACATCTTCATCCATTACTTGTTATGCATGTGGTATTATAAAGCATAAATCTTACTTGTGCAATAAGAGAAAACTCAGTAATGTTAAAAAAATCTGGGTTCCAAAAGAAACCATTGCCACTAACCTAAGAGGACCCAAGATGACTTGGGTACCTAAAATCTTCACTTGATTTTTATTGTAGGTATGCCTTATAACCAATAAAAGAAGAATATAGTACCTCCTTAGCGGTTGCTCAAGGCATATGATATGAGATGTGGAGCAGTTCTTATCACTCGAATATCAAAATGGTGGTAATGCGACTTTTGGTGATAATGGAAAGGGAAAGATTGTTGGAATTGGTAAAGTCCATATCACCCCTTCTACTTACATTGATAATGTATTATATGTTGATGGTTTGAAACATAATTTACTTAGTATTAGTCAATTTTGTGACAAGGATTTCAAAGTTACTTTCGAATCTTCTATGTGCATTGTTTCTAGTTTAAATAACAATGGCATCAAGTTCATTGGTTATAGGCATAGCAATATCTATATGGTTGATCTTGATGATCTTCCTATTCAAAATGGTCAACGCCTAGTGGCAATGGAAGCCAAGATCAATGAAATTAGTTGACTTTGGCATTGTAGACCAGGACATGCTAGTATGCATTTGACTTCAAAACTTAGCAAAAAGAATTTGATAAAAGATTTGCCAAAACTCAATTTTGAAAAAGATAAGATTTGTAGTGCATGCCAGCTTGGAAAACAAACCAAATCATCTTTTAAACCAAAAGGAGTAATATCTATATCTAGACCCTTAGAGTTGCTTCATATGGACCTTTTTAGGCCAACTAGAATATCTAGTTTGGGAGGTAAGAAGTACGATCTAGTTATTGTAGATGATTTCTCATGATTTACATGGGTTATATTTTTAGCATACAAAGATGAAACATTCTCTGAATTCATTAGATTTCATAAAAGAGTTTCAAATGAAAAAGGTGTTTCAATCGTATCTTTGAGAAGTGACCATGGAACAGAATTTGAAAATTCTAATTTTGATAAATTTTGTATTGAAAATGGCATTCATCACAATTTTCAGCACCTAGGATACCTCAATAAAATGGGGTGGTAGAAAGAAAAAATAGAACTCTTGAAGAAATGGCACGCACCATGCTTTGTGAAAATAACCTACCTAGATATTTTTGGACGGAAGCCATAAACACTGCATGCTATGTTTTAAATCATGTTTTAATCTGATCAATTTTAAAGAAAACACCGTATGAGCTTTGGAAGGGTAGAAAACTCTCAATTCAATATTTTCGTATTTTTGGATGCCGTTGTTTCATCTTAAATAATGGTAAAGATAATTTGAGCAAACTTAATGCCAAGTCAGATGAGGGTGTCTTTCTAGACTACTCTACATCTAGCAAAGCATACAGGATCTTCAACAGAAGAACACTTGTTGTTGAAGAATCTATACATGTTGTGTTTGATGAATCTAACCAGAAATCTTCTAGAAAAGAAGATGTGCTTAATGATAAAACAAGTACCAAAAGAACTAAAAAGGTAAACAACAATGAAGAGCCTACAAAGGAACAAGAAGTTGATCAAAACAATGAAGGAGATCAAGTACAAGATGATGAAAACACATCTATAATTGATTCTCTACCCAAAGAATGGAGGTTTGCTCATGGACACCCCAAATAACTTATCATTGGTGATCTATCTAAAGGTGTAAGTACTCGATCATCCCTTAGAAATGTTTGTGATTACTTAGCATTTGTTTCTCAAATTGAATCTAAAACTATAGAAGAAGCTGAAAATGATTGTAATTGGATTAATGCTATGCAAGACGAACTTAACCAATTTAAAAGAAATAATGTTTGGAGTTTAGTAGATAGGCCTTCAAATGTTTCAATTATTGGCACTAAATGGGTTTTTAGAAACAAACTTGATGAAAATGGTATTGTTACAAGAAATAAGACTAGACTAGTTGTCAAAGGAACAATCAGAAGGAAGAGATTGATTTTGATGAAATCTTTGCTCTTGTGGCTAAACTTGAGGCAATTAGGCTATTGTTGGCTTTTGCTTGTTTTATGGATTTTAAATTATTTCAAATGGATGTCAAAAGTGCCTTTTTGAATGGTTTTATCGAAGAAGAGGTTTATGTTGAACAATCGCCTGGTTTTGAAAACCATGAATTTCCAAACCATGTTTTCAAACTTCATAAAGCTTTGTATGGTTTGAAACAAGCTCCTAGAGCTTGGTATGATCGTTTAAGTTCTTTCTTGCTAAAAAATAATTTTACTAGAGGTAATGTTGAAAAAACTTTATTTTTTTAAAAAAAGAATGATGATCTCTTAATAGAACAAATATATATAGATGATATCATATTCGGTGCTATTAACTAATCTCTTTGTCAAGAGTTTGCAAAGTTAATGCAGGATGAGTTCGAGATGAGCATGATAGGAGAACTTAACTTCTTCTTCGGACTCCAGATAAAGCAAACCAAAGAGGGGATCTTCATCAACCAAGCTAAGTATACAAAAGAAATACTCAAGAAGTTTGGGATGGAGAACACCAAGCCATTAGGTACGCCGATGAGCTCCTCTTGTAGACTTGACAAGGATGAATCAGGTAAATCTATTGACCAAAAACTATATCATGGTATGATTGGTTCATTATTATATCTTACTGTTAGCAGGCTAGATATTACGTTTAGTATTTGTATGTGTGCTAGATATCAGTCTAATCCTAAAGAGTCTGACCTTTTGGCTATTAAACGCATACTAAGATATCTATCTGGCTCAATTGAAATTGGTCTTTGGTACTCTAGAGATTCTTCATTTGAATTGATTGCTTATTCTGATGCTGACTTTGCTGGGTATAAACTTGATTGTAAACATACTAGTGGAACTTGTCAGTTTCTTGGAGTAAATTTGATCTCATGGAGCAGCAAGAAATAGAATTCAGTTGCTCTATCTACGATGGAAGCCGAATATATAGCAGCTAGAAGCTGTTGTGCTCAAATCCTATGAATCAAATAACAACTCGAAGATTTTGGTATTAAACTAATTAAGACACCCATAAGATGTGACAATACTAATGCAATCAATCTAACTAAGAATCCTGTGCAAAATTCAAGAAGTAAACACATTGAAATAAGACATCATTTTATAAGAGATCATGTACAAAACTCTAATATGGAACTTGCATTTGTGTGTACTGACGATCAATTAGCTGATATGTTTACCAAACCCTTGAGTGAAGAGATATTTTGTATAATTAGAAGAGAGTTAGGTATCATTGATTCATTCTCCTAGAACTCTCTCAAATTTCATCTTACCCAAGTTGTTTTTACTCAAAAATCACTTGTGTTAAGTCCCAAAAGCTTTCAAAAAACATCCTTGATTTTTTAAAAATTTTTTAGATTTTTTTGGAATTTTCTTGGCCAAGTGTCAACACTTTGATTTTACGAAGTGTCGACACCTGACCAAGTGTCGACACTAGAGAAATTCCAAGTGTCGACACTCGTAGAAAATTCTATCTTTTTTAGGGCAAATCGAGGTTTTGATTTTTACTTTTCCCCGTTTTCTCTCGAGCTCCAGTGGTCCCAAAAATACCTCTACTTTCCAAATCTTCACTTTCCCTCATTGCCCCACTGAAATCAGGTAATCTCTCTCTCTCTCTCTCTTTCATTTTTGAAACCATATAACCTAGATTTCCTATTATCTATCCATTTTAATGCATATAACTCAGATTTTTCGGATTTTTGAATCGTTTGGAAGTTTCCATTTGAAGGAAATCATGTTTAAATGAATTTATCTTTGATTTCCCATGGATTGTTGACCGATTTCACACTCAATCTATCCGTTCTTCATAATTTCACTATTGGATTGGTGTTTTGGCCGAAAAGTTCAAGGATTTCACTTAAAATTTAGATTTCTAAGCTATTTATTAGGTTTTCATTCATATGGAAAGGGTATTTGTGTTGTTTTCATGGTATTTTACCCCCATTTCCATTATTTTGTTGTTTGATTACTTATTTCTGACCTAAAACCCAAATGTGTTTTGGTTTTAACCCTAATCCCATGTGTTTAAGTTTATTTTGTATGTTTCAACTAGTCCTAGTTCACTAATTTTATAAAATGTATTTTATATAAATTTTGTAACCCATATATATTCTATATGCTTTACAACCCAAATATGTTTTATAAATTTGATAACACAAATGTATTTTACATATTGGGATTAATGTTATAACCCAAATGTGTTTTAAATTTTCCCTCTTTTCAAACTGTTGAAAGTGCTTTCAACCTTCGATTTCATGTTTTTGAGAAAATCATTTTTGATTTTATCCCTATTTTCAAAAACAAATTCTAGCTTCTCTTAAAACCTGTATCCATCTTTTAGGAAAACACAGTCTCCTTTAGCCTAACCTGTAGCCGATCTATAGTTCTCAACCTGAATTGAAACCTGTCCACCCTAGGTTGTTTACCTTCTTCCTGTCTTGCTCAGCTTGTTGGAATGGGTCCAAGGAAGAGACTAGCTATCAAGACCAGATCCAGTCAGGGTTCTGAGAGGAGGACTAAGGCCAAACACGATGCAGGACTGGCTAGTAGTTCCACAGCTCCAGGGTCCCCCCTGCAGAGAGGATGGTAGGGAAGGCTTTGGTAGCTGGCAGATAGATCGACTTAGAGTTCTTCGATAGACAGAACTTCTAGATTCGGCGGACACTCACAGATGCTGGATTAGTATCTTTTTGCACCATGCAGGAGAGATACTATCCTCATCTGATGAGGGAGTTCTATGGTGCTTTGGATTATCGTCGATTACTATGGAGCACCACCATCTGGGGAGTACAGATTTCTTTGACAAAGGAGCTACTGAGCAGAGTTTGGGAGATACCCCATCGAGGTATCAGTATTTTCTCAGTAGAGGATAGAGAGGCAGCCTTCAAGTGCATCATTTGGCGAGAGGACGTTCATGGAGTGACTGTGGTCACTGCGAACCAGTTGTCAGTGGAGATGCGCCTTCTACATCACATCAGCACCCGTATCCTACTTCCGAAGACTGATGATTTGACTTCATCACAGAGAGGGAGCTGATGCTGATGGTCAGTTTGACCCAGAGGAGATTGATTGATCTACCATCACTGATGTTGGTTTAGATGTGTGATGCTGCGACACAGAGGCGACATTGTCTACCATACGGGATGGTACTGACCCATCTGTTCAGGGCTTGTAGAGTTCCTTTCGAGGGGGAGATCCCCAAGGAGATTCTACATACCGATGTTTATGACAAGCGGTCACTACACCGCATGGGATATCGATTAGTCATAGGTCGTTGGGTTTGGAGAGAGTCTGGACAGGAGCCAAATGAGGAGGATGAGATCAGAGAGGTTGAGGCCGGGCCATTAGGGCCAGTCAGTACACCTCCTTAGGCTGCTCCAGCATCAGAGGCAAAGTCGGTGACTCCTACAGCTGCACCTTTGGCTCCTCCTCCATTGACTACAGAGTTATCCTTTGAGGAGCATGCTCGACAGCAATTTGTTGAGGTACGAAGCGAGATTATAGGACTTGGGGTGCGGTCGACTCAGTTGAGGATAGAGATAGAGGGCCTTAGAGCCCACACTGCTTCTGAGCATGCTGAGTTACGATACATCATGGAGGCTGGATTTGCACGTGTCGAGGAGTTACTCAGATCTTTTGTTCCTCCAGCATCTCCTGCAGCTCCACTGGTTGATGACAATGATGATGACCATCCAGACAGACATGATGACACAGATAAGGGTGGTACTGATTCTGATGATGGTGATATAAAGAGGGTGATGGTGATGGAGATGGAGATGGTGATTCTGATGATGGGAGTTCAGATGGTAGTATGGATCGTGCTGGTCGTTATCAGATGCTTAGTAGAGATGATCCTCCAGCAATACCTGCAGTTCCTCCTTCAGCTAATTTAGTTGATTCCACACCGGATTTCATTACACCGGCTAAGATTCTATCCCCTCCTTCCACTAGATCTTCTAGGGTTGTACCCTTACTAGGACCTTCTAGCCGTACTAGGAGTCGTAGGGCCTTTGCCTAGGGACCTCCTAAGGCATTAGTTCCTAGATCTAGGATTAGCGCACCATTTACTCTTGAGATTCTATCTGATAAGGACTAGCCTCACAGATTGTATGTTTTATGATTTATGTCTCATGATGTATTTTGATTGTTTTAGTGTTGCTGATGAGTCAGCAAATTTTGTACTGAAAATATTACTTTATATATATATATATACTTCACTTTGATGTTTACATTGTATCTTGATTTGAATTCACTATGATTTATACTCTTGAAATGATGCTCTACTTTTACTTTTTGACTCTAATACCTGGTATGATAATCTTGAAATTTTTGGCTCTGATACTCTTGAAATAAATTTAGCTATGATTGATTTTTGAATTCACTATGTTCACTCTTGAAATGTTACTCTCCTACTTTCTGTCTTCATGCTCATTTTGAGGGGGAGCTTACTCCCTTTTTCTAATAATTGACAAAAAGGGGGAGCAGAATAATATTCCGGATTAATCTGTATTTCAAATTTGATCTGATACTAATATTGCATACTGCTTGTTCTGATTAGAATTATCTAACTAAGGAGGAGATTCATCCTTCTTAACTATGCAAGTTATGGATGTATAAGCTTGAAATCATATTTATGAATTATCATATCTGAAATTTGAAATTAAATGTTTATATACTCAAGGTTTTGTCATCATCAAAAAGGAAGAGATTATTGGCTCTACCTAGTGATTTTGATGAATAACAAAACGTTGAGTACATATTATACACTAATATTTTATGAGTTTTCAGGAAACAAACATCTCAAATTCATAAAATTAAAGTATCGTGGCACACTGTGGCATGAAGCATATTTTATAATTTGAGGAGTCTTCTCGATGCAAAAAGGGGTTAAACGAGTTCATTTATTGCTTATTTACATTGCATTTAAGTTTCATATATGATACTTGTGTTTTTGGCTTCGATTGCACTTAAATGTGAATTTTGCAGAACCAAGTGTCGACACCTGGGAAGTCAAGTATCGACACTTCAGCATTTAGCATGCAGAAAAATTTCTTGGCACGCCAAGTGTCGACACCTAGAATTCATGTGTCAACACTTGAAACTCAAGTGTCGACACTTAAGTTCCCAAGTGTCAACTCAAGGCCTGAGACTTTTTGAAAATCCAGAACTTGGCCAATGGAGTGTTTTTGTGTCAAGTGTCGATACCTGGAAGTCAAGTGTCGACACCTGACAGCCAAGTGTCGACACTCGAGTTCTGACAGCCCTAATGGATCTATTTTTTTGAAGTAAAGAAATGTCTTTTCAAGCTCCAAACAGCTAGATTCGAAGCTCCAACGGTCACAAATCCTTTTTTGGAAGTTTTTGAAGTATTTAAGCTTCACCAAACTCATTCTTGAAGTATTGAAGTCCATTCAAAGCCCAAAAGTCAATATTCTCTCAAGAACTTCACTTTAAAAGCCATTTATAGTGTGATTCCCTGAAAAAGCTTACAAGCCCATCCTTCAACATTCCAAAAAGAGAGCTTGAAGAATATTCCAAGGAGAAGACAAAACAAAGCATCAACTTGAGCCTTAAAGCTTCCATTCTACTCTTGAAGAGAGTTTGTTTTGTTTGTTTGAATGTATATCTGAATTTCTCTTGTGATTTGACCTAGCTTTCAAGGGTTTCTTGAAAATAGGTTGTTATGATTGTTGGTAAGCCAAAGGGACAAAACCAACTAGGGTTAACTTATGAGCCCAAAGACAAAACAAGTGTAAAGGTTTATTGGTGAGCCTAGGTGATAAAACCAACATAGGTTTTGACTTGTGAGCCTTTGAAAAAATAAGTCGGCTGTAATCTTGGAGAGATTATAGTGGAATTCCCAAGGGTGGCTTGGAGAGTGGATGTAGGTGCTAGGTTTATACCGAACCACTATAAACTTTGTATTTGTGTTGAAGGAAAACCTGGTGCAGCAGAAGCCTATCCTAGGCATGCAACACTAGAGAGCAGGTATTGCATAATTAAAATTTTTTAAGCATGCAACGGAAAGTACCTAGTCATGAACAGAATCTAACATATCATGATGCATGTAACAAAATATACAGGTGTGTATAGGTAAATACAATAATAATAAATCATATGATAACAACTAGATCTAGGCATGCATGATTACCAAAATGGAATATACCTGAATGAAGAGGACTCTCTAAGTCTTCAGAATTAATCAGCGACCGGTTGAACTCCTTCAACAGCAAATAAGATCTGTAACGGCAAAAAGAGATCGATCGATCCAAACTCTCGAGGTGTCCACGTGTCCACCCTCTAGAGTATGCATGCGCAGGGCTCTTGCTTATCCAACTCCCAGAAGGATGCTAGTCCTTCGGGAATTCAAAGACAGGTCACAGCAATGTGGAGCAGGGAGTATCAAATAATCCTCGGGACGGTCTTCTTCAAGACCACCTAAACTCCATCAAAAGAAGAACACACCGGAAAACTTAAAACCGTGGAGGAATATACGGATGAGAACAAATTTCCACACGTAGAGATTCAACCCAAAGGCTCGTTCTCTGCTCTCTCTTATCCCCTGTTACAACCCATCTCATACAGCGAGCAATCTAGAAAATAAAACTAGCGGAGAACAAAAACATGAAACCCTGTTTTTCCGTTCTCCTCATCGCACGGCCGTGAAGGCCTGTTTTCTTCTTCTCTCATATATCCAGCAACTGAGCAAATATAGCTAGCCAAGATAACATATCCCGTGAAGGCTGGGATGACAACGAGACTCATAAACTCATGAAAGCCATGTCAACACTGTGTGAAGAAGATAAGTGGGACATTCCACATCAGTGCATGAAGGCCGGGAACCCCTGCTGGAAGAAAGCAGAAAACCACATGAGAACAGAGGAAGACGTGCTCTGTTCTTCCCTTTGTCCCAGCCGATGATGGAGTCGTCGCCCTGCAGCAAACCGGAAGAACGCCTCCCTATTTGAATCACCGTCGAACAACCTTCTTCTATCTCATGCCCTATTACCTATCTATTGCTTCTCTCCTGGCCCCCCCGAGCGTTCAACCATCAGGATATATTTATAGGCAGAAAAACCAATCCGTGAAGGCAAGGGAAAACGATGGAAGTGATGTGAGGGAGGAAAAAACCATGAGCTCCAAAACCAAATGGGAAAAGGGCTCTTGATCAGTGGAGAAGATTTGTTTCAGATCTCCCATGTGCAAACGAACTTCACTTGATCAAAACCCATCCAACGGAAAAATACGTGAGCCAATCTGTGAGAGCCCATTCCACACGGTACAACAATAGAGGGACCGTGAGAGATGGGAATCGTGTGCGGGAGAAGAACTGGGCTGAGAGGAGGAAAGGCGTGCGGGACTTGGACGAACTCCTCATCCAATTCGGTGAAACAGGGGAGAAGCCAAGTTGAACCATATTGCCGTGTAAACCAACAAGTGTTTAAACCGGTTCCATAAACCAAAACTGGTTTATTCAAAACCAAATAAATTAAACCCGTTCCAACAAACCAATTTCAAAAACCGGTTCATTAAATCTCGGTTCGACCAAATCCAATGAGTAATAAAACTTAGTTCAGTCCTGGTCTATCAGGAACAATTCCTGGTTGACCCAAATGAATCCTGGTCGATCCAAATCAAACCAGGTGGACCAGAAAAATCCAATATGTGCTCAAGAGGCCATTTGACTTTAATACCAAAATGATTCTTAATCTTTGATCGGTTCCTGGATCAGAAAGAAATACCCGATGGCGTGTGACCTCATAGGCTCGAACCTAAACGGTAGCACTAAAACACTTCCAGTCCAGCACAAGATACCATCTAGCAATGGGTCCCGGCGTCTGGATAAGCCGAAGATGCGAGAGCAATCTATCGAACCTCTGGCATATGGTTACCGTATAATTCATCCCTTTGACCTTCAATGCTCAAGATGACCTAGGGTTAGACTGCCAACCCTAACTGAGTCAATTCACAACATGTCTCAACCTCGCAAGTCTAGTGACTCCTCACTAGGACTATCTTGGCCAAGGATTTGCTAAATTGAGACACTACGAGACATTCAATCCAAACAATTTAGACAGGTCAATTCCATCTTGGTCCACCACTGCTCCATAAATACTTTCCTGTACCCAGAAACCTTCCATCACCGGATTAGAAATCCGGGTAGTCCGGCACCAAAGCATAGGGAGTTGCTTGCAAGCTACCATCATGACCTCAGGTCAGAGGGACACATATACCCATATCCAATCGCGAGCAATCCTTTGGCAGAAAAGGAGCTCTACGAAGTCACGTTCAATGAGATGACACACATCCCACTTGTAGATCACGTCAGTGTCTCCACACTCCTTTGGTCAAGAGGATAACCAAACGATGTGAACCACAACAACCTACACTTGATACATTATCGTCATGTATAATGAATCATTTAGTTGTGAACCTTTTAAAGGACCACTCGTTATATCCTCTCTATATCGAAGTCAGTGTAGTCCTAAGGACCTCATCACATAAATTAAGTTCATTACAGGAAAATGAATGATGTGATGAGCTGCCAAAATAATGTTTTATTAATTCATATACAGATTATAATACTCAACACAACCGCCTACAACCTAGGCGATTGGCTTTGGGACACAATTCCCAACAACTCCCACTTGTACTAAAGCCAATCAGAATAGTATCTAATATCCATTTCCCTTTATCGAACTCTTTGATTTCGAGGGCTTTAGTGAACGGGTCAGTCAGACTTTCCATTCCATCGATCTTCATAAGATTGATGTTACCTCGTTCCACGATCTCTCGCACGAGATGATAGCACCGCAGAATATGCTTAGTGCGGTGATATAACTTTGGCTCCTTAGCTTGAGCAATGGACCCCGTGCTGTCACAATACATAGGAACAGGACCATCTAGAGAAGGTGCCACCCCTAGCTCTCCAAGGAATTTCCATAACCACATGACTTTCTTTGCCGCATCTGATGTTGCAAAGTACTCTGCTTCGCTTACCGAGTCTACAATAGTTGCTTGCTTGGAACTCTTCCAGCAGATCGCTCCTCCATTTAGGATAAACACAAACCCTGACACACTCTTGCTATCATCTCTGTCAAACTAAAAACTGGAGTCAGTATACCCCACAAGTTTCAAGTCAGGTCTCCATAAATCAGTCATTGGTCCTTAGTATTTCTTAAATACTTCAGGATGGTCTTAACCACCTTCCAATACGCCTTACCTGGGTCAGACTGGTATCTGCTCACTACTCCTAGTGAGTATGCCATGTCTGTTCTAGTACATGTCATAGTATACATGATAGAGCCCATTGTTGAAGCATAAGGTACTCTACTCATGTGCTCTCTTTTCTCAGGAGTTGTCACACAATCCTTCTTGGAAAGAGTAATTCCAGAACCTATCGGGAGATATCATTTCTTGGAATTTTCTATGCTGAACCGTTTCAGCATGGTATTAATGTACATAAACTGGGACAATCCCAGAAGCCTCTTAGATCTATCTCTATAGATCTTCATACCCAGTATGTAAGAAGCTTCACCCATGTCCTTCATGGAGAACTGAGATGATAACCAGACCTTTATTCCTTGCAATGCTGTGATGTCATTCCCGATTAAGAGAATGTCATCAATATACAGTACCAGGAATACAATCACAGAACTATTAATCCACATGTAGATGCAGGGTTCCTCTCCATTCCTAATGAAGCCATACGATTTGATACACCTATTAAATTGCATGTTCCAACTTAGAGATGCTTGCTTGAGTCCATAAATGGACCTCTGCAATTTGCACACTTTTGACTCATCTATGGATGTGAACCCTTTAGGCTGTATCATATACACCTCCTCATCCAGCTCCCCATTCAAGAAAGTGGTTCGGACATCCATCCGCCAGATCTTATAGTCAAAATATGCTACCAAAGCAAGCATGATCCGAATGGACTTGAGCATTGCCACAGGGAAAATGTCTTGTCATAATCGATACCATATCGCTGACGATATCCCTTGGCAACCAGATGGGCTTTATAGGTCTCCACCTTCCCATCTGCGCCCCTTTTTCTCTTAAAAATCTACTTGCACATGATGGGTTTTATTCCTTCAGGTGGATCAACCAATGTCCATACATTGTTGATCTCCATGGACTCCATTTCGGATCGCATAGTGCCAAGCCACGCCTTAGAGTCAGATATTTGAAGTGCATCCATATAGGTGATCGGATCCTTATCATTCTCGTCGAGCTCAATGGGATCACCATCCCGGACCAAGAAACCATAGTATCTGTTCGGCTGACATGGTACTCTATCGGATCTCCTAATAATGGGTTCTGGGTGTGATTCAATCACATCCGGTTCTATGATGTCCTTAGAGTGTGCAGGCTCTTCCATTGGTTGAACTTCACCAAGTTCAATCTTAGAGGCTACAGTTCCTTCTCCAAGGAACTCATTTTCCAAAAAGATAGCCCTAAGAGCAACAAACACTTTTTGTTCGTCTTCCAAGTAGAAGAAATACCCTTTTGTTTCCTTAGGGTACCTAATAAATAAGCACCGATCAGACCTAGGACCAAGTTTATCTGAGTCTAAATGCTTTACATAAGTTGGACAACCCCAGACCCAGAGATGTGAAATTGAGGGCTTATGTCTAATCCATAGCTCATATGGAGTGGACAACAGACTTACTCAGAACTTCATTCAGCAAGTAACAAGATGTCTCAAGTGCATATCCCTAGAAGGATAGCGGCAGAGTTACACAGCCCATCATGGATCGAACCATATCCAACAGGGTTTGATTCCTTCTTTCGGACACGCCATTCAACTGAGGTGTTCCTGAAGGAGTACACTGAGAGAGAATCCCATTCTCCTTAAGATATGTCATGAGCTCACTGGATAGGTATTCACCACCTCGATCAGATCGAAGGGTTTTAATACTCTTTCCAGTTTGTTTCTCCACTTCATTATGATATCGTTTGAACATTTCAAATGACTCAAATTTATGTCTCATCAAAAAAACATAACCATATCTGGAAAGGTCGTCTATAAACGTAATGAAATATCTGTGTCCAACTCTGGCACTAACTTTCATGGGTTTGCATACATCAATATGTATGAGTCTCAGAAATTCTGTAGCTCGTTCACCTTTTCCAGTAAAAGATGACTTGGTCATTTTACCAAGCAAACAGGATTCACAAGTGGGTAGTGAATCAGAATCACTGACCTCGAGGAGGCCATCTCCTCACAACTTGTTTATCCTATTCTGGTTAACATGACCTAGCCTACAGTACCATTGATACAAGTCACTGATATTTTCCATCCTTGGGCTGTTCGGGTCTTTGGATGCTTGATAAAGAGGACAGTTTCTCTTCCAGTGTCCATGCTTCTTACAATAGAAGCACTCTGCACTAGCTAGATCAGCTTTCACTTTCTTGGCCTGACTTGGGCTAGGAGCACTTTGCACTTTCTATTTCTTACCTTTCTTCTTCCCTTTTTGAAAGGGATGACGACCTCTAGAACCTTCCACTAAATTCACCATCAGTTGGTGGTCCTCATAAGTCCGCAACAACCCCAACAAACCATGGTAATTGACTATAGGTTATTCATTCTATAATGATCGAGAGGGTTAAGATAGGAGGAGAGTAGAGAATTCAGAATCGTATCCTTGCCGAATTGCTCGTGCAAGAGACATCCGAGCTTGCCCAATCGTTCGATCATCTCGATCATGTACAATACATGATCAGTAACCGAACCATTATTTCATATTTTGATATTGTAGATGGCATAAGACACTTTGTACCACTCTACATCGTCGGCATACCGAAAGATTTCTTCAACTTTTGAAGGATCTCGTCTGGCTGGGCCTCCTCGAATTTACGACTGAACTTGTCGTTCATCGCCGCCAACATTATGCATCGGACAGTAATCCAATCAGAAACCCACTTCAAATAAGTGTCATGATCGAACTCCGAGCATTGGCAGAAAGGATTTCGGGTGCTGGATCCGTTATCACATAAAGGATCCACTCGTGCTCTAAGACAGTCTTCAATCTTCGATACTAGCTATCGAAATTAGGACCCTCTAACTTCTCGCTACCGAGAAGTGACCGGAGCGAAAGGTTTGAAGACATCTGAAAGGAAAATTAAGACCATATTAGTATATGAATTAATCTATTAAACCAAAAGATTTGGACTTTAGTCTAAAGGTCCCTCCCACTAATTTTTTAGATTGGGAGCCTCAAACTCCAATCCATGAAATCATCATTTCATAGTGGGTACTGAAATCCAATAGACCACGTATGAGCCCGACTATGGCCAGCTCACCCATACACGCCTAAAGGTAGGTTCTCTAACCAATTGCTTCCCCAAGCAACTTCCAGTAATAAATTTTGCCCTACAGAACCCCCAATCGGCCTAGGGGCCTCCTATTGCGGGTCTCTGGTTAGGTCCAACCATCAATATGATGAATCTAATGCTTCTAGTTAACGAATGACTAAGCCCGACTATGGCTGGCCTACCTGATCACCGTTAAGAAGGTTACACTAAACCATCATCTATGAGAGAGTAATTCCAGTAACCGGATGCACACCTGTTCTATGGAACTACCGATGTACACCAAGCTAAAGGACTCATTACTAACTTACTTAATGGGAGGCTAAGACACCATCAACTCATTGACTTAGTCTTTTTCAGGACTTAATAACTTTAGAGGATTTTAATTAAATTGTGACAGAAGAATAGAGAGAAGAACATGGATCAACCTCCTACTGATCAAATCAATTCTCAGGAGGGTTAAATTAAATTCAACAAATTGGTCCATGGGGACCTTAAGATCAGTCAAGCTGATCAACTTGGGTGACATGGGTTAACTCGAATCAATAAGCTTTTCTAATTAGTTCTGGTTGACCGGATTGGCCAGGTAGGTGAGATCATGGGTGAGTATCCGCCATTAACCATCTTTCCTAGACACCAACCAAGTTGGCCAGGAAAGAGGTAGCCTCATGCAACCATGATCAGAAATGCCAATCCTGCCTAGACACCAATCGATTAACTAGACTTGATTAGACCAGCCTAAGGACTTGGGCTTTCTACAGAGCCACTAATTAGATCCATTTAGAAGAATGGACTAACCCATCTAACTATTAGATAGATACTAAAGAGAAGGTTTATAATCAACATTTGATTAGTTCTCTTAACTCTAATTCAACTAACCTTAGGTCTAACCCAATTAATGGACCCAATCAGACAGCTAACCCAATTAACCCGGATGGCTTATTCAAATGACATTAGATTTCATAAACCCTAATTAGTCTTGTCATTTTGATTAATCTTTCAATTCATGATAAGAAGATTGTTAGATTATAAGCCATCTTTTAATTAAATTCATGTAAAACTCTTTTTACATGTTTCATGCATCATATCTAGTTTCATCATATCAATTACAATATTGCAAACCCTAAACATTTTAGACATGCCAATGTACATGAATCAAGATTAAAACACTTTTAATACTATAGGTTTCATTTAAGGATCCTTTTAAAAAGGCCAACACAGATGAACCACCTCGTGCCATAAAAATTAGGGGTTTTAAACCTTGATTAATCTGGACACACGACCATGGTGAAGGTCTCAACTAGGTTCCTAAAAGTAATCCCTAATACATGTAATCATGATATGCTACACAAGAACCTGTGGCTCTGATACCACTGAAGGAAAACCTGGTGCAGCAAAAGCCTACCCTAGGCATGCAACACTAGGGAGCAAGTATTGCATAATTAAAATTTTTAAGCATGCAGCGAAAAGTACCTACTCATGCACAGGATCTAACATATCACGATGCATGTAACAAAATATACAGACATATATAGGCAAATGCAATAATAATAAATCATATGATAACAACTAGATCTAGGCATGTATGATAACCAAAATAAAATATACCTGATCGAAGAGGACTCTCTCAGTCTTCAGAATTAATTAGCGATCGGTTGAACTCCTTCAATAGCAAATAAGATCTACAACGACAAGAAGAGATCTATCAATCCAAACTCTCGAATGTCCACGTGTCCACCCTCTAGAGTATCCACGCGCAGGGCTCTCGCTGATCCAACTCCCGAAAGGATGCTAGTCCTTCGGGAATCCAAAGACAGGTCACGACAATGTGGAGCAGGGAATATCAAATAATCCTCAGGACGGTCTTCTTCAAGACCACCTAAACTCCACCAAAAGAAGCACACACTGGAAAACTTAAAACCATGGAGGAATACACGGATGCAAAACAAATTTCCACATGCAGAGATTCAACCCAAAGGCTCGTTCTTTGCTCTCTCTTATCCCCTATTACAACCCATCTCATACAGCCAGCAATCCAGAAAATAAAACCAGTGGAGAACAAAAACATGAAACCCTGTTTTTCCATTATCCTCATCGCACGGCCGTGAAGGCCTGTTTTCTTTTTCTCTCATATATCCAGCAACTGAGCAAATATAGCAGGCCGAGATAACATATCCCGTGAAGGCTGGGATGACAATGAGACTCATAAACTCATGAAAGCCATGTCAACACTGTGTGAAGAAGACAAGAGGGACATTCCATATCGGTGCATGAAGGCCAGGAACCGCTGTTGGAAGAAAGCAGAAAACCACATGAGAACAGAGGAAGACGTGCTCTATTCTTCTCTTTGTCCCAGCCGATGATGGGGTCGTCACCCTACAGCAAACCGGAAGAACGCCTCCCTATTTGAATCACTGTCGAACAACCTTCTTCTATCTCATGCCTTGCTACCTATCTATTGCTTCTCTCTTGCCCCCCCCCCCCAAAGCGTTCAACCATCAGGATATATTTATAGGCAGAAAAATCAATCCGTGAAGGCAAGGGAAAATGGTGGAAGTGACGTGAGGGAGGAAACCATGAGATCCAAAACCAAAAGGGAAAAGGGCTCTTGATCGGTGGAGAAGATTTGTTTCAGATCTCCCATGTGCAAATGAACTTCACTTGATCAAAACCCATCTAGCGAAAAAAACTGTGAGCCAATCTGTGAGAGCCCATTCCATATGGTACAACAAAATAGGGACTGTGAGAGATGGTAATCGCGTGCGGGAGAAGAACTGGGCTGAGAGGAGGAAAGGCGTGCGGGACTTGGACGAACTCCTCATCCAATTCGGTGAAACATGGGAGAAGCCATGTTGAACCATATTGCCGTGTAAACCAACAAGTGTTTAAACCGGTTCCATAAACCAAAACTGGTTTAATCAAAACCAAATAAATTAAACCCATTCTAATAAACCAATTTCAAAAACCAGTTCATTAAACCTCGGTTCGACCAAACCCAATGAGTAATAAAACTCGGTTTAGTCCTGGTTTATTAGGAACAATTCCTGTTTGACCCATTTGACTTTAATACCGAAATGATTCTTAATCATTGATCGGTTCCTGGATCAGAAAGAAATCCTCGATGGCCTGTGACATCATAGGTTCGAACCTAAATGGTAGAACTAGAACACTTCTAGTACCAGCATATGATACCATCTAGCAATGGATCCCGGTGTCCGGATAGGCCAAAGATACGAGAGCAATCTATCGAACCTCTAGCATATGGTTACCATATAATTCATCCCTTTGATCTTCAATGCTCAAGATGACTTAGGGTTAGACTGCCAACCCTAACCGAGTCAATCCACATGTCTCAACCTCGCAAGTCTAGTGACTCCTCACTAGGACTACCTTGGCCAAGGATTTGCTAAATTGAGATACTGCGAGACATTCAATCCAAACAATTTAGATAGGTCAATTCCATCTTGGTCCACCCACTGCTCCACAAGTACTTGCCTGTACCCAGAAACCTTTCATCACTAGATTAGAAATCCGGGTAGTCCGGCACCAAAGCACAGGGAGTTGCTTGCAAGCTACCATCGTGATCTCAGGTCAGAGGGACACATATACCCATATCCAATCGCGAGCAATCCTTTGGCAGAAAGGAGTCTACAAAGTCATGTTCAATGAGATGTCACACATCCCACTTACAGATCACATCAGTGTCACCACACTCCTTTGGTCAAGAGGACAACCAAACGATGTGAACCACAACAACTTACACTTGATACATTACCGTCCTGTACAATGTATCATTTGGTTGTGAACCTTTTAAAGGATCACTCGATATATCCTCTCTATATCGAAGTCAGTGCAGTTCTAAGAACTTCATCACATAAATTAAGTTCATTACAGGAAAATGAATGATGTGATGAGCTGCTAAAACAATGTTTTATTAATTCATATACAGATTATAACACTCAACACAATCGCCTACAACCTAGGCGATTGGCTTTGGGACACAATTCCCAACATGCATGTGATCTTCTCTTCTATCTCTTGCTCTTTACTTATTGCACTCTATTTATTACTTTCCACTGCATATAATCTAGTGCATCAATTTCATTGCTCATAAACACCAGAAGGCATGCACATTATTGCTTTAAATTTTTAAAAAATCCAATTCACCCCCCCTCTTGGGCTCCATTTCTGGGCAACAGATAGGTTTAGTATTAATTTGGGAAAGATGCCTAACTTTAATATGGGAAGGGACATTAACCAAATACATCATGCCTGAGAAGGGGAGTAGGGTAGACCAACCCATGATTGAAGAAATTTTTAAACTACCATTTCCAATCTCGGTCCAACAAGCATAACTCCTTCCTAAGTATTTTATAAACTATAATAATATTTTTAAATCCTGTAATAACATGCTTGTCCAGTATATTTTATTGATTCGGGCCAATCATCATAGAGTACTCTATGAATATTTTTCTGCCATGATGATAAGGCCTCTTGATTGGCTCTATCCTTTTAATGTTATGAGGAACATAATAAAGTTAGCTATCTACTAGACTCCCTCATAATATCCGGTTGAAGACGTTAAACTTAGCCCTTATTGGGAGGCAACCCAATCTTTATTTTTATATCCTTAAAAATAAAATAAAAATAAGTATCTGGCTGAATATGTTAAACTTAGCACTGGCTAGGAGGAAACCCAACAATCTCATTTTTTTAGTATAATTACAGGAACTTAAATGGAAATACAAGAGCCTACTATTTCACGAAGCCCTCTATAACTCCCAAAGCACATTCACTCCAGGTATACTCTTTTCTATTCCTTTTTATATATTGCATCCTTTATTTTCCTTCTCCATTGAGGACAATGTTGATTAAGTTGGGGGGAAAATAACTAATATAATTAAGTCCTCAAGTATGATCAGAAGTAATTAATTTTGTATCCAAATTTTATCTCAATTTGAAGTTAATTAGGTACCTTAATCAATGATTGATTAATGACCTAGATAGTTTTAGAGATACTAAGGGATAAATCACTAAGAAAATCTAACAAATAGTAGGATATTGACCAAGTTAAATTTTGGAAGTGATTCCAGAACTCTTTCCCTTCTTATCTTAATAAAGAATCTGCTTATTGAGAGTAGGGATGGAAATGTTAAGATATATAAAGGGTCCTTAAAAAAATTTAGAGAGTTAGTCTAACCTCATAGCTCTTCTTGAACTCTTATTGAATAACCGGGCCCTTTCGTCTAAGTAAGCATTATGGTTCACATCAAAAGGTGAGAATGTTAAGAGATCTGTTAAGCAATAGCACCCTACTGAGTAACCGAGCTCCTTCACCTAAGTAAGCATTGTGGTTTGCATCAAAAGATGAGAATGCTAATACTTAAGAGGTTAAGACATTGCATTGGACTTCTCAAAAAAAAGGAGAAAATAAAAAAAGAACAAAAGAAGAACAAAAGGACTAAAGTGTAAAAAGATAATAAACCTGACTCAAATCAAGTTAAGATTTAAAGAGTAAGTTGGGAAGATAGTAAGGAGGAACTCTAAAGATTGCTATGGTCAACACTCAACCATTAATTGGATTGACTTAGTGATCCAATAAAGTACCTCTTTAATAGTCTGGCCAAGTATCAGCTACCTTTAGGACTGTCCAAGTCAACTTTTAATTCAAGGATGAGTTTATATACATAGCTAATTCATCTGTTTTACTCGAGGATGTACAAAGTTCAAGTTGAGGGATGTGATAATTATATTATATACACATATAAAATCATTATTTAATAATTAAATTATATTTATTTATATTAAATTAATATTTTTATATATTATTTATAGGAAAGAAGATTATAATTATAAAGAGTTCGATTTTTGGAGTCCAACGATGCAGACAGCACTCAAATTGGAGTTTAGATGGATCCAAAATTGAAATTTGAAAATTAATAAAGGAAGTGCATAATTTTTGGAGCAGCCGGTCTACCATAGACTGATCGCTTGGTCTACAGATGCTTGGGCAGTCCACAAGCAACCATTATTGCCAGTCCATGAACCCTATTCATGGACCATCTCTACTATTTCAAGCTACCACTTCACCAGTGCCTTCCCCTGTCGTCCCCTTCGTTGTTAGGAGTCATCCTTCATCGAAAAAGTCACCGGGAAGCCACTTTGAAGTAGGCCACGACCATTGTCTCCTCCATTTGTCCACTGCCTTCCTGTTGGCCATCTTCTTCCCCTCCGCCTGCTACCACTATTAGCCAATCACCTCTTCATGGCTGGAGAACCTGCCAGGAAGCTGTGTATGGCCGGAGAACTTGCCATCGGAGAAGTGCATCACCGGTTTCTCCCTTTGGCCATTGCCCACTCCAAACCATTCCACCACCTTCCATCATCGTTCATTGCCACCTGAGCCATCCCGTGACATCCACATGGTTTGTCGGAGAAGCGCCCAAGGCACTGGCATCTATGCTCTTTGATCGGCCCTCTTCCCATCCACCATTGATCTTCTCTACCACCATCACCACCTATTTTCACCATCGCAATCCACCACCACTCGCCACCCATCGCCGCCTCCTGCCATTGCCCGCCTCCTGCCACTGCCTGCCACCTCATGCCGTCGGCCACCCAATGGAACCAAATCTGGATCAAAGAAGGAGGGGAATTTAGGGAGTCTATGAGTCTAGATCAGACTCTGCTACCAAAGAAGGAAGGAGCACAGTGGTCAATCCATCACATAGCAGATTGATGACCCAGATTTTTTCCTATGATATTCAGCGATCTGGAACCCGATTGAGCCTAAATTTGATTGAGAGGAAACCCTAAACAAGCTCTATTTAAAGAACCCCTAGGTTATAGAAGAAAGCATCTTGGAGATATGAGTATGGTACAGGGTAGGAGGTCTAGCTTTGGATTACGGGTTGGTCTCTATAAGTGAGGCTTCTTAGAGGAGAAGCTATCTTCTATGCCATCTTTTCACCTATACCGATCTTCAGATCAAGATCCAAGAAGGAAGAAGCAAAGAAAGCCAGTTCGCTTCGAAGAGTACGAAGGAAAAAGAGAGTTCATCGACCATCTTCCCGACTAGGCTGTGCCGATCTACTTCCAGTCTTTGTTACTATTTTCATCATAGCTTTTCTTAGTTATTAAATTATCTTTTTTTTTTGTAATAGAACACTCCTTTATTTCATACAAAGAAATTATTTTCATGTACTTTTAAATTCATATTTTTTATTTTTATTGCAAGTAGATGCTAGGATCTAAATAGTAGATCATAGTACCAAGTTATATATTTTTCATACTTTTAATTTTTACTTCCTCGACTTTGATCTATTTATTATTTTTTTTAAAATCAAAGATTTCAAATCATATCTTAAGCATTGCCTTCTCTGTGGATTCGACCCGACTCTTCCTTTCTATGTATTTTTGATTATATTTAGAAGTCAATTAATTAAACTAATAGCCGTGGTGTCTTAATGACAACATCATGGCCTATCAGAGAAAGAGAGAAAAGAAAGAGAAGAGAGAAGAAAAAGAGAGGGAAGAGAGAGGAAGAGAGAGAAGAGAAAGATAGAGAAGAGAGATGAGAAAGAGAGGAGAGAAGGAGAGAAAAGAAAAAAGAGAGAAATTAAATAAATAAAAGGAGAGAAATAAAAAAAGAGAGAAAGAGAGAAAAAAAGAAGACACCAGAAGAACTTCGAGTGCTTAAAATAGTAGCCGAAAAGAGGAAGTGGGCCACATCCACACTAGTCACTAGTCTACTGGGTTCGATGAGTAGTGGCGTCAGTGATCTAGTTGTCTATTTTCAAGCCATGACCAAAGGAGATGCTAGTCCACCAACTACCCAACCTTCAATTCGATCGATCGGCGACACTGGCCTATCGAAGGAAGCTAAGATGGAAATGGTGGGCACCGTTGATTCATCGAAGGAGACCTTGATAGAGACAACATATGCTATTAGCTTTCTAGGGCAGCCCTAATTAGAGGTGATAGAGATTGCCTATTTACCCGAGAAGGCTCAAGCACTGGACACTATCGATATGCTGGGGGAGGGTCTAATAGAGGTGGTGGAGATTGTAGACCCCTTAGAGCAAATTCCAACGTAGATGGTGGTTCTGGCCCAAAGCTCTTTACAAGCTCCTCCTTTTATCAATCCTTCGTGGCCAATACATTCTATTGACTCCTTACTGAAAGATCTTAACGCTGTCATAGAGCTACTCAAGGGCTTCTACCACTGGTTGAAAGGCAATTGCTGGTAGGATTGAACACCCAAAGTCAAATAATAGATGCCCTAAGATTACTTATTCGGGTAAGATATTCTCACATCTCTTTCTTTGTTTCCCACTGAACTTCTGCTCAACCACCGCTTTGCTTGATACTTGTGTAGCTAGGACATCACCTAGCTCACTTCGTAGACTTGGCAATAGAAGCCTCGGCATGGGAGCTGGCTGCAGTGCAAGAAAAGGCAGATTGGCAAAAATATGTTGTTGAGCAGCAGAAGTCTGCCAACACCGAGTTAATAAAAGAATCTAACCGCTATGAAGAAGCAGTGCAAGAAAAGGTAGATTGGCAAAAATATGTCTTTGAGCAGGAGAAGTCTACCAACACCGAGTTAATAAAAGAATCTAACTGCTATGAAGAAGCCCTCCAGGAGGTTCAAGAAAGAATCGATTGCTGGGATGATGAAATAAAAAGGGTGGCAGAAAAATTAGAGATCTTGAGTGGCGAGCCTCCTAGGTAGAGAGAGATTGTTCATGAACTCAAAATGAAATAAAGTGCATAAAGAGGGCACTGGAGGAAGAAAGGAGAAAGAAGAGCCAGGGTATTGCCTCTGCCAAGGCTTGTTCTTCCCTCTTCAAAAGGACCGCTACCTCGATTGAGAGCATAAGGGCCTCTGGTGAGGCCAACTATCAAAGGGGGTTGCCTCAGGAGACCAAGGACCATGCTACGGGGAAGGCTCGAGTCGCCAAAGAAAAGTATGCATCCAAAAAGCCATCTGACTTTAGACTGAACGTCAGCTAGCTACCTCGAGGGTGAAGCACTGGAGGGTTTGCTAAGAGAAGAAGAAGAATGTACAATGACCCTTCAATGCGAGCTCTCAAACGAAGAAACTATAGGCTAGATTGCCATTAAGAAGGCATCCAAGTTGGAGAAAAGGGAGCCAAAGTTGTAGTGAAAGCTTATAAGATGGGCTTTGCCACATGCTTTGAAAGATTCAATTGATGGCTTGAGCCCACCTTCCTAGCAACAACATCAAAGCTTTGAAAATCGACCCTTCAGATGGTAGTTTGAAAGCTGTGGTGGATGATCGCATAGGTACATTCGTGAGAATCTCCTAGTGATGCCCTTTCCCAACCAAAGTTCATGATGGCACCGAAACTAAGGAAGGCGTCAGATTCATCGAGCACGCCATTGAAGAAGGTCCTTCCAAGGCTTGTGAGGCTCCAAAACTAAAATAATGTATTTTTTGTGTAATTAAATGCTATATTCAATAAATAATGGATTCTTTGAAATATCTGTTCTTGCCATGCTTTGAATTATGAATGTCATGCTGGCTGAGCTATTTTTGACTAAATTTATCATATTGGCTGAACTATTGGCTGAACCATCTAGGAATAAGCCACTGTGAACCATAAATTGAAGTAGGTGGACAAAGCAATATGATCCAAAATCTAATCTAGTACTTAGGTAAATCCCTCTAAAAGGCCCATGTACTTTTGGTAGGAAAGAATTGGAATTTAAACCACTTCTGCATGCCTTCGTGTGGCAGGTTTTCTGCTATGCCATTTTGAAGATGATGCAAAGAATGATTCACCTACGCTAACATTAACTGCCACATCGACTGCAGTAATTGCACCTAGCTGGGAAATGCCATGTGTTAATCATCCACCTAAGCTTTGCCGAATCATGCCTTTTTGTCATCCCCTCAATTAATTTGATGGGAAAAGGCATGACACTAGGGCTCCTTAGTGCCTAGCCTTATTTAAACCCCAAGCAAGGCCTTGTTTAGCCTTTTAGGGTTTTTCAATCATTTTTACCATTTTTGTTGCCAAGTCTTTGCATTCTCTGGTCTTCTTCCTCCAGCCCTTTCCTTTCTTTTTCAAACTCTTCTCCTTTCTTCTCTTTCTCAGCAATCAGAATGAGTGCTTTTAAGGATATGGCCTTGATTGTGTCTGTCTCAAATGCGAAAGATGGAGGATTTGATTTCATCTCGCTAAACTTTCGATTGATTGTCCTGCTCCATGAGCAGTTCTAGATCCCTCAGGGATTTCAACTAGAGATTTTGGGGCTGAACAATTGGATCTGTTCACCTCTCCCAAGCCAAATGAGCCTCTATAAGGAGTGCTTTTGAGCTAGATTGAAGCTTCCCCCTCCATCCTTTTTTGTAGTTCTTTTCCAATTTTTGGATATATCACCGAGTTTGATAGTTTCAAACAAGTGGTGGTATATCTATGCTTTTACTGTGGTGTGCATCTTTGCTAGACTTTAGCCAAGCATCATGCTTTTTTTCTCTTTCTTTATTATTAACAAATATTCTAGATCACATAGGTAGTGGTATGTCTCACCTCAGAAGAGGATGATGTTCCACTATTGATCTAAGGCGCTCCTTCCATAATTTATTTTTGGAAGGAGCATTTTTTGTTTATTTCCAAAACCTCTAGTAAAGGTTAGGGGTTCGCCAACTGGGGCAAACCTTGGGAATCTACTCTCAGGGAACCAAGCTTGGATGACCAAAGGGCAGGAATTCAAGGCCCTACGTGCCTTTGAGGTTCCTGCACTAAAGGATCTCCTCTCAGATCAAACATTGTATAATGTCAGGATTAGCTAGGTCAGCCCTCAAGGTATGCATAGATTGCCTACCCCAGTTCAATACTTCAAGTTCTATTTAATATATTTGGTTTCAATACTGATCTTTAGTTACTTTAGCTGTAGAGATGGATCCAAAGATGAAGAAGAGATTGGAGCAAGCTGCCAAACAAAAGAGGTCGGGAGATCTTGGGGGTGGTCGAAGCTTACACATTAGGTCTGGAAGCCCTCCACCAGTGACTTCCACAAGGACTTCAGGATCAGAGTAAGCCAGCTAAAACCACTATTGCTCCTCTTGTGTAGGTGGCTCGGGCAGGAGATCGGAGAGCTTATTCAAGCTTGACCACAAATCAAGGAGCTTGCCCAAAGCCTTCCGTCCCCCAAGCTAAAGTTGAACGAAGGCCTCGCTTTGGCCCTACTACCCCCAGGCTCAGTCTGCATGAAGGATTAGCCCAATCCCTGCTCCTTTGGTCGAAGCCTCTCCTAGTGAAGACCAACCAGTCAAGGTAGCGAGGACATTTGGGACCACGACGACAAGCTTGAAACTTAATGCCTTCACCTTGGAGGACTCTAAGCTAGCCCATGAGGTGTTTACCGAAAAGCTCCTTCCCATTGATGCAACTAAGTTGCTGAGCAAGAAACATTCTACTCAGCAAAAATAGGTAATAGGCTGCTTTATCTAGGTAAGCTAAGTTTCCTACAACTTATTTTTTATTATTATTATTTTATTGCTGATAAATTTTCTTCGACAACTCATCCATTATATGAATGGGTTCATTAAACATGATCGAGATGTCAACCAAGAAGAGGAAGCACAAAATGGACACCGAGACATTGAAGATAACCAAAGACAAGGCCGAGCAAAGAGCCAAAATGGTCGAGTGAAGGGTTGTAGCATCTACAAAGGCTGCCATAGATGTGGAGGAGGCCTTGAAGAGGGCTATGGAGGATAATTCCATAATAAAAGGCAGCCAAGAAGCTCAGGTATTAAGAATAAGAGAGATGGAGGCCTTGCTAGAAAAAAGTGAGGCTAGAAGCATGGCGGTGGAGAAAAAGATAGTGAAGGCCAAGACTAGCACCAAGGACCAAATCAAGGCAGCTACTACTAAGGTTGTTGAAGCTTTTCGGGCATTGAAAGAGTTTTGCGATGAGAAAGTCCAATTTGCTACTAACACCTATGTCACTGGGCAGCAGATCATCTGGAATAGGTTGTTGCCCAGCATCCAAAGCTAAATCTGGATTTTCTAGATGAGGACGGGAGCCCAAGGAAGTTGATGCTCCCGCTCCAATGGATACTTTTACTCCAGATGCCTTGGATGCTGCAGCCACCGTACCATAGATTTTTTACTTCCTTTTTTTCTTTGTAAACCATATCTGACCCTTTAGAGGTCATTTTCGTAAATAGTTCAAAATGAATGAAAAATACTTTTCTAAATTTGATCTTGTCTTGAAAAATAAATTTTTGTTTAACAATTTCGATCTAAGATAATTATTGAACTTTGCTAGCTCATAAATAGGCACATAGATAACCTTGATTCAGGGTGATTGCCAAGCATCATTAGCATATAAACACTTCAATAAGTCTAATCCAAGGAAATTACCAAGTCTTCCATGCCTTAGGCTTGTTTTAGCAACTTTGATCCATAGTAGTTGCCAAGCCTTTATGGCTTGTAGGCTAGCTTTGGCCATTCTAATATTAGGTGATTCTCATTGTAGAATGGTTCAAACAATGCTGATTCAAGGTGGTTGTTCTTGTAGACTAATTCTTGGCAATGCCATATGATGCAACTAGCCTCGATAATGCCAATTTAAAGTAGTTGTCATACTAGGTTATTTTGGTAATATCAATTTGAGATAGCTAGCTTTGTCAATATCAATCCCAGGTAGTTTCCATACTAGACTAATTTTGGAAATGCCAATTAGAGGCAGTTAGCTTTGATAACATAAATCTAAGATAGTTGCCATATTAGACTGATTTTGGTAATGCCGGTTTGAGGCAACTAACTTTGACAATACTGATCTAAGGCAGTTACCATACTAGGTTGATTTTGGTAATGTCGGTTTGAGATAGCTAACTTTAACAATGCCAATCTACGGCAGTTACCATATTAAGTAGACTCAAAAGTATATCTGGCTTCGATTGCAAATCAATCTTTATAAGAGTCATCATAGGTTAATATCTCATTGGCTGCTAGAAACTTTGCTGAGTTTCGAGGGTCATCTAGACTCAATCCCTCTCTTCCTAAATATCGAGATTTAGTTCTTAGGCCTTCGAGGGTCATTAAAGATTAATCCCTCACTTCTTAAGTATTTAGAATCTTTGGCCCTCATCGATGATTGAAAGGGTTCTTTTAAGTGGTTAGCCCTTCAAGGATCATAGAAGGTTATTCCCTTGCTTCTTAGTAGACTAATAATTTGGATGTCTCAGTTCATCTGAAGACATGAAAGGCTCTAACTTAGTTCATCAAAAGAGATGTTGGGCTTTTGAGGGTCATCGAAGGTTAATCCCCTGCTTCATAAAATACAAGTCATCATGCAAAAACATGCATACTATATAATAGACTTAAAATTCTTTAAGGGAAAGTAAATTTTCATTATTGATAATATATGCAAAGGTTGGAAGAATTCCAAGGTCTGGGTAGTGGAGTCCCATCAAGTTTAATTGATAGGTGTTGGGATGGATTATTTCGTCCATCGGATATGGACCTTTTTAATTGGATGATAACTTTCTTTGCTCAGTAGGCTAGGAAACTTTAGCTTGCCATAGCACCACGTTGTCAACTCTGAATTCTTTGGCCTTGACTCAGATATTATAGTACTTGGCAACCTTCTAGTGATATGAAGTCATTCTTGTCGTGGCTCATTCCCTGCTTTCCTCGAGCAAATTTAGGTTTGTCTGAAGTCACTCAGAGTTGGTATCTTTATTATATTCTTCAACTCTAAGTGAAGGAAACCCAATCTCCATAGGGATGACTGCTTTTGTCCTAAATACAAGATTGAAAGGAGTCTCTCTTGTTGGGATTCTTTGAGTAGTCTAATAGGCCCATAACACATGAAGAGCTCATCAACCTAGTATCCTTTCGCCTGGCCTAGCCTGGCTTTCAAGCCTTGTAGGAGAGTCCTATTGGTAGCTCCGGCTTCACCATTAGCCCGAGGAAGTCCCACTGAAGTAAAGCATTAGGTGATGTTGTACTCCTAACAAAACTCACGAAGCTATGCACCACTAAATTATTGGCTATTATTTATAATTACGATCCTGTAAAGACCATACCAGCAAATAATAGACTTCCATATAAAATCTCTCATCCTAGCTTAGTGATGCCAGCAAGAGGCTTGGCTTCAACCTACTTGGTGAAGTAATCAATGGCCACTAAAAGAAACTTTCGCTGGCCGGTTGCTCAAGGAACGGGCCAAGAATGTCTATTCCCTACTAGGTGAAGAGCCAAGGAGCAATAATTGGAGTCAAAAGTGCTACCAGTTGATGCTAAATAATTATATTTCTCTAGTAGCGATCACATTTTAGCACAAACTCAGTCACATCTTGTTGCATAGTAGGCCAATAATAGTCTTGCCAAAATATTATATAGGCCAAAGATCTACTCACAAGTGATTTCTGCAAACTCCTTTATGAACCTCTCTTAGTGCGTAGTCTGCTTGGAATGGGTGCAGGCACTTTAGCAAAGGTAGGAAAAATGAGCACTTGATCTTATCAACATATATCATGTAGTGAGGTGCTTGATGCCTTATCTTCTGAGTCTCTTTCTGGCCTAATGGTAACTTGCTCTACTAAAGATATTTGAGAAGAAGATCAGTCCAGCTTGGCTCTTCATCAATTTGTTGGATAAGTTGAGGCTCCTCAAGGCTTGTCTTTTTTAGTACCTCGAAGTATATATCATTCTGAAAGTTGGATGGCAAGGATGCCGTCAGCTTTGACAATGCATTAGCTCTATTTTCTGCTCTAGGTATCTATTGATGTCAAAGCCTTGAAACAATGAGGTCAAGTCTTTTACCTTGCCAAGATACTTCATGTTTTCTTCTTGAGTCTCGTATTCATCTTTGACTTGTCCAACCACTAATTGGGAATCATTGAAGATGGCGAGGTGCTAGACTCCAACTTTTTTGTAATCTTCAACCCGGTGATTAAGGTCTCATACTCTACTCAATATTGGTAGTTGGGAACTTAAAGTGTAGAGCATATTCAGTAATATCTCCTTCAGAGCCGGTCAAAATAAGTCTGACTTCAGACCCTGAAGAGCTAGATGAGTCATCCACATAGAAGGTCCATTGCTTCTCAAGATCAGCCTTGGAACTCATCCCCTTGGCCTAAAAATTCTCCTCCAATGGGATTGTACATTCAAGGATAAAATCAATGAGTACTTTGAGTTTTAATCGAAGTACATTCAAACTCTGAGAACTAGCATCCATTCGGCTATCCACCCCAAGGTATCTAGTTAATCAAGGACTATCTTCATAGGCTAATCAATAAGAAGGGTGATACCGTGGGCCTGAAAATATGGCTGAAGCTTTCTTGTAGAAATGATAAGGGCAAAGATAAACTTCTCCAGCCTTGTATATCTAGTTCTACATCATGGAGGACCTTGCTTATATAATATATTAGCTTCTGAACCTTCCCTTCCTCTCGAACAAGCACTGCACTTATTATTGCCAAGGATATGGCAAGGTAGAAGTAAAGTTCTTCGCCAGGCTTGGGCTTGCTCAACAATGGTGCTGAGCTAAGATACTTCTTCAACTCCTCGAATGTCTTTTGACCCTTTATAATCCATTGAAAGTCTTTTAATTGTTTGAGTATCTTGAAAATGGAAGACATCTCTCTGCCAATTTGGACATGAAGTGATTGAGGGCTACCACCTTCCTAGTAAGGCACTACATTTCCTTGATAGTTCTTGGAAGAGTCATTTTTTGAATAGCCAGAATCTTCTCCAGGTTGGCCTTGATGCCTCTACGCGAGATCATAAAGTCCAAGAACTTGCCAAACATCACCCCAAATATGCATTTTGCCAGATTTAGCTTTATTTTGTACTAGCACAATATGCTGAAGGCTTCCTGAAGGTTAGCAATGTGGTTGTTAGTGGATCGGCTTTTAACCTGTATATCATCCATGTACACCTTCATATTTCAGTCGATTTGATCTTTAAAGATCCGGTTCACCATGCACTGATAGTGGTACCTGCATTCTTGAGCCCAAAGGGCATGACCCTATAGCAAAAGAGTCCATGGTCAGTTGTAAAGGCAATCTTCGTTTCATTTTTAGGCACCATCCATATCTGATTGTTGCCGGAGAAGGCATCCATGAAGGTGAGAAGCTCAAGACTGGAAGTTACATCAACTAATTGATCAATCCAGGATAATAGATAGCTATCCTTTAGACATGCTTTATTTAGGTCTGTGAAGTCTATGCATATCCATCACTTCTTGTTTACCTTCTTCACAAGCACCACATTTTCCAACTAGTTAGGATACATCACTTATTGGATGAAACTGCTTTGACTAGCTTGTCAGCTTCCTCGATGATGGCCTTTTGGTACTCCGGGGTAAAACTCTACTTTTTTTATTTCACCGACCAATAAGTTAGATCAATGTTTAGCTTGTGTACCATCATGTTTGGGTCTCTCCTTGGCATATGAGCAACAGACCAGGTAAATATATCGATATTTTTCTACAAAAAAGTAGTTAGCCAATTCTTGGTTACCTTATCTAGATCTGAGCCTATCTAAACCATTCAACTGGGGATCTCCTTGGATAGGGATATCTCCAAAAGATTCCCCAACGACTTGCCATGCTCCTTGATTAGCTCATCCTACATATCCAACCCTATGAGAAAGGTATAAATTGAGCCTTGGCCTGAAGCTTATCATTCTAACATTGCCATATCATAACTTGGTTCCCTCTAATTTGCCCAATTCCATTCTTCATCGGGAATTTTCATCAGTAGATGCTTGATAGAGATTACAACGTTAAGAGAATGCAGACATGGTCTCCTAAGGATTGCATTGTAAGCCATAAGGAATTTATCCATTAGGAAGTCTACTTGGATAGTAGTCCGCTGAGGCAAAGTGCCAAAAATAACAGGGAGTGTGATTACCCCCTCTATAGGTACTAGCTCACTGGAGAAGTCTTGTATGAGGGAACTGTACTTTGCTAGGAAATTCATAGAAAATTTCATTTGAGAAAAAGCCAAAAAATATAGAATATCAACTGCACTTCCATTATCAATTAGGACTCAATATATTTTATAATTATCAATATTTAAAGTTATAACCAACGTATCAGTTTGCAGGTGTTGGACACTGGCTGCATCTTTCTTGAAGAAGGTGATGATTTCTTTGACCTTTGCTTCTTTGTTGCTCCAAAGGACTCTGTCGACTCTCACCGGGCTTTATTCAACATGTTAACATTCCCCGTAGGAGGACATCCTTCCTCAGCCCTCTACCTGCGAGGTTGCTTAAGGGTCCCACAAGGCTCTAGTGGTGGCAACGGTCGAGGCCTTTGGTGGTGATTGGTAGGAAGGCACCCTTCTTCAGAGAAACCGATCCAACCTTCTCTCTTGGATGAATTGCTCGATCTCATCCTGAAGCTAGAAGCAGTCCTCTATGTCATGCCTATGGTCACGATGGTAGAGGCAATATTTGTTAGGATTGTGATGTTTGGATTGAGAGCACATCCTTTTTGCTTTGGAGGCAACTGTGTTCTCCCCTCATCAATATCTACGCCTAAAGTGCATTAAGGTGTGTGTAGGTGGCAAAATGCCTCGAGGGTGAGTTATTATGTCCCCTGGGAGGGGACCTTGTTCCTTTGATTCGCCGATGGAATCCTAGATCGGTGGTGGGGTGGACTAGGGACCTCCATCTATTTCTCTGGTTGCCTCACTTAGTAGGGGCTGGTCTTGAACTCTCCGGATGGGCATTATACACCTTCTTAGTATTGGCATACTTTTTTATCTCGATAAGCATCTTCATGAAGTTCCATGGATAAGTTTTCTCCGAGGAGAAGAGAAAAGTATTTTTTTATAGCCTGCTCTTCAAGGTCATCATGGTCATGGACTGATTGATCTAGATTGCGCACCTCCAAAGTAGCCATGTTGAAATGACTAAGGTATGTATGAACAGATTCTCCTTCCCTCTGTCTTATGCTAATTAGATAGTCCGACCCTTAATGATGCCATTGGCTACTAGTGAAATAGGAAGCGAACGACTGGCTTAGCTCTCTGAAAGAATTAATAGAACCAGGCTTGAGATTAGAGTTTCAATGTCCAGCCATCCCTTTAAGAGTAGAAGGAAAGGCTCGGTAAAGGATTCCATCAAAATCTTAGCAAAGTAGAGAGTTCTAAAACTCTCAAGGTGGTCTAGTGGATCCTCCGATCCATCATAAGTCTCTAGATAGGAGACCTTAAAGTTTGTAGGTATTGGCTCCTACATTATTCTGGCAGTGAAGGATGGGTGGACCAGGGCTTGATTCTATAGCACCTCTATCCCTTGATTTATCTCCTGGAGATGTCGCTCCATATCGGCATCTTTAACATTATGGGTCTCAAAATGTTGAGACGGTGATCTCCTAGGAGTGGAGTCTCTTTCGAAGTAGGGAGTGGACGATCGTCTACAGGCCTGCTTCAGACTTCTGGGCCTACTTTGCTACATACATCTCTCTGGCCCAAGATCCTGCGGAGGGGGATGGGATGCTGCGGGAGGTGGCTACGACTGTTGAGATGCAGTAGGGGGTGCTACTATGAAGCAGGTGCAAGTTGTGCCTTCTATCATGCACCATTATTTTGCTACATTGCCTAGACTGCAACAGTCAAAGTTCGCACTTACTGGACTAGCTTATTGAACTAGTCTGTAAATACCATCATAGCAGATGATAGTGGTTGTGTTGCTAATGATGGGGGTATGGAGCCCTACTGTTGGTACGGGCTCCTATATTTCTCCATAAGGCAGCATTCTTGGACAACATCGAGAAAATTCTGCTCACTATTCTTCTTAAAAGTGGGCTTGGATCCTTCTTCTAGTATCAATCTATTACTGTAGATTTTGGCTAGAGGTTTGGGAAGAAACTGACTAATGAGAGTCATGTTGGAGAGACCTACAAAAAAGTCTGCAACTAGGGGGTGGCTTCGATGTGGACCCTATGATACTTAGAGCTTTGGAACAGAAGAAAAATAGTGAGCATGGAGAGACTGCTTATTTGGGTCCTCAAGGCTCTTGGCTATTTATAGAAGATGATTGGTGAAAATCCATACTGACTCTGAGAGTATCGGATTGCTAGTGTACTATTATGGGTACGAGATGATAGCCCTCATCCACTCTCATGTAGGAAGGAAATCATTGCTGTCAAGCTTATTTGCATGGGGTGGCCATTTCTGCATGTTGAGTGATTTCTATTTGAAATTGGAAAAATTGCTCACCTAACAAGGAGTCCCATGTCGGAGAAGAGAAGGTTGATTGCGACTATGTATAGATACATTAGTTCAGTAGACGAATCGATAGATGGGTCGGTCATCCCCAAAGCTATATTCGACATTGAATCCAAGGCATTGAGAAGACCCTCATAATAACAAACATTATATTTTTTTTAATTGATTATCGGCTTGTAATATTTATTATTATAGATGCATATAAGAAGGTATAAATCAAAATATAAAAATAGATTTAAATCTCTTTAAATGAATGATAAACTGCAATGATCAGGCTTCCTCGCTACTATTATGATTATGGACGGAAGAATCACATCAATCATCCTCAAGACCTGTTAACCTATAACCTACTTCAGGGATAATTTTTTTAATTTTAGTTAATTTTTAATTTAAATAAATAATATTTTGTCTAATGATGTTTAGTTAAATTGTTATATTAAACATATTTATACAAAAATAATATTTGATACGGGTTTATAATCAAATATTAATTTTAAAAATATATTAATATCATTTTTAATATTTAGAAATATTTCCAAGCAAAAAATCCAAGATTTTTTTTTTTTTTGCATATGTTCAATATCCAATTCCCTAAAATCCATTTTGATATTCCTTGTAGAATTCAAAAATTCATTCACATTCCGATTCCAAATCTGGTTGCAGGCTAAAGGTTTAAAAAAGTATAA
Organism: Areca catechu; assembly: GCA_021397845.1. NCBI lineage: Eukaryota > Viridiplantae > Streptophyta > Magnoliopsida > Arecales > Arecaceae > Areca > Areca catechu. Next base: position 145,105,296 of record CM038047.1, read on the forward strand.
TCATTTTGATTCCTAATCTAATTTATTTTAATTTTGATTTCGATAATAATAATGAACCAAACTCACCATTGTTTTAGTCATTACCCATCCATAACCGCAGTATAATGTTTTGGAAACAGCAAAGTCCACCATTATAAGGGTTGCTATACAAACAAGAATACGTACATGCCATCTTCGATGCCTTTTTTTTATAACTTTACACGTGGGATAGCTGACCTCTTCCATCGGGCCATTATTTATAAAAAATACCATATGAAAAATACAAGACACCGCTAAAACGGTAGTCCAGCTGGTTGGAGACTTATTTCGTAATCAATTGATCATGAATTTGAGCCATAATTTTATAGAAGGCTTAATTAAATTTAAATATTATTTCTGAAGTCATGAATTCGAGACATAATTCTATAGAAGACTTAATTAAATATAAATATTATCTCCGAAGTCCGTGAAAGGTCAAGATCCTTCTTCTTTAATTAAATTTAAGTATTATCCTCGAGACTTAATTAAATTTAAATATTATCCCCGAAGTCCATGATAGATGAGTAAGAGATCAGGATCCTTCTTCTTTAATTAAATTTAAGTATTATCCTCGAGACGACGGTTGAGTGAGTAAAAGTCTAGAATCCTTCTTCTTTTTCATTCTGACCAACTGACATGTAATATTTCTTTCTTTATTTATATTTTTTAAATTTATATTAATAATATTTTTATTAATAAATATTAAATATTAATAATTGAGTGGCAAGATTGATTGTCCTCGTGAAAGTAAAAGTAAATGCGAATTCTTTCAATTTATGACTTATGTTATATAAATAGATAATATTTTATAGTTTTAAATTAAATATTTTTTTATCGGGATGGAAATCTGAGATAGCTATGCTAGATTTATTTTTTTATTCTTTCTGTAAAAAAATAAAAAATAAAAAAGAAAAGAAAAAAGAAAAGAAAAGAAAAGAAAGAATGAAAGAAGGAATGATGCCGAGGTTCGTTCTCCCCCTACCGCTATGGTATAAAAACTAGGGTTAGGGTTTCTTTTCTTCTCGTCCCCCATTCCCTTTCGTTTGTTCTACCAAGCGATGGGCCCGGAATCCCGAAATTTTAGTGCCACATCGGAAGATGATTAGAATTGAATGGTGGTTCCAATACGAGGGCAAGGGATGGTGAAAGCGCCGAGCTCGGTCGCGCGAGCTTGTCACTCCAGCGGGGGGCCATGGGATGGCCCGGACGGGGTTTGCGGTCGTGACGGCTGTTTGCTTCCTCAGCATCTACCAGTCCTTCGGAGGATATGATAAGCCACGGGGATGGCGAGCCAATATATCCCCTGGAGGTCCAGCGCTTCATGATTCGTGCCGTTGCACGAGAATTGAGGCAGATCGAGATTCAGGGACTATGACTTGGCCATCCGCGCCGCTTATTTGCCTTGGAAGGTCTGGTAGAGCGGGGGACGCAAACTATGTCCGATCCGGGTCCCGGACGGTCATCTTTTTTAGCATTTCAAATCATTTTCTGGTCGGAGCTCAGCTCAACTTCAGATGATATATATATATTTTTTTGAATGAACCGATGGCTGGCATAGTGCTGGTTGGTTGCAGTTGTATATATTAATGGCAATGTTTTTGTAGTGACAATTGTCTTATTCGAGCAATCTTATTTATTTTTTATATGATTTTGTATAAAATAATTAATCATTTTAATTTGTTCAATCTTCAATGTTAGCGATGATTTTTTTTTAATAACTCGGATCATTCAATATACAATCTTAGAATGAGTACAATCGAAAGAGTCCGCTAACAAAACATCTCTAATAGGCATCTCCTCAAGAAGAGATCACGAAATCTCTTCCGAGTGATTCGCCACAAACGAAGCTATCCAGTCAGTAGTCGAGTTAGCTTCATGGTAAACATGCCGGACAATAATCCCAGTACAGCCACGTAACAGAGTAATAATATCCCGAAGGTGAGGGAGAGTAGGAGTAGAACGAAATGCACTCTAGATCCAGGAAATAACCATCAAGGAGTCTCTCTCAACAATAAGACGATCGAGCTGAAGGATCCTCCTGGTGTACCTGATCCCTGCCCTGGCACCATAAAGCTTTGTCATGGGAATATTAGGATCAAAAAGACGGATCCTCCCGCAGCTAGAAACCCGACGCCCGAAGCCTGGATTATAAAAGCAGCCACAGCAGTGGCTTCTCTAACACTCCCATCAAAGCGATAGTAGCATAGGACAGAGGAGGGCACTCCCAAGAGATAAAAATACGGCGAGGCACTCGAAGAGCAGAACTGGAGCTCCAGATCTCAGAAGCAGCTACCATCATACCCTGATACTCATCAGCGTAAGTCCTAGCTCTCTCGACAATAAACCTGGCTGAATATATGTCAGATCTGAAAACCATGGCATTCCGGGTGATCCAGAGATGATATACTAAATAAGCTATAAACCCCTGAGAAGCCGAAGAGGGTGGAGAGCGAAGGACAGAAAGAAAGGAATCCATAACATCATCAGCATGGTACAAGAAAGATCTACAGCCTACCAGGGACCAGACCCGCCAAGCTCTCAAACAAAAAAATAAAGTATGGTTAATCGACTTCTCATCAACTCCACAAATTAGGCAAGAAAAAGGAAGGTGGACCCCACGAGCGCTTAGAAAGGATCTCGTGGGGAGCCACAGCCAAGCCACCTTCCAAATAAAAAGTCTTACCCTCGGATGCACTGGAAGAGCCCAGGTCCAAGCAGCCTGAAAACTCCTTGATGCTCTGGGCAATAGATGGAATAAAGATCCGACAACAGAGTAGAAGGAGATGAGGAAGAACCCCAGACTCGAGTATCAGGGCAAGGAGTCACCGGTATGCCAATGGAGAGAATCCTTTCCTTCAGGACTTCCCCAAAATAATGAGAAAGCTGAAAAGAATCCCACCTCTACTCCCCCGGGATAATAAGATCAGCCACAATAGTGGATACCGGCAACTCAGAGGATAAAAAGGTGGGCCACCTATCCAAGGCGATATATGAAATCCACGGATCAAACAATATCCTGATAGAACTCCCATCCCTGACAATCCATCTCATGTGCTGAATGACATCCGGAGCCCTCCTCTTAATCTCCCTCCACATAGCAGACCCACGAGTGGGATGAAAAACCTTCCCCCTTCAGAGATTGAAGATCATATCCGCGGCGCATGAAAGAAGCCCAAAGACTGTCAAGGGTCAAGAAAAGCCTGGTAACATGATGAGCCAAAAGAGCCCCCCTCCTCACTATAAGGAAATGAATACCCAGCCCTCCATCCCTAACAGGCTGACAAATCGACTACCATCCCACCAGATTAACATCCCTGGGAGTTGCACTCGATCACCACAGAAATGTGTGAAGAATCTGCTCCACCTTCCTTATAATAGCTTTAGGGATAACAGTATTGGCTAATAGGTATATCGGTAGAGACGACATCACAGACCTGATCAAAGTGAGTCTACCCATGGATGATAGAGCCCTACCTTGCTAACCTTCTATCCTTAGAATCTGCCTTGCAGAGCGAGGCACCAGAAATAAAAATACCCAAATAGAAGATAGACCCGTCCTTCTCACCAATCCCCAGAATAGAAGTAATTAGGCTTCGAAGATGGACTGAAATCTTCGAAGAGAAGTGGACCTCCAATTTTTCCAGGTTGACCCTCTGCCTAGAAGCAAGACAATAAGCTAGGATCACCCTCCTGAACCCCTAACCCGTGGCCTCAGATGCCCTGCCTAGTAGTAAGTAGTCATCTACAAAAAGAAAATGCGAGATCGGGAATACTGTGGGGGCAGCGATATATGGTTGGATTGCCGATGCCTTAACCGCATCTCGCAAAGCTCGCGAGAGGGAATCAGCACAAATAATAAACAAATGAGGAGAGAGGTGACAACCTTGCTGCAGGCCAACCATAGAATTGAAGAACTCCGAAGGAGACCCATTGATAATAATAGAGAAAGATGGGCTAATAATGCAAGCTATAATCTTAGAGATCCACAGGGGATGGAAACCAAAATCCTACAATGACCGCTCCACAAAACTCCATCGAACACGGTCATAAGCCCTTTCCATGTCCAGCTTGATAGCCATCAGACCAGTCCTGACAGGTGCCATCCTCATATCATGTATAAACTCCTGGGCCAACAAGACATTGTCAGAGATGCTCCGACCCCCAATAAAAGCCCCCTGCTCTGGAGAGATAATACCAGGAAGAATAGGTTTCATTTTCCTCGCCAGCAGCTTAGCCCATAATTTATACAAGATACCACAAAGACTGATAGATCTAAAGTGGGAGGGATGAGAAGCCTGAGAGCATTTGGGGACAAGAGTAACATAGTTATTCTTCCAAATCTTAGGCATTTGGCTTGTAGTGAAAAACACTTGCATAGTAGCAATGACATCATAGCTAATAATGCCCCAATACCTCCTGAAGAACAAAGGAAAAAAATCATATAGACCAGGAGCTTTATTCTCTGCCAAGGACCACAGAACATCCCTCACTTTAGCCTCAAATACATGAGCAAGAAGATCAATATGCTGGTCTTGTGAAACCACCACCTCCGGAATAGAGACATGGAAAGAATGAGAATCCCCCACATCGACCCTCCATCTAGACCTGAAAAAAGAACCAACCTCCTGCATGATGCCCTCCTCATCCTCAATCTAGTGACCATCATCAGACTTTAAGGCCATAGTGATGATTAATGAACGGTATAATCAAATAAGATTATTAGTAATTTTTTTGAGAAAAGATGGTTTTTAAATTTTATTGTCTATTATGTCCTATTAGAATAGCTGCAAGGGCTACATCGTGGATATTATCCCTATTTGCAGTGATTTTTAATAAAAGATTTAATGGAAATCTCCTATCAGTTAAATTTTTGAAACCTTGGTTGTAGGGCTAAAAGTGGATATGAATTGGATATCAATATATTGATATCCATATTTATTTTATTTGATAAATATAGTATATGAATACTAGTCGGATGTAAAAGTTTATACCCATATTTATTTCAAATAGATATACATATAAGTTGGATATTGGAAGTATGGATATAAAAATGGATATAAGTTGGATAACTAAACTTTATGATCATAAAATTTAAAAAATTATTAAGTGGACAGTAAATCAAATTAATAGCATGCCAATATAGTTATATATACTTTTTAAAAATTTATGAATACTAGATAAAATTAAATAAGATTATAAATGGAATCAGATATTCAGTTATGGATCAGATAATCGTCTATCCATATCGATATCAATTTTTCTTTGATGGATATGGATTCAGATACAAATATTAGTTGGATGTTTAAATTTCTATCCATATTCGATAGAGTTGGTATGATAATAGATTCAAACAGATATTATTTGATCCACTTTTATCCCTACTTGGTTGTACGAGGAAACAACATTTGTCAAGAGCCACAACAATATAATTTTACATAATATTATTTGCCAATATGACATTTTTTTAGATCAGTACCATAATGAATTTATAAAAATATAAAATTATGTTTATATGTATAATGTTATAATATGAAAGTCTTTAACTTTAACTAAACATGCATGATTCTTTGCTCTTTATGTCTTAACACCTTATACCTACTCTAGTTTTTTTTAGTTAATACATTTAGGTCAATTTTTTTCTATGATGAAGAGAATCAACATAGGTGCACTAGCTTGAATTGATCATATTTTTATCATGTTACATAATAGTAGGAAAAAAGTATTTTAGTAGATGATGCAAAGAGTTTGAGAGGTTCAAAGAGATCCCATTTAGTATACATGTATATATCAATCAAATCATATCTTATCTTTATGAAAAAGAAAACCTATGATACAAAATATAATCACAATCACTTTGTTGAATTGTAATATTTGGGCTTGGGTTGAAGTCGGCAGGCCCAGTCGACTTCAACCCAAACCGGTAAAAAAAAAAGAAGCGAAGAGGGGAGTCTGAGTCGGAAACATGGGAGGTTGATCTTTCTTTATCCGGCCAGGGTTTTCGTCGAAGGTCCTCGAGGGAAGAGTCGTGGGGGGAGGGGAGTGGTCGGTGACGGGGTTGAGTGGGTTAGGACTCTGATTGGCAGAGTCTTTTTTCTCCAAATGGCAAGAAGAGCCGCCGATGTTTTCCTTTAAATCCCCCTCACCACCGTCGATTCGAGCCATAGAGCCTTCCCCACCATTGTCCTCCCCTTCGTTGAGCATCCAAAAGTCCGTCCAGGGCTAGTAAGCATTTTTTTATTGTTAGAAGGATTTAATCTAGATTTTCTTTGGGTTTGTTTCAGTTGGATTTGGTCTTGGGGTCATGGACCGTCGATGGCCGTGCCGCCGTCCACCTCCGATCCATTTAGCCCTCCCCGGCAACCACCTCCCATGGCCATCGCTGGCAGCCATGGGAAGGCCGGTTCGGTCGAGCCAAGGAAGCAACAGCAGGGGGTTCGGGAGAAAAGGAGGGAAGAAGAATAAAAAAAGAAGAAAGAAGAAAAAAGGAGAAAAAGAAAAGGGTTCGGTTCAGTATAAAAAAAAAGAGAGAGAAAAAAAGAGAGGGCTCTATTCGGTGCAGGAAGAAAAAGGGAAAGAAGAGAGAGAAAGAGGAGAGAGAAGAGGAGTGGAGAGAGAAGATGAGGAGAGAGGAAGAGGGGGAAATAAAACTTAAAATAATAATAATAATATTATAGGAGAGAGAATCGAAAAAACTTTCTTTCTCGAAATTCATGAAGTTAGGGTTTCGAATTGAATAAAAAATATTTATTATTGTTAGGGATCAGCCTTTTGAGCAAGAAAGTGTTGAGCGAGCCCTGGATACGGATTAATATCGGATATTATAGGATTAGCTTCTAAAAGGTAAGGATTCTGGACATGATTACTGGTTCCATATTTTTTTACATGGCATAATTTGATCCATGCATATGAGCATCAGCATGCATGATTAGTTTGCATGGTATAGTTTGACTTTTTATATTAGATAGTATGATTGTTGTGGTTATTAGTTATGTTCATATATACCCTGTTTTTATCAAGTAAAATTATTTTGATGGTTTGGACCATGGTGCCGATCATTGACAATTTTAAGATTTCATGGTTTGTCAGAATTGATAAAGTGATAACCAAGAGAATGAGATAATTAGACTAGCCATACCACGGGATCATGGTTACTGAGATTACCAATCACAGGTTGAAGTGTGATAATAAGATTGCCAGTCACAGGCCGAAGTGTGACAATGAGATACCCATCACAGGCTGAAGTGTGACAATGAGCTTGCCAGTCACATGTTGAAGTGTGACACTGAGATTGCCAGTCATAGACTGAAGCATGACCGTGGTTAGTCTAGAACCCTAAAGAAGAAGGATGACTAATGGAAACACTAAAAGAAAATATAGCTTTACCAAAGATTTTGTTATACATGATATTTGAGTTGTTTGTTTGCATGATATGATATACTAGTATATTCTTGCTATCTTCAGAATTTATTATTACTGGTGTATTGTATGGAGATCTTACTGGGCTGTAGAGCTCACTCCTTACCTTTTGATTTTTTCAGAGACTCAGGATGCATAGCGAGGATCGGGCTGGGCATGAGATAGAACATCAACATTGCTTAGATAGTTAATTTTAGTTTTTTTCTGGTTGCTGATACTTGTGAATCAGTGGATCATTTAGTGATTTGACTTGAATAAATGGTTTGTTTAATTATTATTATTTGTTTAAGTAATATTAGTGATTTTTGAATGAAGTGAATATTATGTACCTAGACCTGGCATGATTTCTAGGATAAATTTAGGGTTGTGCGGCCAGTCATGTAGCCGATTCCAATACTGAATTCGGGACATGTTGAATCATGCTTTGAAATATGTGGATTTTATATGCATTCATTTGGTGAATCAATCACCTTGTTCCTTTTTAACCATAACGTGTCAGCAAACAGGTCCATCTAGATCGAGCTTTGGGCAATTCGGGCTTGGCTTGGTCACCGTAAACAGGAATTTGAGCTCATATCAAGATCAGCTATGGTTATGAACATTCAATCTTTGACTCATTGACCACATGATAAATCAAACACTTGTTCCTTTTATACCGTGCAACATAGATATGAATCAAATTGAAATTCCTTTGTCTACCATATTGATCTAATTAGGATTTGGTGTCTTGTAGCACAATCAACGGTAGGAGTGATTGCCTTTTAGCATAAGGAATAAAGTTTCTTCCCTAATCCTTACCCACATGGTTAAAACTTGTAATTATTTAGACCGATGGATGCAAAAATCCAGAGGACTCGTGGCCAATAAATTCGATAATTCGATATTTAGCCAAAAAGTCTTATGAATTTTCCATTAGCATTAATTTTCATTTGATTTCCTTTTATTATCGCATCAAATAATTCTTTTTTTCATATGATCTTGTACAAGGTTTCATGCTTCATTAATTTGTCTTTTCATACTTTAAATTATGTCAGCCAGCATGGCCCTCCAACTTTTTTTTTTTTTCCAAAAAATTCCTATCTCGGAGGGAACGGGCTTGATACCAACCGAAATGGCCTTGATATTAATTTCTACAATTTGAGGCGGATAATTTATCCCATTCTCATGCTTTTTTTTTAAAAAAAAAAAAAAAATGTTGTCCCAATCAAGATGGGCTTCGTACTGGCCATACCGACCTTGGTACCGGTTGGTATGCACTGGAGTTGATATATTGATCCTATGTTGTTTCACTATGTCGTCATCAATACTGGTGCCAGTTTCATATATAGTGTTGTACTGACAACTTACAGGTCCCATTCCATCAATTTTTGAATTCATGACCTAAAAGATGACATTTAAGTAATGAGGTAATTTAGTTCATGGTGTTCATTCTAATTAAGTGAGCAAGAAATTGAAAGGAGGCCAAAAATGTAACTCACATCATAAAGAATCAAAATTCATATTTAAGCTTGAGCATATGAAGAACTATATAATTGATGCAGTTGAGCTACCAAAGAAATCTTACATGATGATGAGAATTTTCATGCAATGAAGAAAAAAATCATGCCAATAACAATGGATCGACACATATTTTCAGTATATAGGTTCGATGGCATGTGCAATAAATGGAAAAAGGAAAGTAAATTTGAGCACAAAGAGCCGTATATTTAGCAGTTGAATTATTTGTGTTAGGGTATATGTGGCTAATCTAGACAACATTACAATTACTTGTAAAAGGATGTCTAGCCGGAGAACATATCATTATAAATTTTCTATTATAGCAATTCATTAAGTCTTAAAAACTCATCACATGTACTAGACATCTTCTTTTTATGCATTGCATACTTCATATAATATCTTAAGGGCACTAAACCCTAAAACAATATAAGGTAGAGATTTCATCATCCTTGGCCCACAAACCATATCCTCATATTGCATTGACCAAAGCCTATAATTAAAATAAATTAGACATTGACCCCTAAGGACTTTCAAGCTCACTAGGACAACGGATCCTAAGAGTTGGACTGGCTCAGAATTAACTGGTTAAGTGGTGTCTAGGAAAGGGGTTCAATGATGATGTAGCCTTGAAGAAAGGTGGTTCTTTAATTAGTTTCATTGTATGATCTGGTCAATTTATTTGGTACCAAGAAAAGCAACGGGGGACCCCCATCGACCTTACCCTTACCTGGCCAGTTGGCTAGCTAGTTTCTGACTTGGAAGGCTCGAAGGTGATCTTGGAACAGTTAGGAGCTGTCTAGAATTAGAAAATCCTAGGATAGAGAGTCCATTGAATGTTAACTTGATTGCGATTAACATAGAACTTTTAACTAATAATTCTTCTCTATCTCTCTTAGCTCTAGGACTCCTTAGGCTCATATTTTTAGACTTCTCTATCTTTCTTCTTTTTTTCCCCCTTCTCCTCTCTAAAAAAAATAAAATAAAAAAAATATTAAAGAGGACTACTCTGATCTAGGACCTTCGATTAAATATTCCAAAACCATCAAAACAATCTGATGAATTAGAGTAGTGTTAGGAACATAGATCTCAATAGCAGAGTGGATAAGTTATCCCATGCCTTAGATGTCATGTCTCATAAATTAGACCATCTACTAACTATCAGACACTCTTCCACTTCTTTTTTTCTATACAACAGGTATGTCTATATATTTGAGTCCAACTCACTTTATGAGTGAATGCCTAGCTTGTACCAATGTCCTGAGTCTAGATATGACGAAGTTTATCAAGATCAAACTCATATAGCCTATAGATCAAGAGAAAATCTAAACTTTAATACTTACAACCTAGGTTGAAGGGCTCAACCAGATTTTTCATGGCAACCATACCTAGTGGTTACCCTGGTATCACAAAGGCCTCCATTCATAAATGGACCTTTTATGATGCCCTATCTATATTATCAACCTTCTACTTCTTATAGTTTATCATTTCAAAAGAAGGTTCTATAGGAATAGAACGAATCGAAAAAATTAGTCAAAACCTTCCTCCTCAACAGACCCACCCAGATGTCGATAGATTTGCTTAATTTCAACAACTAATCATGCCTTAATAGTAATCTATTGATAAGCGTTAAATCATACTGATCGATTATTGACTGAAGTTGTAGGAAGGAGGAAGGAGTACTGGCTAGTTAGTTTGAAAAAAACTTAAAGGGATATTACCTAGCTAAAAATTTTAATAGTAATTTAGAGGGACACTACCAAGCTAAAAATTTTAATGATTCTTTAGTTTTTTTTTGAACAATCGACCATAATTCTTGGAAATGAACTGGCTATGGAACAACCCTACACCATCACAGAGACCAATATAGATAATTTGACTGAGGCAGAAATATATAAAGAAAAATCAAATTGGTGAGATAAACCACTTCCATCCTCATCAACTCAGCTATGGTTTCTTTTCCAAGTGCCCTAGAATCATCTACTCCTTTTTACGAGAAGGAAGAACAAATTGATAAAATGATGAAATTAATTGAAACTTCCCAAGAACCATAATATATAACATAATAGGGGAAGCCATACCTCTAATTCATCTCCAGAAGTCATTAGATCCCTATCTGGTTCATTTTAAAGTATATAACTTTAATGTAGATGAATATATCACAGGGATAAATAATCTATTTGATATACCATACTTCAAAACCATTCCACTTTGGATTGAATAATATGAGCCATCACCTAGCCCCACAATAGCTTCCCTATTAGAATCACCACTGGATCTAGAATTGAAGTCACTTCTTGTCATACCTACTGATACCCTACCAGTGATCTCTAACTAGGAAGACCAAATAGTTGGTATTTTAAAGATGCATAAAAAAGTTATTGGATGTGATATCTTTAAAATAAGGGATAACAATCTTGAAAAAAATTATAACTGATTTCTCCATATTTGGTACTACTTTTGAGGATTGTCTCCAAAATCTATCTATCATCCTAAAATGATGTACGTAGACAGACTTACGATTAATTTGAATAAAGTACCATCAGGAAGGGATGATGTCAAGACACATCATACTCGGGAAATGGATTAAGGTAGATCTTTCTAGAGTTAGAAAAATTTCTAAGCCCCCACTCCCACTCTCGGTCCAACACATAATCCCTTCCTAATCTTCGATTAAATTATAATAATATTTTTAAATCTTGGTCTAGCATGCTTGTCCAATGCACTTTATTGATCAAGATTAATCATCGTAGAATACTTTACGAACATTTTTCTACTATGATGACAAGGCCTTTTGATTGGTACTGTCTTTTAAAAATTTTGAGGGACATATCCAAGTTCAATCTTAGTAACACTCCCTCATAGCATTTATTGAAGATGTTAAACTTAACACTGGTTGAGAGGCAACACAATAATCTCATTTTCTTTTTAGTGCAGTTACAAGAACTTAGGTGGAAGAACAAGACCCCGCTACTCTATGAATCCTCTTCAACTCCTGAAGTACACTCATCTTAGATGTATTTTCTCCTTTTCTTTTATATGCTTTTTTTCTTTCTAACTCCATTGAAGACAATATCGATTAAGTTGGGAGAAAGGAAAAATAGCTTAACTTATATCCTCGAGTATGGTTAAAAATAATTATATTGTATGTACCTGATTGTTATCTCGAATTAGAGTTACATAGGCACCTTAATCAATGTTGATTAATGGTTCAGATAATTCTAGAGATGTTGAGCAATAAATTATTAAAGAAACTTAATAAATAATATGGTTTAGACCAGAAATAATTTCATGGAACAATTTCGGAATCTTTTGACTATTGATCTCAATGAAGAATCCACTTTATGGGGTACAAATAAAAGGGTCAAGTATGCTAAGTTTTTCCTAAAAAAAAAGATAGAGTTAGTCTTGCCCATAGCTTAGCTTAAACTTTTACTGAGTAACCGGGTCCCTTCACCTAAATAAGCATTGTGGTTGATGTCAAAAGGTAAGAAGGCTAAGAAATGAGTTAAGCAATAGTACCTCATTGAGTAACCGGGCCCCTTCGTCTAAGTAAGCATTATGGTTCATGTTAAAAAGGTGAGGATGCTAACACTTAAGAGGCTAAGACATTGCACTGCACTTTTTTTAAAAAAAGAGAAAAAAATTAATTGGCAAAAAAAGTAGTTCATCAAATTCCTAACAAGTTAGAGGATTTAAAGAGTGAGATAGAAAGTTGGTAAAAGAAGAACTCTAAACATTTTTATGAGCTTTACTCAACCACTAATTGGATTGAATTAATAATTTGATAAAGTATCTCATTAATGGTCGGCTAGGTATCAACTGCCTTTAAGACTACCTAAGCTAACTTGTAATTTAAGAACAGATTGGTATACATAGCTAATATATCAACTATATTCAAGGATGAGCAAAGTTCAGGTTGGGGGTGTGATAATTATATTATATACATATATAAAAATATTAATTTAAAAATTAAATTATCTTTATTTATTTAAAATTAATATTTTTATATATTATTTGTAGGAAAGAAGATCATCAATACGAAGAGCTCGAGTTATGGATTCAAATGAAATAAGTTTGAAACAAATCAGACTTAAAATGAATCCGGAATCGAAGTTCGAAATTTATTAAGAAATTGTACAAATTTTAAAGTAGCCGGTCCATGGTGGATTGGCTGCCTGGTTCACAAGATGTCAAGTGGTCCATGAGCATCTATTACCTGTGGTCCACTGTTGAGCCTCATGGACCATGGGCAGATCCATCAACCACTAGCTAGGAGGATGGCCGACGACCACCCCAAGGACTACGGTGAGGCTCAAGGACAAGCGAGGAGGGCGATGACACTTGGATTCGATGGCAATGGTGGTCCGATGACAATCACGGTTATAGGGGTAGCAATGAACAAATTAGGCGACGCCGACAACAACATGGAACTGGCATTGGCGATGGCAGTGTTGGTGAGGTCTCTATAGTAGCGGTGATCGATCGACAGTGATGATGAAGTCCATGGTTGCAGAGTGGGGATTTCGGTGAAACCATGGTGATGGCAAATAGCAAGGATTCTGGTGAAATGGTGGCAGTGTGAGCCCACCTCAATGGTAACTATGGCGCGAGGAGATTCGGCGGCAAGATCTCGATAGCACGAGGAAAGCCCTGGTAGTGGCATTCGGGCGACACCAACCTAGCTTGGTGATGGAAGGAAGGGGACACACATGGATATAAAAGCAATCTAATGGTTGAAAAGCTTTTAGACGATCAAATATTAATTAGAAGTGGAATTGGAAGTCTATTACTATTAGGATTGGGCCTATTTACACCCATATAACCATTGATTCTTGTAAAATTAAATCCCAGCTATTCTTTTGATCCTTTTGTTTAGTCTTATACCAGAAAAATATAAAGATCTCTTCCCTGTTAAACCCTATAAAAAGGCTCCTGTACCTTTACCTAGAGACATGAACTCCCTGAAGTTCTTTTAGAGCCTTTGCATAGAGGGACAGGAGGGGATCACTTCTTGGAATCCCTCTAAAGCCTTTGCATAGAGGGATAGGAGGGGATTAATTTAGGAGTAGTAAAGTGTAGAAGTATAGGAGAGAAGAGGAGATTTTGTACAAGGCAGAGCGCAGTTCTTTTGTTCTTCAGTCTCTTATATTTATTTGATATGCAATAAAAGATTATGCTTTCAATTATAAGTTCATTATTTATTTTCTTTTACTTACTTTTTGTTATGCTCTACTGTTAAATTAAATTTAGGGATAATTTTTACTTTTCGAAGACATGCTGTGATCTGTTATGGATATGGGGCATGCCAAGGAAAAAAGAGTTGGATACCTGTGCCTCCCGGAGACATGCCATGATCTATTATGGATAAGAATGTGTTGAAGGAAGATAGGTAAATCTCTAAAATTAATTACATTTCAATTATAAAAGGCATACAGTTTGTCATTGCAAAATCAATTTATAACTCCCGAAACAATCCCTTTTACATGCTTTGCTTTTAAAAACAGTCTATTTCTTACTCATTTTTATTTTTATGCAACAACAATTACTTTCTTTTTCTTTTTTAAATCATAACTTAGTTCTAAGGTTCCCGAGGATATGTTTCTAACTTATCTAGCTATAGAGTTGATCGAGTTGATAAATTATTTTTGATCACCTACGATAATGATCAGTAATTTAAAAAAAAAAAGAAATTAGCTGTGAAACCATTACCATGCGTATTTGTTTATGGGAGCACAGCAAAGAGCCAAAGGCCATGATCTGTTTTTCTATTAGCTATTCAGCTCTCGGGGGTGTATCTCATGGCTTTTGAGGTCTTGACGGCCACAATCAGGGTAGCGATCTTCCTACCACCTATCAAAAACAACTCACTCAATGGGTTTTTTTTTTTTTTTTTTCTCTCTCTGACAACCATCAACATGCTCCATGCGGCGAGGATATGCCTCAACGAAGATCTACTTGGTGTGATTTTTTGGTTCAAGACAGAATTCTGCATGCGTGTGCTCAGCTGCATGTTGATGGCATGCATTTGGAAGGCAAGCATGGCTCTCATATACGTTGGGATTGCAGTCAATTTGCCGATGTTTTCACTTGTTATTAACCTCAAGAATCATGTTCATTATCTTCTCGACTTCATTGTTCCTCCTACCAGGGCTAATATGAGAGGAGTTTGAAGACCTTGTGGTTGTGCGAGAGGGGAACATCGGGTGGACCTGGAGCCTCGTGAAAGAGGAACCAGGGAGTTTCTTTTTTATGGTAGAATGGATATATATATATATATATATATAGATTATTTGTCACACCCCTTGGATCTCCCTTCTCTCCTACATGATCCCAATTGTTACGGTCCTCTCCTACAAGATCCAAACCGGTTTACTTTCTATATTAATTTCTTTTAATTAACATATCATGTTTGGGTCCCCTTAATTTTCTTTGAATTTGAACAATGATGTTTAGTTGGTATTGCTACTTGGGTTTTTCCGTTAAACATTGTTACTTTGGTTGATGGATTGTTTTAGTTGAACCATGATAAATCTTTTGAGTTATCTTTGTTTTCTTTGCATGCTAAAATTTGTTGAACTAAAGCGTGATATGTTAAATGATCGATTTTCCACGTCACGGCACAGGAGATTATGACACGTTTCTGTAAAATGATGAAGAGATTGGTGAATGGTTGTCTTGCCAACTCTTGATTTTATTGGTTTTGAAACTTGTATAAATTATATTAATGAAAAGCAAACTAACATCAAAAGGAACAAGAAACCTAAAATTTTATTTTCATGAATTCTTTTATTTTTTTTTATTTTTTCAAAAATATCCGAGTTGAGCATGTTTTTTTTTTTTTTCTCTCGTGTTGGTATTTAAGTGACCGGATCGCTGACGTGGGGCAAGGAGATTGACGTGGAGCCCTCATAAGACGCCATGCGGGATTACCACCACAGGCCCCCTCGCCGGGCTGAGCTCCCGATGCCAACGGGGCCGCCCGTCGAAGCCGAGCTTCGTCCTCCGCCAGGTCGGTACCCGCCTGGTCGGGACGCCTAGGTCGGAGCCGAGCTCAAACACCACCAGAGGCAGGCCCTTTGAGCCCAAGGTCCGGTCCCGTGGTCCGGAGTCGAGCTCAAGCCTCCTCCGCCACGAGGAGCCCCTTCGAGGCCGGGTCCCCTGGCCTGGGCGCACCTCATCCACCTCTGCCAGCCCGAGCTCGGTTAAGGCTGGGCCCCCTGGCCTGGTGCCGAGCTCGGCCCTCCTTCGTACAGCCGAGCCGCCGCGAGACCGATCCCCTGCGGGTGGGCCCCATCTTCCCAGCTCGGCTTTCAACTCAGATCGGGGCACCAACCACCACGAGAGCGGCACCTTCCCTTCGAGGACAGTGGCGCAACCCCCAAGGACCGTACGACGGCACCCGCCGCGTCGCCATTAATGCCCACGGTCGCCATTCATATTAGCCCTCACCACACCTCGGCCACCACACCTCCCAGCTCACACTCACACTCTCATACACTCCACTCACTCCTCCTAGCATGGAGCTCATCTAGAGGGGCTCGACCAGGAGGATCTGTTCCCCTGGATCGTCACTGACTTGACCGTCGGAGTGCCCCCGTCGGAATCCCCGGCCTGGGTCACTGACGTTGGCTTTCTTGCAGGTCCAGAGGCACCGAAGGCATCTCCCGTGGGCGGACGCGGAACACCCGACGCCATCAGCAGCTACGGGCCACGGCAATCTGGGCGGCAACAGATTGGCGCGCTAGGTAGGGGGGCAGAACGATACTTGATTTAGTTCAAGCCCCGCTTAGCCAGTCCATCGAGAAGATGGTGACCACTCGGGCGAGGGGAGCTTCTCCCAGCCATGCGGAGGCATCCCCTTCTCACGGGAACCCACACGGGTCGGAGACGAGCTACCTTCCCTCGGTCAAACCGCCCCCACTGGAGACTCAGCTGACCGCACTCGTCCAGCAGATGTACAATCTCACTGCAGCGGTGCGCCAGCTCCAGCATCAGCACCAGCATCGGTCCCTAGCTACCGACCAACAGCCAGAGACCACCGTGGCCCACGCCGCGGCACCCCGCGACAGCCTGCGTTCCTTCCACGGGAGGCCTTCGCAGCCGTGGATAGTTACAGACCCTCGGGGTACCCATCAAGCCCTAGGGAAGCGACGGCGGGCCAGCTCCACTAACTAAGAAAGCTGCTCACCGCACCTTGGCCGGGGGGCACCCAAACCCCACCAAGGCAGGAAAGGCAAGGCTCCCTGCCATGGACGCCGTGCCTCCGCGTCACCTTCCCCACCCCTCTCAGCGGAGGGGTCCACGGACGAAGCTATCATGCGCATGGCGGAGAAGCGCCTAGAGGAGCATGACCGCAAGCTGGAGGAGTTCGCCCATCGGTTTGCCAACTTGCCTGGCTCCGCTAGCGAGCCAGCGGGCTATGATGCCCGCCCCCCATTCACCCGGGAGATCCAAGCGGAGCCAATTTCCCGTCGGTTCCGCATGCCTCAGGTGGATCCTTACGATGGGACCACCGATCCCCTAGACCACCTGGAAAGTTACCGGGACCTCATGAGGGTCCAGGAGGCCACTGATGCCCTTTTGTGCATTGCCTTCCCTGCTATCCTCCGGAAGGCGGCTCGGTGTGGTTCACCCGCCTCGAGCCAGAAAGCATCAGCTCTTTTGCCCAGTTGGGACAGAAGTTCGTGGCTCATTTTGACGCATGCTGAAAGATGCCATGCGAGGCAGACAGCCTCTTCTCCATCAGGCAACAGGACCGTGAGCCACTACAGGACTACGTGGCTTGCTTCAAAGCTGCTGCATTGGAGATCTATAGCCTGGAGGAGCCGGTGGCGATGCTGGCTCTAAAGCGAGGGCTCAGGACTTCCCGCCTGACCACTCGCTCGACAAGAAGCCCCCGAAGACCTATGCTGAGCTACTCTTTCGGGCTCAGAAGTACATCCGCGTCGAGGAGGCGGATCGTACGAGGTGGGAGCTTGACGGGAAGCCACTGAAGGGGCCGGTGCCCGCCGAGAAGCCTGAAGCGCGGAGGCCGAGACCGCCAGCTCAGAACTCCCAACCAACGCCTAGGCCAAGGAATGCTCCCATCCCTTAAGAAAATTTTACTCCCCTTCTCGCCCCAAGAACAAAGATCCTCATGGAGATCGAGGGCGAGACTTATCTGAGGCGTCCACCACTGTTGAAGCCATCTTTCATCTATGACAAGACGAAGTACTGCCACTTCCATCGCGACCATGGTCACAACACCGAGGAATGCCGCAATCTCAAGTGGGAGATTGAAGAACTCATCAAGAGAGGCTACCTTGAAAAATATGTGGGGGGCAGAAATCGACCAGAGTCCCAGGTGCTCGTTGCTCTCCCGCCAGCTCCAGCCATCGACAACCTCCCAACCGAGAAGCCGGTGGGCATGATCTCCAGGGGAGCTGAGTGCGCGTCCAAGAGGACTCGGCGGACAGGGAACTCTGAGAATGTACTCCCCTTTATAAGGGAAGGGGAAAATGGGAAGAAAAATGTAAATAATGATGCTGTGGTCATTGAGATGACGATCGCAAAGCATCCTATAAAGCGCATCATGGTAGATAGTGGAAGCTCTACAGATATACTTTTCTACGATGCTTTCTCCAGGATGAATCTCTCCCCTGCTCAACTCAAGCCTGTGTATACTCCCCTTGTTGGTTTCACAGGAGACTCCGTAACAGTATAGGGAGAAATCGCTCTCCCTGTCACTGCCAGGACCCCACCTCGGCAGAGCACCGTCATGATGATGTTCACGGTTGTCAGGCTTCCTTCGCCTTACAACATGATTCTGGGCCGACCTGGACTCAACCTCCTCGACGTGTCGTCTCCACCAAGAGGTTGCTCGTCCAATTCCCAACCCCTTGCGGTGTGGGGGAGATGAGGGGTACGCCCCAGCCAGTGCAGCACCGCTTCCAGACGCTCTTCGGGGCCCGGGTGCCCGAGAAGGATTCCAGAGCAACCAAGCTGATCAGAGGGTTCAGGACCCCAGGGGAGGCCCGACTGAGTGCCTGCTTCCCTACTAGCTCGGGACCAACCATACGACGACCGTGCAGATTGGAGCCGAGCTGCTCGAGGAGGAGAAAGCCCCGCTGCTAGAGTTCTTGAGGGTGAATGCGGACGTGTTCGCTTGGACAGTAACCGACATGCCAGGTATTCCCCCTGAAGTCATCACCCACAAACTTAATATCGATCTGAAATGCAGGCCGGTTCGACAGAAGAAGAGAAGCTTCATCCCAGAAAGGCAAACGACCATCAACGAGGAAGTTGAAAAACTTCTCGCCATCGGCTTCGTCCGCGAGGTGCAATACCTGAACTAGCTGGTGAACGTGGTGATGGTAAAGAAGAACAACAGCAAGTAGAGGATTTGTGTAGACTACACCGACCTCAACAAGGCGTGCCCGAAGGACAGCTTCCCTTTGCCAAGGATAGACCAGCTGGTGGATGCCACTTCAGGGCACAGGCTGCTCTCCTTCATGGATGCATTCTCCGGGTACAATCAGATCCGAATGCACCCGGAGGATGAGGAGCACACCGCCTTCATCACTGACCGGGGGACATACTACTACAGAATGATGCCCTTTGGCTAGAAGAATGCTGGGGCCACGTACCAACATATGGTCAACAAGGTCTTCAAGGACCTGATTGGCAGGAATGTGCAAGTGTACGTGGATGACATGCTTGTCATGAGCAAACCGGGCTCGGACCACATAGCCGACCTCGCTGAAGCCTTTCACAATCTTTGGAAGCACCAGATGAAGCTCAACCAGGCGAAGTGTGCCTTCGGGGTGGCGGTCGGGAAATTCCTCGGCTTCATGGTCATCCATAGAGGCATCGAGGCGAATCCGGAGAAGGTCCAAGCAATCCTGGACATGGAGCGCCCAACATCCAAGAAGCAGGTTCAGCGCCTGACAGGGAGAATCGCAGCCTTAAGCCGGTTCATCTCGAGGTTGGCTGATCGCTGCCTCCCCTTCTTCAAGGTGCTGCGCAAGATGCATGACTTCACCTGGATCGAAGAGTGCCAAACAGCCTTCGAAGAGCTGAAGGGGTTCCTGACCTCCCCACCTCTGCTGTCCAGACCCGAAGATGGAGAAGAGCTCCTACTCTACCTGGCGATCACCCAAGGGGCTGTCAGCTCGGTCCTCATCCGTACAGACCAGGACGGAATGCAAAAGCCGGTGTACTACACCAGCAAAACACTTCATGATGCGGAGATCAGGTATACCCGCTCCAAAAAATTCATTTTTGCACTAATAATGGCTGCTAAGCATCTCAGGCCATATTTTCAAGCGCATCCCATCATGGTTGTGATTGATCAGCCGTTGAGGACCATGCTAAGTCACCCCGAGACTTCCGGAAGGTTAGCTAAATGGTCCCTGATGCTGAGCAAGTACGACATCGCATATCGGCCGAGGTCATCGCAGAAGGCCCAAGTCCTAGCCGACTTCGTGGTCGAATGTACAGGGCTTCCTGAGGAACCAGAGCGGATGGTCCCGGAGAGCCAAGCTGAGCCCGGCCCACATGGGGACCCCTGGGTCCTCCATGTGGATGGAGCCTCCAATTCTTGCGAGAGCGGAGCAGGCCTCATCCTCGCCAATTTCGATGGAGTGGTGACGGAGTGCGCGCTTCACTTCAAGTTCCCCGCCACGAACAACCATGCGGAGTACGAGGTGCTCCTTGCAGGCTTAAAGGTGTCCCGCGAACTGGGCGTACAGAACCTCAAGGTCTTCACCAACTCTCAATTGGTTGCCGGACAAGTCTTTGGAGAATACGAGGCCCGAGATCCCCAAATGATGAAGTATCTGGAGAAGGTTCGCTCGAGCGCAGCAGGCTTCCGTTACTTCCATGTCACCCACATCCCCCATGGTGAAAATGCTCGTGCGGATGCACTATCGAGGCTCGCAACCCTACTGGACTCATCCCTGCGACGTTCCTACGTCGAATATCTCGAGAAGCCAAGCTACGAAAGCCTCGAAGAGGTATAGCAAATAGCCCCCGAGCCGAGCTGGATGGATAAGTACGTCAGGTACCTCCAAGATGGCCTACTACCGGAAGACCACAAAGAAGCTGGCCTTATCAGAAGGAAAGCTGCCCGCTTCATCTTGATGGACGGCCAACTCTATCGCCGATCCTATTCATAGCCCCTCATGAAGTGCCTCAAGCCCGTAGAGGCAGCCTTTGTGCTCCAAGAGATACACGAAGGTCTCTGTGGGAATCATGTAGGAGGAAGAACCCTGGCGTACAAGGCTCTTCGCCAGGGATACTTCTGGGAAACAACGAGGGAGGACGCCGTCGACTTTGTTAAGAAGTGTGACAAGTGCCAGCGCCACTCCCACATTCAGCGCCTGTCGGCTGTGCCGATCTCCCAACTGTCGTCTCCCTGGCCCTTTGCACAATGGGGGATGGACATCTTGGGACCGTTTCCCACGGTGCCAGGGTAGCAGAAATTCCTGCTAGTGGCGATCGACTACTTCACCAAATGGGTCGAAGCAGAGCCACTAGCCCGAATCACAGAAGCCAACGTTCGCCAATTCTTTTGGAAGTCCATCATCTACCGCTTTGGACTCCCCAATCGCGTCATCACCGACAATGGGCAATAGTTCGACTGCTGGGAGTTCGAGGGATTCTATGCCGAGCATGGGATCCAACATCGTTTCACCTCGGTTGCTCATCCCCAGACCAACGACGAAGCTGAGGTGACAAACCGGACCATCCTACAAGGACTCCGCACCAGGTTGGACCAGGCGAAGGGCAGGTGGGCAGAAGAACTTCCCGGTGTCTTGTGGGCCTACCACACGATGCCCAGAATGGCGATGGGCGAAACACCCTTCAACCTCGTCTTTGGATCTGAGGCGGTGATCCCAGTCGAGCTCGGCGTGCCCACACTCTGGGTGCAGCGGTACGACGGGGCCCAGAACTCAGCGCATCTCCTACTCAACCTTGACCTCCTCGAAGAGACGCAAGACAAAGCCCGGCTCCGGATGGTTGCATATTGACAGCAGGTCACCTGATACTACAACGTGCAGGTGAAGCTGAAGACCTTCCGACCTGGCGACCTGGTGTTGTGCTGAGCCGAGGCGTCCCAGCCCCGGGAGGGTGGCAAACTCTCACCGATCTGGGAGGGCCCTTATAAAGTGGCCGAGACCCTCTCGCAGGGGACCTACTACCTTGAGGACTTGGATGGCGCCAGGTTCTCCCGGACCTAGAATGCTTGTAATTTGAGGAGATACTATCAGTAATGTAAGTATTCCCTCCATGAGAAATAAAGATTTCTTTCTGAAAAATGTTCTATCTGGCTTGCATGAAATTAAAGCCGCGAGCCCAGTTCCTTGGCACCGAAGACTGGATGACCCTCCGGCATGAAGACCGGACGACCCTCCGGCACCAGCAAGCTTGGCTCCACGATATCAAAGACCGGATGACCCTCTGGCACAAAGACCGGATGACCCTCCGGCATGAAGACCAGACGACCCTCCGGCTCCGGCGAGCCTAGCTCCTCGGCACCAAAGCCCAGAGAAGAGTCCTCTGGCATAAAGACCGGACGACCCTTCGGCACCGGCGAGCCCAGCTCCCTGGCACCAAAGACCGGATGACCCTCCGGCACCAAAGACCGGACGACCCCAGGCAGTTAATATCCCTGGAAAGCCCCCAGGTAGTTAACGTCCCTGAGCCCAGCTCCGAGGCGTCATCTTCTGAGCCATGCCCTCAGATCATCAAGTCCCAACGTCCCCGAGCCAAGCTCCAGGATGTCAGTCCCAGACCAGAGCTCGGATCTCCGGCCAAGGGAATCCTCTTAACCAACGCATCTTCGAGACCAGCTCTAAGGCGCCATCTTAAGTCATCAACGTCCCCGAGCCCAGCTCTAGGATGCTTGCTCAAGACCGGAGCTCAGACCTCCAGCCAAGGGCACCTTCGAGCCACGCAGCTCGTCATCATCAATGCCCCTGGCCTCGGCTCCATGATGACGGCCGAAGTCGGGCCCCGTCCTCTGCCAGGTCCGCTCTGGCAAGCCCGGGACAGCTAGGCCAGAGCCGAGCACGAACTCCCACCTAAGGCGGACCACTCGAGATCAGAACCCGTGGCTAGGAGTCGAGCTCAGCCTCCTCCACCGCGAGGCGCCCCTCCGAGCTCAGGTCCCCTGGGTTGGACAGCATCATCACTAACCAAAGCCCGAAGAAAAGTCCTCCGGCACAAAGACCTGGGAAGCCCCTAGGCACCGGCGAGCCCAGCTCCCCGGCATCAAAGCCCGGAAAAAAGTCCTCTGGCACAAAGACCTGGGAAGCCCCAGGCACCGGCGAGCCTAACTCCTCGGCATCAAAGCTCGAAGAAAAGTCCTCCGGCACAAAGACCTGGGAAGCCCCCAGGCACCGGCGAGCCCAGCTCCCCGACATCGAAGATCGGATGACCCTCCGGCACTGACGAGCCCAGCTCCCCGGCACCAAAGACCAGATGACCCTCCAGCACCAAACACCGGATGACCCTCCGGCACCGGCGAGCCTATCTCCCCAGCAAAGGACCTGGGAGGCCCCCAGGCACTCAACATCTCTGAGCCCAGCTCCACAACACCCGCTCAAGACCGGAGCTCAGACCTCCGGCCAAGGGCACCTTCGAGCCACGCAGCTCGCCATCATCGAAGTCCCTGAGCCCAGCTCCAGGATGCCTGCTCAAGACCGAAGTTCAGACCTTCGAGCCTAGCAGCTCTCCGACACCTCCGGCTAAGGGAACCTTCGAGCCTAGCAGCTCTCCGACACCTCCGGCTAAGGGAACCTTCGGGCCAAGCAGCTCTCCAACATCGACGTCCCCGAGCCCAGCTCCAGGGCACCGGCCCAAGGCCGGAGCTCAGATCTTTAGCCAAGGGAATCTTCTCAGCTATCATCATCTTCGAGCCTAGCCCCAAGACACCGCCACCTGAGCGACGCCCTCAGGCAATCAAGTACTGAAGCTTAGCTCTCCAACAAGCAAGTCGTGAGCCCAGCTCCTCGGCACCAAAGCCCAGAGAAGAGTCCTCTGGCATGAAGACCTGGGAAGCTCTCAGGCACCGGCGAGCCCAGCTCCCCGGTATCAAAGACCGGATGATCCTCCGGCACAAAGACCGGATGACCCTCTAGCACGAAGACCGGACGACCCTCCGGCACCGGCGAGCCTAGCTCCTCGGCACCAAAGCCCAGAGAAGAGTCCTCTGGAATAAAGATCGGACGACCCTCCGGCACTAGCGAGCCCAGCTTCCCAGCACCAAAGACTGGATGACCCTCCGGCACCAAAGACCGGACGACCCTCCGGCACCGGCGAGCCTAGCTCCCTGGCAAAGGACCTGGGAGGCCCCCAGGCACTCAATATCTCCGAGCCCAGCTCCACGACGTCTGCCCAAGACTGGAGTTCAGATCTCCAGCCAAGGGACCTTTGAGCCATGTAGCTCCCCGCCAGTGCATCCTCGAGCCCGGCTCTGGGACGATGTTCCTTAGGCCCAACTTCTGAAGATCAAGCCCCGGGCTTAGCTCTGAGGCACTCAAGATGTGGACCGCCCTTAGGCGCCTAGGTCCTAAATTCCTCTATACGACCTCCTCGCACCGACAGAAAAGGGAAGAGAGGGAGGAAGAGGGAAAGAGACGTTCACATCACAGAAAGAGGAAGAAAGGAAGGCAAATTTATGAAATCGGTTTTCATTACTTGAAGAGATGATTTACATCATGTTCCGGGCCCTGATAGGCCAGGTAGCCCGGCTCAAAGAAAAAGCAAGTAACGAAAATTACAAAAAGAAAGTAAAAGGGGTACATGAGAAGTTCTAGACTACGAGGCCGGCTCCTTCCCTGGGCGGCGCATGGCCAGGACTTCCCCCTCTTCTACCTCCGGAGCGGGGTCACGCGCTTGGGCGGGCTCTGCTGGAGGAGCGGACTTAGCAACAGCTGCCGCGGAGACCGGCTCGGTCGCCTTCTCTTGCGGTGCTGCCTCAGCTGCTGCTACAACCGAGGACGGCTCGGCAGCCTCCGGGGCCACTAGCGGAGAAGCCCCGACCGGAGCAGCCCCTTGCTCTCCTGTGACCGCCTTCAAAGCAGGAGCCTTCTTCCCTGGAATCCGGATCATGGCCAATCGCTCCTCGGACAGAATACCCCGTAGCTGTTGGCGGAAATAGGCGAACCCCTTGGTGAAGGAGTCCATCGCCGCCTCCTTGAAGTCTTTGAGGTACTCAGGAGAAGCTTTGAAGGCGGCCACCACGCCGACGGCATCCCTTCTGGCACCCTCCACCTTGCTCTTTTCGGTGGCCGCCAGATCTTCAGCATGCTCGGCCTGGCGGACCGCCGTCGCCATTCCCTTCTCGGCAACCTCGGTGACATGGCTAGCGGCAACGGCCTTCTTCTCGACCTCAGCGGCCTTCGCCTCGGCCTCAGTGGCCCTCTTCTTCGTGGTCGCCACCTTCCTCTCTGACTCGGCCCGGAGCTCCTTCAGCCGAGTCCTCTTCGATTCGAGCTTGCTTTCGAGCTCCTTCTTTACTCTGGCGGCATCCGCGACATCAGCCGTGAGGCTCTTGATTTTGAGGTTAGCCTCCTGGGCCTCCCCGTTCTTTCGGCTCGCCTCAGCCCGCATGGACTCGAGCTCGATCAACCGCTCCTTCTCCCCCTTCGCCCAAATCCGGTAGAAGTTTCGGATGAGGAGCAGATCCCTACCTTACTGTATTGAAGAAAAAAGCATGTTAATTATCAAGTAAAAAAGGAGCTCGGGAAAGACCAAAAAAGGGGCGAGAAGAAACTTACAGCATAGAGGTTGTCGAACGTCGAGCAAACGATGTCGCCCAGGAGCCTTTCGCTCTCATCTCGCCGGTCGCAGGACTAGACGGAGAAGTCCATCATCCGCTCGGCGAGGCTGGGATCCTTCACCAGAGAAACGTTCAGCCCCAGTCTGAAGGGGACCTTCCGGTAATCTCTGTCTCTGGTCCCCACTGGCTCAGCTCCTCCATCAGCGGGTAGCACCCTAGGCACTGACTGCGAAGCCGGCACAGCATCGGACCGCGCCTGGGGCGCCGGCCTAATCTCTTGCCCCCT
Source organism: Areca catechu (assembly GCA_021397845.1). Taxonomy (NCBI): domain Eukaryota; kingdom Viridiplantae; phylum Streptophyta; class Magnoliopsida; order Arecales; family Arecaceae; genus Areca; species Areca catechu. The sequence goes on from CM038047.1 coordinate 145,131,278, forward strand.
TCCTCCTCGACGTTAACGACCTCCGGGATGGGGGGTGCCGACCTGGAAGCGGCGGTAGCTGATCTTGTGCGGGCGACCACCTCGGTTCGGCCGCCGCTACTGGCTCGCGCTGCCCGGCAGTCACGGGGACGGGCTCGGCCGCCCTCTTCCACCGTCGTTCCTGAACCGGTGCATCCTCCCCGGCCCGCACCGGCCTTGCCCCATCTTCGGCTCGAGCCCTCTTCGGAGCGGGCTCACCTACCTCAGCATCCTGCTCACGTTCCTTAGTAAACGAGAGCAGCTCATCCATCGAAAACTTCATTTCTACGCCGGAGAGAACGAGGTTAGCCCAACAAAAAAAAGGGGGCGGGGGCGGAGAAAAAGAAGAAAGAAAAGGAAAGAAAATAAATAAAAAATGAGAGGGGGGTGGCCAAGTCGAACTCACCCGGCTCCCGCGCCGAGCTGACCCCGGCCTCGCGAAGATTCTGCTCCAACAGCAAGACCTCCAGTGATGGGATCTCAGCCGATCTGAGTAGGTCATACATGTCGAGGTCGGCAGCTTCGACAGAGGATTTCCTGTTCGGAGATCGATCTGGGTCACTCCAAACCCAGTCGATTTCCTCTACTGAGGCGAAAAAGAACCTACTCTTCTATCCTTTGATGGAAGAGGGGAGTACAAATTTGATACCCTAAGGGCGAGAAGAAAGGGACCACCACTCATCCTCGGTAGGGTGGCGTTTCAGGATGAAGAAGGCCATGAACAAGAAAAAACGAGCAACAATCCCGTGGAAATAGCACAGAACGATGAAGCAAAATATCGTTCTGACGGTATTAGGGACCAACTGGGCAGGGACAAGCCGGTAGTTGGCCAAGAAAGAAAGAAAGAAGGGATGGACAGGAAACCAAAGGCCCCTGGCGAAGGTCTCCTTATAGAAGGCGACCCGCCGAGGGCCACCAGACGTGACCCACTCCCCGGGACGAGGGACGGAGAGCCAAACGGACTCAGGGATGTCGTAAGCACCCCGGATGGCCACCAGATCCTCGGCGGTGATCACCGAAGCAATCCCTCCGGGACCTGTCGACCGAGAAGGTCAGGCTCATGAAAGGAAGCAGGAGTGGAAGTAGAAGCAGGAGCAGGAGCAGGAATGGGAGCCAAGCAAGGAGGAGGAGAAGACCCGGTTCCTTAATGGACACCGGGCCATGGTAAGGCCTTCTACTGAACTCATACCTCGCCGCCTCCATCTCCTCGTCAGAAGAAGAGGGAGTCTTCGGCTGGGAAGGTCCGGCCTCAGCTTGGCACGAGGGACGGAAGTTAGGACTGAAGCGGTCCATGGAAGAGAAAGGGAGAGAACGGAGCAACACCTAGATGACGAGAAGGAGGAGGCGAACGGAGGAAGACCTACGGCGACTTCTAATGGGCGAAAAGGGAGAGCTAACCTGCTAAAGCTTAAAGAAGACACCGACGGTCGGAGAAGAAGAAGAGGAAGGCTCTTGCATGACTCCGGGCATGAAGAGTTTGAAAAAAGGTATGTTTCGAAAGGACTCATCCATCCGTTCGAGACAACCTGCGCCCGACCGTACCGTTACGGCTTCTCCAAAAGTCATGCCACGTGTCGCTGATCAACAGGGCCAGCACCCCCATCCGACCACGGCCGCTCCAACTTCCGTGCCCGCCATAACCACTCCTGAGACGTGGCCATGTGGCGCCCCCGCACAGGCTCAAGGGCCCGCCGGGCGAGGCGCCGCCAATATCGGTCATTATTGCACCAGATTTCCCACCTTTCCATGTCAGCACCGCAATTACTCCCTTCGCCTCGAGCGCCACGCGACAACGGGCCTCGGGAGTGCGGGGCAAATGATGTGACTGGATCGCTGACGTGGGGCAAGGAGACTGACATGGAGCCCTCATTGGACGCCACGCGGGATTACCACCACAGGCCCCCTCATCGGGCTAAGCTCCCGATGCCAATGGGGCTGCCCGTCGAAGCCGGGCTTCGTCCTCCGCCAGGTCGGTACCCGCCCGGTCAGGATGCCTAGGTTGGAGCCGAGCTCAAACCCCACCAGAGGCAGGCCCTTCGAGCCTGAGGTCGGGTCCCGTGGTCCGGAGTCGAGCTCAAGCCTCCTCCGCCACGAGGAGCCCCTTCGAGGCCAGGTCTCCTGGCCTGGGCGCACCTCATCCACCTCTGCCAGCCCGAGCTCGATTAAGGCTGGGCTCCCCTGGCCTGGTGCCGAGCTCGGCCCTCCTCTGCACAGCCGAGCCACCGCGAGACCGGTCCCCTACGGGTGGGCCCCATCTTTCCAACTCGGCTTTCAACTCAGATCGAGGCACCAACCACCACGAGAGCGGCACCTTCTCTCCGAGGACAGTGGCGCACCCCCCAAGGACCGTACGATGGCACCCGCCACGTCGCCATTAATGCCCACGGCCCAATTCACACTAGAAAGAAAGGAAGCTCACATCAAGGCACCATGCCCTCCACCGACCTGCCGTACGACCGGAGAAAAGATCCCACCAGGGAGCACAGTCCCCGAGAGCGGCGGCACGACAGTCGAGGTCCCGCCAGGCTTCTAGGAAGGGCAAATAAAAGGACTGTCAGAGGCATGTAGAGGCTCCCCCAGCTACCCAATAAAGAAGGCATCCCGTCCATGGCACAGTATCTTATTGTACCCGTCTGACGGCATGGGAAAACCCTGAGGCAACCCAAGGAAAAAGACCCAGCCAGAATGAACAAAAGGGAGGTAACAACACTCATTCTTCCATTAAAAGCAAGAGCAACATTCTCTCAACAAGGGAGACACCCATTTTTCCAATAACATAACCACCACAAAGAGAAAGAGGAGAAGGGGAGAGGCCAGAGAGGAGGGCGAGACCACCTCGGCCACCACGCCTCCCAGCTCACACTCATACTCTCATACACTCCACTCACTCCTCCTAGCGTGGAGCTCATCCAGAGGGGCTCGACCAGGAGGATCTGTTCCCCTGGATCGTCACTGACTTGACCGTCGGAGTGCCCCCGCCGGAATCCCCAGCCTGGGTCATTGACGTTGGCTTTCTTGCAGGTCCCGAGGCACTGAAGGCATTTCCTGCGGGTAGACGTGGAATACTCGATGCCATCAGCAGCTACGGGCCACGGCGATCTGGGCGGCAACAGGTATTACTTGTATAGCGACAAAGCAATTTGGAAAGCATGGACTTGTGTGTCCATGTGCATATTAAAAGTACCCCATCACCCGAGATATGAGATGAGAATTTCTGCTGCCTGGATCTAGAGATTGCATGTTCACTCGAAAGATCACTTTTTTCTTTGAAAATGGCTTGGGATCACATTTCCACAAGGACATTGCTTGGGTGCAAGGGCATGGACTTATCAGTAACTTGCCCGGTCCGTGGTTCTAAGGTAGAGTCTACTAAACATGCAATCTTGCACTGCCCTCAGGCGAGGTCGATTTAAATTTTGGCAGGAAGATGACCCTGGACTCAGGAGTAGGGATCCTAGTTGTGCTCCTTCTTTCATATGCTCCAGCACTGTTAGCTGAGGTGGATGGTATCTCTGCCTACAGATCTGGTTGTTTAGGAACAGCTTTGTCTTTGAGGTTGTTCTCACTCTAGCTTATCGGGTTCTTCATAGCACCATGTTCATGGCTATGGAGTATCACCATCTTAACACTACCACTACTACCCTTGCAGCCTCGGATTTTTGGGACTCCCATGCTGCTTCAGCAGCGGCCTAGAGGGTTATTTATATTTATTGGGATCCCTCTCCTTTGGCTTTCATCAAGGTGGATTTCGATGATAGTATTAGAGATGCCTCGGGGGTGCAGGGTTTGTCATTCGTGATGTTGAGGATAGGTTGATGGCTGCTGGCAGCTGGAGGCTCTTTTTTATATGAGCTCTCGGTTCCTGAGGCTGAGCTCAGAGCAGCATGGACTGACATCACCTGGGCTATTCAGGAGCGCGCACACACGAGGATTTATATTAAGAGGATTCATCCATTGTCATCGAATAGATTCAGGACAGGACTGAGCAATATCATGTCCATCATTTTCTTCATGATATTTGACGATCTCTTATCTCGTCAATGATTGCATCGACTCGGCATGTCTGCAGGGAGGTGAACAGTGCGGCCGACTGGATTGCCTCATTTTTGGTCGAATACTCGGATGACTGATCTTGATGCCAGGATGATTATATTTCCCTATTCCTTCGATATTTACTATTTCTTGATCTCCAGGATTATTATCGTATCAAAGTAACGTGATAGCCTGTATTTAAAAAAAAACTCCGTCACCTGATTATGCAGGGCGTCAAAAGAAAGCGACCCGAAAAACGTATTCAGCTGTAAATTATACCACTTTTTTCTGGAAAATTGATTATTAAATCGATTTTTTTTTTTTTAACGTAAAATTTTCTTCAATGGAGGAGTGTTAAATAACAACACCAACAGATGATATTCATGATGTAATGGAGGGCTTTTAAAAGGGTCTCACCGGCCGTTAATCATGTTACGTACGGTTGGGTTTACTAATTCTCCCACTGTTTGCTGTTTCGGACAAAACATCAAAACAACCATAAATCAAAAAAAAAAAAAATCGTTGGTGGAATCAAATTCCTGCGGCTTCAGACTCCCGGATCTCGTTCCACTTGTCCACTTCCCATTGATCCTCATCTCCTTCTAGTTCTTATACCTTGTCTCTCTCATGAGAGATCTGTTCTCCTTTTCGAGTCCTTGACCGTTATCCGTTACAGAAGAAAGAAGAGAGAGAGGGAGAGAGAGAATGGATAGCCCGCCGGGGAGTGCACGGTCGAGCCCGGAGGCGGAGGTGGGGATGCGGGTTGAGGATCTGTGGGACATCCAGGAGGCGCAGCTCAGCCCCTCCGAGAAGCTCAACTCCTGTTTCGAGAGTATCCCCGTCTCCTCTTTCCCTCTCGCCCCCTCATCCCAAGGTATATCATATAACGTAATCCCCACTCTCTCAACTCTATCCCCCCTCTCTCAACTCTTTCGCTACCACGAGTTTCTTGGTTTGGTGCAACTCGGCTGCTGTCGCGTTCTCATCTCTGTGATGCTCTGTCTCCCGCATTTTGAGATTTGGTCAATGCTTCATTTGGTTCATTGTTCTGCTGAGAAATAACATTAGATTCAGCATTGTCTTAAGACATCTCTGTTTGAAGTAATAAAAGCACATATAGAAAAAAAGGTAGGATCTTTTTTTTTTTTTTTGATAAAATTATAGGAAGCAACTTGTGCGGGTTGCATTGCAGAGTGTTGTGCATCCCTGGATGGCCGCAATGAGAAGATGGATGGCTATCAAACAATGAGCACCGTGTATGCGCTTGTAGAATCATATATGTATATATATAAAATAAGAATGGATCATCTTGTTTGATGGCTGTTGATCTCCTGATGGCAGCCATCCAGGACTGCACAGCGTTTTGTGGTGCCCCACCAAAGAGGATCTATGGTTGTATAGGAAGGTGAGGATAGGGTTTGTACGTATCTTTGTCATGAAAGAAGGATTCATCTTCCTTTGCATGGATCCATCCACACAGGTCTCAAAGCACTCCATACTCTATCGTTCACCCCTGCACAAATTTCAAAGCGACAAACTGGTAATCCAATGGTGGATTCATGTGAAGAAAGGTGAATCCTTCTTTTGCATGAAAGATACAACCCGTATCAGAAGATCCTGGTTTCTGTGAACTGGATGAACATGGTAAGATAGATGCTAGGACCAATAAAATTTTGTAAAGAAGAGAGAGAGAGAGAGAGAGAGAGAGAGAGAGAGAGAGAGAGAGAGAGAGAGAGAGAGAGAGAGAGAGAGAGAGAGAGAGAGAGAGAGAGAGAGAGAGAGAGAGAGAGAGAATATTAGAAGTGGCACAAGAATTGCACTAGACAGGGAAAAAGTGATCAAGAACTGAACTGAATGGCGTGAACATGAACAACAAAGTGAACTAGGTAAAGAAAATTTCCCCAAAACAGCCCACATTTTCTTTTGTATTTTCAGATCATTTCCTTTTCACAGGAATGGCCTAGTTTTGGATTTTTCTGATACTTTGATCTAGGCCGACAGATAAAGCCCAGCCATATATATAAGCAGAGATAAGTGCACATAATTTTTTTTGATAGTGCTGGGCCTAATTGTTGAAATTTGTTGCACATATTGTTTATGTTGAATAACTAGATTTAATCTGTGGAAGCAGAGGAAAATGTATCTAAAAGTTTTGAAACTAGGTCATACTCCATCCAAAAGAAAAAAGAAATGGAAATATAATGGGATATTTCTGCAAAATTCACCAGTTTGAAAGTAGTGGCAGTGTTTCGACTCCCGAATAAAGAAAAGCAGTGGCAGTGATGTTGACAATGTTTTGATGATTGGTGACATTAAGCACTAGAAGGATTGGTTGGCAAACTAGAATTCAAAAAGCCAAATCAAGTGGTTGAGGCAAGGATTGACAAATTTGGCGATGGATAGGAGAATAAAAAAGAATGGTGGTACCATGCAAGATCTCATCCATTAGAAAGACTGATAACATGTGGGTTTTGAATGCCATTCAAGTTTTTCCTGATTACTTAAGATTGCTCTAAATGTATGCATTGTTGGCTTTTTGTCGAAAATGCAAAGATCTGAACATGTTCTTTTTCTGCATTTCTTTCCAAGTTGGAGGAGCTTAGCTCTTAGTTTTCAAGACCACCTGCTTATTCTCTCGGTGCTCTCATAATTGTTTTATGTTTTGTTTGCTTGTTTATTGGAAATCCAAGATTAATTGTTTCCGATGAAATATGACATTGCTAATTGTTTGCTTTGGAGACATTGTCTTCAGTTGTCGAGATACCTTCAGATTGTAGTCTAGCCGATGCTGTTGAAACTCTATCGAAAAACAAAATCCTGAGTGCACCGGTTTGGAATGTGGAGGCACCAGAAAATGCTAGTTGGATTGACAGATACCTTGGTATTGTGGAATTTGCTGGAATTGCTGTATGGCTTCTGCATCAGGTTTGCATATGACTAATCTTCACAGTTCAATGTGTCGGTTATGCATTAGATTTTATAGTCTGATACAATAAATGATCTTGAAGTCATTTGTAAGATCAGCAACATCTTCAAAAGGACAAGACAATCCTAAATTGTTAACCTACAACATTGACCTTCAAGCCTTCTCTGCATGCATGAACACTATTTATATCTTAGACAGTTTTCATTGACAATGGACATGGACAAGTGGCAACATGACCATAATCCTGGTCTCCAACTTTCTCCATGTAGTATAATTTTTCAGTGTTGAAATTCAAAAGCTTTTTTTCTGTAGCACAAGAGAACTCATAAAACATGGTCAGCCTCATATAACTCAGCACAGTTTAATGATGTCTTACTAGTGGCTTATGTTGAATGTTGTGCATAATCACAAGAATCAAAAATTATATATTCAAGCTGTGTTTGGTTCCTAAATAGAAAAGGTGGAATAGGAGGTGTAGTTATGCCTTGTGGAATATTTGTGAAATGATCAAGCTACCAAATTCTTTAAAAAGAAGAGAACCACCGCTAAACATCCACGGGCATGTAAGCTGGAGAGACCTACATTGTAACAACATAGTATCATTTACTCATCTTAAAAAGCTAGTTGGAAGGTGTTATTTGAGTTCTTTGGCCTTGCATAAGTATCCAAGATCTCCTTACTACATAGATGATATGGGATTAAACATATGTCCGCATGGGTCTTCGCGTACATGTCACGAGGCTTAATCAATTGTTTTACCATTTCAAAATTATGACCGGCTGGGATAAGAATCACTCCTTACCTTACCCTTGTCTCTTCCCACTTACTTTCCTTTGCCCCTCACAAACATCATCATCTTTCACCAGAGGGAGGCCCCTCGGATGGTAGTCGCCTAACACAACTTGGTTGATATTGACTAGTTTGAATGGGTGGATTGATTTGCTTTCTTTTCACAACCAATTAAAATTTTCTTGGTTCTTCATTTCCTTTATCGCCTACATGGACTCTCCCTGGAAGCACCTTATTCCCTTTTTATCGGTTACTGCCTTCGATATCTCAGAAGAATGCAGGAGGCTTGTCCTTGATTACTCCAAGATGGACCTTTGGTGAAGAAGGGGTATGGCTCTCCTTCATCACAAGTATGCTCCACCAGAACTGTAGCTGGTTGGATTGGTTATGTTCTAGGATACAATGGATCATCATGGAAAAAAAATGTCAAGCATTGGTGATGGGCAAATTGCCTAAACATTATATTCCATGTTTTTTATTATTTTTTTAAGGAAATCCAACATATTGTGATTACCCATCAATGGAAAACCAAACGACTTGATGTTAAATATTCAAGCTTTAGAGCTATACAAATGAGTAACTGACAAGAAGCAGAGAGGTCATGACACAACATCTGCAGAATTTGTCTTAGTAATTTTTTAGGAGAGATAAAGTAAAACTGAAATAACTCCCATATCTAAAGTCTATTACTATTAAATAGAAGTAGCGCCACACCATATTCTCAAGTAAAGCAATAATCCATTCACAACAATGGAAGGCTTGAAGCCTCACAAGAAATTCTCTCACAGAAGAACCAATCTATTCAACATTGTATCAGAAAGTAACTACAAAATGCAAAGCAATTCTTTCTCAAAAAGAGAATAACATATCATCAGTTGCCTGGGTCATTATGAAAACAGAGAAAATTTACTCACCCTTAGTACACGAGAAATAAAGAACTACATAATCATCACTAATTGATTATGGGATTCTGTTTGCAGTCAGAAGTTGCAGCGCAGGGGATGCTTGCTGGTTCTGATGCCACTGGAGAAGCTGCAGATGGATTAGCAGCTAAACTTGGCACTGTTACATTGGAGACAGCAACATCTGTGGAAGCTTTTGGTGGAGTCATGGCTAAATCAACCCCTGAAGCAGCAATTTCAATGGGTGGAAGCTTTTTCGAAACTCTCACTTCTTCAGACTTCTACAAGAGCACAAAGGTTGCCTGATTTTTGAGGCACTAATAAATAGTTTGTTATTTGAAAGTTTTTTTAACCATTATGCTTGGTTATCTAGTACTTAGATTCTTGATTTTACACAGGTTCGAGACATCTCAGGATCATTCCGCTGGGCACCATTTCTTGCCTTGCAGAACTCCGACTCATTCCTAACCATGCTGTTGCTGCTATCCAAGTACAGAATGAAGAGCCTTCCTGTGGTTGACCTGGGCGTAGCGAAGATTGACAACATCATCACACAGTCTGCAGTGGTTCACATGCTGGCAGAATGTGTCGGGCTTCACTGGTTCGAAGACTGGGGCATGAAGAAACTCATTGAACTGGGGCTTCCTTTGATGAAGCCTAATAAAGTTGTCAAGGTGCACTCATGCTACTTCTTTTGCTCTTTTATTTAGCTCATTAGCTCTTTCATCAGCAACTTGATATGCAATACTGTACATAAGATCAGATCTTAAGATTTTCACACCATTCATCTCAACTTAACATGACATTTATAAGAAGTATATCTTGACCAAATCAAAGGGAACTGCATGTTGTTTGCATATTTTGACCTCCCATAATTAAGAAATACCTATGTGAATTCAAGGGGCCAGTGAGACAAAAAAGGTGGTAAGTTATAAACTGACTTGTACAACTAATGGGAACTTGTATATTTATTCTTAAAAAACCAAATACAGACACTAGTAGATATTTACCCAAGAGAAAGAAATTTCAGTGCCTGGAAAAGCAAGCTTTAATGGATTAACCTAACAGAGGAGGTTAATATTGTTGCAGAGATCTTTTGAAATGTTTGCTTAATGTTGCAGTTGACCCGTCATAATAAGATGATTTGTTTATATGATTCCTTACTGCATACTCTCTCAGACACTTTTTTAGCAAAATTGCTAATTTAGTTGGCATATGACACATGAGTATCTAGCAGATCTCCTTGATTTTACCTTGTTTATTTTGCTGCAAAAGATGGATAACCTCCCAGATTTCATTTCCATCTGGCAGATTTCACAAGCAGATATATGCACAAAGGAAAATTTGAAGGGATTCTTAAACAATAGAAAGTTATCCTAGATTCACTTTTGTCTTTTGGGCACTTTAATTCCCAATAAAGTGTTGCCTCTGTTTTCAAAATGCTTTTTTTTTTTTTTTTGATGGAACTGTTTTCAAAATGCTGAAGATGATATCTATCATAACTTTGTACTTTCTTGCAGGTGAGTGAGGAGGAACCAGTTCTAAAAGCCTTCCAACTAATGAGAAAGAGAAGAATTGGTGGATTGCCAGTGGTTGATGGAAGTGGAAATAAGGCAATAGCAAATTTAACCATCAGAGATGTTCAATATCTTTTAACTGCTCCTGAAATATATAAGGATTACAGGTCTGTGTTTGCAATTTTTGCATCAGTTGACTTTGCTTCTCAGTTTATGCATGCTCTAATTTGCTCTTCAAGGCTACAACATGGATTTTTTTTTTTTTTTTAAAAAAAATTGCATTGGGAGTTCAGAAGTTTACCTTGTTTGTTTGAAAGGAAGTTGAGATGAAATGTTCTTACAAAATTAGATATTTATGATGTGCAGATCCATCACAGCCAAGGACTTCGTCATCACTGTGAAGAAATATTTGGAGGAGCATCAAGATGCCTCGCCCATGCTGATGAATGTGATCACTTGTAATAGAGATGACACAATAAAAGACATCATTTTAAAGCTGGATGCTGAAAAGAGGCAGAGGATTTATGTTGCTGACAAGGAGGAGAATCTGGAGGGTGTGATCACGCTCAGAGATATAATCTCCAGGCTGGTGCATGAGCCATATGGCTACTTTGGAGATTTCTTTGATGGTGTTGTTCCCCTGCCACAGAATAGCAGGGTCTAATAGCGAACCAAGCTTTTAAGTACAATTCACTTATGCCTTGTGTCGTCGGTGATGTAAGCTTCTTTCTAGTTTAGTTTTGGTTTCTTCTGTCTTGTTTTTTTTTTTTTCTCCCCACATTTATGGTGCGTTCCCTGTCACCGTATTTTGTTTTGTCTTCAACATTACCCAGTTTTGTATTCTTAAATTCCTTCGTTTTGGATAAGGTTTGAGCGTTTCTTAGTTCGAGGCAGTGAAGTTGACGTCCATGCTTTCTTTGTGTAAACAATTTTATCTATATTAATGCTGTTGAATTACATTGACCAATGCATGAAACTTCCATGAGACTACCTGTGAAGAAAGTTTTGGTTGGCAGACCGCCTATGATTACCTGTGTCATTGTCAACTCCAGCACATAGGAAAAGTTGGCTCCATTTCATGTATATAAACTGAAATCCATTTGAAAAAAAACATTTTCAATGGGACTTGGCTGATATTTTACTGATTTAGCTGCAACAGTTAGATTATTAGTAGCCTTGAACTACAAAAAAAAAAAAATGGAAAGGTTCTTCTTCCCCAGCAGCTTCAAGTCTTTGGTTTTTCATTGAGCTCTGATCCATCCATATATAAAACTTTCCCATATTATTGGAAGGTTTCAAATGAATTTCTTAAAAGCACAAAGAAAACATATTGCCTAAAACAATTTGAAGTGCATAACAGATAAATGTGATCAATGAAAGAGAGCATGCTTTTGAACGAGTTAAATTTCTAGTCAAGAGCAGTACCTTGGCAGCAAATGAAAAGAATCCAAGTAGTATTAGACAAGTGATGGAGAGACTGTTTTAATTTTGTTTTGGTTTAAGTGCAACAATCTAGTCACGAGGTAGAGTTTTGTTGCATGCTATCTTTCCGATCTCCAACCTTTTGTTCTCTCAATGAAATGGATTGGACTTAGTCCAATCCTTTTGCTCGGAGAGGGAAAAAAAAAAAATGTGATCAAAGAAAGTAAAAAAGAAAGAGGCCTCCAAGAGAGACCTACAAATCATAAATAAAAGGCTTATGGATACCCACGATGACGAAGAATCCCTTGGATACCTATGTCGTCACCTAATTCAAGTGACTTACCAAAAGCCGTCCGAGATCGAGAGTTTAGCATCAACAAAACCTAATATTTTAAACATGTTGTTGTTTCAATGATATATATTTATGGAAAAAGAAGGAAACTTTGCAACATTGTTTAAATTCATGAGGTTACCATGTTTACTAAAATTCAAAATTAATGATATTCTAAACAGAAAATGTCTTTTTAGCATGAATGGATATTTCATGCAATAATGTCTCACCAAAAGAAATTATAATTTAAAATGGTATCTAAACTATTTTTCAAACTTGTATTTTTCTCTTTTTTTTAAAAAAGAAAAATTTTGCATTTATCCTTTTAAAGATTATACAGTTCCAAGTGGTTTCAACCACCAAAGACACAAATAAAGCACCCAAACGGTCCAAATGATACATTACACCCAAATGATCTCCAATTCCTAAAACACCTAGGTCATGGATGACTATTTTTTATGGGATGATTCTTGCTTGGATTCAAGCCAATTCTCCATAAAAGGTCAGATTTTCTTTGAAAAAATGGTGTGAACAAGCCCTTAAATGGCATAGAAGTTTTGTTTTGAAATGTTACTCAAAAACATTTTAGCATAACAACCAAAGAGAGGGGACTTCCTATGACAACATTATCAAAAGTCATCAAATCACCATAAAATCAAGAGGTTTTGTGCTGGAGATGAGGCCTTCATGTTATGGAAGAATAACATTCTAAGGCTGGAAGAAGGTGCTTGCACGAGGCTTTACCATATGGGTGCCAACTTCAGACTATGGTGCTTATGCAGGCAGATATTCTAGAAAAATAGCACGAGTAAACATTCATGTAGACATGATGAAGCCATTCATGCAAGGGAAGAGGAGCTTTGGAAGGTTAACCATGTATTGAAAGAAGGAACTAAAAAAGCATATCACTTCAGATAGCAGGTTAAAACATTTTAAATTTGTGTATTGTTACGGTGAACCGGACTGGAGAATTAATTAGCCCATCTGGGCCGGTCGACCCCGTAGCTAGAAGACCAACCCGATATAAGGATAGATTGGTACATTATTTCAGCGGACGATAATATACGATCTGTGGTCGGCCATCGACTTGCTCCAGAATAATTAGTCGACTTGCAGTCAGCCAATCTACTTCGACTTAAGGCTCGTTGGCTTCAGACCCATCAAGAATAAACTTGGTTGTTATAACCAATAAACTATATAACTGATAACCATTGTATCAACAAAGGTCAAGATGAATAACAACCAATGGTAACTATAATTAGCTGAGGGAAAGTTATCCTATTAACTTCCCTAACAGCAATTAGTTACAAGAAAGCTTAACCACTTTTAGTTGAATCAATGCTCATAAAAAGAGATAAGAGGGGATCTCCGAGGTAAGCAAGTCTAAGATTGCGCTAAGCCAAGTCCATTTGATTCATTCCTTTCCCATCTACGCTCTCTTTGAATTCCCCATTTTGTTGCCCAAACTCTACTGACTTAGGCATTGGAGTGTCCCCCACCGGAAAAATTTCGGTCTGGGGTTTGTTTCGCAAGAACCCAAGGTGGTGAATCGGCGATCCAAGTATTCCATCCGGTCAGTGGAGATCAGCGTCAATAGATTGATGCGCCAGGTAAGGGAGAATAACACAGCTATGTGAATTGCCTAGAGCCGTCAATGGGTCGGGTCCGGACCTGAGACCTGTGGGTATTTACCCAATGGATTCGGGTCTGGATCTAAATCTAGACCCGTTTACCCGGATCCGGATCTGGACCAGTTTAGTCACAATTAAATGGATCCGGATCTGGATATGTAATATCCAGACCCGGCAGACCCGAGACCCGATTATATAAAATAATATTATATATATTTATATATATTATATATATATATGGAATGTTAGATTATGATCCAACGGTTAAGGATCATTCTTGCTTTTACTATAAAAACCCTCTCCATCATGCCCTAGCGCCTTCTTCCCTTCCATTGAATCCCCAAATCCCCCCTCTACGGCCACTGCCTCCCCCCCTCGATGGTCGACGCCTTCCCCCCTCGACGGTGCCTCTCCTCCCTCGACGGCGGACCCCTCGACGGCCGACAACATCCCATACTGCTCGCTAGCCTCCATGCTATAGTGCTGCTCCGAGCCTCCAACATCGGCCTACCCCTTTGGCGAGTCCGGCTCTCCCTTCCTCAGCTCCGAGCCCTGCCGACTGTCGTTACTTTGGCATCATCCTCTAGCTCTCGCAGCACCGCCTTCGTCGGATCCAAGCCCTGCTGGCCACGCTACCCTGACATCGACCCCCCGCACCGAGTGCTCGACATTGACTCCCCGTAGCTACCGTTGACAGCTCCGAGCTCCACTGGCCACCAACATCGTTGATCATCCCCACTCCCCCGCCGGCTGTCGCTGCCCCTGTCCCGATATTGTTCCCAGGTTGACAGTATTATTATAAAATCTTGGAGCTGATGGTGATTTTCATTGCAATATCGGAGGATCCAGCAATGTTGATATGCTTCATGCTTTCTTTTGTATTGATTGGTTTGAAAGTCATATTCTGTCTATGAAATCCTAGAGCTGAATGATAGAATTATGGAATAGTTACAAGCAGCTATCTCTTAACAATGCTAAATTTTTTAACTGCAAAAATCTAGTAAAAATGGTTAGTTTTCCGGACCAGTTGATAACTATTGAAAAAATATTTTGCTGCCATTTGTGCATAAATAGCTTTTCGTTTAAATGCATGATAAGAAAAAATCTAGGAGTTTTTGGTACCTTTCATTTGGGTCTAGGTTCGGGTCTGGATACCCGGGATCCATTCGGGTCCGAGTCTGGTACTTTAAAATTAGACCCGTCGGGTATTCAGGTCCAGATCCAATAGTTAAAATCGGGTCCTGGTCTGGATATCTGAGTTCCGACCCGAACCCGACCCGTTAACAGCTCTAGAATTGTCCCTCTAGAAAAGGAGAATTTCAAGAAAAGATAAGATGGCAAAAGGGAGAGCATAAAATGTCTCAACGAGTAGGGCTCATCTTATCTCCAAGAAGAGCGATTCCCCGGAAGAAAATAATGTGATACTTCCCATACTAAGTGTGGGACAACAATAGATTGAGGCCCTTCTGAATCGAGTGGATACACTGACAGCCGTGGTACAGAATCTTCAAGAAACTGCCCTCAACGAACAACACCAATCGACGGCCTCAAGACTCAGCTATCGGTCCTTAAGGAAGGCTAGTAACAAGAATTCATCCGATGGTCATCTTGGGATCAGCGATCCCTTGAACCATGAAGCTATCGGCACCGAAGGCAAGCTAAAAGCCAATTCAAAAAGAAGAGGACAAGAAGATCTTTATCAATGTCTTATGAAGACTCCACTCCAGGAAACACCCAATGAGGAGGGGGAGTACGTGATGACTATGAAAGAAAGTTCAAGAAACTGGAGATGCAGATTGCAAGACTTGATGATCAAAGAAGGAATGATGAGATTGTGGCATATGATTTATGGCCTCCTTTCTCCCAAAGAATAATGGAGGAAGTGATTCCATATCACTTCAAAGTCCATAATTGGAGCCATATGACGGCACCACTGATCCTCTTGATCACCTGGAAAGCTTTAAGGCACATATGATGATACAAGGAGCTTCTGATGCCCTACACTATCTAGCTTTCCCCATCACTTTAAAAAAAGCAGCTCGAATGTGGTACTCGAGCATTCGACTAGGTACAATATGTTATGTTAATGAATTAGAAAAATTATTTGTATCATATTTCAGGACTTGTCGAAAGATGCCTTGCAATTCGAACAGCCTCTTCCTTCTACAACAAAATGAAGGAGAAAGTCTACGGGACTATGTGACCAGATTCAATTCCGCCACTCTTGAAATCCCCAATCTTAATGAATATGTAGTCGTGTCCGTCATGAAGAAAGGCCTCTGATCGTCCAGGCTCACCTTCTCTCTGGACAAGAAGTTTTCTTTGAGCTACGCCGAACTGCTGGCAAGGGTACAAAAATATGCAATGGCTGAAGAACAAGCAGCCAATCGACGCCAAGCCGAAGGGAGGTCGGTTTCCAAGAAAAAGACAACAAAGTTCTGGAACCTAGACCCCCTAGCAATGGTGATACGCCGACTCGACAATGCAGTCCCAAGCCCAAGCAACTGGTTAGCAAGTTCGATACATATACTCCTCTTTCTCTTCCAAGAAAAAAGATCCTGATGGAGATAGAGAAGGAAAGCTATCTTCAAAGGCCTCATCTAATGAAGGCACCTCCTACATCAAGAAACAAAAATAAATTTTGCCAGTTCTACCGTGATCATGGTCATAACACTGAAGAATGTATCCAACTCAAGGATGCAATTGAAGATCTGATTAAGTGAGGATACCTAGAAAAGTATGTCAACAACCAGGAATCCTGAGTCGAAGTCGCTGCCCCAAGGTAATTGCTGAAGAGGCAGAACTGCCCAATCAAAAACCTACAGACGGAAGAGTAGGCATGCTGCATCGCTAATCCGACTAGAGCAGCGGAGTTGAAGAAGATGCTCCAAAAAGATACAAAAGCAACAATGCCATATGCTTCTCGAATGATGATCTCTAAAGAATCTAGACTTTTCATGATGATCCTGTAGTTGTATTGGCTATTATAGCCAACTATGATGTAAGGATTCTGGTAGATAATAGAAGTTCTATGGAGGTCTTACTCTACGACGGTTTCATCAGGATGAATCTATCCAAAAATAAATTGCAAAAATCTCCGATATCCCTGACAGGGTTTGGAGGCAATCCGGTTAGAGTAGAAGGGAAAATAACACTACCAGTGACCATTGGTACGGAGCCATTCTAAAAATATTTTCTATTAACTTTGTGGTCGTACAAACGCCATCGGCATATAATGTTATATTGGGATGACCCGCTTTGAATAAGTTCCATACCATAGTGTCAACATATCATCTTCTAGTATGATTCTCGACTAGAAATGGGATCAAAGAAATGAGGGTAGACCAAAGAGTCGCCCGATAATGCCTGATGATACAAGACAGACTGTTAGCCGATCACATGACTCTAGAGCAATTAGACCCAAGATATTAGATAGAAAATTATAGAGAGCCAATTGAAAAAACAATCTCTATACCATTGAGAGAAGATGATCCAACAAAAGTCAAGAAGATCAGGAGTCTGCTCGACGAAGAAACGAAGATAAAGTTGAACAACTTCCTATGAAGCAATAGCGACATCTTCGCCTGGTCAGCCACTGATATGCCCGAAATCCTGACTGAAGTCATAACTTATCGACTTAAGGTCGGCCCTGATCATAGGCCAGTCTGGCAAAAGAAAAGAAACTTCGCTCCAAAGAGACAAAACGTGATTGATGAAGAGGTAAATAAGCTTATCCATGCTGGGTTTATAAGGAAAGTCCATTACCCAGACTAGTTAGCCAATATAGTAATGGTGAAGAAAGCCAATGGCAAATGGAGGATCTGCATCGACTATAGTGACCTTAGTAAGGCTTGCCCAAAAAATAGCTTTCCTTTGACAAAGATAGATCAGTTAGTTGATGCCACTATTGGACACCAACTATTGAGCTTCATAGATGTCTTCTCAAGATATAATCAAATCCAAATGGATCCTGAGGATGAAGAAAAAATGGCATTCATAACCGAGAAGGGGTTATATTGCTACAAGGTGATGCCATTCGGCTTGAAAAATGCTGGGACGACATTTCAAAGACTGATAAATAAGGTCTTCAAAAAACAACCAGGGAGAAATATGGAGGCGTACGACGACGGCATGATCATAAAGAGCTTCCAAAAGATCGATCACATCAAGGATTTGGAAGAATCCTTTAATGCCCTGTGACGCCACTGGATGAAGTTGAACACAACCAAATGCGTCTTTGGAGTAACATCAGGAAAGTTCCTGGGATTCTTCATCATCAAACGAGGAATAGAAGCCAATCCAAAAAAAATTTGGGCAATCCAAGATATGAGGCATCCCTCTAATAAAAAAAGGTACAATAGCTGATCGGGAGGATTGCCTCGTTAAGTCGATTCATTTCTCGATCGATCGAAAGATATCTTCCTTTCTTCAAAGCCCTATGCCAAGCAAGGAGCTTCGAATGGTCATAAGACTGCTGGCTTGCCTTTGAAGAATTAAAGAAATACTTGAAGAGTGCTCCTCTGCTCTCAAAATCTCAAGAAGATGAGATTCTCTACTTATCTCTCTATTTTGGATGAGACTGTCAGCTCTGTACTTGTCAAAAAAGAAGCTGACAACATAAAGAAGCCGATTTACTATGCTAGCAAAGTGCTACATAAGACCGAAGTAAGGTATCCAAAAGTGCAGAAGCTCATATATTCATTGGTTATTGTAGCAAAATGCTTGCGACCTTACTTTCAGTCCCATTCCATCATGGTCTTCACAGATTAACCTTTCTAGGCCATCCTCCGATGTCCTGACATTTTAGTAAGGATAGATAAGTGGGCTGTCAAACTGGACGAGTTTAATATTGCATTTCAACCCATATCGGCCATGAAAGATTAGGTATTGGCCGATTTCCTTGTTGAGTGCACCTGGAACCCTGAAAACAGTCGTCAGATGATCGATGAAGGAGAGACAGCCGAAGAAGATTTGGAATCCACTTGGGTACTCCATGTGGATGGAGCGTCCAGTTCTGCTAGTTATGGAGCTGCACTTATACTTGCCAACCCCGAAGGATGAACTATGGAGTACGCCCTCCATTTCTCTTTCCAAGCTTCTAACAACCAAACAGAATATGAAGCTCTCCTAGTAGGACTCAGAATTACCAAAGAGCTGGAAATTCGGAAGATCAAGATCTTCTCGGATTCTCAATTGGTGGTGAATCAAGTAAAAGGTGAATTTGAAGCTCGAGACTCAATCATGATCAAGTACTTGAAAAAGGTATGAGATCTAATAACCAGACTAGAATTCTTTGAAATATCTCATGTCCCGTGGATAGAAAACTCTCGGGCCGATGCCTTCTCTCAACTGGCTACTACTACTTTCGACTTCCTTGGTCGGACATTCATAGAATATTTGGAAGATCCCAGCATATCAAAGAGAATCTCAGAAGTACATCAGATTAAGCATGAACCCTACTGGATGGACCTTATCTTCAAGTACATAAATGAAGGAATATTGCAAGGAGACAAGACCGAAGCCAAGCAAATATGCTGGATGGCTTCTTAGTATGTCATTTTGGATGGAATACTCTACAAGAGATCTTTCACACAACCCCTGCTGAAATGCTTAGGGCCGTCGGACACCGACTACGTCCTAAGGAAGGTACATGAAGGTATATGTGGAGATCATATGGGGGGCAGATCTTTAGTCTACAAAATTATATGCCAAGGTTATTATTGACCGACCATCTAGAAGGATACAGTTGACTATGTCCGAAGATGTGACCAATGCCAGAGATACTCCAACACCCAAAAACAACATGCAAGTCAGCTGGCTCAATTGATAGCTCCATGGCCATTTGCTCAGTGGGGATGGACATTCTTGGCCTATTCCCTCTAGCTTCCGGTCAACGAAATTTTTTCATTGTGGCCATTGACTATACCAAGTGGGTCGAGGCCGAACCCTTGGCACACAATTGAAAGAAAGGTCGAGAACTTCGTCAAGAATTTCATAATCTTCCGATTCAAAATCCCTCACGCCATCATTACCGATAATGGAAGACAATTTAACAACCAGAAATTTAGAGATTCTTGTGCTCAATATCATATCCTCCACAAGTTGACCTCCATCGGGCATCCTCAATCCAGCGGAGAAGCCGAAGTAACCAATCGGATGATTCTTTACGATGACTGAATGATGCCAAGGGGCTCTGGGCCAAAGAGCCGAACTCAGTCCTTTGGGCATACCAGACGACTCCTAGAATGGCTATGGGAGAATCCGCATTTAATCTGGCATATGGCAGTGAGGCAGTCTTTCCAGTGGAAGTCATATTATAATTTTTAAAGATTGATCACTTCATAGAACCTGAGAATTCAGAACGCCGCAGAGTCGACCTAGATCTACTCCAAGGTACTAGACTTCAAGCTCAAATGAGGATGGCCATGGTGCGGGCACCAGACTCATAAGAAGACTTCAGAGCTCCATTTGGATCTCTGATTGACATTGCCCGAGAAATTAGGATTTGTAATAAAGGTTGACCTGGTCAACCAGTTTATTTATTTTTATTTATTTCTTGAGTCACCATTTAAATTTTGTTGAGTCATGTTGACTCGGTGCAAGTCCCGATGTGGTTTCAATTTTATCCAAAATGGTGCCGCAATTGTCTTCCAATCAAATCAAGGTCCAAAATGGTGCCACATTTGTCTTCCAATCAAATCAAGGTCCAAGCAAGTGGAGGCCACACTCCAAGCCACACGCCCAGCCACACTCCGAGCACACGCCAGGGTCCAGGAGGCGCCACAGAGGCATCCCAGTGTCATGGTCCCCACATCCAAAGAAGAAAAAAAATCAAATTGGAAGCCAATTTAAAGGAGGCGCCCATACCTGCCAATTTTGTCTAAGCAAAGAAGGAAAGGGACTTCTCTTGGAGAAAAAATCAAAGAAGGACATCCAACCTACTCCTAATTGAAGTTCAAATCAAAATCAAAGAGCTTAACTTGGAGTGGAAGAAAAGAAGAAATGCCATAAGGAGAAGAGGACTCCAAATCCAAATCCAACTCCAAAGAAGGCGCCATAAAAAAAAAAAAAAAAAAAAAATCCAAAAAAATCCTTTATGGCCGTCCCAAATTTTTTTGAATTCTTGGTCGGCCAAGAGAGGAGGTTTTCTACCTAATCTAGAGGTTGGAGGAGTTTAGTCCCACATGGGAATTTGTACAAACTTGGAGAAAATTTTAGGTCTATATAATAGACCTCTCTTTGTAACTTTAGAGAATCAATGAAGAAAAATTATTTTTGCTATTCTCTTGTGTTGAGTAACCTAGGTTTCTCTTCTTCCGCACTATTCTAAGTGTTGAGCTCCGTGAGGGGGTAATCCGGGTTCCATTGGAGCCTTGAGGAGGTGAGAGATCTCCATCTTTATCCAAAACCCTAGGTTAGCCACTTAAAAATCCAAAACCCTAGCCGCCCTTCATTATTTTCAATCCATCAAACCCTAGCTCCTTCCATCTCCCACGGCCTATCTCTCTCTACAAGTCCAGGCCGTCCACCTTCATCCAGATCCAGTCCGGCTACTTCAGATCCAGAGCAAGTTCCAAGGAAAATCACATCAGCTTCCAGGAGAATCCAGTTTTCAGCAATTTCAATCTTCAAGTTCATCAACCTGGTAAATTTTTCCCTTGACTCTCTGATTCCATCAATTGTTTTTCTTCTCTTCCAGATCTTGAGTTCAGGAGAAGCCAACCTGCCAAAGGACCAGTATTGGAGGGTCCATTGCGAAGATATCTGAATCCGAGGATCCAACAATCTGCTCGGGAGAGTTCTTCCACCAAAATCTGTGAAGATCATTGTCTGGTTAGGTAAACCATCTCTTCTCTTTATTTCTGTTCTGTTGAAAGTTCGGAGCGAAACCCTAGGTCTGGAAGTTTCTCAACCCCCAGCGATCCGTTGCTTCTGAACTACTCTGATAATTTAGTTTCCTTAAAATTGTGCTTTCAATTATCATATTAGTATCTTTCAATGTTAGGTTAACTTTTCTTTGATTTGCAGCCAACTTCTACAAACATATAAAAACAAAAAAAAAATAGTTAATCTTAATTTACTTCCGCATCGCATCCCTTTATTTGTTCTGCATCATTTTTGGTATCAGAGCCCAGTCTAGGGTTTCTGATTTGCTTGCTTGCTTGTTTTGATTGTTTTCTCTTTTTATTTTGTCTGCTCGAAGTAGACTCCCCAGGACGTCCGGTCCTAGGAACTAAGCGAGGCGCAAGCCTCCTCCTCCCATTCCACGGGGTGTTCCTATGGCGTGTAGGGGATCCATTGGGTTATAACTTCGTAGCAGGGATTATAAACGGGGAAGACAATCTAGTTGCAGCCCGTAATTTCCCTGTTTTCTGAATTATTTCTCCCTGCATAAAACTCCAAATTGCATGATTTTTGCTTCGTTGAAACCAGTATAATTGAACCTATTTTCCATAATTTTTCTGTGATTTATTGGTTTCGGTAAAAATTCTGAGCATTAAAATACAACAACTCTGTTTTTTGTATTCTGCAATTCAATTCTTTTTGGAGTGATCATCTCATAATTTACTTAAGGGCAATTGAGCATCTAAGATAAGGGGAGGAGTTGATTACCTCTCCTTAGCCCAAAATCACCATCCAATCATTCGAACCTAGACCTAATTTAAAATCAGTTAGACCTAATTTGCCCTAGTGGGCTAGGGACACCAATTGGTCGGGTCTAGGCTAGTGTTGAGTCAGTTTGCCAAGTTATTCTGTGTGTGCTTAGCACTCAGTGTCTAGAACGGTGGTTCAGGGATCCATTCCCGAAGGGCTTGTGTGCTGGTCCGCCTACCTGGCCAATCACTGATTGGTGTCTAGGATTGGCAATCAGGGACCTAACACTCCCCTTACACCTGCCTGGCTGAGTCCTGAGTTACTACAGGCTAGCTTGCCACTCTGATTGGGCATCTAGTTTGGACTCTAGGTCTAGTGATCCAGTAGTCGATTTAGTCTAGTCTCATTTTGTGTGCTTGCTTGAATCATCATGTCTACCAGAAACGGAGTGCCATATCAACCTGGTCAAACCCAACCTGATTTAGAGGCCATGATCAGAACTCTTACTGAAAGTATGGCTAAAATGAATCAGGATATGACCAACACTGTGACCCAGTTTAGCGCACAAATTCATGAGGATCTTACCCAACTTAGGGACCGAGTCCAAGTACTTGAAGAACCTAGACATCGGATTTGGACTCCTGACCTCGATTTTAATATGCCTCAACCTCACCCACATCAGGAGCCTAGAAGGTCTTTATATAGAGATCCTGAACCTAATCATAGGAGGCCTGACCCAGAGCCTGAAGATAGAGATGATAGGTTCATCAGGAACATCAAATTAGATGCACCCACTTTTGATGGTAGTCTGAACCCTAAGGTGTATTCTGATTGGGAGGGTGAGATGGACCAATACTTTGAGTGGTATGCTATGTCTGAGGAGAGGAAATACAAGTTTGCCAAAATGAAATTAGTGCGTCAAGCTAGGTTATACTGGGGGAATATTGAGCTAACCACTAGGAGACGGAATGTTGAGCCCATAACCACTTGGCAGGGTATGAAAGAAAAACTGAGAGATAAATACCTACCCATTTCATACCAGCAAAACCTGTTAGACCAATGGCAAAACCTGAAACAAGGAAACCGATCTGTCTCAGACTACATAGCTACTTTTGATGAATACCTAATGAGATGTGATGTGAGTGAAGCCCACGAAGTCACTTTGTCTAGATTTAGGGCTGGACTGGGGAAGATATCAAGAGAGAACTATTTCTGAGAGAGGTTACTGATCTAGACCAAGCCTACCAGATTGCACTGAACACTGAGAAATTTCAGAGAGGACCTATACCTTCTAGGGTTAGTGCCCCAATCCCAAGGAATGAACCTAGCCAAGTTATCCCTAGTAAACCTTTTCAGGGTACTTCTACCCCTAGGCCCATGGACAAAGGTAAGGCACCTGACACCCAGAGAACCCCTAGTTCAAATATCACCTGTTTTAAGTGTCAGAAACCAGGTCACATTTCCAGTCAGTGTACTGCCATAGCCTGTTTCAAGTGTCATAAGGTAGGTCATGTTGCTAGCCAGTGCCCACGTAGATCCCTTTACATAGAAGAGGGAGAGAATGATAATTCCGAGCCCAGTGAGGAATTTGAAGAAGAAGTTTATGAGGCCGGAATGAATTTGGTTGAGGAGTATGAAGGAGAGGAGGAACCCAATGAATCTGACCAATTAGGAGTTGTAAGATGCATCCTATCCCAGAATCTAGTTCAAGAGGATTGGCATAGGACTAACATCCTACAGACTTTTCTTAAATTAGGGGATAAGGTATGTAAGATCATCATAGATAGTGGGAGCTGTGTAAATGCCATCTCTACTAGCACTGTCAAGATGTTAGGCTTAATCCCAGTTCCCCATCCCAACCCCTATAAGGTTTCTTGGGTAGATTCTACCTCCATACCCATCCAGTCTAGATGTCAAGTCCAAATCCAAATGCAATCTTATCACAAAAAGATTTGGTGCGATGTCTTACCCATGGGGGTGAGCAGTATAATTCTCGGAAGACCTTGGTTGTATGATCATGATGCCACCCTCTTAGGAAAATCCAATACCTGTGTCTTTAGTTTCAATGGGAAGAAGATTACGATCCATTCAGTTCCCCCTAAGGACAAGGTAACTAAAGGAGCCGGTAAGGTTAAGGAGATGAAAACTAGAGTGAACCTAATCAGTGCTAAGGATCTAGAACAAGAAATTCATAGGGGTTCACCCATCTGGATGTTGACTGCTAAGGAACTTAGAACTTCGGAACCCTCAGAGCCTCCTCAAGAAGTTAAACCTGTGTTAAAAGAATTTGAGGATGTCTTTCCCGAGGATTTGCCAGACCACCTTCCACCTCTTAGGGATATCCAGCATGCCATAGATCTAATCCCAGGAGCGACTTTGTCCAACTTGCCCCATTACAGGATGAATCCATCTGAGCATGAAGAACTGCAAAAGCAGGTTGGAGAATTATTGAGGAAGGGGTTTATTAGAGAAAGTCTTAGCCCTTGTGCAGTCCCAGCCTTACTGACCCCAAAGAAAGATGGCACGTGGAGGATGTGTGTTGACAGTCGTGCCATCAATAAAATTACAATCAAATATAGGTTTCCCATCCCTAGACTAGATGACATGTTTGATATGATGGCTGGTGCAATGGTTTTTTCTAAGATTGATCTCAAAAGCGGCTATCATCAGGTTAGGATTAGACCCGGGGATGAATGGAAAACTGCTTTCAAAACTAAGGATGGTCTTTATGAATGGGTTGTTATGCCTTTTGGGTTGTCCAATGCCCCTAGTACTTTCATGAGAATTATGACCCAGGTACTTAGAGCTTTCATAGGAAAATTTGTGGTGGTCTATTTTGATGACATCCTGATCTATAGTAAGACCCCAGTAGATCACCTAGGCCACCTTAGAGCAGTCTGCCAAGTTTTGAGGAATGATAGACTCTACAGTAATCTTAAGAAGTGTGAATTCATGACTAGTAGAGTTATCTTTCTTGGTTTTGTAGTAACCCCTGACGGCGTGGCGGCCGATCCTGAGAAGATTAGGTCCATAGTAGACTGGCCAGAGCCAACCAATGTGCATGAAGTTAGAAGTTTCCACGGCTTGGCTACCTTCTATAGGCGATTCATCAAGGGGTTTAGTACTTTAGCTGCTCCTATCACTGATTGTATTAGGAAGGGAGAATTTCATTGGACTAAGTCAGCCCATAAAGCCTTCCTAGATCTTAAGGATAAAATGACCCAGGCACCCATTCTGAGATTACCCGATTTTTCTAAAGTATTTGAGGTTGCCTGTGATGCTTCAGGTGTAGGAATAGGTGGAGTCCTAAGCCAAGAGAATCATCCCATAGCATTCTTTAGTGAAAAACTTAATGATGCTAAGCTTAGGTATTCTACCTATGATAAGGAATTTTATGCGGTGGTGCAAGCTTTGCGTTACTGGAGACATTATTTGCTATCGCAGGAATTTGTACTATTTTCAGACCATAAGGCTCTTAGATTTCTGAACTCCCAAAAGAAGCTTAACCCTAGGCATGCTAAGTGGGTAGAATATATCCAGTCCTATACTTTTGTCCTGAAACATAAGGCTGGAGTTGAGAATAAGGTAGTTGATGCCCTTAGTATCGATCTCTGTTATTAACTTCTGTTAGAACTGAGGTCATAGGGTTTGAGCAAATCAAAGAGGAATATGAGTCTTGTCCGGATTTCACAACTGTGTATCAGGATCTAGTTCAAGGACCATCTAGTAATCACCAGGATTATACCCTTGTAGATGGTTTTTTGTTCTTCAAAAATAGGCTTTGCATCCCTAGAACTTCTCTTAGGGAATTTTTGATTTGGGAAATCCATGCTGGAGGTTTAGCCGGCCATTTTGGAAAAGACAAGACCATTCTAGCTATTGAAGACCACTTTTTCTGGCCTAGCTTGAAAAGGGATGTAGCTAATATTGTAGCTAGATGTCGAACCTGCGCTGTTGCCAAACAGCAAAAACAAAACACTGGCCTTTATACCCCACTCCCTGTCCCAGATCGTCCTTGGCAAGATGTGAGTATGGATTTTGTGTTAGGTTTACCTAAGACCTAGAGGAGACATGATTCTATCTGTGTCGTAGTCGACCGATTCTCTAAAATGGCCCACTTCTTGCCTTGTTCCCAAACCTTTGATGCGTCTAAGGTAGCCACACTTTTCTTCAATGAGATAGTTAGACTCCATGGCCTACCTAAGACAATCGTTTCAGATAGGGATGTCCGGTTCACCAGTTACTTTTGGAAGACCCTTTGGCATAAGTTAGGGACAAAACTTAAGTTTTCAACTGCCTATCATCCCCAAACTGATGGCCAAACTGAAGTAGTGAACCGTAGCCTAGGAAATCTGCTGAGATGTCTTGTTGGTGAAAACACCAGAAATTGGGATTTATACCTACCAAGGGCAGAATTTGCGTACAATGACTCGGTCAATAGGTCTACGGGTAAGAGTCCATTTGAAATTGTACATGGGTACAAACCTCACACACCTCTTGACCTAGTCCCTTTACCTGTCCACACTCGAGTCTCCGAGTCTGCTGAGAATTTTGCACAGCATGTAAAAGACTTGCATAAAGAAATTCATGCCAAAATAAATTTAAGTAATGAAACTTATAAGAAGTTGGCTGATACTCAAAGGCGAGTCAAATCTTTTGTTGAGGGAGACTATGTGATGATTAGGTTAAGGCCTGAACGGTTTCTTCCTGGAACCGTTAGAAAGTTACATGCTAGGGGAGCTGGACCATTTAGAGTGGTAAAGAGAGTAGGATCCAATGCCTATGTGCTCGAGTTGCCTCCAGAACTAGGCATTAGCTCTACTTTCAACATTACAGACTTAGTAGAGTACAGGGAGCCAGCTGTGATTCCTAGTGAGCCTTTTGAGCCTAACCCTATCATTGAGAGTGATCCCGACCCTGTGTGTCCACCAACAAACTGGCCTGTGAGGAAATAGCAGATTGAAAAGATCCTGGATGATCAGGTTATCTCTACTCGTAATCGAGGATACCAAAGGTACCCGGTCCGCTGGCAAGGAAGGCTAGATTCTGATGACTCTTGGATCTCCCGAGAAGAATTACAAGAATTGGACCCAGACCTCTTGGAGAGATACCAGAGCCAACTTGAGCCTTACTCGACAGGGTCGAGTTCCTCCCACCCCGGGAGAATTGGTGCGGGCACCAGACTCATAAGAAGACTTCAGAGCTCCATTTGGATCTCTGATTGACATTGCCCGAGAAATTAGGGTTTGTAATAAAGGTTGACATGGTCAACCAGTTTATTTATTTTTATTTATTTCTTGAGTCACCATTTAAATTTTGTTGAGTCATGTTGACTCGGTGCAAGTCCCGATGTGGTTTCAATTTTATCCAAAATGGTGCCGCAATTATCTTCCAATCAAATCAAGGTCCAAAATGGTGCCACATTTGTCTTCCAATCAAATCAAGGTCCAAGCAAGTGGAGGCCACACTCCAAGCCACACGCCCAGCCACACTTCGAGCACACGCCAGGGTCCAGGAGGCGCCACAGAGGCATCCCAGTGTCATGGTCCCCACATCCAAAGAAGAAAAAAATCAAATTGGAAGCCAATTTAAAGGAGGCGCCCATACCTGCCAGTTTTGTCTAAGCAAAGAAGGAAAGGGACTTCTCTTGGAGAAAAAATCAAAGAAGGACATCCAACCTACTCCTAATTGAAGTTCAAATCAAAATCAAAGAGCTTAACTTGGAGTGGAAGAAAAGAAGAAATGCCATAAGGAGAAGAGGACTCCAAATCCAAATCCAACTCCAAAGAAGGCGCCATAAAAAAAAAAAAAAAAAAAAAAAAAATCCAAAAAAATCCTTTATGGCCGTCCCAAATTTTTTTGAATTCTTGGTCGGCCAAGAGAGGAGGTTTTCTACCTAATCTAGAGGTTGGAGGAGTTTAGTCCCACATGGGAATTTGTACAAACTTGGAGAAAATTTTAGGTCTATATAATAGACCTCTCTTTGTAACTTTAGAAAATCAATGAAGAAAAATTATTTTTTCTATTCTCTTGTGTTGAGTAACCTAGGTTTCTCTTCTTCCGCACTATTCTAAGTGTTGAGCTCCGTGAGGGGGTAATCCGGGTTCCATTGGAGCCTTGAGGAGGTGAGAGATCTCCATCTTTATCCAAAACCCTAGGTTAGCCACTTAAAATCCAAAACCCTAGCCGCCCTTCATTATTTTCAATCCATCAAACCCTAGCTCCTTCCATCTCCCACGGCCTCTCTCTCTCTACAAGTCCAGGCCGTCCACCTTCATCCAGATCCAGTCCGGCTACTTCAGATCCAGAGCAAGTTCCAAGGAAAATCACATCAGCTTCCAGGAGAATCTAGTTTTCAGCAATTTCAATCTTCAAGTTCATCAACCTGGTAAATTTTTCCCTTGACTCTCTGATTCCATCAATTGTTTTTCTTCTCTTCCAGATCTTGAGTTCAGGAGAAGCCAACCCGCCAAAGGACCAGTATTGGAGGGTCCATTGCGAAGATATCTGAATCCGAGGATCCAACAATCTGCTCGGGAGAGTTCTTCCACCAAAATCTGTGAAGATCATTGTCTGGTTAGGTAAACCATCTCTTCTCTTTATTTCTGTTCTGTTGAAAGTTCGGAGCGAAACCCTAGGTCTGGGAGTTTCTCAACCCCTAGCGATCCGTTGCTTCTGAACTACTCTGATAATTTAGTTTCCTTAAAATTGTGCTTTCAATTATCATATTAGTATCTTTCAATGTTAGGTTAACTTTTCTTTGATTTGCAGCCAACTTCTACAAACATATAAAAACAACAAAAAATTAGTTAATCTTAATTTACTTCCGCATCGCATCCCTTTATTTGTTCTGCATCAGGCCATGTACCAACAAAGGATTACCAAATACTGCAACTCCTGGGTTAAGGCACGAACCTTTCGATCCAGAGACTTGGTATTGCGAAGATCCGAAGTATCCAGGCCAACAGAATAAGAAAAATATTTTTCTAATTGGGAAGGACCCTATCGAATCATTGAGGTCGTGCACCCCGGAACCTACTGACTTAAAGCTATGGATGGTTCCCGAATGACCCGATCTTGGAATGTAAAGAATCTTCGCAAATATTATCAATAAAGTCTTTCCAATATTCTCATCAAAGTACTCAAACTGAGTGGGCCTAACCAGCCTACCTTATCGGTATGTCTGACAAGCATAAAGGTGGGCATGACCAGCCTACCTTATCAATATGACCGATAAGCATAAAGGTGGGCCTGACCAGCGTACCTTATCTGTATGTCTGACAAGTGCAAAGATGGGCCTAACCAGCCTATCTTATCAATATTATCAACAAGCACAAGAGAGGGCCTAACCAGCCTACTCTATCAGTATGTCTGACAAATGTGCAAGTGGGCCTAATCAGCCTATTATATCAATAAAATCAACAGATGCACAATTAGTTCTCATCAGCCTACCATATCGACAAAACTGATCATGATCAATGAATTGTTGAACCAAACTATTATACCAAAACTATATCCCTTTACGAAAAAAGGTGCCCCTATGTTGCCTAGCTTTCATACTGAAGACTCCATACTTAGAGAAATTTTCGAGTGGAAGCTGGAAAATATCCAATGACTCTATACTTAGAGAGATTTTCAAGTAATCCATCACTGAAGATACAAGTCGAGGAAAGGAACACTATTTCTTTTACTTTCAGAAAGTTCTTTACATTGATATTTCTTTACAAAAAAGAAAAGAAAAAGTACAAAGATCAGCCATCTGCAGCTGGAGCAGTGTCAGAGTCGGCCACAATTTGGATCTCGTCGGGCTGCCCTATGACCTCTTTAGCTTGGGCTTGCACCACGGGCTCTTCATCATCATATAACTGTATCTCCGAGACATCGAGCCCAAGATGGAACTTAAGGACCTCCTCAAGGCAGTCGGAGAAGCCCAGCCTATAGCTAACTACTCTGGCTTCAGTCATCTCATCCTTAAAGCTTGAAGACTTTTTATAATCCTCGATGGCTTGGATGGCTTGCTCTTTCGCTGACTCCATCTCCTTGGCATTCTAATCGGCCTTCTTTAAAGCCTCTTTGGTTTTCTTCTAGTTATCCCTGACCGTCTGTTCCAAGGAGTGGATCTTCTTCTTTTTTCTCAACTTCACCTCCTGTTCTGCTATCTTGGCTTGGGCTTTCTTCAGGTCGATCTCCAGAGATTGAATAGTGGTGGCACTTTTGTTCAATTTTTCTTCCATGGCCGATCTTAATTCTTCGGCCACCTCTCTCTCGGCTTTCACCGTCTCTAGCTTTTGATGAAGGTTCCTGCTGAGCTCTGTGAACGCTGATATGCCTTCTTCTATCAGGGTCACTTCATGGATAAGCTGCAGCATGTGACAGAAAAGTTAGTTATAATTCCTCACAATTCCAAGAAAGAAGAAATAAAAGGAGAATCTTTTACCTTTAGGATATTAGGGTACAGTGTGTCGGCTATTGCATCTAGCCGATGACTCTTGGTGACCTCCCAGTCCTTCAGGAGGATTGTGGCCTTAATCAGCTTTCTGGCCAAATCAGGGTTTTCTAGTCCCCTCCTGTCAGAGTAGACTGTAAAGTCTACTTCATATTCCCCTTCAGGGGGATGATTTATATTTGGACCCTCCTTTGCTTGGGGAGCTTCGCCTTTACCTTGACGAGGAGGCCGAGGTGATGACACATCAGTGGTCAAAGTTGGCGTCAGCTATCTCGAAGCCTGAGCTGGTGTAGCAGCTCTGGAGTGGAGTTTAGTTAGAGGGATGTCATTATCGTCGGACTTTATCCTTGATATCATAGGAGTGCTCCCTGTGGCTGGGGCGACCATGGCTTTGTCAACCCGAGCTTTCTTCGTGCCCTCTGACTCCACTGGAGGGGCTGGTGCAGGCCTCTTACGGGTGCCCTGACGTAGCTTTCTGATGTTTGACTTCATCTTTTTACCTATGAAACGAAAGGACAATGGTGGTCAGCTGACAGATAATACAATAATAGGATAAAATAGAAACTATGCCTTACGGAGTGTACCTAAGGATGAAGATATACTGATCTGAGTGAGATGCAAGTTATGCTCGCTCAGCAACTTCTTTATTGGAGGAACATCATACCCGAGAGCTTATCGAAGTCCTCTCGATCAACCTTCAAAATTTTCTTTTCGGCATTGGTAGTCAGACTGGGTTCTCTCTACTCAGTATTAAAATCTTAAGGATAGGCTGAGAATAGAAAGAAGAAATAAGGCTTCCATCCATGGATAGGCGAGGGTCGATGCCTACCATCCTTGACCGTGAAAATCCTTTTTCAGCATGAAGAAAGAAGTGAATAGAGAGGTCCTCAACTCTATGTTCAACTCATGGCAAAGGTCTAAGAAGGCACAAATGACCCGGATGCTATTCGGAGTCAGCTGTGTCGGGACTATGCGATACAAGTTAAAAATTTTGACAAAGAAGGAATGCAAGAAAAATCGAAGACCAGCCTTCAGGTGGTCTTTGTATACTGATATGGTGCTAAGAGGAGGATGGTTTACCCTTTTCTCAGAATGAGGGACCATCAAAGGAAGAATCTCGAAAATTTTGTAACGATCCCGTAAGGAAGCTAACCTAGAGGACACAGTACTCTCAATGGAGTCATGCCTTAATTCAACATCCCTTTTCCTAGAAGGATCTATAATGCCGGAGGAGTCACCCTCTTCACTACCGGCTAGAAGCCCGCAGGCGGCGGGAACTCTTAAAAGCCTAACCATGGATGAAAAAGGAAGAGATCTCTAACCTGAGAAGGATGGAGAAATCTGAAAGAATAAGGACTTGAAGTTGAAGCAAAGATGAAGACCTCTTAAAAAGAACTGAAAGCAAGAAGATCCATCTTAAGAGGGAGAAATCCTTTATATAATCAACGGTGACGGCCTTGATATCCCCCTCGAATAGTGTGAAGCACTTTCGATTGCACCACATGCACCTGTGCCGATCGTGGGTATAGACTACTAGGAGATAGAAGCTGACTCGACGAGAGAAAAACCATCCTGTTAACCTTGATCCACGAAAATCTAATTGATGGCCAAGATGAAATCTTCGTACAACACCGAACGATTGAGATGATGCGATGTTTCATAATCCGAGCCGGAGAAGAAGAGTCATCCCGAGCGTCGAAATGAAAAGAGTCGATATGACCCTTAAATCTACACCAACTTTTTCGACGCCGATGAGAACTTGACATTTGTACCAAGCACGACACTCAAAATGGAAGACAGTTAATATGGCCAGCCAGGATCGAGATTTGCCATCATTAGCAATCCTCCCATCCCGGGAGAATTGGTGGGGACACCGGAGGCACCAGAATAAGATAGAGGCTTTTCAATCCTCTGTGAATTGATCAATAATTTATGAGTCCATCTATAATAAGGGCTTAGCTCATCTGAGTCCATTTTAGTTGTTATTTGAGTATTTTGAGTTGTTATTTCAGTTCTGTACTTGTCAGCTCATGTTGAGCTAGTTCAGTCCAATGCTAGTCAGCTCATATTGAGCTAATTTTATTTTTTTGAGTCCTGTCCAAGCATACTGAAGACTCAAGACTATATCATACAAGTGAAGACCAAGTCCAACTAGATTGAAGACATGGAAGTATAGCCCAAGTCCAACCCAGCTTGAAGATTTGAAGACCCCAGGAGAAAACTCAGAAAATCCTGATTTCTTGCAGATGCCATCCAGATGCACAGATTCCCTTCAGATGCCAAAGTATATTCATAGATAAGGGCATCCATGATTCCAGAGGTCCATCTGCATCCTATCCCAAAGAAATCAAGCCCAGGTGCCAAGCCCAAGCCCCTAAGAAGCAAGATACCAGGGAATATTCCTGCTACCTGGCTACCAGGCCACCCCAACTTTCAAAGGCCCAAACCCATGCACCCAAGCCCTTTTGGGCTGGCCTTTTGCTGCTCTTAGAAGTCCAACACGCCCCCTAGGCATCCTTGGAGTCTTGACCAAGTCAAGAAAATTTTTAGGGATTTTTTTACCTAATATTTTCTTATTTTCTAGCTAGGGTTTGAGAGGGAAAAGGATTCTTATGTAAAGACTTATGTACCCTTACTTGGAGCCCAAGGTTAAGGGTCTATTTAAGGGACCCTAGCCCCTTGTATGAGGAGAATTCTTGATGAATAAAAACCTTGAGTTCTTCTATTGAGTTGTGTGATACCCTGCTGTGTGCATAAAGGGGTTTGTGAGAGTTCTTCTTCCCGGTGCTTGCAATCATCTTCCTGCTGCCAACAAACCCTCCAGATCCCTGGACGCCCACTCCAAAAGAAGCCTTTCCTTACTGTTTTTACTTTGTTTTCTTGTTCCTTTGTGAGCTTTCTAACCCCTGACAGGTCGTTTGCAGGTCCCTGAGTTCCTACGAATCCAACGACTCCATCCAAGCCTCAATCGGATCACCAGGCAGAAAGCCGGGTATCCGCGGGTCTTTGGCTCGGTTTTTCAGGCTGCATCCGTCGAGGAATGAGAGACCCCTTTGCTGCGATCTTCACAGATGTTGTCAGGTACACCCCTCTACCTCCAGTAATTTTATTGTAGGAGAACTTGCCCTAACCGTGGTTTCTCAGCCCCGGCGGTCCTTCTTTGCTACTTTTCTAGGTCCTATCTGCATGCTGATCTTCAAAAATTCATACAAAATTCCCTACAAATAATTTTGATCTGAAATTTGGGAATTAATCACCTAACTCAACATGTAAAACATACAAAAAAAATGGCATGCATATTAGTCCCCCATCATATAACCTGGCAAAGGAGTAGTCGGCGAGTTGGCGCTAGGTGGAAGGGAGACCAGCCCCCAAGAAGCGGAGCGATAAAGCTCCTACAGTTTGACCCCCCGGTAATGATAGTCGACCCACTCGCTGCTGAAGCCCAAAGCCGAGGGACTTCAAAAAGTTTGAGACCTATGCGCCCCTCTCCCTTCCAAGGGAGAAAATCCTCATGGAAATTGAGAACGAGGCTTACTTCCAAAGGCCTCGACCGATGAGGGGCCCCCCTGTCGCCAGAAATAAGAACAAGTACTGCCGATTCCATAAGGACCATGGGCACGATACTGAAAAGTGCCTCCAACTGAAGGACGCCATCGAAGACCTCATCAGAAGAGGGTACCTGAGTAAGTATGTCCGGCCCCGCCGGGATCGGGCTGAGACCTCAACTGTTAGAGACCCTCCGAAGGAGGCTGAGCTCCCCAATCAGCGTCCGACAAGTGGAGGCGTTGGCATGCTGCATCGGCAGTCCGGCTGGGGGCACGAAGGGGGCCAAGACATCACAAAGAGGCCCAGGGGCTCCGGTGTAATCAATTTTTTTGATGAAGACCTCTTGGAACCTCATCTCCCAAGAGATGGCCCTATCATCGTGTCGGCGATTATCGCCAACTATGATGTAAAGCATGTCCTCATTGATAATGGAAGCTGTGCAGAAGTTTTGTTGTACAATGTCTTTGTTCGAATGAACTTGTTTAAATCAAGGTTGCGGGAATCCCTGATGCCGCAAACTGGCTTTGGAGGAAACTCCATCGGGGTAGAAGGAGAGATCACCTTACCCGTGACCCTCAGGACGGAGCCTTACCAGTAGACTTTCCCAATTAATTTTGTGGTCATTTGTACGACCTCGGCATACAATACCATCTTGGGCCGATCGGCTCTCAACAGGTTCCGCGTCATTGTATCCACTTACCATTTGCTGGCAAAATTCTTGACTCGTAACGGGGTCAGGAAAATGAGGGGAGACCACAAGATGGCTAGACAATGTCTGGCCATACATGACAGGAAGTTGGACGGGCGCCCCACGCTTGAGCAACTTGATCCCAAAGATGAAATCGATGACCACGGTCAGCCTTTTGAGAAGATCGTGTTTGTTCCCCTCAAGGAGGATGACCCTACTAAAGTATTTCAAATCAGGAGTACGCTAACTGAAGAAGTCCGACAGGAGCTGGTTGGTTTCTTGAGAAGCAATGCTGATGTCTTTGCCTTGTTGACTTCGGACATGCCAGGCATCCCGTCGGACATCATCGCTCATCAACTTAAGGTGGATCCAACGTATAGACCCGTCCGATAGAAGAAGAGGAGCTTCGCCGTCGAAAGGCAAAAGGCCATCGAAGAAGAGGTGAAGAAGCTCCTTGACACCAGCTTCATCAGGGAGTCCCATTACCCAAAGTGGCTGGTCAATGTCGTCATGGTGAAGAAGGCTAGTGGGAAGTGGAGGATGTGTAGATTAGACGGACCTTAATAAGGCTTGTTTGAAGGATAACTTCTCCCTGCCAAAAATTGATCAACTGGTGGATGCTACGGCCGGCCACCAGCTCTTGAGCTTTATGAATGCCTTCTCTGGGTACAACCAAATCAGGATGCACCCCGAAGATGAGGAGAAGATAGCTTTTGTCACAGATAGAGGGCTGTATTGTTACAGGATGATGCCCTTCGGCCTGAAGAATGTATGTGCCACTTTCCAACGGCTGATCAACCAAGTCTTTGAAGGGCATCTCGGGCGGAACATGGAGGCCTACATCAATAATATGATTGTTAAGAGCCTCCGCAAGGTTGACCACATCAAGGACTTACTCAGGCGGCACTAAGACATCATCGGATGAAGCTAAATCCTGCTAAGTGCATATTTGGGGTGACCTCAGGGAAATTTCTTGGTTTCCTGGTCACTCAAAGGGAGATTAAGATCAACCCTGAGAAGATTAATGCTATTATGGACATGGCACACCCAACCAGCAAAAAGCAGGTGCAAGAGCTCATGGGCTGCATTGCCTCTCTCAATCGTTTCATCTCTCGGTCGGCTGAGAAGTCTTTGCCATTCTTCAAGACCTTGTGCTGGTCGGACCACTTCTAGTGGACCGACAAGTGTTGGTCGGCCTTCGAAGCCCTGAAGAACTATATGAAGAACCCTCCACTCTTGGCTAAACCAACGGAGGGAGAAGTGTTGTACCTATACTTATCAGCCTCCGACGAGCCGTCAGCACCATCCTTGTGCGGGTGGGGGATGATGGCCAGCAGAAACCTATCTATTACGTCAACAAGGTCCTCCACGATGGTAAGACAAGATATCCCAAAGTGCAAAAGTTGGTCTATTCACTGGTCATAGTGGCGAAGCTCCTCCGGCCATACTTTCACGGACATCTGATCGTTGTACTGATTGATCAGCCCCTTAAGGCAATCCTCCGGAGCCTTGACACCTCCGGGCGGCTCGCCAAGTGGGCCATCAAACTAGATGAGTTCGACATCTCCTTCCAGCCCCGATCGACCGTGAAGGCTCAGGTGATCGCTGATTTCATTACAGAGTGCACCTGGGGGATGGAGGCAGCCCCAACAGCAGCTGAGGCACCTGTGGCTGATCCCGTGGAAGAGGCCGAGCCCGCTTGGACTCTTCAAGTGGATGGAGCTTCCAGTTTTTCAGGGTGTGGTGCAGGCCTGATCTTGGCTGACCCCGACGGGCAATGTCTGGAGTACACTCTACACTCTGCGTTCCAGGTATCGAACAACCAAGTATAGTATGAAGCCTTGCTTGTAGGGCTGAGGATAGCCAATGAGTTAGGCATTGGCAGAATCCGTGTCTTCTTCGACTCTCAGTTGGTAGTCAATCAGGTGAAGGGTGAATTTGAAGCAAGGGATCCTTCCTTGGCTAAGTATTTGGACAAGGTACGGGACTTCATATCTCAGCTTAAATTCTTCGAGATCCTTCACATACCTCGACTGCAAAACTCCTGAGTGGATTCCTTGTCACGGCTAGCTATTGCCACGGTCAGCACCTCCGATCGGACCTTTGTGGAGCATCTGCAGTGCCTAAACATTGCTGAAGAGTCGATCGAGGTTCATCAAGTTGAACAGGATGCCTCATGAATGGATCCAATCCGTACATTTCTGGTGCAAGGGACTCTCCCAGATGACCCAGTGGAAGCCAAGTGCATACGCTTGACAACTTCTAAGTATGTCATCCTCGACGGGACTCTCTATAAGCGATTATTCTCACAATCGCTGCTGAAATGTTTGGGGCCGATCGATGCCGATTATGCACTCTGGGAGGTGCATGAAGGCATCTGCGGAGATCACATTGGTGGGAGGTCCCTGGCTTACAAAATTATATGGCAGGAATATTATTGGCCCATAATTCAAAAGGATGCATCGGACTTCGTGCGAAAGTGTGATGCTTGCCAAAGGTACTCCAGTATCCAAAGAAGGTCGGCTAGCCAGCTGACCTCGCTTGCAGCGCCTTGGCCATTTGCCAAGTGGGGCATGGACATCCTGGGACCCTTTCTGCCAGTGTCCGGCCAATGGAAATTCCTCCTCGTGGCCATCGATTACTTCATCAAATGGGTGGAAGCTGAAGCATTGGCGCAAATAACGGAGGCCAAGGTGGAGAACTTTGTCCGGAACTGCATCATCTTCCAGTTCGGTATCCCGCAGATGATCATTACTGATAACGAGAGATAGTTTGACAACTCAAGGTTCCAGGATTTTTGTCAGCAATACCACATTCTCCATCGTCTTACTTCTGTCAGTCACCCTCAGTCCAATGGAGAGGCTGAGGTCACCAACCGAACAATCCTGCATGGGCTGAAGACTCGGCTGAACGAGGCCAAAGGACTTTGGACAGAAGAGCTTCACTCAGTGCTATGGGCATATCGGACGACCACCCGGTCAGTGATTGGGGAGACTCCATTCAACTTAACCTACGGGAGTGAGGCGGTCATCCCCATAGAAATCTCTTTGCAATCCCTATGGGTTGATCATCTTACTAAGTCGACCAATTCGAAGTAACAGAGGGCTGACTTGGATCTGTTGGAGGAAACCAGGCTCCGGACAAGCTTAAAAATGGTGACTTACCGATAGAAGATGGCTCGGTATTACAATTCGCGGGTCAAGGCACGAACCTTCCAGGTGGGAGATCTGGTCTTGCGAAAGATAGAGGTATAGAGGCCGACTGAGAAAGGAAAACTTTTCCCCAATTGGGAAGGCCCCATCGAGTCATCGAAGTGATCCGGGCCGGAACCTACCGGCTCGAGCATCTGGATGGATGATAGATAGCGCGCCTGTGGAATGTAAATAATCTCTGTAAGTATTATCAATAAAGTCTACAGTTTCTTCCATCAAGACTCCGAAAGTCCGACCCCGATTGGCAGAGGCTCTAGGGCAGCCCACTCCGAAAGTTTGACCCCGATCGGCAGAGGCTCTAGGGCAGCCCACTCTAAAAGTCCAACCTCGATCGGTAGAGGCTCTAGGGCAGCCCACTCCGAAAGTCTGACCCCGATCGACAGAGGCTCTAGGGTAGCCTACTCCGAAAGTCTGACCCCGGTTAGCAGAGACTCTAGGGAAGCTCACTCCGAAAGTCTGACCCCAGTTGGCAGAGGCTCTAGGGCAGCCCACTCCGAAAGTCTGATCCCGGTCGACAGAGGCTCTAAGGCAACCCACTCCGAAAGTCCGACCCCGGTCGGTAATCATCTCGAGACAACCTACGCGGGACTGCATGGGGAACATGCTACAACTTGGGCTAACCTATGGACCGAGGCTTGGAATGAATTTTTGAGTACTAGTTCCGGACTAAGCTACCACCCCAGCTATCCTACAGGCTTCAAGCTCGAATGAGCCGACAGGAAATACTTAGGAATTTTCCTATGGAGTTCAAGTTTGAGTTATGCTAATGTTTGTCGGCCATTTCAAAAGGGCTCATGATCATGAAAAGCCGATCGAAAATACTTAGAATAATTTTTGAAGGGGAACACAACTCTTTCATGCTAATGTACACAAAGGTAACAAAAGTGTTTCTTTTTATTAATGTTAAAAGCAGACCCTTACAAAGAAGGTGGGTCGGGCCTTTACAAACCTCTTAGATCTGACCCACAGAAGATGCATCGGGGGCCTCAACTTCAGCCTCGTCTGCTACAAAAGAAGGATCTACCGGGACTACGGCAACTGGAGGTTCAACTGGGCCGGCCATCGCCTCCGTGTTGGTTGGAGCTGGGGCTTCGACCCTGGCCTCTTCCACCTCGCCCTCCGCTTGGGGCTCCGGTTGAGGCTCTTCCTCCTCTATCGGATCTTTCAACTCAGCGCTCGACAAATCCAACCCCGGGAAGAGTGAAGCCACCTTCTTCAGGCAGTTTCCATAGCCCTCCTGGTAGAAGTCCGACGCCGCTTCCTCCATATCTTTGGTGAAGCTGGGGGAGGCCTTGTATGCCACCACGACTTCTCAAGCCTATCTTGCGGCCAGCTCTTTGGCTTCCTCAAGCTGGGTCACCAACTGCGCTGTCGCCGCCCGTTCGACTTGAACCCTCTTATCGGCCTCCGAGGACCGTTCCTCCTCCTCTTGGAGC
This sequence comes from Areca catechu, assembly GCA_021397845.1. Classification (NCBI taxonomy): domain Eukaryota; kingdom Viridiplantae; phylum Streptophyta; class Magnoliopsida; order Arecales; family Arecaceae; genus Areca; species Areca catechu. Next base: position 145,170,772 of record CM038047.1, read on the forward strand.
TGACGGGCAAGGGAATTCATCTTTGTCTTTCTCTTTTTCAGTCTAGCCTCTTGGTCGGCTAGCTGATTTTGGGCCTCTTTCAGCGCCCCCTTCGACGACTCGGCCTCCGCCCGGGCAGCTGATAGCCTTTCTTCGGATGACTTCAAGGATGCTTCTATGGCCGCTTGAGTCACCTCCAGCTCCTGCACCCTCTTGATGGAAGTCTTGGTCGTGTGTAGCACCCGGCCGATGCCATCGTCCATTAAAGAGATGCCATGGAGAAGCTGCAAGCCCAAGATTGAGTTAGCCCTATACAAAGAAAGAAAACATGCAAAGAAACAAACTAGGTATCTTACCCTAATAAGGTCACGGTAGGACTCCAAAGCTACGTCAATCAGGTTTCTTTGAATTGACAACTCCCATATCGCGTCGGTCATCCCCCCCTAAGCAGATTCCGAGCTCTCCGAGGGTGGTCTAGGGCGTGCCAGTGCTGAAACGCCTCTTGACAAATTTCTTCGTCAGACTCTCCTTCGGCCACCTTGCTGTCGGCCGCCCCTCCTTCGGCCGCCTCTTTCCCCTATCTACTGGGGAGTGTCTCCTCCGGGCCTGCAAACGAGGGAGCCAACGCTGCCCCCGTGTCAGACAATTCTGGCTGCTCCTGCCTCGATCGGGCAGCCGATCTTCCGGTAGAAGCCGACAGCCCCGCCACCTTCCTTGCTAGCCTCTCGATGAGGGGGATGCCATCTTCATCTGACTCAACCTCGACGATGGGAGCGGGTCTTTCCTCCTCCCGTTTCTTCTTCTGTCTTTCGGTGGTTGGCATGGAGGCCAACTCTGGGATGGCCCTTTTTCGCACCGCCCGTCGGATGACCTTGGATTTGTCAATCCTCTGCATCCTGCCTCCTGTTACGGAAAAATCGAAGTAGGTGTAAAGGAAGAAGTGAAGAGGGGGGAGTTAGACTTAAGAGAATAAACCATAAGAGAGGAGGTCGGCCCTTGCCTAGGAATCTTTGGGGGCTGACTCCCACTTGATGAAGGACGTCCTCCCCAACAGATCATACACCGCGGTCAAGTCGGCACCATTGATCTCGTTAAATTTAGCCTGGTCGGCTAATAAGATCGACCTCCTCTCGTGGAGTCTTGGCCACGGCTCCCTCCACAATGGCTTGAACCCCCAGGGTTGGAGACTGCTGACAAAGAAGAACCAGGTCTTCCACCCATGGACAGCCGACAAGAGACATTTCAGGATTTTTCGCCGGGGCAGGGGATGAACAACATCCACTCTCGGCTCCTACAGTCCTTCTTCAAATAGAAGAAGTTGCTGAAGAGGGACAATCTGGGTTCGGACCTGGCCCTATGACACAGTACAATGAAATAGCATATCGCCCGGATGCTATTCGGGGTCAACAGCACTGGGGTTACCCTATAAAAATTTAATATCTCTACGAACAGGGGATGTAAGGGGAACCTCAGTCTGGCCTTAAGGTGGGCTTCGTACATTGGGAGGGTCCCTGGCCCTAATGGTTTGTTCGCTCTCCCCTCTTAGCCTGGGAGCTAAGGTGCAGAGTAGAAGGAATGCCATACACAGCCCTAAGGTTCTCGACCCGTTCCCGGGTCATGGTCGATGGTATCTCACTTGGCCCAGGATCCCTAGGTTTATGGGCCAGACCTCCACTACCAGATGCCATTGGAGCTAAGGGAGGAGGGAGAACTGGGGGACTAACTTGGAATCGAACTCCTAGACACTAAGTTTCATGGAAGAAGGAGGTGACTCTCTCTCGCGAAGCGCAGGCGCAGCAGGGAAGGTCCCCTCGCAATGCCTCGCCCCTCCTTTTATGGGCCTCCAAAACGGGGGGGCATTGCCATCCATTTCATGGGCATTCCAACTGCCCCATTGGAGGATGTGACCGCCTGTGCCTCAGAGTTCGAAACGTCAGGGGCATCCCATCGTGCAAGCGACGATCCGCGTCAACACCAGATCAGCGATGCAGGGGCGGCCTGGGAAGCGACATCGACCGTTCGGATGCTGCCGCATGGCGCGGTGCCCTCCTCCATCCTGGCATGATGCAAGCCAACTTGGCCCTCATCATGGCGTTCACTTTGCATTAATTGCCATGCCTGCACCCCAATGCGTGGTTGACAGCTGTTTGGGGAGCCGTTCAAGGGAGATTCGAAGCGACCTGATGCCACGACCCAGGATCCGCCACAGGCGCATGCGACCCGCATTGAAGTAATGCTCCTGTCCTTTGAGACCTCATGACCCCTCAAAGTCCAGAAACAGGGGGGGCAACTATTGTACCCATCCGGTGGATCCTGGGTCGGACCGGCCCCATGTGCCCGACCGGCTGACCCCTGAAGGAGGGTCTGGAAGACCCACTGGAAGGCCAACCCAGACTGAGCCGAGTGGCTTTATTCTGCCAAAGATATGGCTGACCCACCTGATAACCTCAGAGAGCCGTCAGATGCCTCCCCCGCGCGCCCGTTGGCTTCCTAGGAACTCTTGGCGAACACCCCAGTTGGCTAGACGACCCTCTTCAGCTGAGTTCAACCCACCATTAAGGGAACCGCTCGAAGGCTCCAGAAGACCCTCTCTAGCAAATTCTGACATTTTGTTGCAACCAACTCCACCACGTGGCCATGACTCTGTGCCACCAGGCCATCACCCTGATCCTCCTGACGGCACCGCCTGGCCACGACCCTGCTACCGTGCCAGGCCACGACCTTGCCACCATGTCGGCTCTCCCAGGGACAAATCGAGACTTTTTTAGCCTGTCCCCTAATGGAATTTGGCTGCACTCCATGCCTATAAAAGGCACCCAGGGGACCTCCGCGAAAGGTGAAGTACTCCTTCTCTACCACGAGCGATTTTCTCTAGTAACTCTCTCCATTCTGTTGCTCCAATCCCTCCTTTAACTTAAGCATCAGAGTGTCCCCCGCTGGAGCACCTCCGACGCCCAAGGGACTTCGTGCAAGTCGACCGGTGAAGGAGCTCTTCAGTGCGCTTGCCAAGCCCAGTCCAGGTGGAGGCGCAGCAACATGACTGAACTCCTTTTTCAGAACGGACATGACAATCTTTAGTAAGATCGTGGAGTGCCAGCGGGCTTCACCGTAGATCCCACCGCCGGAGAGGGAGATGATCTTGTCGACGGTGGAGAGATACTCGCCGGCAGAACCCTCGATGAGAGAGCCATAGATGGAGGGGTCCAAGCAAAGGATGACCTTCTCGGCAGCATCCAGGCAGACCATGGCCTCAGAGCGCTCGTCGTCGTCGACGGCGAGATCGGGGTTGGTGGAGAGGTGGAGGTTGTGGCCAAAAATTGTGTCGGCCTCCAAGCTGATGGAGGTGACGGGGCTCTCCACAATGTGCTGCACCTCTGTGATCGACTTCTCCAGGCCATCTGAGTTCGCCGCCATCACCATCGCCTCTCTACATGCTTTGAAAGAAGGAAGAAGACTTTAACACGATAAAAAGTAGAAGACAGGGAAGACATAAGACACGGTTTTAGAACAGGACTTGCATAAAAAAGTATTATATCGGCTAGAGCTATCAATATGGGCTGGCCTGGCCCAACTCGGCCCTAACTCATATGGGCTTGCATTTTATGGGCCGGGCCGGGTTAGGCCCACTTGCATAAATGGGCTAAAAAAATCCAACCCGGCCCGACCCTATATGGGTCATGGGCTAGGGTCGAGCCAGCCCACTATATGGGCCATGGGCTAGGACCGTGGACTAGGGCCATAGGCTAGGACCGTGGGCTAGGGCTAGGGCCGTGGGCTAGTATTAGAGCCATGGGCTAGGACCATGGGCATTGAAATCATATAAGTATTTAGCCCTCACCTCGGCATGGAAGAAGCTCTAGTCACCAATCGACATCGCGAAAGAGTTGGCGTCACCATCGGCGTCACTGATTGTTCCTTCCTCCACCAGAATAGGAGAGCAGAGCAGCAGCAATGCCCTAGTCGGCCGGTCTCGAACTCCTAATGAATCAAAAATTTGGAAGTAGTTTGAATTGCCGGAAGCCCGGAACTATCGAGTATCGTCGTATCGAAGTGGAAATGGGAATGTAAATAGCCGAACACTGCGAACAGGGAAGGAAAGTGGGAATGACATGGAAGATTGAGAAAAAAAATCAAAATATCTTTCTGTTTTATGTTTAAAGTTTTAAACTTTTAATTTAACGTGGACCGTAGTTTACTCTGGTAAGTGACCTGGTCTTCCATAACCTGTTTATCATTTTTTATTTTGAATCTTTTAATTTTAATATATTTTTTTAAAAAAAATTCTTGGCCCATGGGCTGGCCCGGCCCTAACCCTATTGAGCCCATGGGCTACAAGGGCCGGGCCAAAAAGCCCACTTACATAAATGGGCCAAATTTTTTCAGCCTAGCCCGGCCCATTTATAGGGCCAAATGGGCTGGCCCATGGGCTCTGGCCCATTTTGACAGGTCTAATATCAGCAAGGGACTGAAATTTATCGCCTATTATTTTTAGGCGACAAAATACGATCCAACCCATCAGCCCGTATCCAATCTATTTAGATTTGAATTTGATCTAAACAAATTTAAGATGTATATGAATCAACCTATTTAATTTTTAAGCTAACTTTAGATTTTTATTTTTTTGACCTATTTAATTTATTTAATCTATTTATTAGATGGATCAAACCAGAATTTTGGTATTACTTTAAATTAGATTATTAAAAAAAAGCTTTAAAGCCCTTCTAGATCCATTGCATCTTTGGAACATTGGATCCATTAAAATTATAAAATTAATGTACATGGCATATGTGATCCATGGAGGGCCTTTGCAAGTTTGCAGCTCTTCATTCTCTTTTTTTTTTTTATGATTAGAATAGTGGAGATCGAAAGATGGTGGGAATTGGACTAGAAAGGGCTTGAGATCTGACCAAGGAGTAGTGTACCACTATCCTATTGGGGAAGGCAAGGATGGAGATAATATATGACCGAGGAATGAGGGAAAGCAAAGAGGCATCGATTGAGAGCAACACTGATGAAGAGATGGCGAGAGTGGGATTGAGGCAGCCAGAGGTTGGCAAGGGTGTAGAGGTGGCTGAGCTTGAGAGCAGAGTCGAGGGTGGAGACATGGCCAAGAGAGGAGTTGAGGTGGCCAAAGAAGCTTGGCAAGGATGTGATCACTAAGCAGAGCAAAAGATCCCCTTTTCGGCCTCTTTTTTCTTTTTTTTAATTGTTCAGGCTTGGATGACTTGGATTGTAACTAGTTATCTATTTAATAAATAGGTTAAATAAATCGAGTCGATAAGCTATTTATTAAACCTGATTGGTTCAGGTTTCAAAATCTAATATGTTTAATAATTAAATAGGTTGGATTTAGATTTGGATTTTTTTGGCTCAACCAGTATATGATTTGATCCATTTATACCTGATCCAACCTGATTGACATCTCTACTTGTACTTCTTAGTTATTGAACATATTGGTTTTCACATTCCAAATTCTTTTTAAAAAAATTAATTTGGATAAAGATAAAAGAACAAATATCATATGGGGTAGGCATTGGGAAAGAATGCTTGAGTTTTATCAAAAAGAAAAAAAAAAAAGCATGAGACTAACTTCCTATTTTGACTTGTTGGCGTGGACACCAGAAGCCGAAAGAAACTTCACTCCAACAAGGTTAGCCTTATCCCAATTTGGATCGAAGATAATTAGGTTACCTTGTATCCTTTAGTTCAAAAATATTTTATTTTCAAGAGTCATTTCCTTTTCAAGAGTCCTGTAATTAATTTTGAGTTTCAAATCAAGAGTGTTTATTGAGTCATGTAATTACTTTTAAAATTTCATTTCTTGTAAGTCCATTTCAAGTTTTAAAGTCTAGGTCAGTCAAGTCAGTTCAGTTGAGTTAAGTCTAATTCAGTTGAGTTAAGTCTAATCAAGTCTTAAAGCCATGAAAGCCAGCAACAAGACTCAAATTCTAGACCCCAGAATTTGACCACATGAAGAAGAGAAGACACATCAACCAAGCAAGAGAAAAGGACCATCAACTAGGACCACTGGGCGCCACATGTCATTCTTATCCAAGTAGAAGACCACCTCACCATGCCACGTCATCAGGTGCCACTTCACCAGCCACCTCATCACCCTTTAGGCGCCAACAAGGGAGATTCAAATTCAAGGAGGTTGGCCACATCCCTCCAAGTCCTCCACCAAATCCTCCAACCCCCCCCCACATCCCTCCAAACTCTCCACCAAATCCTCCAACCCCCCTTGTAATCCTCCTCGATTTGGGGAGTTTTTAAATTTCAAAAGCTAGCTTTGTGAGGCTATTAAAAGCCTTGGACGCCCATTGCAAAAGAGATTGATTTTGGGAATGAATGAAAATTGAAGTTGAAATTTTGGAAGTAGAAGTTGTCTTGTATTTTTTTTTTCTTATGTGAAAGTTTCCCATCCTCTTCCTCCACGCCAAAGCCATTCTTTTTTCCCTAGCAAAGCATCTTCCAAGCTCAAGTGAAGGCATTGGAGTCGGCCAGATCTTCTCAAAATTCTGTTCTTAGTTCATAAACTCTCCCATCCCTTCTATATGTTCCTATCCTTCTTCCTTAACTTTGATCTTCATTGCAGGGTCCTTCGAAGTCTTTGAGTTGTGGGCTGGGTTCACCTTAACAAAGAACCAACAAGCTGAAGCCCCAAGTCCAGGGTTCTGATCTCTGTTATCCAGGTTCTTCAGTTCTGAGTATTGATAGTTTCAAGGTATGAATCAAAAGAAGGTTGGAAAGCTTATCAAGGTAAGTCCACAATCATTAGCCCCTATTGTCTAGATCTTCTTCCTTCTTAGTTTAGGATTGTGTCTAATCAAGTAAAAGTCCAATTTCTTATAATCCTTAAGTCTTATTATGATAAGTACAATGCTAGTGTAATTAGGTTTCATTGCTCTACAAACCATATTCAAAACATTAATCATATGCTTGCCGCATCAAATTGGTATCAGAGCATGGTTGCATTAGGGTAGAATAGTTTTCTTTAAATCCAAGCAAGATCTAAAATTCACGCCTCCTGAGCGGGTGTACTCCAGTACACTATCATGACCCATGGGAATAATGAGCCCCTGGCTGGACGTGAGTTTTTAGATTGAAGTTTTGGGTAAGCCATTGCACTTGTTTGATTAGGTTCTGTTTTCTAAAAATTTGCATCTGTTTACTGTAATCCGTCGGCAGCTACAAAGGCAAGTCACTAATTTTTTATTGAAATATTTTTTTTCTTGTTCCTTTTTAAGTCAGTTATCACCATATTAAATTTCATCATCAGAAAAAAATTATAAAAAAAATGAAAATCTCTGCAGTTCAACACTATCATTAGGGTTCTGTTCTGTCCTTTTTATTTATCTTCATTTGTAGGATCTGCTTAGATTAGTATAAATTTTAGTTTTAAAATTCCTTTCATCTACATTGAAACATATAAGTTAGGAATCCTCTGTGAATTTTTCAGAATTTTTGGATATTTTTTTCATCATGTTTTCCACACCACTTTCAAATTGCAACACACTTCTGCAGCACCTTTGCATTTCATTCATCTCATGAGAAATCAAATTAAGGGCATCAATTTGACATAGGGTCAGGGTTTCATCACCTGTCCCTAGCCCAAAAATCACCAACCAGCATATTGATCCCAGCCCATTAATTAAAATTGAGTAGAACGTTAATTGCCCTAGTGGGTTAGGGACACCAACAAGTTGGGTTCAGGTTAGGATCAAGTTAACTGTGTCAGCTAATTGGTGTGTGCTTACTGGCTTGGTGTCTAGGATTGGTGCATCAAGGCTTGTGATTTGGTCCGCCTACCTAGCCAATCTCAGATTGGTGTCTAAGGTTGGCAATCAGGGACCTTCACTCCCCACCACCTACCTGGCTAAGTCCCATAAGTACTACTAGCTAGTTGGTTCACTTAATTAGACCTCTAATTTATGCTCTAGGTCTAGGAAACCTTAGCTCGAGCTTGAGTCCATTTGCATGCATGACAACTAGAGCAGGGATACCATATTCACCAATCCAAGCCCAGTCCAGTGTAGCCATGGACCCGAATCTTAAAACCATGCTGAAAGGCCTAAATGATCTAATGGCCCAATTGAACCAAATGCTGGCTAAACAATTTTTCTTAGACCAACCAACTCCTACTTTCCCATTAGCTCATATGAATGATAGGAGTAAGAACCCTGAAGTACAAGTTGAGTTCATGAATACTCAAGACTTAGGGTATCCTCAAACTGAAGGGCTAGGGAAGGAAGAAGGCAAGTCTGAACCTAGTAAATATGTGTATGAGACTAACATAAGTTTAATAGATGAATATGAAGGGAAAGACTGTGAAGAGAACAACTTTAATACCTTACCTGAGGAAACCTTTGGTAAAGAAAAGATTATTGAGCCTAGTCCTGAAACATCATAACAACCAAAATTTAGTAAGGACTTGGTTCCCGTAAGACAATGCCCTCAGGAAGAACCCAATACTTTAGCTTCGACACAAGAACTCCTTCAGGTACCTGAGAAGAACCCAATCATTATTTTAGAAGACTTTCCTGATGACCTTCAACTACCTAGAAGCATCCCGCCTGTAGATCAATATTCAAATCTTAAGGTCATCATGAGTAACCAAGGTCTGTTTCAAGATTTTCCTAAATTATCCCAAGACTCGGATTCCTATTTCCTGCCTTTCCTTAAGTCTTATCCTAATTTTAGAGCCATTAAGTTTCATTTTGATGAGATTACTAGGTTGCATGAGCCTTTAAAGCCTATTCCTTTTGCTACCTACTTTTGGAAAACCTTATGGCATTTGCTAGGAACCCATGATAAATTCTCATGTGCATACCAGACCAGGGTCAAACCTAGAGAGTCATTAATCTGTTAGGTTTAGGCCCTAGAGAGTCCAATAAATTTCCTCTCAATAAAGATGCCTAGTTCAGTCTGCATTTCGTAAGTGCTTGTGTAAGTTTCTGAGTCTGCTGAGTCTTTTGCACAGCATGTCACAAATCTGCATAAAGAAATCGGTAATAAGATCAACCTGAGCAATGAAACTTATAAATACTTAGCTGACTCACATAAGAGGGCTAAAGAATTCTGTGAAGGGGATTATGCGATGATTAGGCTCAACCCTGAACGGTTTCCCCCTGGAACCATAAAGAAGCTGCATGCCCGCGGAGCGGGACCTTTTAAGATCTTAAAGAAAATAGGGCCTAATGCATATGTTTTGGAACTTCCACCTGATATGGGTATTAGTACAACCTTCAATATTTCAGACCTAGTAGAATACAAAGAACCACTACTAATACCTAGTGAGCCTTTTGAGCCAGAAACTTTCATTGAGAGTGAACATATTTTCGAGTGTCCACCACCAACCTTACCTGAGCAGAGAGAGAGGATTGAGAGAATCCTGGATGACAAGATCATTACTACCAGGAATAAGGACTATCAGCGATACCTGGTTCAATGGCAAGGTCGACCTGAGTCCGACAACTCTTGGATTACTCGAGAGGACCTGCAAAGACTTAACCCAGACTTGTTCGAGTATTACCAGGGCAAAACTGAACCATACTCGACTGGGTCGAGTTCTGCCCACCCCAGGAGAATTGGTGTGGACACCAGAAGCCAAAAGAAACTTCACTCCAACAAGGTTAGCCTTATCCCAATTTGGATCGAAGATAATTAGGTTACCTTGTATCCTTTAGTTCAAAAATATTTTATTTTCAAGAGTCATTTCCTTTTCAAGAGTCCTGTAATTAATTTTGAATTTCAAATCAAGAGTGTTTATTGAGTCCTGTAATTACTTTTAAAATTTCATTTCTTGTAAGTCCATTTCAAGTTTTAAAGTCTATGTCAGTCAAGTCAGTTCAGTTGAGTTAAGTCTAATTCAGTTGAGTTAAGTCTAATCAAGTCTTAAAGCCATGAAAGCCAGCAACAAGACTCAAATTCTAGACCCCAGAATTTGACCACATGAAGAAGAGAAGACACATCAACCAAGCAAGAGAAAAGGATCATCAACTAGGACCACTGGGTGCCACATGTCATTCTTATCCAAGTAGAAGACCACCTCACCATGCCACGTCATCAGGTGCCACTTCACCAGCCACCTCATCACCCTTTGGGCGCCAACAAGGGAGATTCAAATTCAAGGAGGTTGGCCACATCCCTCCAAGTCCTCCACCAAATCCTCCAACCCCCCCCCCCCCCCACATCCCTCCAAACTCTCCACCAAATCCTCCAACCCCCCTTGTAATCCTCCTCGATTTGGGGAGTTTTTAAATTTCAAAAGCTAGCTTTGTGAGGCTATTAAAAGCCTTGGACGCCCATTGTAAAAGAGATTGATTTTGGGAATGAATGAAAATTGAAGTTGAAATTTTGGAAGTAGAAGTTGTCTTGTATTTTTTTTTCTTATGTGAAAGTTTCCCATCCTCTTCCTCCATGCCAAAGCCATTCTTTTTTCCCTAGCAAAGCATCTTCCAAGCTCAAGTGAAGGCATTGGAGTCGGCCAGATCTTCTTAAAATTCTGTTCTTAGTTCATAAACTCTCCCATCCCTTCTATATGTTCCTATCCTTCTTCCTTAACTTTGATCTTCATTGCAGGGTCCTTCGAAGTCTTTGAGTTGTGGGCTGGGTTCACCTTAACAAAGAACCAACAAGCTGAAGCCCCAAGTCCAGGGTTCTGATCTCTGTTATCCAGGTTCTTCAGTTCTGAGCATTGGTAGTTTCAAGGTATGAATCAAAAGAAGGTTGGAAAGCTCATCAAGGTAAGTCCACAATTATTAGCCCCTATTGTCTAGATCTTCTTCCTTCTTAGTTTAGGATTGTGTCTAATCAAGTAAAAGTCCAATTTCTTATAATCCTTAAGTCTTATTATGATAAGTACAATGCTAGTGTAATTAGGTTTCATTGCTCTACAAACCATATTCAAAATATTAATCATATGCTTGCCGCATCCTTGTATTGCCAATGAGAATTGATTTGACTAGGTCATTAAGTTGGTTGGTGCACTAAAGAGCTTAATAAAATGGTGCTCGAAGCTAAGGAACTAGTTAGAGATCTCAACATGCCTTGAAAGGTCGATGTCAGCAGTTGGATCTTTGCTCCAATGCCCTAGTTGATCCTGAAACACCACAAATAATGTAAGCTAGCTTACTTAAGGGCGTCCGATGAAAGATCCACCGATGCTTAAGTTAGATAATCTTTAGTAAATTAGAGGATGTTTTAAGTGAGAGACAAAGGGCATAGAGAGCATAGTGAGTTTAGTTGTAGATGGATATCACTTGACTTAGCTTGGACTTGTGAGGATTAGCTAAAACTTTTCCTAGAGGATCCCCCTACAGTGGTTTATATAGGTCATAGCTAAAGTTGGCCATAATGATATCCTGGGATGTGCAAGGTTGGCCATTATGGAAAATTGCTCGCATATTTGGAAGATACCTCGGGTGCATCATCATGCCTCTGGCACAAGGGCTGAAAGTTGTGCTTAGGCCATCCCATTTATGTTGGTCAGTTGGTCATCAAGATATTGGCATGGGAGTCAGAGCTGCTTGGCTTGTCCCACCTATATAGGTTGGTAGGTCACCAAGGCTTTTTGATGTGAGGGCTATCTTACTTGTGGAAGGCACTTGGTTGCCAAGACTTTTTGGTGCAAGGGTTAGAGGTGACCATCCTGTTTGTAGAGTTTTACTTGTTATCGAGGCTTTTTAGCATGAGGGGCAGAGACTTTTAATTCCATAACTGGTCAAATATAGCTTGACATTCTGATCATTAGAAGTCTTTGATTTGCTTCGGTGCCTTATAGAAGGATAGGTACTTTTCTACCAACTTGACAACAAATTTGCTTAGAGTAGTAATTTGCTTTGCTAGGTATGTAAGGTCCAACCTCTCAAATTGTACCAGTTCATCACCCGATGGTCCATGTCTTCACCCAAGAAGAAGAAGGAGAAAGAATAGTGCAAGAAGAAGACTCCCAATCAGTCTTCTTCTATCCGATTTCATTAGAGGGAAGCCGACTCTAGGAAGGATTCCACCTCCCCTCTACTTTATTTAAGACCCCCTCTCTTCCAGGTCTCCAACCTAAAAAGCAAAAAAAAAAAAAAAAAAAAAAAAAAAAAATTAGAAGAAGAAGAAGAGGAAGAGTTGAGAGGAAGACTCTTGATGGGAGTAGTCTTCTTTCTTATTGATTCCAACAAGGAATGGGCTCCTAAGGCTACCAAATCTTAGGAAGTCCTCTATAAAAAGGATGGAGAAAAAATCTCTTCCCTTTAAAGCACTCCACCACCAAGTCAAGACCTTCTTTCTCTTCTCTTTCTTCCTGTTTTCTCCCTTGGAGCCGTTGCTTCTTTTCACCGTGCTTGTCAAAAATTGGAGGAAGACACCACTAGGGCCCAAGGTGAGGCTCGATCCCTTTTTCTCTCTTTCCTCCCCTTCTTTTCATGGCCTTTAGCACTATCACTAGTCACTGGTTCATAGGAAAACCATGCAAAAACAATTTTTATATTTTTCCAATCTTTTCTTCCTCTTTTTTGGCCACTGGTGCCACCGCCCATTAATGCTGCACTTTGGATTATGTTGCCTAGCCTCCCTACCATCCCTCCATGAGAAGTTTATGGACATTGGAGGGTGGCCAATAATCCAAAAATCGAATGAATTTTTTGCCCTATTCAGCCAAAGAAAGAAAAAAAGAAAGAAAGAAGAAGAAAAGAAAAAAATGAAAGAAAGAAAGAAGAAGAAAAGAAAAAAAGAAGAGAGAGTTTCTCTCTTTTCTCTCTTCACTTGTTTCCCGTACCTTATCTCTTTAGAAAGTTCTACTTTCTCTTTCTATAATGGTTTATCTCTCATTTTCTCTCAATAAGTAGATCTAGAGATCTCGTATCGAGTCATGCCTGCTTGTCTCGTGAATTCATGTTGTCCTTGGCAAGGGGCTCTGAATTGTCCCGGTGCTTAGGCAATCTATTGAATCAACCACCCGATTTAGTTTTCCTTTTTTGTGATTGAATTTATCGAATAAGAACTAATTATATTTTTAATAATTTAAATAGGATTAGTAGATTCTCTTAATGAAGTTGATTGTCTAGGATGGACGAGATAAGTAACCCCAATAGTTCTTGCTTATTTTTGAATTACTAATTATTTTATTATAAAAGAATTATTTTATATGTTTTAAAAATAAGGATGTAGTATATATGTTATAAAATTCATGATTTATTATGAAATTCTAATTTCATGAGTAATTTAATATTAATGACATATTAATGAAATATGAATTTTGTATTTATAAAATTTATATTTTTATTTTGAAAGAAAGATTGCATGATTGTTCTATTGTTAAAGATTATTTATGACCATGAACTATATAAAATTATCCAATATCTTATTTATGCATGATTTAAGAAAAAATAATTGGATAAAATATGATTTAAGAATACTTGTGCTACAAGATAAATGACCCATCTAAGTTTTTTCTGGTCTAGTTTTGATCAATTACCGATAAGTTAAAAAAGTATTCAGCCAGATTTCGATTTCTTATTAAAACACAAAATATCTAACTGCTAGAGGCCAACCATTTATCAAAATAAGAAGTACTTATCAGCTAGGAGCTGATATCTTAGACACAAGTGCCTAACAGCTAAAAGTCGATCTCTTGCCGGGATGCGGGACATCCATCAGTCAATGGATGATCTCTTATTGAAGCACAGAATGTTCGACTATTCATTAAACAGATACCAATTACTTACCTGAACCAGGTACAGAGTTTTATAACTTTATTTAGTATGAAGCATACTCCTTGAAAAGTTATTAAAGCTATTTCACTAAGGTTGGTAAAGTGGTTATCAAGAAGTGTAACAGACCACTTAGCAAATCACTTTATAAACTGACCTCTTAACGGCCTAACCAACTTAACAACTCTCTTAATGGCATAACTATCTCATGAATGGTTATAACCGTTTAGTTAACTCGATCCCAAACCTCTATAAATAAGGATCCAAAGAAAACTCCAGGGAGGGTTTTTGAACTTTCTTTATTTTTTTTCATTGTTCTCCCTCTCTAAGCTGACTTAAAATTTGGAGGGTCCTCCATTAGAAAAATCCCATCCCATTTCTCCAACGATGAGGGCAACATTGATGAAGTTGACGCCCATACTTTCTTTGCATAAACAATTTTATTTGTATTAATGCTATTGAATTATACTGACCAATGCATGAAACTTCTATGAAGCTACCTATGAAGAAAGTTTTGGTTGTGAGACCACCTATGATTACCACTACCTTGGTCAACTCCAGCATATAGGAAAAGTTGGTCCATTTTATGTGTATAAATTGAAATCCATTTGAAAAAGAAACATCTTTAATGGGACTCGGCTGATATTTTCCTAATTTAGCTACAACAATTTGATTATTCGTAGCCTTAAACTACAAAAAAAATCAAAAGGCTCTTCTTCCCCATCAGCTTCAAGTCTTGGTTTTTCATTGAACCCTGATCCATCCATATATAAAGCTTTCCCATATTATTGGAAGATTTCATATGAATTTCTTAAAAGCACAAAGAAAACATATTGCCTAAAACAATATGAAGTGCATAACAGATAAATGTGATCAATGAAAAACAGCATGCCCTTGAACAAGTTAAATTTCTACTCATGAGCAGTACCTTGGTAGCAAATGAGAAGAATCTAAGTAGTATTAGACAAGTGATGGATAGACTGTTTTAATTTTGTTTTGGTTTAAGTACAACAATGCAGTTATAGGGTAGAGATTTGTTGCATGCTATCTTCCTGATCTCCAACCTTTTGTTCTCTCAATGAATTGGATTGGACATAGTCCAATCTTTTTGCTCAGAAAGGGAAAAAAAGGTGATCAAAGAAAGTAAAAGAAAAAGGTCTCGAAGAGAGACCTACAAATCATAAATAAAAGGCTGACAACCAGATAGGCTTGATTCGAGCTTTTACAAGTTGAAAATTGATTACCAAGTAATAGAACTTCAATATCCACTAAATGGATGGGAGATCTGTTTTTTGTAAATCCCATACAATTAAAATGGTATATGATGATGAAATACACTGTTTGGTGTTTTCATAACTTAAACAAGAATCAAGCAAATCCAGGACTCTTCAAAAGTCATATCTTTTTTGTAAGCCATTTCCTACCACCATTTACTTGCATTATACTTGATCTATGAAAGGCACATGCAATTTAGTTTTCATTCATTTGGTCAATTCCATGAAAATCAATGTTATAGTTTTCAATGCAATTTATTTAGTAATCATTTTTAGGATAGTTGACTTCTCTTTTTTATTAAGCAACTAGAAAATATTTTCACACAATCAAACTCAAATTTTATGAGTTGTACTAGGTTTAAGAGCATGTAGGTATTAAGATGCAACAAATATAAAAAAAAACCTGTTATACTAAATAATCAGATTCAATGATCAATAGATAGTTGATACTATTGACTAAGATTGCCAGACTAATGACTCAATACTCGCTTGCCAAATAACTCAGTCAAGAAAGAGTGATGCCCATTAATTAAACTTAAGGCCGACTATCTACGTTATGCCGAGGGATAGCCAACCGACTATAAAGTGAGGTGACTAGTTTACGAAGCACTAAAGCACCATCAATGACTAAGGAAAAGATGACGATTATCTAAAAAATGTTTGACTAAGAGGGCAGAAGATTAATAGTTGTCACAATAGAAAACTGTTATGCCAATTATTATTTACAATGGAAAGAGGTCTGTCTTGACAAAATACCATTATGGCTAACCGAAAGAGGTTATTTTTCAATAGAATTTGGTTACATCAAGTATCTATAAATATCGATAAAAGAGGACCTTCAGGGGGTAAGTCAAGCTATGCACTATGCTAGGAAACTCTGCTATTTAATTCTTTAAGTTTCCTATTTATATGATAAATTTTCATCATTGATTTAAGCATCATAGGGCTTTCTATCACAAAACCTCCCTCCAGTTTGGGACTTATTTTGCAGGAGAGGAGATACCGCCAACAATGAAGAATCCCTTGGGTGCCTACGTTGTCACCAAATTCAAGTGACTCACTAGAAGCCATCCAGGATCGAGAGTTGGTATCAGCAGATTGGCATTCCAGGTGGAAGAACGATTAGAGAGAATATTATCTCCCACCTGCAAAGAAAAACTTTGAAAAGAAAGTGATGGCAAAGGAAAAAGTACAGGATATTTCAAATAGTAGGGGCTGACAATCCTCTAGATGAAATAGCCCACCTAGCCAACAACTAGATATTAAAAATGCACCCTTAATGGTAGTAGTAGACCAACAACAAATTATTATGGTAATGAACGAAGTGCAAGCTTTAGTAGCAGCCATGCGAGGTCTTCAAGAGGCTATAGTTAAAAACTAGCAATGTCCGCCAGAGCAACCTGCTCCTGTTGCAACTTCCAGACAATCGACAATCACCTCCAAAAAAAATCTCAACATCGATCCCAATTTCAATGATCTCAATATCCATGCTCTCTTGCCTGACAATCTCTTACTAGATGGAGCCTACTAAGATGAAGTTTTTGATGGCCAAGTATAGAACAAGATCAACATGAAAAAGGTCAACAAAGTGGAAGGCATCCTAGATCTCTCTTGGAGTCTTCAAGGGAAGACTTCGCTCTAGTGTATGCTTGGTAGGATTGAGAAACACACCGACACGATGACTACAGGAAGAGTTCTAAATATTCAAACTATAACTTGTAGAGCTTCGACAACCAAAGAATTGATGACTCTCTTGGTTACCATTCTCGGCCTCCATTCTCTCAATGAATTATGAAAAAAATAAGTCCTCTACATTTCAAGATATTTCAACTAGAATCTTATGATGGAACTTCTGATTCACTTGATCATTTAATAGTTACAAGGCTCATATGATGATCCAAGGTGCCAGTGATATTCTTCATTATTTCACCTTTCCAATGATCCTGAAAAAAAGTTGCCTGTGTGTGGTACTCAAGCCTGAAGCCTGGAAGCATCCATTCCTTTAGCCAACTGGAAAAATTATTTGTGGTGCATTTTTGAACAAGTCAGATGATGTTGCAAAACTCAGACAACCTCTTCTTCATCTAGGAGAAAGGAGCGACTCTAAGAGATTATATGTCATGCTTTAACATTGCCATGAATCCATAGCCACGTCTACTATGGAGAAGGGACTCTGATCATCCAGGTTTACCTTCTTCTTGGATAAGAAGTTTCTAAAAAGTTATTTTAAGCTCTTAGCACATGCTTAAAAATGTGCATTGGCAGAGGAACAAGCTATGAGTTGACACCAGGTTGAAGGAAAATCGATGCCAAAAAAGAAAAAGATTCAAGAAAGTAATGATTCTCAACTTTGCAATGAAAAAGACACCTAGACTTGATGACAAAGTCTGAAGACAACAAAGAACTTGACTTACAAGTTTGTTAACTATACTTTCTTTTCCATTTTCCAAGAAAAAAATTTAACGGAAATCAAAGAAAAAAATTTCTTGCAATAACCTCGGCTTATGCATGCACCACCCACATTGAATCACAAGAACAAGTACCGTCAATTTCACCATGATTATAGATATACCACTGAAGAATGCATCCAACTAAATGATGAAATTGAAGACTTGATCCATCGAGGCTACTTGAAAAATATATGCATGCAAAAGATCGTCAGACTGAAGTTGTGGCTATCAAGAACTGTTGAACCAATAATGGCCCACCAAAAATCCATTGATGGGTTAGTCAGTGTGATGTATTGGGACAAGATCTACGGGACAAGCACTGAGAAAGACTCTCCAAAGAGATATTGAAGTAATAATATAATTAATTTTTATAATGATGATCTCGTGGAAGTGCAAACCTTCCACAATGATGCTATTGTTGTCTTGGCAACAATAGCTAATTATGATATAAGGATGATCCTGATAGATGATGAAAGTTTCAACGATATATCTTTTGATGATGCTCTTGTCAAGATGAATATCTCTTGTGAACGGCTAAGAAGAATATCAAGCCCATTATATAGATTTGGTGGCAATCCAGTTGAAGTTGAAGGGAAAATTAGTCTTCTTGTAACTATAGGAATAGATCTCAACAAAAAATTCTTTGCATAAATTTCACAGTTGTCCGAACCTCATCACCATGTAATGCGATACTTGGATGACTAGCCTTAAACAAATTTTGAGCAATTATCTCAACCTATCATTTCCTTGTGCACTTTCTGATAAAGAAGGGAGTTGGAGAAATGCGAAGAGATCAATAACATGCTTAACAATGTTAGAAGATTCAGGACAAGTAGTCAAAAAATGGTTTATCCCTTGACCAATTGGATCAAAAGAAACCTGAGAAACATAGAGAGCCAGCTGAGAAGACTTTCAATTCCTCTAACTGAACAAGATTCAACAAAGATTGTTCAAATTGAAAGCCTCTTGGATAAAGAAACAAAGTCTTAGCTTGTTGATTTTTTGCGAAACAATGCTAACATTTTTTCTTGGTCGGCCATACATATGCCTCGAATCCCTCCAGAAATACTCACAAACTAAAGGTCGATCTAGGATTTAAGCCTGTTTGATGAAAAAAAGAATTTTACCCCTGAACGATAAGGGCCATTGATAAAGAAGTCAAAAAACTCCTTGATGCTAATTTTATTAGAGAAACTTATTATCCTAACTGGTTAGCTAACATAGTAATGGTAAGGAGGGAAAACGAGAAGTAAAGGATTTGTATTGATTTACTATTAAAAATTAATGGCTACTCGGCTCGATGCTCATGACCTTGTCCTTCGCTTCCTTCAGCTTGGCGTCCCACACATCTCGAGTCTCGGCGTACTTAAGGATCATCGAATGCATGGCTGTCAAGCTATGAAGAGCTGCATGAAGACAAGTAAGGTAAGTCACTTGGTGGAGCCTGACCGATACACAATTATTGTACCCGGCTTACCTGAGTCAAAATCGAAAAGGTCTCATTTATCAGCTCATTGATAGATTGAGACCTCAATTCTTCCACATCCCATGGAAGCACCATAACTTGTGATAGCTCTTCGGTGATTGAAGGATTATGCAGCACCGAGTCACCCTCACCAACGTGAACTTGGTACACCCACCCATCCTCAGCTCTAGCCTGGGAAATGGTAGTATGGTGCCCGAGAGACCTCCTCGAGATTCTAGCTTTTCTCATTACTAGAGGCACCCGGCACCTCCTAGCATCGAAGAACTCCCTTCCTCCTTGGTAAAGATGAAGACGATGGAGCCGCACTCACCTCTAGGGAAGTCGGGGTCACCCATGGTGCACTCATTGGTGTGTCAAGAGCATAGACCGCCAGAAGGGCTGCCCAAGTTGCTACGATCGGGGCTACCATCATCTCCACCTCCTCATCACTTTGCAAAGGGGTCCTTGAGGGATGAACATGACTCGGGAAATCGACATCCTGGCGGTGGCACATGGGGCCTCGACAGATGGGCCCCCGACCTTTGACCTCTTGTAATGGCCTCCTTCTTGCAGCCACCATCTGGGGCCCAACCTCTTCTACAGGTGCACTTAGACTTGATCCGCCAAGATAGTCCTCATGGCTGAAACAGGAACAAGCAAGTTAGACAAATAACTAGATAGAGAAGTAATAGGGACTCGTGGCCCATACCAAGGGAGCTGCCTGGCCTCAACCCTACATTATACAAGTTTTGTTTACTAAGGAGCTCTCCAAGTTTAGGAACTTCCATATTGGAAAGCTTCTAGAAGTCCTCTTGGTCAAGCTCAGATACCATGTCATCCTGGTTGGGAGAGGTATCCGTTGCTCCCTAACTTTCTTGAATCCTCGAAGGTTGACTTGAAGAAATGAAGAAGAATTGAGTCTTCCAATGATGAAGAGAACTGAAAAGCTTGATAAGCTTCCTTTTCTTTTCGGGACCAAAAAAGAACCAATCCTTAGACCCAGGAAGCTTATTCAATTTGAAAAAGGTTATACATAAAGATAGTCAAGGCTGGATCTTACAAAGTTGGCAGTGGACGACAAAACCAGCTAGAATCCAAAAAGAGTTAGGACCAAGTTGGGTGATAACAATGTCGTACTGATTAGGACATCGCAAATAAAAGGATGTATGGGAAACGACATGAAGGTCCTCCTCATACACGATCAAGTAGTCTACTGGGCTAGAAGCCACTCGGTCATCCAACTTCTGTGCATGAAGATGGAAGTCCTCCAAAATCTGGTACATTCCTTAAAACTCGACAAGTTTGCCCTTGGTAATATTCAAGATCTCATGCATTGGTCTTGCTGAGAGCCTCGTCGAGCCCCAAGAAGTACCTAATTAATTCTTCTTATTGGGAACCACGATCTCCTCTTTCGAAGCTCCCTCCTCTGTCTCCTCTTCCATCTCACCCTCCTCAGTCGATTCCTCCCTTACTACAAGACTCTCTTCCTCGACAAGACTCACCTTCTCAAATAGGCTCTCATAAGACCACTCATTTGAAGGAGACACCTCCAAAGGCCCCTGTGCCTAGAGGTTTACTAACGGAATGGCTCTCGCCACTATTCAACATCCTTCAAAGATACAGGAATGAAAGAAGGCTCTCGCCACTATTCAACATCCTTCAAAGATACAGGATAGGATGAAAGAAGCAAGAAGGAAGGAGAAAGACCTAGAAGGCCACTTCTACTTGAGGAAGCAAATAAAATCAAAAGGGAAGACCATGAATAGTGGACAAAAGAGAAGAGATAGTGCCTACCCCTGCTAAGTGCTCATCGGCCTATCAAATATCCATAGACACCTGAACGGAAACTCGAGAAGAGTGTGGAAAACCAATCTAGGGAGATCTTCAAGGGATGTGGGTACGGATCTCCTCTCCTCTTCCTCTTCCCTCTCTACCAGCAGCAACCCTTGCGGCCATAGCAAGGGTCCCTTATTTTTACACTCGCCAACCGATCGTGATTGGAAGCCCAGCCTTCTAAGGTAACAGATCGTGATGCATGGTGCACCCTCGTTTGGGTATGACCACAATCACCTTGAAATTCCAATCTAACGATCATCTCCATTTCCCGAGCCCACGTGGATCATTTATAGTCCATGGCTAATGGGCCACATGGAATGGAGCAGTTGGTTGAGGATTATCATGCAAATTGTTAGAGGTTATAGTACAATCACTTAAGGCCTATGCCAATGATTCAGCCTTAGTACTTGTGCACTATGCCCAAGGTGCCAGTCGCTAGTTTCCAAGGTACAAATTAAGGCTTGAAGAACTAAAAGACAACTCCAACTCTTGAGGCCGACAAGACATCTACTTCCTTCCCTCAAAAGCGATGAGTGCCGGTGGATTGACTTGTCACCGCTTAGAACTTGGGAGTAGGGGGCATCTATTATCACTATGCTCTCTGCCCTGAGATACCCTCTAGGCCATTGATCATGGTGGAAAGATCTCTTGGAAGGTCTAGAAGTCTCTTGGTACCAAGTACTGTGCCTCCGATTCCTTTGGCGACCGGCCTTGAAACTACCTGGAGCATGGCCCCGTCGATTATTAGACCGAGAGATGTTCCAATGGTTGGCCCCAATGTTGGGCCCTCGTGCCCGACTCACTAACGTGCTTGCGCCCCTTTCTGGTCGGTCACCTCTCGAAAGGGGGGATTTTTAGGTAGATCATTCCTCACAGTTCTCAAGAACCCCCTCCTTCTGACCTTCGATGCCTGACGCATCGGAAAGGTCCCGATTGTGCTGCAAGCTACCCTCCTCGATGCTAGCTATGATAGCCATATTACTATGATAGCCATGTTAGTAATAATTAAGGTAGAGGAGTTCATGGGAGGCAGCATCCCTATCACATTAATAGCTCTAACAGAAAAGATGCTGGAGGAAAGGATCCCAGGAACAGGATCCTAGCAATCTGTCAGTGACCACCACTCTTATTAGAACCACCTTCCTGACAGCTACTTGTCACCTCTTGCGATGCTATAAAAGGAAAAGAGAGATACCTGATGAGGTGAGCATGTGTATGCCCAAGCTCATACTGGACATATACCAAGACTCTAGCTCTAGTGACCGTTGCTCTTTTCATCCTTCACATACTAAATCAAGTATCGGAGTATCCCCGCTGGTATCCCGGCCTGGGTTTTCTTTATTTGAGTACCGCCGCAAGCTGCATCTCCCTATATCGGAGAGAGCTGGAGGACTTACCGGCACCACCATAACTCACCGGAGGGGTATGGTAGCAACATGTCATATTGAAGCCATTTTAGATGCAACAGTTTTGATATATACAATTTCAAACTACAACTTCTAGGAAGGCTCTCATTCCCTCTTTGCATGTCCTTGATTTTCAACCAACGTTTGGTCCATTAAGCATCCATGTTACTTGAAAATTCTTTGTGAAGTATCTTGACAACACAAAGAAGAACCGTGCCCTATGATTAAACCTGCACTGACAATTTTTTGCATGAAGAAATGCATCGGCATCATGACAATAAGGTGGGTTCAAGAGGGTTTTCACGAATTAAGCTTTTGGAAATGGGCAGCAGAGAGGACCATGTTTACCTCGGCATTCTTTTACTTGTTCAGTAGCAATGTTTAGTTCACATCCATATTCTCGCTGGTCCATTTCAACACTGACTGCTACTAGAGACCACCAACTGTTTTCCATAAGGCATAATCAAATTTACTAAACCGTCTCCCAATGGCCTTAATATTCTAAAGAGAGTATTCTCAACAAGAGTGCACTTAAATTTTCTTTGCAGGATACATCTTCAAACAGCTAACCCTCCAGAAGAATAAAATTTTAAATGAGGTAGTCACTAATTTTTATCTTCAGGATGAACATTTTCACAGCCCATATGCCTCCAACTGATCTTGTACTGCAGGTTTGGTTGACAAAAAAACTGTTCTATGGTGCATAAGTCAAGATTTGCATGGAATTCATTCATGCAAGTCCTACCACTATATATAATTTACAGCACCCTATCAAATCAATTCAGATTGCCGTGATGCCAGCCACCTAGAGAAAATCAGATTCGAGTATGGAATTTTAGACCACCTTGGTGGTGGTGCAGATTTTGAACAGATGCAAGACTCGTTTGAGTTCCATGAACTATGTTATCATGAGGTCTCAAACATAGGAGCTGCTTCTGTGAATGGTGCTAATAAGGCAACATCACTGACGTGGAGTGAATGTCAGATTCAGCTGGATGCCAGCGGTGCCGCGTGGATTTTTTTTTCAAAATTCCCCTCCCTAGTGGCTTGACCTGCGATCGTTTTCACCCGGGAAGTGGCGTTCCTGCTCCTTCGCCAGGTGGCATCCCAAGATGGGTCCACCTCGACCGAAGTCGAGCCTTTCTCTGCCACTTTGCCAGGTATCCGCCCAGGAGGGGTCCACCTTGGCCGAAGTTGGCTGCCTCTGCTCCCTCGCCAGGTGGCGCCCCAAGATGGGTCCACCTCCGCCGAAGTTTCCTTCGCCAGGTGGCACCCCAAGATGGGTCCACCTCGGCCGAAGTCGAGCCTTTCTCTGCCACTTCGCTAGGTGTCCGCCTAGGAGGGGTCCATCTCGGCCGAAGTTGGCTGCCTCTGCTCCCTCGCCAGGTGGTGCCCCAAGACGGGTCAACCTCCATCGAGGTTGAGCCAGGCGCTCCTGCTCCTTCGCCAGGTGGCACCCCAAGATGGGTCCATCTCGGTCAAAGTCGAGCCTTTCTCTGCCACTCGCCAGGTGTCCACCCAGGAGGGGTCCACCTCGACCGAAGTTGGCTACCTTTGCTCCCTTGCCAGGTGATGCCCCAAGACGGGTCTACCTCTGCCGAGGTCGAGCTAGGCGCTCCAGCTCCTTCACCAGGTGGCACCCCAAGATGGGTCCACCTCGGTCGAAGTCAAGCCTTTCTCTGCCATTTCGCCAGGTGTCCGCCCATTAGGGGTCCACCTCGACCGAAGTTGGCTGCCTCTGCTCCCTTGCCAGGTGGCACCCTAAGACGGGTCTACCTCCGTCGAGGTCGAGCCAGGCGCTCCTACTCCTTCGCCAGGTGGCACCCCAAGATGGGTCCACCTTGGCCGAAGTCGAGACTTTCTCT
This sequence comes from Areca catechu, assembly GCA_021397845.1. Lineage (NCBI taxonomy): Eukaryota > Viridiplantae > Streptophyta > Magnoliopsida > Arecales > Arecaceae > Areca > Areca catechu. The sequence continues at coordinate 145,194,750 of CM038047.1, forward strand.
GCCACTTCGCCAGGTGTCCACCCAGGAGGGGTTGACCTCGGTCAAAGTTGGCTGCCTCTGCTCCCTCGCCAGGTGGCGCCCCAAGACAGGTCCACCTCTATCGAGGTCGAGCCAGGCGCTCCTGCTCCTTCGCCAGGTGGCACCTTAAGATGGGTCCACCTTGGCCGAAGTTGAGCCTTTCTCTGCCACTTCGCCAGGTGTCCGCCCAAGAGGGGTCCACCTCGGCCGAAGTTAGCTGCCTCTGCACCCTTGCCAGGTGGCGCCCCAAGATGGATCCACCTCCACGGAGGTCGAGCCAGGTGCTCCTGCTCCTTCGCCAGGTGGCACCCCAAGATGGGTCCACCTCGGCCAATATCGAGCCTTTCTCTGCCACTTCGCCAGGTGTCTATCCAAGAGGGATCCACCTCGGTCGAAGTTAGCTGCCTCTACTCCTTCGCCAGGTGGCACCCCAAGACTGGTCCACCTCCGCTGAGGTCGAGCCAGGCGCTCCTGCTCCTTCGCTAGGTGGCACCCCAAGATGGGTCCACCATGGCCGAAGTCGAGCCTTCCTCTGCCACTTTGCTAGGTGTCCACCTGGAGGGGTCCACCTCGGCCAAAGCTAGCTGCCTCTGCTCCCTTGCCTGGTGGCTCCCCACGATAGGTCCACCTCCACCGACGTCAAGCCAGGTGCTCCTGCTCCCTCACCAGGTGGCGCCACAAGACGGATCCACCTCCGCCGAGGTCGACCCAGGCGCTCCTACTCTTTCGCCAGGTGGCACCCCAAGATGGGTCCACCTCGATCGAAGTCGAGCCTTTATCTGCCACTTCACCAGGTTTCCGCCCAGGAGGGTTCCACCTCGACCGAGGTTGGCTGCCTCTGCTCCCTCGCCAGGTGGTGCCCCAAGATGGGTCCACCTCCGTCGAGGTCGAGCCAGGTGCTCTTGCTCCTTCGCCAGGTGACACCCCAAGATGGGTCTACCTCGGTCGAAGTCGAGCCTTTCTCTGCCACTTCGCCAGGTGTCCGCCCAGGAGGGGTCCACCACGGCCGAAGTTGGCCACCTCTGCTCCCTCGCCAGGTGGCGCTCCAAGATGGGCCCACCTCCGCTGAGGTCGAGCCAGGCGCTCCTGCTCCTTCGCCAGGTGGCACCCCAAGATAGGTCCACCTCGGCCGAAATCGAGCCTTTCTTTGCCACTTCACCAGGTGTCCGCCCAAGAGGGGTCCACCTCGACCGAAGTTGGCTGCCTCTGCTCCCTCGCCAGGTGGCACCCCAAGACGGGTCCACCTCCGTTGAGGTCGAGCCAGGCACTCCTGCTCCTTCGCCAGGTGGCACCCCAAGATGGATCCATCTCGGTCGATGTCGAGCCTTTCTGTGCCACTCGCCAGGTGTTTGCCCAGGAGGGGCCCACCTCGAACGAAGTTGGCTGCCTTAGCTCCCTCGCCAGGTGATTCCCTAAGACGGGTCCACCTCTGCTGAGGTCGAGCTAGGCGCTCCAGCTCCTTCGCCAGGTGGCACCCCAAGATGGGTCCACCTCGGTCGAAGTCAAGCCTTTCTCTGCCACTTTGCCAGGTGTCCGCCCAGGAGGGGTCCACCTCGACCGAAGTTGGCTGCCTCTGCTCCCTCACCAGGTGGCACCCTAAGATGGGTCTACCTCCGTCGAGGTCGAGCCAGGTGCTTCTGCTCCTTCACCAGGTGGCACCCTAAGATGGGTCCATCTCGGTCGAAGTCGAGACTTTCTCTGCTACTTCGCCAGGTGTCCACCTAGGAGGGGTTGACCTCGGTCAAAGTTGGCTGCCTCTGCTCCCTCGCCAGGTGGCGCCCCAAGACGGGTCCACCTCTGCTGAGGTCGAGCCAGGCGCTCCTGCTCCTTCGCCAGGTGGCACCCTAAGATGGGTCCACCTCGACCGAAGTCAAGCCTTTCTTTGCCACTTCGCCAGGTGTCCGCCCAAGAGGGGTCCACCTCGGTCGAAGTTGGCTTCCTTTGCTTCCTCGCCAGGTGGCGCCCCAAGAAGGATCCACCTCCGCGGAGGTCGAGCCAGGTGCTCATGCTCCTTCGCCAGGTGGCATCCCAAGATGGATCCACCTCGACCGAAATCGAGCCTTTCTCTGCCACTTCGCTAGGTGTCTACCCAAGAGGGATCCACCTCAGTCGAAGTTAGTTGCCTCTACTCCTTCGCCAGGTGGCGCCCCAAGACTGGTCCACCTCTGCTGAGGTCGAGCCAGGCGCTCCTGCTCCTTCGTTAGGTGGCACCCTAAGATGGGTCCACCATGGCAGAAGTCGAGCCTTCCTCTGCCACTTTGCCAGGTGTCCACCCAGGAGGGGTCCACCTCGGCCAAAGCTAGCTACCTCTGCTCCCGTGCCTAGTGGCGCCCCATGACAGGTCCACCTCCGTCGAGGTCAAGCCAGGCGCTCCTGCTCCCTCGCCAGGTGGTGCCACAAGATGGGTCCACCTTCGCCGAGGTCGACCCAGGCGCTCCTACTCCTTCGCCAGGTGGCACCCCAAGATGGGTCCATCTCGGTCGAAGTCGAGACTTTATCTGCCACTTCGCCAGGTTTCCATCTAGGAGGGGTCCACCTCGATCGAGGTTGGCTGCCTCTGCTCCCTCGCTAGGTGGTGCCCCAAGACGGGTCCACCTCCGTCGAGGTCGAGCCAGGTGCTCCTGCTCCTTTGCCAGGTGACACCCCAAGATGTGTCCACCTCGATCGAAGTCGAGCCTTTCTCTGCCACTTGGCCAGGTGTCCGCCCAGGAGGGGTCCACCTCGGTCGAAGTTGGATACCTCTGCTCCCTCGCCAGGTGGCGCTCCAAGACGGGTCCACCTCCACTGAGGTCGAGCCAGGCGCTCCTGCTCCTTCGCCAGGTGGCACCCCAAGATGGGCCCACCTCGATCGAAATCGAGCGTTTCTCTGCCACTTCGTCAAGTGTCTGCCCAGGAGGGGTCCACCTCGATCGAAGTTGGCTGCCTCTGCTCCCTTGCCAAGTGGCATCCCAAGATGGGTCCACCTCCGTCGAGGTCGAGCTAGGTGCTCCTGCTCCTTCGCCAGGTGGCACCCTAAGATGGGTCCACCTTTGCCGAAGTCGAGCCTTTCTCTGCCACTTCGCCAGGTGTTCGCCTATGAGGGGTCCACCTCGGTCGAGGTTGGCTGCCTCTGCTCCCTCGTCAGGTGGCACCCCAAGATGGGTCACCTCCATCGAGGTCGAGCTAGGTGCTCCTGCTCCTTCGCCAGGTGGTACCCCAAGATGGGTCCACCTCGGCCGAAGTCGAGCCTTTCTCTGCCACTTCGCCTGATGTCTGCCCAGGAGGGGTCCACCTCGACCGAAGTTGGATGCCTCTGCTCCCTGGCCAGGTGGCACCCCAAGACGGGTCCACCTCCATCGAGGTCGAGCCAGGCACTCCTGCCCCTTTGCCAAGTGGCACCCCAAGATGGGTCCACCTCGATCAAAGTTGAGCCTTTCTCTTCCACTTCGCCAAGTGTCCACCCAGGCGAGGTCCACCTCGATCGAAGTTGGCTGCCTCAGCTCCCTCACCAGGTGGCGCCCCAAGATGGGTCCACCTCCACCGAGGTCGAACCAGATACTCGTACTTCTTCACCAGGTGGCATCCCCTGATGGGTCCACCTCGGTCGAAATCGAGCCTTCCTCTGCCACTTTGCCAGGTGTCCACCCAGGAGGGGTCCTCCTCGGCCGAAGTTGGCTGCCTCTGCTCCTCCTTCAGGTGGCACCTCTTGATGGGTTCACCTCGGCTGGAGTCAGCCCTACTCTGCAAAGCCTCGGGGAGGTCAGAGGCACGAGCCATGAGGTCACTACTAGAGTCGGTGCACGGCGTGCCCCATATGGGGCAGCCAGTATGGCCCACAACGGTGCACGGAACCTCGTTTACATCAGTTAAGGAGGGCCCCATGATCGAGGCATCGAATCCTTGCAATCAGGGGCCTGGAACCCAGGGAGTCCATAGTCAACACCCCGAGATGAGGGCTCCCATGCTTGGCTCAAGATCCCGCCAGGTTCCTCGTTTCATGACAGCATGGTGGATGAGGCAAGCTTGGCACTTAACTCCCAGGCTCGAAGAAGAGGGAAAAAGGGTGGAAAGGAGCAGGAGACCTTCGGGAGCCTCCTGGAGGTAGAGGAAAAAAGCTGAAGGTGATCCGGCGGTATAAAATGGACGGCGAGAGCGGACGAAGGAGGAAGCGATTGAGAGGGAAGAGCACCGACAGAAAGGGGTAACAACTCTGAGGCTCTCGGGAGTTCCCAGATGCTAGTCCGGCGAGTCCAGTGCAGGAAACTGAGTGTCAACTCCTCTCATTCTCACTTTTCTTTCATCAAAATCTCTTCTAAACATGGAAATCCAGTAGAGACCCATCTTAGTGGATCTATTTCATCTTGCCGTTCGCTAACTTGACCATCAGAGTGCCCCCATTGGAACCCCCGGCCCGGGTCTCTGACCTTGTTTTGCAGGTCCGGAGGCTTGGAGGTCCTGAGGTGAAGGAGTCCAAGCTTCGGCGCCAGCTCATAAGCTACAGGCCACAACGGTAGGATCGACAACAGATTGGCATGCCAGGAAGTGGGGGCAGAACAGTAACCCCTGCTTGAGCAAGAGAATTGCTCAACCACGAGCATGGTGATGACACGTGGATATGAAGCTTCCACCAACCGGGCGGGAGACGTTCCCTCTTCTCCAGGCCCGCGCAACCTAGAGAGGGAACTTCCCGCTCCTCCTCCTCCTCCTCCTTAGCTATCCTTGGTGGACAGTCCTATTGCAGCTATCATCCAGCAACTGCAAATGCTGACTACAGCTGTATGGCAGCTGCAGCATCAGCAGCTCTCCCTGGCTACTCAGGCCTAGCCAGGGACCCTCGCGACCCAAGTCGCGGGCCCCCGTGGAAGCCTGCACTCTATTCAAGGTGGGCCATCCCGTTCGCGGGCAGTAACCAACCCCCACGGGAGCCATCAGACTCCCGCAAAAAGAAACCACACTAGGTCGGTGGATCACGAGAGTCGATTCCCAGTCAACGATCATGAACCTGTCCAGCACGGTAGGCACCACCGGGGCAAGGCCCCTCGCCGCGACCAGTCGGCACCTCCTTCTCCAATGGCCTCAGTGGAAGGTTCCACTGATGAGGCCATCAAGCACCTGGCCGAGAGATGCCTGGAGGAGCATGAGTACAAGTTGGCGGAGTTCTCCCATCGCTTCGCCAATATGCAGGGCTCCCCTAGCGAGCCAGTGGGCTACAACGCCCAACCACCCTTCTCCCGGGAAATCTAAGAGGAATCGATTCCAAATCGATTCTGCATGCCTTAGGTGGATCCTTATGATGGGACCACCGACCCCTTGGACCACCTGGAGAGCTATAAGGCTCTCATGAGAGTCTAGGGGGCAACGGACGCTCTCCTATGTATTGCCTTCCCGGCCACCCTCTGGAAGGCCGCTCGAGTTTGGTTCACCCGTCTCGAGCCTGAGTCTATTAGCTCCTTCCATCAGCTGGAAGGAAAATTTGTGGCACACTTTGATGCTTGCTGGAAGGTGCCAAGGGAGGTGGATAGCCTTTTCTCTATCCACCAGCAAGACCAGGAGCTGCTGCGGGACTACATCACCCGCTTCAAGACTACTACCCTAGAAATCTATAGCTTGGACAAGCCCGTCGCCATGCTGGCATTGAAGCGAGGGCTCAAGACCTCCCGTCTGACATATTCCCTGGACAAGAAGCCCCCCAAGACGTATTCCAAGCTCCTCCTCCGCATCCACAAGTACATCCATGCTGAAGAGGCCGATCGTACCAGGCGAGAGCTGGACGGGAAGCCTTCGAAGAAGCCTGCCCCAAAGGATGTCCCAGGGACCCGGAGGCCCGGACCACCTGCAGACTTTCGGCCGAGACCGAAGTCGAAGAACGGTTCAGTTTCAGAGCGAGCCTTCACCCCCCTCCTTGCTCAAAGAATGAAGATCCTTATGGAGATCGAGGGCGAATGCTACCTCTACCGACCTCATCCTCAGAACCCAAGGAACAGTCGCGACAATACAAAGTACTACCAGTTTCATCGTGACCACGACCACGAGACGGAGGAGTGCCGTAATCTGAAGTGGGAGATCGAGGAGCTGATCAAAAGGGGCTACCTCAGGAAGTTCATGAGCAACGAAGCCCTGGTGGAGGACCAGCCACTCGTGGCCCTTCCCCCCATCCCTGCAGTCGACAACTGCCCTACGGAGAAACCTGTGGGCATGATCTCTTGGGGGATAGGGCGCGTGTCGAAGAAAGTCCGGGAGGTGGGAGACCTGGAAAATGTACTCCCCTTTGAAAAGGGCAATGAAAATGAAAATATAAACAATGATGTAGTGGTGGTCGAGATGACCATCGCTAAGCATCCTGTACATCACATTATGGTGAATAGTGAGAGCTCTACTGACATACTTTTTTATGATGCTTTCTTACGGATGAATTTATCTCATGATCGGCTAAAGCCAGTGCACACCCTTCTCGTGGGCTTCACCGGAGATTCTGTAGGGGTCGAAGGGGAGATCACTCTCCCTGCTACTGCCATAACCATATCCCGGCAGAGCACAGTCATGATGACCTTCACCATCGTCCAACTCCCATCACCTTACAATGCTATCCTGGGTCGTTCAGGGCTCAACCAACTGGATGCAGTCATTTCTACCAAGAGGTTGCTAGTGCAGTTGATGGGGACATCTCAAGCACGGATCTTGGAGCAAGCATAATTCTTGGAGTGGCACAGATCTTGAAGCATTTTTGGAATAAATTTATTTAGAATTTATCTTTTGTTTAAAACTTGAATTAGGATTTGGTTGGTTAGGATTGATATATGGATAGGCTTATCTTATCCTATCTTATATTTGAATTTGATTTAGGATTTGGTTGGTTAGGATTGATATATGGATAGGCTTATCTTATCCTATCTTATATTTGAATTTGATTCGTTCTTATCTTTTTATCTTGTATTCAAATTCAAATGAGGGTTGGAAAATCTATAAATACCACCCTCAGCCTTTTATAATAGGAGGATGGATGAATGAAATTTCTATTATTCTGTGTGAAGGATCTGTATGCTCCAAAGGTATCTGTATGATCCCTTCTCCATCTTTCCAGGGTTTCTGTGTGATCCCTGATTTTGGGCATCTGTGTGAGCCCAGGGCATCTATGTGAGCCCCTTTGCTATGTGCTTGTTCGCCTAGGGCATCTGTGTGAGCCCCTTTGCTATGTGCTTGTTCTTCTTGGGGAATCTATGTGAATCCCAGTATTTTTTCTTAACCCTGCACCCTCTTCTTTCCTCCTTTGCAAATCCTAATCCCTGGTGACTTTCATGCTCACCAGCGATCCAGTCCAATCCCTGTCCCGCATCAAATGGTATCAGAGCTAAAGGATTAGGAATTTTCTTGTTTCATCACCGGCCCACTATTCTCTTTCTTCCCTGTTTCAAATCTCGTCCACGGATCCTTCCCCAACATCGACGTCGGACCACCCTCCCCCCAGCCGATCACCCACCACCATTCCTCCCTTCCAGCCCTCACCCCTGTTTTCTGCTTCGTCTATGCCAAGCTCTCCAAGAACTGCCTGCAGCCCATTTTCAAAGCACAGATTTCAAAGCACACCGATCTCAAAGCCACACCATTTTCAAAGCAAAGTTGATTAAAAAAAAAAATCATGGTTATGTCAAGCTAAAAGTTTGGAGTTCCCGGAGCTGAAGTCAAGCTGAAGCTGGAGCCTGACCCAAACTCGACAGAGTCGAGTTTTTTCCCCACCGTAGGAGAATGATGGGGACATCTCAAGCACGGATCTTGGAGCAAGCATAATTCTTGGAGTGGCATAGATCTTGAAGCATTTTTGGAATAAATTTATTTAGGATTTATCTTTTGTTTAAAATTTGAATTAGGATTTGGTTGGTTAGGATTGATATATGGATAGGCTTATCTTATCCTATCTTATATTTGAATTTGATTTAGGATTTGGTTGGTTAGGATTGATATATGGATAGGCTTATCTTATCCTATCTTATATTTGAATTTGATTCGTTCTTATCTTTTTATCTTGTATTCAAATTCAAATGAGGGTTGGAAAATCTATAAATACCACCCTCAGCCTTTTGTAATAGGAGGATGGATGAATAAAATTTCTATTATTCTTTGTGAAGGATCTGTATGCTCCTAGGGTATCTGTATGATCCCTTCTCCATCTTCCCAGGGTTTCTGTGTGATCCCTGATTTTGGGCATCTGTGTGAGCCCAGGGCATCTATGTGAGCCCCTTTGCTATGTGCTTGTTCGCCTAGGGCATCTGTGTGAGCCCCTTTGCTATGTGCTTGTTCTTCTTGGGGAATCTATGTGAACCCCAGTATTTTTTCTTAACCCTGCACCCTCTTCTTTCCTCCTTTGCAAATCCTAATCCCTGGTGACTTTCATGCTCACCAGCGATCCAGTCCAATCCCTGTCCCACATCAGCAGTTTCTTACCGCCTTTGGGATAAGAGTAATGAGGGGGACGGCCCAACCCATCCTGCATTGCTTGCAGACTATCCCGGGGGCCCGAAGTGCCAAGCTCGACTCAGACATCGAGGACTTCAACCAGAGGGCATAGGATCCCAGGGGAGGCCCCGTAGAGCGCTTACTAACATACCCCCTCGGCTCAGACCCTCATAAGATAGTGCAGGTAGGAGCCCAACTCCCGGAGGACGAGCGAGCTCGCCTGCTGGATTTCCTCCGAGCAAACGCGGATGTGTTTGCCTGGTCTGCTGCAGATATACCAGATATTCCCTCAGAGGTTATCACCCACCAACTGAAGATTGATCTGAGGTGTCACCCGGTCTACTAGAAGAAGAGAAGTTTCACCGCCAAAAGATAGAAGGCAATCAATGAAGAAGTGGAAAAGCTCCTCACCACCGGCTTTGTACGAGAAGTGCAGTACCCTAGTTGGCTGGCAAACTTGATGATGGTAAAGAAGAACAATGGCAAGTGGAGGATCTGTGTAGATTACACCTACCTCAACTGAGCATGCCCAAAGGATAGCTTCCCACTTCCTAAGATCGACTAGCTCATGGATACCACCTCGGGACATCGCCTCCTCTCTTTCATGGATGCTTTTTTCGGGTACAATCAGATTCGAATGCACCCGGAGGATGAGGAGCACACCACCTTCGTCATGGATTGTGGGACCTACTGCTACAAGATGATGCCATTCGGCCTCAAGAACGTAGGTGCCACGTACCAACATTTGGTTAACAAGGTTTTTAAAGACCAAATTGGCCGCAACATGCAGGTGTACGTGGACGACATGCTGGTGATGAGCAAGCTAACCTCGGACCACATCGATGACCTGACTGAGACCTTCCATAACCTTCGTCTTCACCAAATAAAGTTGAACCTGACGAAGTGTACTTTCGATGTATCGGTAGGGAAGTTCCTTGGTTTCATGGTGACCCAAAGAGGGATAGGAACCAACCCAGAGAAGGTTCAGGTGATCCTAGACATGGAGCAGCCCACTTCCAAGAAGCAAGTGCAGCGACTCACCGGCCGGATAGCTGCCCTGAGCCGGTTTATCTCAAGGTCCACTGATTGCTGCCAACGCTTCTTCAAGGAGCTGAGGAAGATGCACGACTTTGCTTGGACGAAGGAGTGCCGGGAGGCATTCGAGCTGAAGAAGACATTGGAGTCGCCGCCACTGCTCTCCCAGCCAGAGGAAGGAGAAGAGCTCCTTCGGTACCTAGCGATCACTCCGGAGGCTGTCAGCTTGGTTCTCGTCCAGATGGACGACAAAGGGATCCAGAGGCCGGTGTATTACATGAGCAAACTTTTTCGCGATGTGGAGCTCAGGTATTCTCGATCTGAGAAATTGATTTTTGCACTAATTGTATCTGCCCAGCACCTCAGGCCTTATTTCCAAGCGATCCCCATCACGATCCTAATGGATCAACCACTGAAGGCGGTGCTCAGCTGACCTGACATGTCCGGATGCCTGGCGAAGTGGGCACTGAAGCTCAGCGAGTTCGACATCACCTACTAGCCGAGGTCGGCCATGAAGGCACAGATACTCGCTGATTTTTTAGTTGAGTGTGTAGGCATGAGCGAGGGGCCGGAAGAGAGCCCCCAGAATCGATGGCCAGAGCCTGGACCAGAGAGGGACGTCTGGGTCCTTCATGTGGACGGAGCCTCTAACTTTGGCGGGAGTGGAGCTGGAATCATCCTTGCCAACAACGAGGGAGTTATCGCCGAGTGTGCACTCCGATTTCAGTTTGCCGCCACCAATAACCAGGCGGAGTATGAAGAGCTTCTCGCGGGACTGAGAGTCTCCCGTGAGCTTGGTGTGGCCAGCCTCAGGGTCTTCACCGACTCGCAGTTGGTGGCCGGGCAAGTCTCAGGAGAGTACGAGGCACGGGACCCCCAAATGGCAAAATACCTGGAACTGGTGTGAGCGAGTGCAGTGGGTTTTAGGCACTTCAGCATCTCCCACATCCTACATGGAGAAAATGCTCGCGCAGACGCCCTCTCTCGCCTGGCAACCCTACCAGACTCATCGCTGGGCCGCACCTACATCGAGCACCTTCAAGCCCCAAGCTACAAGACACCCAGGGAGGTCCAGCAGGTCACCCCGGAGCCCAGCTGGATGGACAAGTACATCGAGTACATCATCAACGGTACCTTGCCGGAGGATCGTGCGGTGGCCGGCCTCATTAAAAGGAAGGCTGCATGGTTCGTGTTGATGGATGGGCTACTGTACTGGAGGTCCTATTCCTACCCGCTCCTCAAATGTCTGAGGCCCACCAAAGCCGCACTCGTACTCCAAGAGATCCACGAGGGCATCTGTGGGAACCATATGGGGGGCAAGACACTGGCATACAAGGCCCTCCATCAAGGCTACTTCTGAGAGACAATGAGAGAAAACGTGGCTAACTTTGTCAAAAGGCATGGATCTCCTCGGACCCTTTCCCTCTACGTCCGGGCAGTGAAAGTTCTTGATTGTGGCTATCAACTACTTCATGAAATGGGTCGAGGCTGAGCCATTAGCTTGGATCATAGAGGCAAATGTCACCCAGTTCCTCTGGAAGTCAATATCTACCTCTTTGGCTTGCCCCACACCATCATCACTGATAACGGATGCCAGTTTGACTATCGGGAGTTCGAGGAGTTTTGCAACGACCTCTGGATTCATCATCACTTCACCTCGGTGGCGCATCCTCAGACCAATGGAAAGCCGAGGTGATAAATAGAACCATCCTGCAAGGCCTTCGAACTAGACTTGACCAGGCCAAGGGAAGATGGGCGGAGGAGCTTCCCAGCATCCTATGGGCGTACCATACCACCCCAAGGATGGCCACGGAAAAGACCCCCTTCAACCTCGTCTTCGGTGCAAAAGCAGTCATCCTAGTAGAGCTCAGCCTGCCGACCTTGCGTGTAGAGCAGTACAACGAGGCTAAGAACCCGGCATGGCTACTACTAAACCTGTATCTCCTTGAAGAAACAAGGAACAGGGCCCGAGTTCGGATGGTGTCCTACCGGCAACGAGTGATCAGATACTACAATTCCAGGGTACGGCCGAAATCCTTTCGCCCAGGAGATTTAGTGCTGCGCGGTGCTGAGGCGTCCCAGCCTCGGGAGTGTGGCAAGCTCTCCCCAAATTGGGAGGACCCTTATAGGGTGGCCGAAGCACTTCCCCACGGAGCTTATTACCTAGAGGAGCTCGGTGGATCTCGGTTTCCGCGGACTTGGAATGCCGCGAACTTGAGGATGTATTACCAATAATGTAAGACCCTTTAAACTTTAATAATGAGATCCTTTTTGTATGCAATGCCTGTTCTCGTCTCGAAGGACCATCGCCATCCAGTTTTGAGTTTGGCGAACAAGGGCAAGGCAAGAAGCCCACGAATTGCCTACAAAGACACGAAGTCCCAGGCCTCAGCCCGAAAGATCTGGCAGAAGCCGGCTCTTTCGTAAAAAACCCAGAGTTCAGTCCAGAGTGATGCATGGAATTAAATTCCAGCATGTGGCCCCAGAGTTCAGTCCGAAGGAAGTTTCGGAGACTTAAGTCCCGATCCCACTAATCTCGGAGTTCAGCTCGGAAGGTCACGCAAGGCTTAACTCTCGCCTGCGACCCCGAGGTTCAGTCCAGAAGTTCGCGCGGAACCTAATTCTAGAGCAAAATCCCAGACCTCGATATGGAAGGTAGAGCGGAACCCAGTTCCCCCACAAGATCTTAGAGTTCAGCCTGGAATGCCGCACAAGACTCAATTTCGGTGGTTGGCCCCAGGGTTCAGTTCGGAGGGTGCACAGAAAAAAAAGGGGAAAGGAAAAGGAGGGAGACGAAGTAAAATGATTAAAATGGGTCTTCATTTCTAGTAAGGGTGGTGTGGACACCAGAAGCCGAAAGAAACTTCACTCCAACAAGGTTAGCCTTATCCCAATTTGGATCGAAGATAATTAGGTTACCTTGTATCCTTTAGTTCAAAAATATTTTATTTTCAAGAGTCATTTCCTTTTCAAGAGTCCTGTAATTAATTTTGAGTTTCAAATCAAGAGTGTTTATTGAGTCCTGTAATTACTTTTAAAATTTCATTTCTTGTAAGTCCATTTCAAGTTTTAAAGTCTAGGTCAGTCAAGTCAGTTCAGTTGAGTTAAGTCTAATTCAGTTGAGTTAAGTCTAATCAAGTCTTAAAGCCATGAAAGCCAGCAACAAGACTCAAATTCTAGACCCCAGAATTTGACCACATGAAGAAGAGAAGACACATCAACCAAGCAAGAGAAAAGGACCATCAACTAGGACCACTGGGCGCCACATGTCATTCTTATCCAAGTAGAAGACCACCTCACCATGCCACGTCATCAGGTGCCACTTCACCAGCCACCTCATCACCCTTTGGGCGCCAACAAGGGAGATTCAAATTCAAGGAGGTTGGCCACATCCCTCCAAGTCCTCCACCAAATCCTCCAACCCCCCCACATCCCTCCAAACTCTCCACCAAATCCTCCAACCCCCCTTGTAATCCTCCTCGATTTGGGGAGTTTTTAAATTTCAAAAGCTAGCTTTGTGAGGCTATTAAAAGCCTTGGATGCCCATTGTAAAAGAGATTGATTTTGGGAATGAATGAAAATTGAAGTTGAAATTTTGGAAGTAGAAGTTGTCTCGTATTTTTTTTCTTATGTGAAAGTTTTCCATCCTCTTCCTCCACGCCAAAGCCATTCTTTTTTTCCTAGCAAAGCATCTTCCAAGCTCAAGTGAAGGCATTGGAGTCGGCCAGATCTTCTCAAAATTCTGTTCTTAGTTCATAAACTCTCCCATCCCTTCTATATGTTCCTATCCTTCTTCCTTAACTTTGATCTTCATTGCAGGGTCCTTCGAAGTCTTTGAGTTGTGGGCTGGGTTCACCTTAACAAAGAACCAACAAGCTGAAGCCCCAAGTCCAGGGTTCTAATCTCTGTTATCCAGGTTCTTCAGTTCTGAGCATTGGTAGTTTCAAGGTATGAATCAAAAGAAGGTTGGAAAGCTCATCAAGGTAAGTCCACAATCATTAGCCCCTATTGTCTAGATCTTCTTCCTTCTTAGTTTAGGATTGTGTCTAATCAAGTAAAAGTCCAATTTCTTATAATCCTTAAGTCTTATTATGATAAGTACAATGCTAGTGTAATTAGGTTTCATTGCTCTACATACACTAATCAAATCATTAATCATATGCTTGCCGCATCATCTTGGTATCAGAGCATGGTTGCATTAGGGTAGAATAGTTTTCTTTAAATCCAAGCAAGATCTAAAATTCACGCCTCCTGAGCGGGTGTACTCCAGTACACTGTCACGACCCATGGGAATAATGAGCCCCTGGCCGGACGTGAGTTTTTAGATTGAAGTTTTGGGTAAGCCATTGCACTTGTTTGATTAGGTTCTGTTTTCTAAAAATTTGCATCTATTTACTATAATCCGTCTGCAGCTCCAAAGGCAAGTCACTGATTTTTTATTGAAATATTTTTTTTCTTGTTCCTTTTTAAGTCAGTTATCACCATATTAAATTTCATCATCAGAAAAAAATTATAAAAAAATAAAAATTTTTGCAGTTCGACACTGTCATTAGGGTTATGCTCTGTCCTTTTTATTTATCTTCATTTGTAGGATCTGCTTAGATTAGTATAGATTTTAGTTTTAAAATTCCTTTCATCTACATTGAAACATATAAGTTAGAAATCCTTTGTGAATTTCTCAGAATTTTTGGACATTGTTTTCATCACGTTTTCCACACTACTTTCAAATTGCAACACACTTCTGCAGCACCTTTGCATTTCATTCATCTCATGAGAAATCAAATTAAGGGCATCAATTTGATATAGGGTCAGGGTTTCATCACCTGTCCCTAGCCCAAAAATCACCAACCAGCATATCGATCCCAGCCCGTTAATTAAAATTGAGTAGAACGTTAATTGCCCTAGTGGGTTAGGGACACCAACAAGTTGGGTTCAGGTTAGGGTCAAGTTAACTGTGTCAGCTAATTGGTGTGTGCTTACTGGCTTGGTGTCTAGGATTGGTGCATCAGGGCTTGTGATTTGGTCCGCCTACCTGGCCAATCTCAGATTGGTGTCTAAGGTTGGCAATCAGGGACCTACACTCCCCTCCACCTACCTGGCTAAGTCCCATAAGTACTACTAGCTAGTTGGTTCACTTAATTAGACTTCTAATATGTGCTCTAGGTCTAGGAAACCTTAACTCGAACTTGAGTCCATTTGCATGCATGACAACTAGAGCAGGAACACCGTATTCACCAATCCAAGCCCAGTCAAGTGTAGCCATGGACCAAAACTTAGGGAATTTGATCAAAGGCGTAAATGATCAAGTGGCCCAACTGACTAAGAGTTTAACTGAGCAATTGGCCCAAACAAATCAGAATGTGGCACAAACCAACCAAGACATGAATGAGCAGTTAGCCCACATCACTACTAGGTTAGATCAGTTAGAGGCTAGAACCCCTGAAAGCAATCATGAAGCCCAGACTGAGCCTGAGCCAAGTCTTGCACCTGAACTCGAGACCCCATTGAACCCTAGAAGGATTCCATATCAAAACCCTCTCTACGAAACAAACCCTAGGAGAGCTCCCCAAGATCAGTTTTATGATCCAATTCCTAGAGGACCCCATCCTGGTCAAACCATCGAGCCCAACCCAAGGAGATTCCATCATGAGCCTAACTATGAACCCAATGTCAGGAGGCCCACCCCAATTCACTTTGATCAAGATGACCGAACCATGAAGAACATTAGGCTAGAAGCTCCCACCTTTGATGAAATTTTAGATCCAAAGATCTACATTGATTGGGAAGGTGAGATGGACCAGTATTTTGACTGGTTTGAGATGAGTGAAGAGCGCAAGTGTAAGTTTGCAAAGCTTAAACTTGTGCGCCAAGCTAGGTTATATTGGGGAAACATTGAGAGACTCACTAGACAGAGAGGTGATGTGCCTATAGTGACCTGGCGAGCTATGAAACTTAGGCTTAGGGAAAAATACCTTCCTATGTCCTACCACCAAAGACTCCTAGATCAATGGCAAAGACTTACTCAAGGAAATAGGAGTGTCGCAGAGTACATAGCGAAGTTTGACGAATTCGTTATGAGGTGTAATGTTGATGAATCTGAGTCGGTGACCTTGTCTAGATTTAGAGCCGGACTGAGGGAAGAAATTCAAAGAGAATTGTTCATGCGAGAGGTACATGACGTAGAATTAGCCTATCAGATAGCTAGGGATGCTGAGAGATTCCATAGAGGTCCAGTCTATCGTAGGCCCGAAGCCCCTAGGACTAGTGCACCTTATCAGCAGTCAGGATCCAATCAGCCTAGATTCAACCGACCCAATCCTTATGTGCCTGTGACCCGAAGAGATGACAAGGGGAAAACACCTGAGACCCAAAGAACTCCAAACGCATGTTTCAAGTGTAACAAAGTGGGTCACTATTCTAGCAACTGTCCTAATAGAGCCCTACACATAGGGGAAGTAGAAGAGGAAGCCGTAGAATCCCAAGGTGAATTTGAGGAGGAAGTATACCAGGCAGATGAGAACTTGGCTGAAGAGTATGAGGATGAGGAAGTCCTGGTAGATCAAGATCTGTTAGGAGTGGTTAGGTGTATTCTCACCCAAGCTAAAACCCAAGAAGATTGGCGTAGGACTAGCATCCTACAGACATTCATTAAGATAGGTGAGAAAGTATGCAAAGTCATTTTAGATAGCGGTAGCTGTGTCAATGCCATATCCACCAACACAGTTAAAAACCTAGGATTGCCCACCGTACCCCATCCTAATCCCTATAAGGTATCCTGGATAGACTCAACCATGATTTCCATTAAGTCTAGGTGCCTAGTAACCATTCAGTTCCAATCTTACCTGGAGAAAGTATGGTGTGATGTACTTCCAATGGGAGTAAGTAGCATAATTTTAGGCCGACCATGGTTGTACGATCTTGACGTAACACTCTATGGTCGTTCTAATTCATGCTCGTTTACTCATAATGGAAAGAAGATTGTAATCCATTCTTCTCCACCTAAGAACCCCATTAAGAGAGGATCAAGCCAATTGAGTGATAAGAAAAAGGGGATAAACGTGATCACTGCTAGAGAAATGGAGAAAGAAATTAGCAATGGGTCACCTGTTTGGATTTTAACCATTAAGGATCATCAAGAACCTCTTTCAAAAGAACAACCTCAAGAAGTCAGTCAAGTGCTAGAGGAGTTCAAAGACGTGTTCCCCGATGACTTGCCCGACCAACTCCCACCTCTTAGGGATATACAACATGCGATAGACTTAGTCCCCGGAGCAACCCTACCGAACCTTCCCCATTATAGAATGAACCCTACCGAGCACCAAGAATTACAATGTCAAGTAGGAGAACTCCTAAAGAAAGGATTCATTAGGGAGAGTTTGAGTCCATGCGCAGTCCCAACCTTACTTACCCCTAAGAAAGATGGCACATGGAGAATGTGTGTTGATAGTCGTGCCATAAATAAAATCACGGTGAAGTATAGGTTTCCCATCCCCTGCTTGGATGATATGTTAGATATGATGGCCGGTGCAACTATATTTTCTAAGATTGACCTGAAGAGCGGCTATCACCAAGTTAGGATCAGACCAGGGGATGAATGGAAGACTGCCTTTAAAACTAAGGATGTGTTATTTGAATGGGTAGTCATGCCTTTTGGGTTATCAAACACCCCTAGCACTTTTATGCGAATCATGAACCAAGTCCTACGAGCCTTTATTGGAAAATTTGTTGTCGTTTACTTTGACGACATACTTATCTATAGTAGGACTAGAGAAGATCATCAACAACATCTGAGGCAGGTATGTTTAGCACTTAGGAAAGATAACCTCTATGCCAATCTAAAGAAATGTGCTTTCATGACTACTAGAGTTATCTTCCTAGGATTTGTTGTGACCCCTGAAGGAGTATCCGCTGACCCTGAGAAGGTTAAGGCAATTGTAGAGTGGCCAACACCCAATAATATTCATGAAGTAAGAAGTTTTCATGGCCTCGCTACGTTTTATCGAAGATTTATTAGAGGGTTTAGCACCATAGTTGCTCCTATCACGGATTGTATTAGGAAGGGCCACTTTGAATGGACGAAGTCAGCTAATAAGGCCTTCCTTGACATCAAAGATAAGATGACCCAAGCACCAGTCTTAAGACTACCCGATTTTTCTAAGGTCTTTGAAGTAGCATGCGATGCTTCGGGAGTAGGTATTGGTGGAGTTTTGAGTCAAGAGAACCATCCCGTAGCATTCTTTAGTGAGAAATTGAATGAAGCCAGGAAGAAATACTCCACATATGATCGGGAGCTTTATGCGGTAGTACAAGCATTAAGGTATTGGAGGCATTATCTCCTACCGCAAGAATTTGTTTTATTTTCAGACCATGAAGCCCTTAGGTTTTTGAGTTCCCAAAAGAAACTAAATCCTAGGCATGCCAAATGGGTAGAGTACATCCAATCCTATACGTTTGTCCTAAAGCATCAATCAGGAACCGATAATAAGGTAGCTGATGCCCTAAGTTGTAGAACGTTACTTTTAACCTCAGTCAGTACTGAAGTCATAGGTTTTGAAAGACTTAAGGAGCAGTACGAAACCTGTCCAGATTTTGGTGAAATTTATCAGGTTTTGCGTCAAGGACCATCTAGTGATCATAGTGACTATACCCTTCTAGATGGTTATCTTTTTAGAGAGAAAAGGCTTTGCATCCCAAGAACCTCCTTAAGAGATTTTTTAGTTTGGGAGATACATGCGGGAGGTTTGGCTGGCCACTTCGGACGAAACAAGACTATCTTGGCTGTTGAGGAACAATTTTACTGGCCAGGTCTTAAGAAACAAGTAGCAAACCTTGTAGCCCGATGTAGGACATGTGCTGTTGCAAAGCAACAAAAGAAGAATACCGGGCTATACACTCCATTACCTGTACCTGAGTGTCCATGGCAGGATCTAAGCATGGACTTTGTTCTAGGATTACCCAAGACCATTCAAAAACATGATTCAATCTTTGTGGTGGTCGACCGGTTTTCAAAAATGGCCCATTTCATACCTTGCACCCAAACTTCCGATGCCTCTAGGATAGCCAAACTCTTTCTTGATCAAGTAGTTAGACTCCACGGGTTACCAAAAACCATTGTTTCTGATAGGGATGTCCGCTTCACAAGTTACTTCTGGAAAATCCTTTGGCACCTATTAGGAACAGACTGAAATTCTCCACTGCCTACCATCCCCAGACTGATGGACAAACCGAGGTTGTAAATAGAAGTCTAGGAAACTTGCTGAGATGCCTAGTGGGAGAAAGTCTAGGAAACTGGGATTTGTTATTGCCACGTGCTGAGTTTGCTTACAACAGTTCGGTCAATCGATCTACGAGCAAAAGTCCCTTTGAGATAGTCCATGGTTGCAAGCCTAGGAAGCCTTTAGATCTAATCCCACTACCTATTCACACACGAGTCTCTGAGTCTGCTGAGTCTTTTGCACAGCATGTCACAAATCTACATAAAGAAATCAGTAATAAGATCAACCTGAGCAATGAAACTTACAAACACTTAGCTGACTCATATAAGAGGGCTAAAGAATTCTATGAAGGGGATTATGCGATGATTAGGCTCAACCCTGAACGGTTTCCCCCTGGAACCATAAAGAAGCTGCATGCCCGCGGAGCGGGACCTTTTAAGATCTTAAAGAAAATAGGGCCTAATGCATATGTTTTGGAACTTCCACCTGATATGGGTATTAGTACAACCTTCAATGTTTCAGACCTAGTAGAATACAAAGAACCACTACTAATACCTAGTGAGCCTTTTGAGCCAGAAACTTTCATTGAGAGTGAACATATTTCCGAGTATCCACCACCAACCTTACCTGAGCAGAGAGAGAGGATTGAGAGAATCCTGGATGATAAGATCATTACTACCAGGAATAAGGACTATCAGCGATACCTGGTTCAATGGCAAGGTCGACCTGAGTCCGACAACTCTTGGATTACTCGAGAGGACCTGCAAAGACTTAACCCAGACTTGTTCGAGCATTACCAGGGCAAAACTGAACCATACTCGACTGGGTCAAGTTCTGCCCACCCTAGGAGAATTGGTGTGGACACCAGAAGCCGAAAGAAACTTCACTCCAACAAGGTTAGCCTTATCCCAATTTGGATCGAAGATAATTAGGTTACCTTGTATCCTTTAGTTCAAAAATATTTTATTTTCAAGAGTCATTTCCTTTTCAAGAGTCCTGTAATTAATTTCGAGTTTCAAATCAAGAGTGTTTATTGAGTCCTGTAATTACTTTTAAAATTTCATTTCTTGTAAGTCCATTTCAAGTTTTAAAGTCTAGGTCAGTCAAGTCAGTTCAGTTGAGTTAAGTCTAATTCAGTTGAGTTAAGTCTAATCAAGTCTTAAAGCCATGAAAGCCAGCAACAAGACTCAAATTCTAGACCCCAGAATTTGACCACATGAAGAAGAGAAGACACATCAACCAAGCAAGAGAAAATGACCATCAACTAGGACCACTGGGCGCCACATGTCATTCTTATCCAAGTAGAAGACCACCTCACCATGCCACGTCATCAGGTGCCACTTCACCAGCCACCTCATCACCCTTTGGGCGCCAACAAGGAGATTCAAATTCAAGGAGGTTGGCCACATCCCTCCAAGTCCTCCACCAAATCCTCCAACCCCCCCCACATCCCTCCAAACTCTCCACCAAATCCTCCAACCCCCCTTGTAATCCTCCTCGATTTGGGGAGTTTTTAAATTTCAAAAGCTAGCTTTGTGAGGCTATTAAAAGCCTTGGATGCCCATTGTAAAAGAGATTGATTTTG
This sequence comes from Areca catechu, assembly GCA_021397845.1. NCBI lineage: Eukaryota > Viridiplantae > Streptophyta > Magnoliopsida > Arecales > Arecaceae > Areca > Areca catechu. The sequence continues at coordinate 145,215,033 of CM038047.1, forward strand.
GGAATGAATGAAAATTGAAGTTGAAATTTTGGAAGTAGAAGTTGTCTCGTATTTTTTTTCTTATGTGAAAGTTTTCCATCCTCTTCCTCCACACCAAAGCCATTCTTTTTTCCCTAGCAAAGCATCTTCCAAGCTCAAGTGAAGGCATTGGAGTCGGCCAGATCTTCTCAAAATTCTGTTCTTAGTTCATAAACTCTCCCATCCCTTCTATATGTTCCTATCCTTCTTCCTTAACTTTGATCTTCATTGCAGGGTCCTTCGAAGTCTTTGAGTTGTGGGCTGGGTTCACCTTAACAAAGAACCAACAAGCTGAAGCCCCAAGTCCAGGGTTCTAATCTCTGTTATCCAGGTTCTTCAGTTCTGAGCATTGGTAGTTTCAAGGTATGAATCAAAAGAAGGTTGGAAAGCTCATCAAGGTAAGTCCACAATCATTAGCCCCTATTGTCTAGATCTTCTTCCTTCTTAGTTTAGGATTGTGTCTAATCAAGTAAAAGTCCAATTTCTTATAATCCTTAAGTCTTATTATGATAAGTACAATGCTAGTGTAATTAGGTTTCATTGCTCTACATACACTAATCAAATCATTAATCATATGCTTGCCGCATCAAAGGGGTTTCTTACTGTTGCCGCCCAGATCGCCATGGCCCGTAGCTGTTAGTGGTGTCGGGAGTCGCGCGTCTGCCTGCTGGGGTTGCCTCCAGTGCCTCGGGACCTGCAAGGAACAGCGTCAGTGACCCGGGCTGGGGATTCCGGCGGGGGCGCTCCAACGGTCAAGTAAGTGACGATCCAGGAGAACAAATCCTCCTAGTCGAGCCCCTCTAGATGAGCTTCACACAAGGAGGAGTGAGTGTAGTGTGTATGGAAAATGAGTAGTCATGAGCTAGGAGAGGTGATGGCCGAGGTGGTCTTGCCCTCCTGTCTGGCCTCTCTCTCCTTTTTTTCTGTGCTTGCTCATTGTTTTTTTTTTGTTGTGTTACCTCCTTTTTGGCTTACCCTGGCTGGGTCTTCTACTTTGGCTTGCCTTGGGATCTCCCTATGTTGTCATATGTGTGCATCGAGGTATCGTGCCATAGACGGGACACCCATTCTGTCAGATGGTCAGGGAAGCTTCGACTTCTGACATTCCTTCTGTTGGGAGCCTGGCAGGGCCTTGGTTGGCGGACCACCATTCTCGGGGCCCGCGCCCTTTGGTTGGGTCTTTTTCCTGGTCGTACGACAAGTCGGTGGAGGGCATGGAACCTTGATGTGAGCTTTCTTTCTTTCTGGCATGAGTGACAGCCGTAGGCATTAATGGCGGCATGGCTGGTGCTGCTGTATGGCCCTTGGGGGGACCGTCATTATCCTCGGAGGAGAGGCGATGCTCTCTTGGCTGCTGGTGTCTCTGTCCGGTCCGGGACTGAGCTGGAAAGATGGGGCCCGCCTTCGGTGGGCTCACTTCAAGGTGGCTCAGCTGGGTGGTGGAGGGCCGAGCTCAACTCCGGACCAGTGGGGATCGGCTTCAGACGAGCTCGACTTGACTAAGATGGACGGGGGCCGACCAGCCCAGGGGATCTGACCTTGGAGGGGCTCCTCGTGGCGGAAGAGGCTTGAGCTTGATTCCTGACCACGGGGCCCGACCTCGAGAGGTCTGCCTCGAACGGTGGCTTATGCTTGGCTCCGGCCTAGGCATCCCGACTTGGTGGGGACCGACCTGGCAGAGGACGGAGCTCGGCTTCGGTGGGTGGTCCCGTTGCTCCAGGGGTGCTCAGCCCGGCGAAGGGCTCATTGTGGGAATCCACCGTGGGGCCCAGTGAGGGCTCCACATCAGTTTGTCCATGCCACGTCAGCGATCTGGCTACATCATTTTCCCCCCACTCCCGATGTCCGTTGGCACGCGGTGCTCGGGGGGAAGGGAGGAGTTGTGGTGCTGACGTGAAAAGGTTGAGAAATCTGGTGCAATAATGATCGAAATCGGCGGCGCCTCGCTCGATGGTCCTTCGGGCCTGTGCGGGGGCACCACGCAGCCACGTCCAGGGAGCAGTTATAGCAGGCACGGAAGTCAGAGCGACCGTGATTGGATTAGGGGTGCTGGCCCCGTTGATCAGCGACACATGGCAAGTCTCTTGTGGAAGCCGTAACGGTACGATTGGGCATAGGTAGTCTCGAATAGAGGGGGGGTAAGTCATTTCGAAACTTACCTCCTCTGTATCCTTTCACGCCCAGCATCGTACAGGAGTCTTCTTCTTTCCAAGCCATCATCATCCTCTTAGAACTTTAGCAGGTTAGCTCTTTCTTCCCCTCTCTTCTCATCAATTAGGAGCCGTCGTAGGTCTTCCCATCCTTCTCTCCTTCTTCCATGGATCGTTTTGGTCCAAACTTCCGTCCTTCCTGCCAAGCCAAGGTCGGACCTTCTCGACCGAGGACTCCTTCTTCCTCCGACAAGGAGATGGAGGCGACAAGGTATGAGTTTAGTAGGAGACCTTTCCATGGCCCGGTAGCCATTAGGGAACCCGGGTCTTCTCCTCCACCTCGCTTGGCTCTTCTCCCACTCCCCCTCCTGCTCCCATTCCCGAACTCGAACCTTCTTGGTCGACAGGTCCCAGTGGGATTGCTTTGGTGATCACCGCCGAGGATCTTGTGGCCATCCGGATGCTTACAGTATTCCTGAGTCCATTCATCTCTCTGTTCCTCACCCGAGGGAGCGGGTTACCTCCAGCGGTCCTAGGCGGATCGCTTTCTATGAGGAGGCCTTCATCGAGGGTCTCTGATTTCCTGTCCACCCTTTCTTCCTTTCCTTTCTGACCAACTTCCGGCTTGTTCCTGTCCAGTTGGTCCCTAATTCTATTAGGACAATCTTCTGCTTCATCATCCTGTGTCACTTTCACAGGATTGTTGCCCGTTTCTCCTTGTTCAGAGCCTTTTTCACCCTGAAACGCCATCCCATCGAGGAGGGGTGGTGGTCCCTTTCTTCTCGTCCTTGGGGTATCAGGTTTGAGCTCCCCTCTTCCATCAAGGGTTGGAAGAGTAGGTACTTCTTTGCCTCGGTCGAGGGGATCGACTGGGTTTGGAGCGACCCATATCGATCTCCGAATAGGAACTCCTCCATTGAAGCAGCCGACTTTGACTTGTACGAGCTGCTTAGACCGGCCGAGATCCCTTCACTTGTGGTCTTACTATCGGAGTAGAATCTTCATGAGGCCGGAGTCAGTACGGCGCAGGAGTCGGGTGAGTTTGACTTGGCTACCTTCTTCTTTTTTCTTTTTTCTTCTTTCTTTTTTTTTCTTTTTTTTTGAGACTGACCATGTCTTTTCTGATGTAGAGATGAAGTTCTCCATGGATGAGCTGCTCTCGTTTTCTGAGAAACGAGAGCAGGTAGTTGAGACTGGCGAACCCACTCCAAAGAGGGCTCGGGTCGAAGACGGTCCGCAGTCGGTGCAGGCCGGGGCGGACGCACTGATCATAGAGCGAAGGTGAAAGAGGGCGGTCGAGCCTATCCACGAGCCTTCCGAGCAGTGCGACCTCGTCCCGGTGCCCGAGCCCGAGGTGGTCGTCCGCACCAGGTCGGTCGCTGCGGCCGCCAGGGTAGAATCCCCCGTTCCAGAAGTTGTCGATGTCGAGGGGGACGGGGGGCCAAAAGAAGCAAGGCTGGTGCCCCAAGCGTGGCCCGAAGCGGCATCGAGCTCGCAACTGGTGTCGAGAACACCTCCCGCTGTTGAGGGATCCGAGTCGGCAGAGAAGCAGGACAGGGACTACCGCCGAGTCCCCTTCCGGTTAGGGCCCAACGTCACCCTGGTGAAGGACCTGAAACTTGCCGAGCGGATGATGGACTTCTCGGTCCAGTCCTACGATCGGCGGGAAGGGAGCGGGGGGCTCCTGAGCGACGTCGTTAGCTCGTCATTCGCAAACCTGTACGCTGTAAGTTCTCTTCAACTTTCCTTGATTTCTTCTAAGCCTTTCTTGCATCGTGGCCAACATATTTCTTTCGATGCAGTAAGGCAGAGAACTGATTCTCATTCAAGACTATTACCGTAATTGGGCGAAAAGGGACAAGGAGCGACAGGCAGAGCTCGAGTCCCTGAAGGCCGAGGCGGGTCGGAAGGATGCCGAGGTCTGGGAGGCCAACCTGAAGGCTAAGGGCCTCCAGGCCAAGATCACCGATGCCACCCGGGCCAAGAAGGAGCTCGAGGAAGAGCTTGAGTCGAAGAGGACTCGGCTAAAAGAGCTCCGGGCTGAGGCAGAGGCGACGAAGGACAGGGCTGTCTCGGCTGAAAAGAAGGCGGCGATTGTGGAGAAGAGGGCCGTCGAGGCGGAAGAGAAGGCCACCACCACCGATAGCCCCACTAAGACTGCCGAAATGGGAATGGCGGTGGAGGTTCGACGGTTGGAACACTCCAGAAAGTAGCTGGAGGAAGCGGATCTTGCAAGGAAGGAGGCTGCCGACGTGGTGGCTGCTTTCAAGGCCTCCCCCGAGTACATCAAGGACTTCAAGGAGGCAGCAACGGACTCCTTCACCAAGGGGTTCGCCTATTGCCAGACTCAGTTGCAGGGAATTCTCTCTGAGGAGCGGCTGGTGGCGCTCCGGGCCCCTGGGAAGAGGCTCCAGCTCCGGCGGTAGCTGCAGCAGGGCAGGGGGCTGCTCCAACCGGGGCTCGTCCTAAGGTGACCTCGGGGGCGCCCGCATCGGTTGAGCCGACATTGGGGACAGTGACGGTCGAGCCTGTGCCGCATGCGGAGACGGCCGAGTCGGCTCTGGCGGCGTTGGCAACTGAAGCTATCCCTCCAGCTGAGGCTGCTTAGGAAGGTCCCCCCGTGACAGAGGTAGAGGAGGGAGAAGTCCCGGTCGAACACCGTCCAGGGAAGGAGCCAGCCCCATAGGATAGGACCTCTTGTATAGATTTTTTGCTTTTTTCTTCTTTTAGACTGGGCTACCTGGCTTGTTAGGGCCCGGGAGGCAATATAAAACATCTCCTTTAAGTAATGAAAAGCAGTTCTGCAAGTGTGGCTCCCCCTTTTCTTTTTTGTGGTATGAATGTCTTCTCTCCCCCTCTCCTCTTCTCTTTTTCTTCTCTTTCAGTGTAGGGATGCTGGGGAGGAGAGTTAAGCTCTGTAGGGGCTTAAGCTTCACCGTCTCGGTGTGGGGCTCGAGACTCCGGCGTCAGAGAAGGTTGGCTTTGGATTGGAGTGCTCGAAGGCCTCTCAAACCTTGAATGCCTCAGAGCTAGGCTCGGGGCTTGATCTTCGGAGGTCAGGCTCAGAAACTTGGACATCTTGGGGCTGGGCTCGAAGACGTGTTGGCCAGAGAGCTGGTCTCCGGGACTTGGTTGCCTGAGGACATGGCTCAAGAGATTGAACACCTTGGAGCCGGGCTCGGAGACGTGCTGGCCTAAGGACATGGCTTAGTAGATTGAATACATTGGAGCTGGGCTCGGAGATGTGCTGGCCTGAGGACATGGCTCAGGAGATTGAACTCCTTGGAGCTGGGCTCGGAGACGTGCTGGCCTGAGGACATAGCTCAAGAGATTGAACGCCTTCAAGCTGGGCTCGGATACGTGCTGGCCTGAGGACATGGCTCAGGAAATTGAATGCCTTGGAGCTGGACTCGGAGACATGCTGGCCGGAGAGCTGGTCTCCGGGACTTGGTGCCGAGGAGCTAGGCTCGAGGCTCGAGTGCCTAGGGGCTTCCCAGGTCTTTATGCTGGAGGACTTTTCTTCGAGCTTGGATGCCGAGGAGCTAGGCTCGAGGCTTGAGTGCCTGGGGGCTTCCCAGGTCTTTGATCCGGAGGACTTTTCTCCGGGCTTGGATGCCGAGGAGCTAGGCTCGAGGCTTGAGTGCCTGGGGGCTTCCCAGGTCTTTATGCCGGAGGACTTTTCTCCGGGCTTGGATGCCGAGGAGCTAGGCTCGAGGCTTGAATGCCTGGGGGCTTTCCAGGTCTTTGTGTCGGAGGACTTTTCTCCGGACTTGGATGCTGAGGAGCTAGGCTCGAGGCTTGAATGCCTGGGGGCTTCCCTGATATTTGTGCTGGAGGACTTTTCTCTAGGCTTGGATGCCGAGGAGCTAGGCTCGAGGCTTGAATGCCTGGGGGCTTCCCAAGTCTTTGTGTCGGAGGGCTTTTCTCCGGGCTTGGATGCCGAGGAGCTAGGCTCGAGGCTTGGACATTCCTGCAAGGCAAATGAACCGTTGTGCAGAGGAAAGTCTTTATTTCAAATGGAGGAAAAACTTACAATACTAATAGTATCTCCTCAAATTACAAGCATTCCATGTTCGGGAAAATCTGACACCATCCAGGTCCTCGAGATAGTAGGCCCAATATGTGAGGGCCTCTTCCACCTTATAGGGGCCTTCCCAGTTTGGTGAGAGCTTGTCGCACTCCCGGGATTGAGATGCTTCGGCCTGGCGCAATACCAGGTTGCTAGGTCGGAAAGTCTTCAGCTTCACCCGTGCATTGTAATATCGGGTGACCCATTGTTGATATACCACCATCCGAAGCTGGGCTTTGTCCCTCATTTCTTTGAGGAGGTCTAGGTTGAGCAGGAGGTGTGCCGAGTTTTGTACCTCGTCATACCGCTGCACCCGAAGTGTGGGTATGCCGAGCTCGACTGGGATCACAGCTTCAGCTCCGAAGATGAGGTTGAAGGGTGTTTCACCCGTTGCCAATCTGGGCATTGTGTGGTAGGCCCACAGGACACTTGGGAGTTCTTCCACCCATCTGCCCTTCGCCCGGTCCAGCATGGTGCAAAGTCCTTGAAGGATAGTTCGGTTAGTTACCTCGGCTTTCCCATTTGTCTGGGGATAAGCAACCGAGGTGAACCGGTGTTGAATGCCATGCTCGGCACAGAATCCTTCAAACTCCCGGCTGTCGAACTGTCGCTCATTGTCGGTGATGACATAGTTGGGGAGTCCGAAGCGGCAGATGACAGACTTCCAGAAGAATTGTCGAACATTAGCTTCTGTAATCCGAGCTAGTGGCTCTACTTCGACCCACTTGGTGAAGTAGTCGATCGCCACTAGTAGGAACTTGCGCTGCCTTGGCGTAGTGGGGAATGGTCCCAGAATGTCCATCCCCCATTGTGCAAAGGGCCAGGGGGATGATAGTTGGGAGATCGGTGCAGTTGGCAGGCGCTATATGTGGGAATGATGTTGGCATTTGTCACACTTCTTGACGAAGTCGGCGGCGTCTTCCCTCATTGTCTCCCAAAAGTATCCCTGGCACAGGGCCTTGTACGCCAGAGTCCTCCCTCCTACATGATTCCCACAGAGGCCCTCATGTATCTCTTGGAGCACGAAGGCTGCTTCCGTGGGCCTGAGGCACTTCAGGAGTGGATAGGAATAAGATCGGTGGTAGAGATGACCGTCCATTAACACAAAATGGGTGGCCTTCCTTCTGATGAGGCTGGCTTCTTTGCGGTCTTCTGGTAGGAGGCCATACTGGATGTACCTGACATACTTGTCCATCCAGCTCGGCCCACGGGCTACATGTTGCACCTCCTCTGGGCTCTCGTAGCTTGGATCCTCAAGATATTCGACGTAAGCACACCCCAGGGATGAGTCTGGTAGGGTTGCGAGCCTCGACAGTGCATCCACCCGAGCATTTTCTCCGCGAAGGATGTGAGAAATGCGAAAGTAATGGAAGCCTGCCATGCTCGACCGAACCTTCTCCAAGTACTTCACCATCTGGGGATCTCGGGCTTCGAATTCTCCGGAGACTTGTCCGGCAACTAGTTGGGAGTTGGTGAGAACCTTCAAGCTTTGTACTCCTAGCTCGCGGGACACTTTTAGGCCGGCGAGGAGTGCTTCCTACTTAGCCTGGTTGTTTGTGGCTGTGAACTCGAAGCGAAGGGCGCACTCCGTCACCACCCCATCGGAATTGGTGAGGATGAGGCCCGCTCCGCTCTCGCAGGAATTGGAGGCACCATCCACGTGGAGGATCCAAGGGTCCTCTCGTGGTATGGGCTTAGCTTGGCTCTCCGGGATCGTCCGCTCTGGTTCCTTGGGAAGGCCTGTACATTCGACCACAAAGTCGGCTAGGACCTGGGCCTTCTGCGATGACCTCGCCCGATTAGCGATGTCAAACTCACTCAGCATCAGGGACCATTTAGCCAGTCTCCCGAAAGTCTCGGGGTGGCCTAGCATGGTCCTCAATGGCTGATCAATCACAACCGTGATGGGAGGCGCTTGGAAATAGGGCCTGAGATGTTTAGTAGATATAATTAGTGCAAAAATGAGTTTCTCAGAGCAAGTATACCTGACCTCCGCATCACGGAGGATTTTACTGATGTAGTACACCGGCTTCTGATACCCGTCCTGGTCCGTACGGACGAGGACTGAGCTGACGGCCCCGGGTCTCATAGCCAGATAGAGTAGGAGCTCCTTCCTTTCCTCCAGTATTGATAACAGAGGTGGAGAGGCTAGGAACTCCTTCAGCTCCTCAAAGGCTGCCTTTCACTCCTCGGTCCAGGTAAAGTCATGCATCTTGCACAACGCCTTGAAGAAGGGTAGGCAGCGGTCAGTCAACCTCGAGATGAACCGGCTTAAGGCTGCAACCCTCCTTGTCAGATGTTGGACTTGCTTCTTGGAGGTTGGGTGCTCCATGTCAAGGATCGCCTGGACCTTCTTCGGGTTTGCTTCGATGCCTCTCTGGGTGACCATGAAGCCGAGGAACTTCCCGGCCGCCACCCCAAAAGCACATTTCACCGGGTTGAGCTTCATTTGGTGCTTCCGGAGGCTATGAAAGGCTTCGGCGAGGTTGGCGATGTGGTCCGAGCTCGGCTTGCTCATGACGAGCATGTCATCCACGTATACTTGCATGTTTCGGCCAATCTGATCTTTGAAGACCTTGTTGACCAAGTATTGGTACGTGGCTCCAGCATTCTTCAAGCCAAAGGGCATCATCCTGTAGCAGTATGTCCCTCGATCGATAATAAAGGCAGTGTGCTTCTCATCCCCTGGGTGCATCCGGATTTGATTGTACCCGGAGAATGCATCCATGAAGGAGAGTAGCCTGTGCCCTGAGGTGGCATCCACCAATTGATCTATTCTCGGCAAAGGGAAGCTGTCCTTTGGGCATGCCTTATTGAGGTCGGTGTAATCTACACAGATCCTCCACTTGCCATTATTCTTCTTCACCATCACCACATTCACTAGCCAGCTCGGATACTGCACTTCTCGGACAAAGCCGGCGGCCAAAAGTTTCTCAACTTCCTCATTGATGGCCGCCTGCCTTTTTTGGACGAAGCTTCTCTTCTTCTGTCGAACCGATCTGTGCTTCGGATTGACATTGAGATTATGGGTGATGACTTTAGGAGGAATACCTTATATGTCTACTGCCGTCCAGGTGAATATGTCTGTATTCACCCGCAAGAATTCCAACAGCGGAGCCTTCTCCTCCTCGGGCAGCTGGGCTCTGATATGCACAATCTTCATCTGGTTGGCCCCAAGCTGGTAGGGAAGTAGACACTCGGCTGGGCCTCCCCTGGGGTCCTGAACCCTCTGGTCGAGCTCGTCCGGCTTGGTGCCCTCCTCGGGCACCTGGGCCCCGGGGAGGATTTGAAAGTAGTGCTGCACCGGCTGGGGCGTACCCCTCATCTCCCCTACACCATAGGGGGTTGGAAACTGCACAAGCAATCTCTTGATAGAGATGACAGCATCGAGGAGGTTGAGCCTAGGTCAGCCCAAAATCATGTTGTATGGCGAGGGAAGCCTGACAACCATGAACATCATCACGACGGTGCTCTGCCGAGGCGGGGTCTCGACAGTAACTGGGAGAGCGATTTCTCCCTCCACCCTTACGGAGTCTCTTGTGAAACCAACATGGGGTGTATGCACAGGTTTGAGCTGAGCAAGGGGAAGATTCATCCTGGAGAATGCATTGTAGAAAAGCACATATGTGGAGCTTCCACTATCTACCATGATGCGTTTTACAAGATGCTTTGCAATCGTCATTTCGACGACCATAGTATCATTATTTATATTTCTCTCTCCATTTTCTCCTTCCCTCATAAAGGGGAGTACAATCTCAGGATGCCCTGCCCCCCGGGCCCTCTTAGAGGCGTGCTCGGCTCCCCAATGTATCATCCCCACCGGCTTCTCGGTAGGGCGATTGTCGACCGCTGGGATTGGTGGGAGGGTGACGAGCACCTAGGATTCTGGTTGAGATCTGCCCCCCACATATCTTTCGAGGTAGCCCCTCTTGACGAGCTCTTCGATCTCCCACTTGAGGTTGCGGCATTCCTCGGTGTCGTGGCCGTGGTCATGGTGGAAACGATAGTACTTCATATTGTCACGGCTGGCGGATGACTTCAATGGTGGCGAGCACCTCAAATAGGTCTCGCCCTCGATCTCCTTGAGGATCTTCGTCCTTGGGGCGAGGAGGGTGGTGAAATTCTCCTCAGGGACGGGAGTGCTCCTGGGCCTTGGTCCAGGTCGGGAGCTCTGAGTTGGCGATCCCGGCCTTCGCACTCCAAGTGCCTCGGTGGGTGCAGGTCTTTTTAGCAGCTGCCCATCAAGCTCCCGCCTTGTACGATTCACCTCCTCGATGAGGATGTACTTCTGAGCTCAGAAGAGGAGCTCGGCATAAGTCTTCGAATGCTTCTTGTCAAGCGAGTAGGTCAGGCGAGAAGTCCTGAGCCCTCGCTTCAGAGCCAGCAATGCGACCGGCTCCTCCAGGCTGTAGATCTCCAGCGCGGCAGCCTTGAAGCGAGCCACGTAGTCTCGTAGTAGCTCGCGATCTTGCTGCCTGATGGAGAAGAGACTGTCTGTCTCACGTGGCATCTTCCGACATGCGTCAAAATGAGCCATGAACTTCTGTCCCAGCTGGGCAAAGGAGTTGATGCTTTCGGGGTCGAGGCGGGTAAACCACACCCGAGCCGCCTTCCGGAGAGTAGCAGGAAAGGCGATGCACAGAAGGGCGTTAGTAGCCCCCTGGACCCTCATGAGAGCCCGGTAACTTTCCAGGTGATCCACGGGGTCGGTGGTCCCGTCATAAGGATCCACCTGCGGCATGCGGAACCGACAGGGAATCATCTCCGCTTGAATCTCCTGGAAGAATGGAGGGCAGACGTCATAGCCCGCTGGCTCGCTAGTGGAGCCGGGCAAGTTGGAAAACCAGTGGAAAAGCTCTGCCAGTTTGCGGTCATGCTCCTCCAAGCGCTTCTCTGCCATGCGCCTGATGGCTTCATCCGTCGACCCCTCAGCTAAGGGAGGCGGGGAAGGTGACGCGGGTGCATGGTGCCCACGACGAGGGGCTTTGCCCTTCCTGCCTTGGCGGGATTTAGATGCCCCCCGGTCAAGGTGCAGTGAGTAGCTCTCTTTGTCGATGGACCCTGCCCGCTATCACTTCATCAGGGCTTGGCGACTACCCTGAGGGTCTATAACGGCCCACGGCTACGAAGGCCTCCCGTGGAAGGAATGCAGGCTATCATGGGGAGCTGCGGCATAGGCCACGGGGATCTCCAGCTACTGGTGAGTGACCAGGGACCGATGCTGATGCTGGAGCTGGCGCACTGCTGTAGTAAGAGTGTGCATCTACCGAGCCAGTGCAGTCAACTGGATCTCTAGCGGAGGCAGTTGAACCGAGGCAAGTGGCCCTGTCTCCGGACCGTGTGGGTTCCCGTGGGAAGGGGACAGTTCTGCACGGCTGGGAGAGGCTCCCCTCGCCCGAGTGGTCACCATCCTTGCTTCAAACTGTCTGAACAGGGCTTGAACTGGATCAGAAGTCGTTCAGTCCTCCTCCCCTTCCTGGCATGCCAATCTGTTACCGCCTGGATCACCGTGGCCCGTAGCTGCTAGTGGTGTCGGGAGTTGTGCGCCCGCTTACTGGGGGTGCCTCCAGTGCCTCGAGACTTGCAAGGAACAGCGTCAGTGACCCGGGCCGGGGATTCCGGCGGGGGCGCTCTGACGGTCAAGTCAGTGACGATCCAAAGAAACAGATCCTCCTGGTCTAGCCCCTCTGGATGAGCTCCACACGAGGAGGAGTGAGTGTAGTATGTATGAAAAATGAGTAGTTGTGAGCTGGGAGAGGTGATGGCCGAGGTGGTCTCGCCTTCTTGTCTGGCCTCTCTCCCCTTTTTTTTTGTGCTTGCTCTTGTTGTTTTTTTTTGTTGTGTTACCTCCTTTTTGGCTTACCCTGGCTGGGTCTTCTACTTTGGCTTGCCTTGGGATCTCTCCATGCTGTCAGACATGTGCGTCGAGGTATCGTGCCATAGACAGGATGCCCATTCTGTCAGATGGTCATGGAAGCTTTGGCTTCTAACATTCCTTCTATTAGGAGCCTCGCAGGGCCTTGGTTGGTGGATCACCATTCTCGAGGCTTGCACCCTTCGGTTGGGTCATTTTCCTGGTTGTACGGCAGGTCGGTGGAGGGCATGGCACCTTGATGTGAGCTTTCTTTTTTTTCGGTATGAGTGACGGCCGTGGGCATTAATGGCGGCATGGCTGGTGCTGCTGTACTGCCCTTGGGGGGACCGCCATTGTTGTTAGAGGAGAGGCGCTGCTCTCTTGGTGGCTGGTTTCTCTGTCCGGGTAGGGGACCGAGCTGGAAAGATAGGGCCCGCCTTTGGTGGGCTCGCTTCAAGGTGGCTCGGCTGGGTGGTGGAGGTCCGAGCTCAACTCCGGACCAGCGGGGCTCGGCTTCGGACGAGCTCGACCTGACTGAGATGGACGGGGGCCGACCAGCCCGGGGGATCTGACCTCGGAGGGGCTCCTCATGCTGGAAGAGGCTTGAGCTCGATTTCTGACCATGAGGCCCGACCTCGAGGGGTCCGCCTCGAACGGTGGCTTGTGCTCTGCTTCGGCCTAGGCATCCCGACTTCGCAGGGACCGACTTGGTGGAGGACAGAGCTCGGCTTCGATGGGCGATCCCGTTGCTCCAGGGGTGCTCAGCCCGGCGAAGGGGCTCATTGTGGAAATCCACCGTGGGGCCCGGTGAGGGCTCCATGTCTGTCTATCCGTGCCACGTCAGCGATCTGGCCACATCATAAAAAGAGAGCCCCGACAGACCGGGATATCCAAAGAAATAAAAAGGAAAAACCTATACTAGAAATAAAAGGAGATCCCGAGGTCACTTCGCCTCAACCGCGTCCTCCTTCAGCTGGGGGGCACCTTCACTGCTAGCCATGTCGTCAGAAGGCTGTGCGGAAGCCTCCACATCGGCACCCTCTGCAATCGGTCCTCCCCCGTCGGGCTACTCTCTTCGGCCGCCCAGGACGACCCTGCTTAGATCGAGCTCAAGGAAGAAGGAGCCCACCTTCTCTCGGCACATCTGGAAGCCCTTGAGGAAGGAGTCGACCGTCGCCTCGTGCAACTCCCCCCTGAACTCCTCGGATGCTCGGAACTTTGGCACGGCCTCCTACGTCTCCTTCCGGGAAGCCTCTAGGAACCCGTTGATGTAGGAGTTCTTCTCCCTGGCCGTGCTTAGTTCCTTGAGGACCTTCTAGACCCGGTGCTCTAGTGATCGGGTCTGAGCCCTAAGGCAGGATACCTCGACCGCATCGTCTTCGGCACGGCGTTGGCTCGAGATCCTCTCCTCAGACAGAGAGGTCTCAAGCTCCCTGACATGCCCCTCGGCATGACCCAGGTCCGCTCGGAGGGCCTGGTTGCTCCCTTGCAGCTCATGACCTTTCTCTATGAGGTCCTTCATGTCGGCCGCAAGCTTGCCAAGCCTCTTCTCCTTCTCAGCGTCTTTCTTTGTCGAGCTGGAAAGGAAGTTCCTCAGCAGCAGTACGTCGGTCCCGATATGCGTCAGAGAGAAAATGGGATGTTCGAAAGACCCAACTGGAACATTAAAAAGAAAGAGCTCGGAGCTTACTGTGAAGAGCAATGGGAGGATCCCGAGCAACGCATCCACGTAGTCCCGGCCACCCCTCAAGCGACGGTCCCGGGGCATACAGGCGAACTCCATCATCCTTTCTGCGAGCCCTTGATCGCGGATGATGGAGGAGTTGGCATTGAGCCCCGACGGTGGAGGATGGACGTCAGGAGCGAGCTGAGCAGCTATGCCTCTGCTGGGTGGCATGGCCGTCGGTGGGGCCACTGCCACACTGGTGGCCACCGCATGGATGATCGGTGCGGTGGCTGGTGCAGGCGCCACCTGGGAGGGTTCCGGCCGCCCCTCTACCTCAGCCCTGTCGAGCTTGACGATGGGCACGTCAGGCGCACGAGGCTGAGGTGGTCTGGGGGCAGGGTCCGTCACCCCGAGGCTAGTAGGAGCTGGGGTGGGCCTGGGCCCCTGGCTCTCCTCTGTGCGGGCCTTCTTCGGTGGAGCCTCCTGAGCCCCTTCAGTAGCGCCCCTCTTTCGGACGCCCTCCATCAGGCTCTTGATGGAGAACTTCATCCCGGGAGAGAAAATGATCAGGACATTTCAAAAAAAAGGAAGAAGAAAGCGAAAAAAAAGGAGCAAAGGTGGACTAGGGAGACCCGAAGTCTCACCTAACACTCAGATTGGACTAATTCTCACCTCGAACAAATTCTGCTCTGAGAGCAGGGACCACGTCACCCAGTATCTGAGCGTAAACCTCCTAGTTTGCCGGCTCAACTTGGGAATTTCGGTTCGGGGACCGGTCTGGCTCACTCCAGGCCCAGTCGATATCCTGGACCGAGGCAAAGAAGAAACGGTTCTTCCATCCCTTGATCGACGTGGGGAGGTCGAACTGAAGGCACCTAGGTCAGGGAGAAAGGTACCACCAGCCATCATCGGAGGAGTAGCATTTCCGGATAAAGAGGGCCCTGAACAATGAAAAGCGGGCAACAAACCCGTGAAAGTGGCATAAGACAATGAAGGCGAAGATGTGATGCAGAACAAATAAGATGATGCGATGCGGAAGTAAATTAAGACTATTTTTTTTTTTTTTGTGTGTTTTGTTAGAAGTTGGCTTGACTCAAAAACAAGGCTAATTAATATTGAAAGAAAATATGCACTGAAAGAAAGCACAATTCAAAAGAGTAGATTATCAGAGTAATAAAGAAGTAGGATCGCTGGGGATTGAGAAACCCCCAGACCTAGGGTTTACTCCTCTTTCAAGAAACAGACGAAGAGAGAAGAGAAGGTTTTATACCTGACTGTGATATCTCTCTTTGCTTCAATTGAAGGACACTCTCGAGCATATTGTAGGATCCTTGGAGATGGGGTATCTTCGCAATGGATCCTCGGATTGTAGTCCTATAGCAAGGTTGGCCTTCTTCTCGTACTCTGGATCTGGAAAGGATGAAGAACAAGATAAGGATGTAAGAAACTCAAGAAAGAGACCTTTACCAGGGATAGCTCTGGACTGCTCGAACTTTGAAGATGAGGGAAGAGTATGGAGGTGGCGGTGGAAGATGGAGTGGATTTAGGGTTTGACTGGTAGGGCGGCGACTTACAGATGAAAAGGACCTAGGGCTTGATATAGTGGGCGGTGGCTTGGAGAAGGAGATGGCGGCCTTGAATGAAGTGGGAATAGGGTTTAGGAATTTGGGTGTTAGCGGCTAGGATGATGAAAAAAAATTAGGGTTGGCGGCCAGGGATGAAAGCGGGGCAGGATTTTGGGTAACTTTGGAGATCTCTCATCTCCTCAAGGCTCCAATGGAACTCGGATTTACTCCCTCACGAAGCTTAACACTCAAAGAAGTGTGGAAGAAGAGAACACAAGGTTGCTCAACACAAGAAAAAACTTCATTTACTCATTCTTTCTTAAAAGATTACATAAGGGTCCAATATATAGACCTTGCAAGAGAAACAAAATTACACTACTTCCCATATGGGACAAAACATTCATCCTAAGCATGAAAAACTTTTCCTTGACCGACCAGGATTCTTTCCTTGGAGTGGGCGGCCTCAAATGCAAGGTGATGGCTTCATATGGCAGGTATGTGGGGCACCTCCTAGTTCTTCTCCTTAAGTCATGGGTTTTCCTTCCATGACTTGCCCTTTCTTAGAAGAAAATACTCATCTCCTAGTCTTTCTCTCCAAGAATAGGCTCCTTCCATTCATAGCCAGGTACTTTAGGCAGGTGTGGGTGCCTACCTTGAAGTCCTCTCCAAGAAAAATTCCTTGCTCCTTTAGCTTGGTTACTTTTGGCAGCTTGTGGGCGCCTTCCTTGACTTCTCCTAAGAAAATTTTCTTGCTCTCTTGGGCATGGGGACTAGGGACACTGGGATAAAATGTGGCGCCAACTGGTCCTAGGAGTGTGGCATCCACTTGCATTTGGCCTTGGAAAAAAAAAATGATGCCCTAGGGAATGGCGCCAACCAGGACATGACTTGGACTTAGACTGAGTCAACATGACTCAACAAAATGAAATGCAGACTCAAAGAAATAAAATAATCTGGTTGACCAGGTCAACCCTTATTACAAACCCTAATCTTCGAGCAAGGTCATTCAGAGATCCAAATGGAACCCTGAAGTCTTCTTCTGATTCTGGTGCCCGCACCAATTCTCTCGGGGTGGGAGGAACTCGACCCTGTCGAGTAAGGCTCAAGTTAGCTCTGGTATCTCTCCAAGAGATCTGGATCCAGCTCTTGTAATTCATCTTGGGAGATCCAAGAGTCATCAGAATCTGGCATTCCTTGCCAGCAGACCAGGTATCTTTGGTATCATCGATTACGAGTAGAGATAACCTGATAGTCCAGGATCTTTTCAATATGTTCTTTCCTCACTGTCCAGTTTGTTGGTGGACACACAGGATTGGGTTCACTCTCAAGAACAGGATTAGGCTCAAAAGGCTCACTGGGAATCACAACTGGCTCTTTATACTCTACTAGGTCTGTAATGTTGAAAGTGGGGCTAATGCCTAGTTCTGGAGGCAACTCGAACATATAGGCATTGGATCCTACTCTCTTCACCACTCTAAATGGTCCAGCTCTTCTAGCATGTAACTTTCTAACGGTTCCAGGAGGAAACCATTCAAGCCTTAACCTAATCATTACATAGTCTCCCTCAACAAAAGTTTTGACTCGCCTTTGAGAATCAGCCAACTTCTTATAAGTTTCATTACTTAAATTTATTTTGGCATGAATTTCTTTATGCAAGTCTTTTATATGCTGTGCAAAAACTTCAGCATACTCGGAGACTCGTGTGTGGACTGGTAAAGGGGCTAGGTCAAGAGGTGTGTGAGGTTTGTACCCATGCACAATTTCAAATGGACTCTTACCTATAGACCTATTGACCGAGTCATTGTACGCAAATTCAGCCCTAGGTAAGTACAAATCCCAATTCCTAGTATTTTCACCAACAAGACATCTTAGCAGATTGCCTAAGCTACGGTTCACTACCTTGGTTTGGCCATCAGTTTGGGGATGATAGGCAGTTGAAAACTTAAGTTTTGTCCCTAACTTATGCCAAAGGGTTTTCCAAAAATAGCTGGTGAACCGGACATCCCTATCAGAGCAATTATCTTAGGTAGGCCATGGAGTCTAACTATCTCATTAAAGAACAGGGTGGCTACCTTAGACGCATCAAAAATCTGGGAACAAGGTAAGAAGTGGGCCATCTTAGAAAATCGGTCGACTACGATACAGATAGAGTCATGCCTCCTCTGGGTCTTAGGCAAACCTAACACAAAGTCCATACTCACATCTTGCCAAGGACGATCTGTGACAGGGAGTGGGGTATAAAGGCCGGTGTTCTGTTTTCGCTGTTTGGCAACAGTGCAGGTCCGACACCTAGCCACAATGTGTGCTACATCTCTTTTTAAGCTAGGCCAGAAAAAGTGGTCTTGAATAGCCAGGGTGGTCTTGTCTTTTCTAAAATGGCCTGCTAGACCCCCAGCATGAATTTCCCAAATCAAAAATTCCCTAAGAGAAGTTCTAGGGATGCAAAGCCTATTCTTAAAGAACAGAAAGCCATCTAAAAGGGTATAATCCTTATGATCACTAGATGGTCCTTGAGCTAGATCCTGATACACAGTCTTAAAATATGGACACGACTCATATTCCTCTTTGATCTGCTAAAACCCTACGACTTCAGCCCTAACAGAATTCAATAACGAAGATTGACGACTAAGGGCATCAGCTACCTTATTTTCAATCCCAGCCTTATGTTTCAAAACAAAAGTATAGGACTGGATATACTCTACCCACTTAGCATGCCTAGGGTTAAGCTTATTCTGGGAATTCAGGAATCTAAGAGCCTCATGGTCCAAAAACAGCATAAATTCTTGCGTTAGCAAATAATGTCTCCAGGAACGCAAAGCTTGCACTACCGCATAAAATTCTTTATCATAGGTAGAATACCAAAGCTTTGCATCATTAAGTTTTTCACTAAAGAATGCTACGGGATGATTCTCTTAGCTTAGGACTCCATCTATACCTACACCTGAAGCATCACAGGCAATCTCAAATACTTTAGAAAAGTCGGGTAACCTCAAAATGGGTGCCTGGGTCATCCTATCCTTAAGATCTAGGAAGGCTTTATGGGCTGCTTTAGTCCACTGAAATTCTCCCTTCCTAATACAGTCTGTGATAGGAGCAACTACAGTACTAAACCCCTTGATGAGTCGTCTATAGAAGGTAGCCAAGCCGTGGAAACTCCTAACTTCATGCACACTGGTCGGCTCTGGCCATTCTACTATGGACCTAATCTTCTCTGGATCGGCATCCACACCGTCAGGGGTTACTACAAAACCAAGGAAGATAACTCTACTGGTCATGAATTCACACTTCTTGAGATTACTGTAGAGACTATCATTCCTCAAAACTTGGCAGACTTGTTTAAGGTGGCCTAGGTGGTATGCAGGGTCTTACTATAGATTAGGATGTCATCAAAATAGACCACTACAAACTTTCCTATGAAAGCTCTAAGCACTTGGGTCATAATCCTCATGAAAGTACTAGGGGCATTGGACAACCCAAAAGGCATAACAACCCATTCGTAGAGACCATCTTTAGTTTTGAAAGCAGTTTTCCACTCATCCCCTGGTCTAATTCTAACCTGATGATAGCCGCTCTTGAGATCAATTTTGGAAAAAACCATTGCACCGGCCATCATATCTAGCATGTCATCCAGTCTAGGGATGGGGAACCTATACTTGATTATAATTTTGTTGATGGCACAACTATCAACACACATCCTCCACGTGCCATCTTTCTTTGGGGTCAGTAGTGCAGGGACTGCACAAGGGCTAAGACTCTCTCTAATGAACCCCTTCCTCAACAATTCTCCAACCTGCTTTTGCAGTTCCTCATGCTCAGATGGATTCATCCTATAATGGGGCAAGTTGGGTAAAGTAGTTCCTGAGATTAAATTTATGGAATGCTGGATATCCCTAAGAGGTGGAAGGTGGTCTAGCAGATCCTCGCGAAAAACATCTTCAAATTCTTCTAACAAAGGCCTAACTTCCTGAGGAGGCTCTGAGGGTGTAGGAGTCCTAAGTTCCTTAGCAGTCAACATCCAAATGGGTGAACCACTATGAATTTCTTGTTCTAGATCCTTAGCACTAATTAGGTTCACTCCAGTCTTCATCTTTTTGACCTTATTGGGTCCTTTAGCTACCTTGTCCTTAGGAGGGACTGAATGGATTGTGATCTTTTTCCCATTAAAACTAAAGACACGGGTATTGGATTTTCCTAAGAGGGTGGCATCATGATCATATAACCAAGGTCTCCCAAGAATTATACTGCTCACCCCTATGGGTAAGACATCACACCAAATCTTCTCTTGATAGGATTGCATCTGGATTTGGACCTGACATCTAGACTGGATGGGTATAGAGGTAGAGTCTACCCAAGAAACCTTGTAGGGGTTGGGGTGGGGGACTGGGGTTAAGCCTAACATTTTGACAGTGCTAGCAGAAATGGCATTCACACAGCTCCCACTATCTATGATGATCTTACATACCTTATCCCATAATTTAAGGAAAGTCTGTATGATGTTAGTCATATGCCAATCCTCCTGAAATCTACTCTGGGACAGGATGCATCTCACAACTCCTAACGGGTCAGACTCTGTGGGTTCCTCCTCTCCTTCATACTCATCAACCAAATTCATTCCGGCCTCATAAACTTCTTCTTCAAATTCCTCATTGGGCCCAGAATTCTCTTCCTCTCCTTCTTCTATGTAAAGGGATCTACGTGGGCACTGGCTAGAAACATGACCTACCCTATGGCACTTAAAACAGGCTATGGCTGTACACTGGCTGGAGATATGACCTGGTTTCTGACACTTAAAACAGGTGATACTAGAACTAGGGGTTCTCTGGGTGTCAGGTGCCTTACCTTTGTCCATGGGCCTAGGGGTGGGAATACCTTGAAAAGGTTTGCTAGGGGTAACTTGGCTAGGTCCATTTCTTGGGATTGGGGCACTAACCCTAGAAGGTATAGGTCCTCTCTAAAATTTCTCAATGTTCAGTACAATCTGATAGGCTTGGTCTAGGTCAGTAACCTCTCTCAGAAATAACTCCCTCTTAATGTCTTTCCTAAGTCCAGCCCTAAATCTAGACAAAGTGACCTCATGGGCTTCGCTCACATCACATCTCATCAAGTACTCATCAAAGGTGGCTCTGTAGTCTGAGACAGATCGGTTCCCTTGTTTCAAGGTTTGCCATTGGTCTAACAGATTCTGCTGGTATGAAATGGATAGGTACTTATCTCTAAGCTTCTCTTTCATACCCTGCCAAGTGGTTATGGGCTCAACATTTCGTCTCCTAGTGGTTAGTCAATGTTCCCTCAGTATAACTTAGCTTGACGCACTAACTTCATCTTGGCAAACTTAAACTTCCTTTCCTCAGACATGGTATACCACTCAAAGTACTGGTCCATCTCACCCTCCCAATCAGAATACACCTTAGGGTTTAAGCTACCATCAAAAGTGGGTGCATCTTATTTGATGTTCCGGATGAACCTATCATCTCTATCTTCAAGCTCTGGGTCAGGCCTCCTATGATTAGGTTCAGGATCTCTGTATAAAGGTCTTCTAGGCTCCTGGTGTGGGTGAGGTTGAGGAACATTAAAATCTGGGTCAGGAGTCCAATTCTGATGTCTAGGTTCCTCAAGTACTTGGACTCGATCCCTAAGCTGGGTAAGATCCTCATGGACTTGATCCCTAAACTGGGCAACAGTATCAGTCATATCCTGACTCAATTTGGTCATACTTTCGGTAAGAGTTCTAATCATGGCCTCTAAATCAGGTTGGGTTTGACCAGGTTGGTAGGGTACTCCATTCCGGATGGACATGATGATGCAAGCAAGCGCACCAAATGAGACTCGACTGAAACGACTACAGGCTAACTAGACCTAGAGCCCAAACTAGATGCCCAATCAGAGTGGCAAGCTAGCCTGTAGTAACTCGGAACTTAGTCAGGCAGGTGTAAGGGGAGTGTTAGGTCCCTAATTGCCAATCCTAGACACCAATCAGTGATTGGCCAGGTAGGCGGACCAGCACACAAGTCCTTCGGGATAGAATCCCTGAACCATCATTCTAGACACTGAGTACAAAGCACACACAGAGTAACTAGACAAACTGACTCAACACTAGCCTAGACCCGACCAGTTGGTGTCCCTAGCCCACTAGGGCAAATTAGGTCTAATTAATTTTAAAATTAAAGGTTTAGGTTCGAATGCACGGGAGGTGGTTTTGGGCTAAGGAGGGGGTCTCAATCCTTCCCTTATGTTGCAACTTTGGTAACCTTAAGATAGATTCAATTTATGCACACTCAAAAAAAAAAAACAACTTGCAGAAAATAAAAAAAACAGAATAGTAGTAAAATTGATCTCAGAAAATCTATAGACATTAATAAATCATGAAAATTTTATGTAAATTATCTTCAATTATACTGGTTCTAGAAAAATAAGAATTACTTAATTTAGAATTTACTGCAGGAAGAAACAATTCGAATAACAAGGTAGTTACTAGCAGAAAATAGAACGGGTGTCCCGTTTACAATCCCTGCCTAGAAGTATTAACCCAGCGGCACCCCTACACGCCCTAGAAACCCCCGTGGAATGGGAGGAGGAGGCTTGCATCTCGCTTGTTCCTAGGATCGGACAGCCAAGGGAGTCTACTCCAGGCAGCAAAAGTAAAAAGGAACAAAAAAAAATAATCAAACAAGTAAGAACCCTAGACATGGCTCTGATACCAAAAATGATGCAGAACAAATAAGATGATGCGATGCGGAAGTAAATTAAGACTTTTTTTTTTTGTGTTTTGTTAGAAGTTGGCTTGACTCAAAAACAAGACTAACTAATATTGAAAGAAAATATTCACTGAAAGAAAGCATAATTCAAAAGAGTAGATTATCAGAGTAATAAAGAAGTAGGATCGCTGGGGATTGAGAAACCCCCAGACCTAGGATTTACTCCTCTTTCAAGAAATAGACGAAGAGAGAAGAGAAGGTTTTATACCTGACTGTAATATCTCTCTTTGCTTCAATTGAAGGACACTCTCGAGCAGATTGTAGGATCCTTGGAGACGGGATATCTTCGCAATGGATCCTCGGATTGTAGTCCAATGGCAAGGTTGGCCTTCTTCTCGTACTTTGGATCTGGAAAGGATGAAGAACAAGATAAGGATGTAAGAAACTCAAGGAAGAGACCTTTACCTGGGATAGCTCTGGACTGCTCGAACTTTGAAGATGAGGGAAGAGTGTGGAGGTGGCGGTGGAAGATGGAGTGGATTTAGGGTTTGACTGGTAGGGCGGCGGCTTGCAGATGAAAAGGACCTAGGGCTTGATATAGTGGGCGGTGGCTTGGAGAAGGAGATGGCGGCCTAGAATGAAGTGGGAATAGGGTTTAGGAATTTGGGTGTTGGCGGCTAGGATGATGAAAGGAAATTAGGGTTGGCGGCCAGGGATGAAAGCGGGGCAGGGTTTTGGGTAACTTTGGAGATCTCTCACCTCCTCAAGGCTCCAATGGAACCCGGATTTACTCCCTCACGGAGCTCAACACTCAAAGAATTGCGGAAGAAGAGAACACAAGGTTGCTCAACACAAGAAAAGATTTCATTTACTCATTCTTTCTTAAAAGATTACATAAGGGTCCAATATATAGACCTTGCAAGAGAAACAAAATTACACTACTTCCCATATGGGACTAAACATTCATCCTAAGCATGAAAAACTTTCCCTTGACCGACCAGGCTTCTTTCCTTGGAGTCGGCGGCCTCAAATGCAAGGTGATGGCTTCATATGGCAGGTATGTGGGGCACCTCCTAGTTCTTCTCCTTAAGTCATGGGTTTTCCTTCCATGACTTGCCCTTTCTTAGAATACTCATCTCCTAGTCTTTCTCTCCAAGACTAGGCTCCTTCCATTCATAGCCAGGTACTTTAGACAGGTGTGGGCGCCTACCTTGAAGTCCTCTCCAAGAAAAATCCCCTGCTCCTTTAGCTTGGTTACTTTTGGCAGCTTGTGGGTACCTTCCTTGACTTCTCCTAATAAAATTTTCTTGCTCTCTTGGGCATGGGGACTAGGGACACTGGGATGAAATGTGGGGCCAACTGGTCCTAGGAGTGTGGCGTCCACTTGCATTTGGCCTTGGAAAAAAAAAATGATGCCCTAGGGAATGGCGCCAACCAGGACTTGAATTGGACTTAGACTGAGTCAACATGACTCAACAAAATGAAATGCAGACTCAAAGAAATAAAATAATCTGGTTGACCAGGTCAACCCTTATTACAAACCCTAATCTTCGAGCAAGGTCATTCAGAGATCCAAATGGAACCCTGAAGTCTTCTTCTGATTCTGGTGCCCGCACCAATTCTCTCGGGGTGGGAGGAACTCGACCCTGTCGAGTAAGGCTCAAGTTAGCTCTGGTATCTCCCCAAGAGATCTGGATCCAGCTCTTGTAATTCATCTCGGGAGATCTAAGAGTCATCAGAATCTGGCCTTCCTTGCCAGCAGACCAGGTATCTTTGGTATCTTCGATTATGAGTAGAGATAACCTGTTGGTCTAGGATCTTTTCAATATGTTCTTTCCTCACTGGCCAGTTTGTTGGTGGACACACAGGATTGGATTCACTCTCAAGAACAGGATTAGGCTCAAAAGGCTCACTGGGAATCACAACTGGCTCTTTATACTCTACTAGGTCTGTAATGTTGAAAGTGGGGCTAATGCCTAGTTCTGGAGGCAACTCGAGCATATAGGCATTGGATCCTAGTCTCTTCACCACTCTAAATGGTCCAGCTCCTCTAGCATGTAACTTTCTAACGGTTCCAGGAGGAAACCATTCTGGCCTTAACCTAATCATTACATAGTCTCCCTTAACAAAAGTTTTGACTCGCCTTTGAGAATCAGCCAACTTCTTATAAGTTTCATTACTTAAATTTATTTTGGCATGAATTTCTTTATGCAAGTCTTTTATATGCTGTGCAAAAACTTCAGCATACTCGGAGACTCGTGTGTGGACTGGTAAAGGGGCTAGGTCAAGAGGTGTGTGAGGTTTGTACCCATGCACAATTTCAAATGGACTCTTACCTGTAGACCTATTGACCGAGTCATTATATGCAAATTCAGCCCTAGGTAAGTACAAATTCCAATTCCTAGTGTTTTCACCAACAAGACATCTTAGCAGATTGCCTAAGCTACGGTTCACTACCTTGGTTTGGCCATCAGTTTGGGGATGATAGGCAGTTGAAAACTTAAGTTTTGTCCCTAACTTATGCCAAAGGGTTTTCCAAAAATAGCTGGTGAACCGGACATCCCTATCTGAAACAATTATCTTAGGTAGGCCATGGAGTCTAACTATCTCATTAAAGAACAGGGTGGCTACCTTAGACGCATCAAAAGTCTGGGAACAAGGTAAGAAGTGGGCCATCTTAGAAAATCGGTCGACTACGATACAGATAGAGTCATGCCTCCTCTGGGTCTTAGGCAAACCTAACACAAAGTCCATACTCACATCTTGCCAAGGACGATCTGGGACAGGGAGTGGGGTATAAAGGCCGGTGTTCTGTTTTCGCTGTTTGGCAACAGCGCAGGTCCGACACCTAGCCACAATGTGTGCTACATCTCTTTTTAAGCTAGGCCAGAAAAAGTGGTCTTCAACAGCCAGGGTGGTCTTGTCTTTTCCAAAATGGCCTGCTAGATCCCCAGCATGAATTTTCCAAATCAAAAATTCCCTAAGAGAAGTTCTAGGGATGCAAAGCCTATTCTTAAAGAACAGAAAGCCATCTAAAAGGGTATAATCCTTATGATCACTAGATGGTCCTTGAGCTAGATCCTGATACACAGTCTTAAAATCTGGACACGACTCATATTCCTCTTTGATCTGCTCAAACCCTACGACTTCAGCCCTAACAGAATTCAATAACGAAGATTGACGACTAAGGGCATCAGCTACCTTATTTTCAATCCCAGCCTTATATTTCAAAACAAAAATATAGGACTGGATATACTCTACCCACTTAGCATGCCTAGGGTTAAGCTTATTCTGGGAATTCTGGAATCTAAGAGCCTCATGGTCCAAAAATAGCATAAATTCTTGCGTTAGCAAATAATGTCTCCAGTAACACAAAGCTTTCACTACCGCATAAAATTCTTTATCATAGGTAGAATACCTAAGCTTAGCATCATTAAGTTTTTCACTAAAGAATGCTACGGGATGATTCTCTTGGCTTAGGACTCCATCTATACCTACACCTGAAGCATCACAGGCAACCTCAAATACTTTAGAAAAGTCGGGTAACCTCAAAATGGGTGCTTGGGTCATCCTATCCTTAAGATCTAGGAAGGCTTTATAGGCTGCCTTAGTCCACTGAAATTCTCCCTTCCTAATACAGTCTGTGATAGGAGCAACTACAGTACTAAACCCCTTGATGAGTCGTCTATAGAAGGTAGCCAAGCCGTGGAAACTCCTAACTTCATGCACACTGGTCGGCTCTGGCCATTCTACTATGGACCTAATCTTCTCTAGATCGGCAGCCACACCGTCAGGGGTTACTACAAAACCAAGGAAGATAACTCTACTGGTCATGAATTCACACTTCTTGAGATTATCGTAGAGACTATCATTCCTCAAAACTTGGCAGACTTGTCTAAGGTGGCCTAGGTGGTATGCAGGGGTCTTACTATAGATCAGGATGTCATCAAAATAGACCACTACAAACTTTCCTATGAAAGCTCTAAGCACCTGGGTCATAATCCTCATGAAAGTACTAGGGCATTGGACAACCCAAAAGGCATAACAACCCATTCGTAGAGACCATCTTTAGTTTTGAAAGCAGTTTTCCACTCATCCCCTAGTCTAATTCTAACCTGATGATAGCCGCTCTTGAGATCAATTTTGGAAAAAACCATTGCACCGGCCATCATATCTAGCATGTCATCCAGTCTAGGGATGGGGAACCTATACTTGATTATAATTTTGTTGATAGCATAACTATCAACACACATCCTCCACGTGCCATCTTTTTTTGGGGTCAGTAGTGCAGGGACTGCATAAGGGCTAAGACTCTCTCTAATGAACCCCTTCCTCAATAATTCTCCAACCTGCTTTTGCAGTTCCTCATGCTCAGATGGATTCATCCTATAATGGGGCAAGTTGGGTAAAGTAGCTCCTGGGATTAAATTTATGGAATGCTGGATATCCCTAAGAGGTGGAAGGTGGTATAGCAGATCCTCGCGAAAAACATGTTCAAATTCTTCTAACAAAGGCCTAACTTCCTGAGGAGGCTCTGAGGGTGTAGGAGTCCTAAGTTCCTTAGCAGTCAACATCTAAATGGGTGAACCACTATGAATTTCTTGTTCTAGATCCTTAGCACTAATTAGGTTCACTCCAGTCTTCATCTCTTTGACCTTATTGGGTCCTTTAGCTACCTTGTCCTTAGGAGGGACTGAATGGATTGTGATCTTTTTTCCATTAAAACTAAAGACATGGGTATTGGATTTTCCTAAGAGGGTGGCATCATGATCATATAACCAAGGTCTCCCAAGGATTATACTGCTCACCCCTATGGGTAAGACATCACACCAAATCTTCTCTTGATAGGATTGCATCTGGATTTGGACCTGACATCTAGACTGGATGGGTATAGAGGTAGAGTCTACCCAAGAAACCTTATAGGGGTTGGGGTGGGGGACTGGGGTTAAGCCTAACATTTTGATAGTGCTAGCAAAAATGGCATTCACAAGCTTCCACTATCTATGATGATCTTACATACCTTATCCCCTAATTTAAGGAAAGTCTGTATGATGTTAGTCCTACGCCAATCCTCCTGAAATCTACTCTGGGACAGGATGCATCTCACAACTCCTAACGGGTCAGACTCTGTGGGTTCCTCCTCTCCTTCATACTCATCAACCAAGTTCATTCCGGCCTCATAAACTTCTTCTTCAAATTCCTCATTGGGCCCGGAATTCTCTTCCTCTCCTTCTTCTATGTAAAGGGATCTACGTGGGCACTGGCTAGAAACATGACCTATCCTATGGCAATTAAAACAGGCTATGGCTGTACACTGGCTGGAGATATGACCTGGTTTCTGACACTTAAAACAGGTGATACTAGAACTAGGGGTTCTCTGGGTATCAGGTGCCTTACCTTTGTCCATGGGCCTAGGGGTGGGAATACCTTGAAAAGGTTTGCTAGGGGTAACTTGGCTAGGTCCATTTCTTGGGATTGGGGCACTAACCCTAGAAGGTATAGGTCCTCTCTAAAATTTTTCAATGTTCAGTACAATCTGATAGGCTTGGTCTAGGTCAGTAACCTCTCTCAGAAATAACTCCCTCTTAATGTCTTTCCTAAGTCCAGCCCTAAATCTAGACAAAGTGATCTCATGGGCTTCGCTCACATCACATCTCATCAAGTACTCATCAAAGGTGGCTCTGTAGTCTGAGACAGATCGGTTCCCTTGTTTCAAGGTTTGCCATTGGTCTAACAGATTCTGCTGGTATGAAATGGGTAGGTACTTATCTCTATGTTTCTCTTTCATACCCTGCCAAGTGGTTATGGGTTCAACATTTCGTCTCCTAGTGGTTAGCTCAATGTTCCCCCAGTATAACTTAGCTTGACGTACTAACTTCATCTTGGCAAACTTAAACTTCCTTTCCTCAGACATGGTATACCACTCAAAGTACTGGTCCTTCTCATCCTCCCAATCAGAATACACCTTAGGGTTTAAGCTACCATCAAAAGTGGGTGCATCTAATTTGATGTTCCGGATAAACCTATAATCTCTATCTTCAAGCTCTGGGTCAGGCCTCCTATGATTAGGTTCAGGATCTCTGTATAAAGGTCTTCTAGGCTCCTGGTGTGGGTGAGGTTGAGGCACATTAAAATCTGGGTCAGGAGTCCAATTCTGATGTCTAGGTTCCTCAAGTACTTGGACTCGATCCCTAAGTTGGGTAAGATCCTCATGGACTTGATCCCTAAATGGGCAACAGTATCAGTCATATCCTGACTCAATTTGGTCATACTTTCAGTAAGAGTTCTAATCATGGCCTCTAAATCAGGTTGGGTTTAACCAGGTTGGTAGGGTACTCCATTCCGGATGGACATGATGATGCAAGCAAGCGCACCAAATGAGACTCGACTGAAACGACTACAGGCTATCTAGACCTAGAGCCCAAACTAGATGCCCAATCAGAGTGGCAAGCTAGCCTGTAGTAACTCGAAACTTAGCCAGGCAGGTGTAAGGGGAGTGTTAGGTCCCTAATTGCCAATCCTAGACACCAATCAGTGATTGGCCAGGTAGGCGGACCAGCACACAAGTCCTTCGGGATAGAATCCCTGAACCATCATTCTAGACACTGAGTACAAAGCATACACAGAGTAACTAGACAAACTGACTCAACACTAGCCTAGACCCGACCAGTTGGTGTCCCTAGTCCACTAGGGCAAATTAGGTCTAATTAATTTTAAGATTAAAGGTTTAGGTTCGAATGCACGGGAGGTGGTTTTGGGCTAAGGAGAGGGTCTCAATCCTCCCCTTATATTGTAACTTTGGTGCCCTTAAGATAGATTCAATTTATGCACACTCAAAAAAAAAAAACAGCTTGCAAAAAATAAAAAAAATAGAACAGCAGTAAAATTGATCTCAGAAAATCTATAGACATTAATAAATCATGAAAATTTTATGTAAATTACCTTCAATTAAATTACTTAATTTGGAATTTATTGCAGGAAGAAACAATTCGAATAACAAGGTAGTTACTAGCAGAAAATAGAACGGGTGTCCCGTTTACAATCCCTGCCTAGAAGTTATAACCCAGCGGCACCCCTACACGCCCTAGAAACCCCCGTGGAATGGGAGGAGGAGGCTTGCGTCTCGCTTGTTCCTAGGACCGGACAGCCAGGGGAGTCTACTCCAGGCAGCAAAAGTAAAAAGGAACGAAAAAAAATAATCAAATAAGTAAGAATCCTAGACATGGCTCTGATACCAAAAATGATGCAGAACAAATAAGATGATGCGATGCGGAAGTAAATTAAGACTTTTTTTTTTTTGTGTTTTGTTAGAAGTTGGCTTGACTCAAAAACAAGGCTAACTAATATTGAAAGAAAATATGCACTGAAAGAAAGCATAATTCAAAAGAGTAGATTATCAGAGTAATAAAGAAGTAGGATCGCTGGGGATTGAGAAACCCCCAGACCTAGGATTTACTCCTCTTTCAAGAAACAGACGAAGAGAGAAGAGAAGGTTTTATACCTGACTGTGATATCTCTCTTTGCTTCAATTGAAGGACACTCTCGAGCAGATTGTAGGATCCTTGAGACGGGGTATCTTCGCAATGGATTCCCGGATTGTAGTCCTATGGCAAGGTTGGCCTTCTTCTCGTACTTTGGATCTGGAAAGGATGAAGAACAAGATAAGGATGTAAGAAACTCAAGGAAGAGACCTTTACCTGGGATAGCTCTGGATTGCTCGAACTTTGAAGATGAGGGAAGAGTATGGAGGTGGCGATGGAAGATGGAGTGGATTTAGGGTTTGACTGGTAGGGCGGCGGCTTGCAGATGAAAAGGACCTAGGGCTTGATATAGTGGGCGGTGGCTTGGAGAAGGAGATGGCGGCCTTGAATGAAGTGGGAATAGGGTTTAGGAATTTGGGTGTTGGCGGCTAGGATGATGAAAGGAAATTAGGGTTGGCGGCCAGGGATGAAAGCGGGGCAGGGTTTTAGGTAACTTTGGAGATCTCTCACCTCCTCAAGGCTCCAATGAAACCTGGATTTACTCCCTCACGGAGCTCAACACTCAAAGAATTGCGGAAGAAAAAAAAACAAGGTTGCTCAACACAAGAAAAGATTTCATTTACTCATTCTTTCTCAAAAGATTACATAAGGGTCCAATATATAGACCTTGCAAGAGAAACAAAATTACACTACTTCTCATGTGGGACTAAATATTCATCCTAAGCATGAAAAACTTTCCCTTGACCGACTAGGCTTCTTTCCTTGGAGTGGGCAGCCTTAATGCAAGGTGATGGCTTCATATGGCAGGTATGTGGGGCACCTCCTAGTTCTTCTCCTTAAGTCATGGGTTTTCCTTCCATGACTTGCTCTTTCTTCGAATAAAATACTCATCTCCTAGTCTTTCTCCCCAAGACTAGGCTCCTTCCATTCATAGCCAGGTACTTTAGGTTGGTGTGGGCGCCTACCTTGAAGTCCTCTCCAAGAAAAATTCCCTGTTCCTTTAGCTTGGTTACTTTTGGCAGCTTGTGGGCGCCTTCCTTGACTTCTCCTAATAAAATTTTCTTGCTCTCTTGGGCATGGGGACCAGGGACACTGGGATGAAATGTGGCGCTAACTGGTCCTGGGAGTGTGGCATCCACTTGCATTTGGCCTTGGAAGAAAAAAAATGATGCTCTAGGGAATGGTGCCAACCAGGACTTGACTTGGACTTAGACTAAGTCAACATGACTCAACAAAATGAAATGCAGATTCAAAGAAATAAAATAATCTGGTTGACCAGGTCAACCCTTATTACAAATCCTAACCTTCGGGCAAGGTCATTCAGAGATCCAGATGGAATCCTGAAGTCTTCTTCTGATTCTGGTGCCTGCACCAAGATGACCCGGATGGCATTGGGAGCCAACAGGACCTGGACCAGATGGAAGTGATTAAGAAAAGAGAGGAAGAATGGATGAAGGGGAAAACGAAGACCCCTGACAACGAAGTCCTCATAGAAAGCAACCCTCCCCGTGCCACTCGAGATTACTCGATCCCTCGAACCTGGGAACGAAAGCTGGATTGAATCTGGGATCCCATATGTATCCCGGATCTAAGAAAGATCATCTCTAGTCATTGTCGAGACATAACCGGAGGGACCAGAAGAAGAGGTCTCTACCACCGGAGGAGGAAGGGTAGAGATAGGACGTGCAGAAGCAATGGGGGGAGACCTAGGACCCCTAGGAACACCAATGGTCACTGTTCCTGCCCACAGTTGCCTCAGGACCTCAACTGAAATCTCCTCCCCCTTTGAGGAGGAAGGTGATGGAGTCCTCGACCGGGAAGGACCGGCCTCGTCCGGGTTGGAAGAGGAATGACGACGACGAGCCACCAGGGAGGAAGAGAGGAAAAGGGACTGGTTCAGGACTACATAGAATTGAGAGGTTGAAGAGGAAGAAAAGGCATCGCAGGCACTCACCAGAATGTTTGTACCGGAGGAATGGCGACCCCTGGGGATGAAGAAGGATCGCTGCAACTACCGACGAGGTGTTAGAAAGCCAAGAGACCTCATTTCTAGAAAGCTCCCCTCCTTTTCAAACTAAATCAACAGCAGTCGTACGTCTCTTTTTGACCCAGGCCATCAGATGAACACCACGTGGAGACATGCCCGACATCGACGCTTCGATTCGATGGAAACTGCCTCGGGTTCGGAACAGCGTATTAATGGCCCATCAGGTGCGCGGACGTGGCGGCCTCTGACAGGGCCTCAGGTGCGATGGACGTAGCGGCGATGATCACGGCAACTATGATGTAGGACTTTTCCCTTTCCATATCATCTCTGCACTAACTTCCCATGCCCCAACCGCGATGCTCCAATGGGACTTGGGGATGGGGGGTAACTGATATGGCAACATCGTTGACATGGAGTGAATGTCAGATCCAACTGGATGCCAGCGGTGCCGCGTGAATTTTTCTTTCAAAATTCTCCTCCCCGGGTGGCTTGACCCATGGTCGTTCTCACCCGGGACGTGGCGCTCCTGCTCCTTTGCCAGGTTGCACACCAAGATGGGTCCATCTCGGCCGAAGTCGATCCTTTCTCTGCCACTTCGCCAGGTGTCCGCCCAGGAGGGGTCCACCTCGGTCGAAGTTGGCTGCCTCTGCTCCCTCGCCAGGTGGCGCCCCAAGATGGGTCCACCTCCATCGAGGTCGAGCCAGGCGCTCCTCTCCTTCGCCAGGTGGCACCCCAAGATGGGTCCACCGCAGTCGAAGTCGAGCCTATCTCTACCACTTCGTCAGGTGTCCGCCCAGGAAGGGTCCACCTTGGCCAAAGTTGGCTGCCTCTGCTCCCTCGCTAGGTGGCACCCCAAGACGGGTCCACCTCCACCGAGGTCGAGCCAGGCGCTCAAACTCCTTCGCCAGGTGGTACTCAAAGATGGGTCCACCTCGACCGAAGTCGAGCCTTTCTCTGCCACTTCGCCAGGTGTCTGCCCAGGAGGGGTCCACCTCGGTCGAAGTTTGTCGCCTCTACTCCATCGCCAGGTGGCGCCCCAAGACGGGTCCACCTCTGCCAAGGTTGAGCCAGGCGCTCCTGCTCATTCGCCAGGTGGCACCCCAACATGGATCCACCTCGGACGAAGTCGAGCCTTTCTCTGCCACTTCGCAAGGTGCCCGCCCAGGAGGGGTGCACCTCGATCGAAGTTGGTTGCCTTTGCTCCCTCGCCAGGTGGCACCCCAAGACGGGTCCATCTCCGTCGAGATCGAGCCAGGCACTCCTACTCCTTCGCCAGGTGTCCGCCCAGGAGGGGTCCACCTCGACTAAAGTTGGCTGCCTCTAATCCCTTGCCAGGTGGCGCCCCAAGACGGGTCCACCTCTGCCAAGGTCGAGCCAGGCGCTCCTGCTCCTTCGCCAGGTGGCACCCCAAGATGGGTCCACGTCGGTCGAAGTCGAGCCTTTCTCTGCCACTTCTCCAGGTGTTCGTCCAGGAGGGGTCAATCTCGGTCGAAGTTGGCTGCCTCTACTCCCTCTCCAGGTGGTAACCCAAGATGGGTCCACCTGAGCCGAGGTCGAGCCAAGCGCTCCTAGCGAAGTCAAGCCTTCCTTTGCCACTTCGCTAGGTGTCCACCCAGGAGGGGTCCACCTCGACCGAAGTCAAGCCTTCCTTTGCCACTTCGCTAGGTGTCCACCCAAAAGGGGTCCTCCTCAGCCAAAGCTGGCTGCCTTTGCTCCCTCACCAGGTGGCGCTCCACGACGGGTCCACGTCCGTCGAGGTTGAGCCAGGCGCTCCTGCACCCTCGCCAGGTGGCATCCCAAGATGGGTCCACCTACACCGAGGTCAAGCCAAGCGCTCCTGCTCCTTCGCCAGGTGGCACCCCAAGATGGGTCCACCTCGGTCGAAGTCGAGCCTTTCTCTGCCACTTCGCCAGATTTCCATCCAAGAGGGGTCCACCTCGATCGAGGTTGGCTACCTCTGCTCCCTCGCCAGGTGGTGCCCCAAGATGGGTCCACCTCCATCGAGGTCGAGCCAGGCGCTCCAGCACCTTCGCCAGGTGACACCCCAAGATGGGTCCACCTCGACCGAAGTCGAGCCTTTCTCCGCCACTTTGCTAGGTGTCTGCCTAGGAGGGGTCCACCTCGGTCGAAGTTGGCTGCCTCTGCTCCCTCGCCAGGTGGTGCCCCAAGACGGGTCCATCTCCGCCGAGGTCGAGCCAGGCGCTCCTGCTCTTTCGCTAGGTGGCACCCCAAGATGGGTCCACCTCGGTCGAAGTCGAGCCTTTCTCTGCCACTTCGCCAAGTGTCCACCCAGGAGGGGTCCACCTCAGCCGTAGTTGGCTGCCTCTGTTCCCTCACTAGGTGGTGCCCCAAGATGGGTCCACCTCCACCGAGGTCGAGCCAGGTACTCCTGCTCCTTCGCTAGGTGGTACCCCAAGATGGGTCCACCTCGGTCGAAGTCGAGCCTTTCTCTGCCACTTCACTAGGTGTCTGCCCAGGAGGGGTCCACCTCGGCCAAAGTTTGTTGCCTCTACTCCATCGCCAGGTGGCACCCCAAGACAGGTCCACCTCCGTCGAGGTTGAGCCAGGGACTCCTGCTCATTCGCCAGGTGGCACCCCAACATGGATCCACCTCGGACGAAGTTGAGCCTTTCTCTGCCACTTCGCCAGGTGTCCGCCCAGGAGGGGTGCACCTCGATCGAAGTTGGTTGCCTTTGCTCCCTCGCCAGGTGGTGCCCCAAGATGGGTCCACCTCCGTCGAGATCGAGCCAGGCACTCCTGCTCCTTCGCCAGGTGGCACCCCAAGAAGGATCCACCTCGGTCGAAGTCGAGCCTTTCTCTGCCACTTTGTCAGGTGTCCGTCCAGGAGGGGTCCACCTCGACTAAAGTTGGCTGCCTCTAATCCCTCGCCAAGTGGTGTCCTAAGACGGGTCCACCTCTACCAAGGTCGAGCCAGGCGCTCCTGCTTCTTCGCCAGGTGGCACCCCAAGATGGGTCCACGTCGGTCGAAGCCAAGCCTTTCTCTGCCACTTCTCCAGGTGTTCGCCCAGGAGGGGTCCACCTCGGTCGAAGTTGGCTGCCTCTACTCCCTCTCCAGGTGGTAACCCAAGACGGGTCCACCTGAGCCGAGGTCGAGCCAGGCGCTCCTAGTGAAGTCAAGCCTTCCATTGCCACTTCGCTAGGTGTCCACCCAGGAGGGGTCCACCTCGATCGAAGTCAAGCCTTCCTTTGCCACTTCCCTAGGTGTCCACTCAGGAGGGGTCCACCTCGGCCAAAGCTGGCTGCCTTTGCTCCCTCACCAGGTGGTGCTCCACGACGGGTCCACGTCCGCCGAGGTCAAGCCAGGCGCTCCTGCACCCTCGCCAGGTGGCACCCTAAGATGGGTCCACCTACACCGAGGTCGAGCCAAGCGCTCCTGCTCCTTCGCCAGGTGGCACCCCAAGATGGGTCCACCTCGGTCGAAGTCGAGCCTTTCTCTGCCACTTCGCTAGGTTTCCGTCCAAGAGGGGTCCACCTCGGTCGAGGTTGGCTACCTCTGCTCCCTCGCCAGGTGGCGTCCCAAGACAGGTCCACCTCCATCGAGGTCGAGCCAGGCGCTCCAGCTCCTTCGCCAGGTGACACCCCAAGATGGGTCCACCTCGATTGAAGTCGAGCCTTTCTCCGCCACTTCGCTAGGTGTCTGCCCAGGAGGGGTCCACCTCGGTCGAAGTTGGCTGCCTCTGCTCCCTCGCCAGGTGGTGCCCCAAGACGGGTCCATCTCCACTGAGGTCGAGCCAGGCGCTCCTGCTCTTTCGCTAAGTGGCATCCCAAGATGGGTCCACCTCGATCGAAGTAGAGCCTTTCTTTGCCACTTCGCCAAGTGTCCGCCCAGGAGTGGTCCACCTCAGTCGTAGTTGGCTGCCTCTGCTCCGTCACTAGGTGGAGCCCCAAGACGGGTCCACCTCCACCGAGGTCGAGCCAGGCGCTCCTGCTCCTTCGCCAGGTGGCACCCCAAGATGGGTCCACCTCGATTGAAGTCGAGCCTTTCTCTGCCACTTCGCCAGGTGTCCGCCTAGGAGGGGTCCACCTCGGCCGAGGTTGGCTGCCTCTGCTCCCTCGCCAGGTGGCACCCCAAGATGTGTCCACCTCTGCCGAGGTCGAGCCAGGTGCTCCTGCTCCTTCGCCAGATGGTACCCCAAGATGGGTCCACCTCAACCGAAGTTGAGCCTTTCTCTGCCACTTCGCCAGGTGTCCGCCTAGGAGGGATCCACCTCGGTCGAAGTTGGCTGCCTCTACTTCCTCGCCAGGTGGCACCCCAAGACGGGTCCACCTCCACCGAGGTCGAGCCAGGCACTCCTGCTCCTTTGCTAGGTGGCACCCCAAGATGGGTCCACCTCGGTCGAAGTCAATCCTTTCTCTGCCACTTCGCTAGGTGTTCGCCCAGGAGGGGTCCACCTCGGTCGAAGTTGGCTGCCTCTGCTTCCTCGCCAAGTGGCGCCCAAGACGGGTCCACCTCCGCCGAGGTTGAGCCAGGCTCTCTTGCTCCTTCGCCAGGTGGCACCCCCTGATGGGTCCACCTCGGTCGAAGTCGAGCCTTTCTCTGCCACTTTGCCAGGTGTCCACCCAGGAGGGGTCCG
Organism: Areca catechu; assembly: GCA_021397845.1. Lineage (NCBI taxonomy): Eukaryota > Viridiplantae > Streptophyta > Magnoliopsida > Arecales > Arecaceae > Areca > Areca catechu. The sequence goes on from CM038047.1 coordinate 145,251,113, forward strand.
CCTCGACCAAAGTTGGCTGCCTCTACTCCTCCGCCAGGTGGCACCCCCTGATGGGTTCACCTCGGCTGGAGTCAACCCTACTCTGCAAAGCCTTTGGGAGGTCAGAGGCACGAGCCACGAGGTCGCTGCTAGAGTCGGTGCGCGGCGCGTACGGGGCACCCAGTACGGCTCGCAACGGTGCGCGGAACCTCGTTTACATCAGTTAAGGAGGGCCCTGCGATCGAGACATCGAATCCTTGCGGTCAGGGGCGTGGAACCCTGGGAGTCCACAGTCAACACCCCGAGAAGAGGTCTCCTGTGCTTGGCTCAAGATTCTGCTAGGTTCCTCTTTTCGTGACAGCACGGCGGACGAGGTAAGCTCGCCACTTAACTCCAAGCTCGAAGAAGAGGGGAAAAGGGTGGAAAGGAGCAGGAGACCTCCGGGAGGTAGAGGAAAAAGCTGAAGGTGATCCAACGGTATAAAAGGGACGGCGAGAGCGGACGAAGGAGGAAGCGATTGAGAGGAAGAACACTGACAGAAAGGGATAACAACTCTGAGGCTCCCGGGAGTTCCCAAACGCCAGTCCGGCGAGTCCAGTGTAGGAAACTAAGTGTCAACCCCTCTTATTCCCACTTTTCTTTCATCAAAATCTCCTCTAAGCATGGGAATCCAGCGGAGACCCATCTTAGTGGATATGTTCCGTCTTGCCATTCGCTAACTTGACCGTTGGAGTGCCTCGCCGGAACCCCCGGCCTGGGTCTCTAACCTTGTTTTGCATGTCCGGAGGCTTGGAGGTCCCGAGGTGAAGGAGTCCAAGATCCGGCGCCAGCTCATAAGCTACAGGCCACAATGTTAGGATCGGCAACAGGCGCCATACCACTAAACTGTGAAACCATTGCCATTAAGTGGTGCTTTTCATAGGGAAAAATACAGATAGAACCTGAAACAAAAATCAAGCAACAATGCATGTACATATTCAAGTGTTGAATGCGGTATTCTGCTTGAATCCAAAAATATAGCCTGATGGTGGTCAGAAAAATTAACAAGCATCCAGCTTCCAAGTTTATTTTTAAGCATCCACGGCTATTCTTTCTGGGAATAGCACCAAGAAAGAATAAAGAAGACAATCTATGTATACTTAAGAATGAACGTAGTGTTCTGCCTGAACCTAAATATATATAAGTTATAGTCAGCAAAATAAATAATCATCTTGCTTTTATGCTGATCTTAAGTGAGTGTCATTGTATACATGCATGAGCAGGATATTATAACATTAAAATCACATGAGAAGGACTACAAAGTGTCATGATATCAAAACTAATTGCTCCATCACATTAAAGTTCCCTCATGCTCTGGACAGTGGAAGACAACAAGAGGCAATGACTTCTTACCTCTTTGGTTAAGCACAAGTGACGAGACCTTCATGACCTGGAAGTGCAAAAATTGAGAGGCAGGCACAAGATATGCTTGCATGGTTGCCAAGAAATGTTGCAGCAAGTATATATCACTTCCCAAATGTAATCAAAAGGTTCAACATCTTGTGAACAATTCCTAAGGGACACTGGTATAATAGAAATGTGAATGTTGGTCTAGCATGGTGCCTGCTGAGGCAGGGTGCTACGAGACATGGAAGAAGTGTCATGAATCGATGTTCCTGAATTCCATGATAATACCCATTGTGCAAGGGAGAGAGAACTCGATAACAGGTTGTAACTCTTTATGATCATCAGAACTGGATCTGTGCAATATGGCTGACAAAAGGGTTCGAAGGCAAATTATGTAGCTCAGAGCACAACCAAAGTTGCGGTGTGCCTAGATTATTTGTTTTAAAAAATAATTAATAAGTTCAGATATCCTCATAATTTTCATCATTTGATTCCCAATTCGAAAGAGAGAATTCTAAAAGCTTCCAGGTATTTCCCACAATTATACATGAGTCTGCACACAAAGTTGTTCATTATTCACATGCATAGACAATTGAAGGAAACATGATCTATAATAGCAGAATAACAGGACACAAAGGGGAAATAAAGCTCTTGACAAAGAGGCTTGTTGAAAGCTTAAAACAATATTGGCGGCTACTTCAGGAATTTGCCATGCTGCTAACACAAAAAAAGTATATAGCTTAAAGAGATTCTCCACAACCTACACTGCTGCTAATCAACCAAACTCTAAATACAGTATCACTTGATTCCGGCAATGCACTTAGGTAGTGTTTGGAACGGGAATAGGGACATGGAATACGCCTTATTCCCAGCTATTATGCCAAACGGGTGTAAAAAGATAATGTGGGCCCCACACCTTTTGGTATTTCGGTCAACCGCTTTTATTCTCGTTTTGCTATTCCATGCCCCTTCCATGGGATCCGTTGACCTATGTCTGATCCTGGTGTCCCCACCAATCATATTGAAAGCGATAATACTTATTTTTGTCACAGGAGGCTGATGAAGCTTTCATTGGACGAGGCATTCTCAGATAGTTTTTTTTCTTAATCTCTATGAAGATCTTGCTTTTGGGGGCCAAAAAAAAGTATAGTTGCCAATTTTTTTGGCTGGACCCTTTAATCTTAGATTTTGTTGGTATGAGGAGTCCTGTTTCTTGCTCTAACTCCTACCCAATCCTTCCCAGGCCTACTTTTTCTTGAGTCTACCGTCAGCTTCTTGCTGACTAAGTATACCTTCCTTCATGCAGATGTACTTATGGGTATGCATTAGGAGCTTCGAATAAGACATGGGGTATGTCTTATTAGTGAGTAAGTGAATCAGGAATGGCACAATCCTCGCTTTACAGCCAACATGGCCATGGCTTCATTAAGGTGGTAGATCTCTAGTGTGGCCACTTTGAAGCAAGTCATATAATCTTTTAGCAATTCTTTGTCCTGCTAGTGACTTGAGAAGATACTATCAAGATCTTGTAGCATCTTCCAGCTAGCACTGAAGTATGCTACAAACTCTTTCTCTAGCTATCTAAAGGAGTGGATACTCTTTGATTCGAGTTCAATATACTAAGCTCGGGTGGCTTTTCGAAGAGTAGTTGGGAAGGCTAAGCAGAGCAATGCATCGATGGTGCTTTGAATCAACATGATAGCTTTGTAGCTCACTAGATGGTTCAGCAGGTCCGTGGTACCATCGTAGGACTCCAGTTATGGCATCTTGAATTTGGTAGGATCTATTCCTCCATGATTCATCGGGAGAGGGGGGATGGGTGTTGAACTCCATTAGACCTCTGCTTCCTCCCTGAAGGTTAGTGAGTCAGTGGTTGATCTCTTGTAGCTTAAGGTCATAGTCATTGAGCCATTGAGATTTACAAGTCATCAAAGAACTTCATAAGTGGATCCCTCCTAGGAGCATTCAGACGATGAATGGGGATAATATTTCTCACCTTTGCTCTCTTAGTCATTGTTGATCCTCATGCTAGGGACAGCAACTAATGAAAAGTTAGTTGATGAAGAGATTTCCCGAGAGGAGACCACTGGCTAGGTCAATCAGTAGGTTGATGAAAAGTTAGTCTAGCTGTTGTTGCTATATGTATTGCTAGTTTGTAGTCGCTTGTTACAGACCTTGAATGGTGGTGGTAAGTGATTGCACCTGCTACACCAAGGTGGTGAGTAGTTGTTGCTGATTTGCCATAAGTTGGGGAACACTGGGCTTGATCATTTGGTTGGGGCATCTCTCATGGCAAGAGAACATGAGAGTTGCTAACGGATGCATTCTGGGCTCTGGTTCTTGCTATGATGCCTTTATAGCTCCAATCTCTTCTCTTATCCCCTTCTTGGTGCACCAATCTATCATGGCCAAATGCTCGATCCGATACTCCGGCATCATTCGATGTCCTCATAAGCATTTGCGACTAGGCATAGCTCTGCTCTTGGGTGTCTCCTGACTTTGCTTGCAAGAAAAGTTCATCTTTATCGATGATTACTAGTGAAGGACCCTCCGATACTCAAGTCAGATAAGTATCTGGACAACAATGGAGCTGAAGAAAGCTTTGTTGCAAGAAATGAGTGCTAGTGAGTATAAAATATAATGTACCTTTGAAAGGCCCCCTCCTACTTATTTATAGTGCTCAGAAGTGATTGATTTCCATTTAGAAATAACCTCCTTTGGTTGAGTGCAACTACTTTGGATTAAAGGAAAAACTTCGGGTTGAGAGCAATTACTTTCAGGTAGAATAACCAATTCTAGTTGGATGTAATAGCTTTTTGTTATGACAGATATTTCCCTCTATTCATGCCTCTTGCTCGAGTATTGTGGACTATGGCATCAATGTACCTTGCTTGTCATTGAGAAGAGTGTTTTGGCACTTGGAATTCAGTCACTTTGGTATGTTGGTCATACTCTTTCTATGCAGTTGGTCGAGTCTGAGTAACTTATTCAGCCATTGGGCATAAGGGATGTTATACCGATTGACTTGTGATCACTTGCAATTACTCTGGTCCAGGTGCCATAGTTGTTCTGTTTAGCCTCCAGCTTAGTCATTGGCTCAGTCATTGATCAGAATATTTCTTGAGATCGAATATCTGAATAGTTTCCATAATAGTAAACTTGATTCATGATGATTTAATTATGGCTATCATATGAAATTGGAGGAATGCACATTATATAAAGATGGAAATGCATCAAGATATTTGAAGTAACAAGTAATTTATTAATCATTTTATATAATAATAGATATTTAAAAAATAAATAATTATATTTTTTTTCTTGTGCTATCATCGCACGCAGGGATATAATCTCTGGGCTGGTTCATGAGCCCCATGGCCGATTTTTAGATTTCTTCAGCAGAGTTGTTCCATTGGAATAGAATAGCAGGGTTTTACATGATAGATGACCAAACTTGCACTGTAATTGAACTTGTCTTTACACTTTGTAAGCTTCCTCTGTTGTTTCTCTTTTTGTTCTTTTTGTTTTATTTTCCCCTCATTTTTCCACGTACGGCGATTTCCTAGTCATTGTCATTATTCTTTCTTTTGTCATCACAATCAACCTAGTTTTGAATTCACGAATATCCTTTCGCTCAGGTAAGGAATAAATCCACACTTCTTTGCTTTAGTGATTGAAGCTGATGACCTTGTTCTGTTGTTCAGCTATTTGTTTAGATAAATTTGCTTGTGTTGGTGTTTGAGTTAAAAACCAAACCAAATGCATGAAACTCTTCAACCATGGAGAGAAGTTCTGGTTTTCCGGTACCACCCATAATTTCCATTTCCTTAGTAACTCCAGCATGTCTGAGAGACGTTTCCACATTATTTCTTTCAAGTCGGAGTTCTCAACATCATACTGGTCATATTAAAGCTATTTTAGCTGCAACAGTTATGATATATACTATTTCAAATTTCAAAATTTAGAAAGGCTCTCATTCCCTCGTTGCAAGTCCTTGATTTTCCACCAATGTTTGGCCCGGCGCTGCATTAAGCATCTATGTTACTTGAAAATTCCTTGGGAAGTATCTTGACAACATAAAGAAAAACTGTGCCCTGGGATAAAAGATAAGCTGCATACAATGATAATTATGATTACCATAAGTAAAAGGACCTTCAATATAACCTATAGAATTATAAAACAAAGGCCAGGCTGCAAATAAACAGCTTGATTTAAGGCCATCTTCTGCTGTTGCAAACACAAATACTAAAATTATAGGACCTCCAGCTTCTGCGGGAAATCAATTGCAGCTACCTTGTGTACAAACGCCATCACTTAAATCTAGCCTGACCTGTATTGAAAATTTTTTGCATGAAGAAATATACCGGCACCATAAAAATAAAGTGGATTCCAGAGGGTTTTAATGAATTAAGCTTTTGGAAATGGGCAGCTGAGAGGATCAAGTTTACCTCGGCATTCTTTTACTTTGCTCAGTAGCAATGTATATATACCGGCACCATAAAAATAAAGTGGATTCCAGAGGGTTTTAATGAATTAAGCTTTTGGAAATGGGCAGCTGAGAGGATCAAGTTTACCTCGGCATTCTTTTACTTTGCTCAGTAGCAATGTATAGTTCACGTCCATATTTTCGCTGGTCCTTTTCAACACTGGCTGCTACTAGAGACCAACAACTGTTTTCCATAAGGCACAATCAAATTTACTAAACCATATTCTAATGGCCTTAATATTCTGCGGGGAGTATTCTCAACAAGAGTGCACTTAAAATTTCATTGCAGGATACATCTTCAAACAGATAACCCTCCAGTAGAATAAAATTTTGCATTTATATCATGCAGGTAGTCACCAATGTTTAGCTTCAGGATCAACATTTTTATAGCTTCAGGATCTTGTACTGCAGTTTTGGTTGATCAAAACACTGTTCTATGTCTCATAAGTCAAGATTTTGCACGGAATTCATTCAGGCAAGTCCTGCCAGTATACATAATTTACAGCACCCTATCAAGTCAATTCAGATTGTCGTGATGTCAGATACCTAGACGAAATCAGATTTGAATATGGAATCTCAGACCACCTTGGTGGTAAAAAGGCAATGGCATTTTACCTCTTGGGTCAAGCACTAGTGATGAGACCTTCATGACCTGGAAGTGCACAAATTGAAAGGCAGGCACAAGATATGCTTGCATGGTTGCCAGGGGATGTTGGAGCAAATTTATATCACTTCCCAAATGTAATCATAAGGTTCAACATCTTGTGAACAATTCCTAAGGGACACTGGTGTCATAGAAATGTGAATGTTGTTCTAGCATGGTGCCTACCGAGGCAGGGTGCCACGAGATCTGGAAGAAGTGTCATGAATTAATGCTCCTGCATCCCATGATAAAACCCAATGTGCAAGGGAAAGGGAACTCCATAACATGTTGTAACTCTTTATGATCATTAGAACTGGATCTGGGAAATATGGATGAGAAAAGGGTTCGAAGGCAAATTATGTAGCTCAGATTGCAACCAAAGTTGCAGTGAGCCTAGATTATTTGTCTAAAAAAATAATTAATAAGTTCAGAAATCCTCATAATTTTCAACATTTGATTCCCTATTTGAGAGAGAGAACTCTAAAAGTTTGCAGGTATTTCCTACAATTATACATGAGTCTGCACACAAAGTTGTTCATTATTCACATGCATAGAAAATTGATGGAAACATGATCTGTAATAACAGAATAACAGGATACAAAGGGGAAATAAAGCTCTTGAAAAAGAGGCTTGTTGAAAGCTTAAAAACAATATTGGCTGCTACTTCAGGAATTTGCCATGCTGCTAACACGAAAAACGTATAGCTTAAAGAGATTCTCCGCAACCTACACCGCTGCTAATCAACCAAAATCTAAATGCAGTTCCAAATGATTCCAACAGTGCACTCAGTGATTTTCTTATGGGTGTTGTAGAATAATGCATTCTGAAGAGATTCAAAATTGAAAGATTCTGCACGTACATGTGGTAGGAAATAAGCCTGTGTCTTTCTTTCGATTATATCATAACCAAAAAAAGAAAGATAAACTCGAAAGCATCGAGCTTAAAGTCAATTTATATAACCTAAGGTTGACAGAGTCCTATATATTTAATACTCACCATTGATCAGAACCTCCACTATATAAGCTAAGCTTTCTCCTATACTGGCCTGGCGGCGAAGGACATCCCCCAAACAAATTCGATAAACACTTCTCTATATCCTCCGCTTTGTACTTCACATACTCTAATTGACCAAGAAACCTTCCCACGAATGAACGATATGCTGGAATGACCTTCTCTGATATCGATGTCCTCATCTCTTTGCCAAGCTGGGAATCCGGAACCTTCCATTTTGTTTGTGTCCTGTAAATCTCTTCAAAAGCCAAGTTAAAATTCTTGAACCTCTCTTTGAGAGACACTCCGGAGACATTAATATGGGAGCTTCCGCTCCCATCCATTTCATCATCTTTCAAACAAGACAAGACCTTAGTCCAAGAAGCTCCGAGATAGCTCGTTGCATGCTGCCGAATTTGCCGCCTACGTTCATGGACCCAGTCATCTCCTAGTAGTATCTTCAGCTCAGAATCCTCAACATTTCGAACCATGTAAAATAGGTTATTCATCAAAAATATATATGGCATACCAGCATCTTCATAAAGTTTGGATTGTTCCTCAAGTTTACATTCTAGATCCGAGACCAACAAGTATATGCGATGTCTCAAGGGGTTCACGCTCGCATCCCCTACTGAACTATCCCCACCATCAACTCCGCCATCGGCAAGGAGAACATGTAGAGAACTGCTATAATCAACCAATATTTTGATGTAATCCATCACATACGTGGCCAAAGGATGTATCTGGCCACCCTCCCATTGCTTCGATACTTTCACGCTCCTAATTTTATCCTCGACCTCGGCGAAAGTGCCTCTCGCCATTTTTCCCAACCTTCCGAGAATTTGTCCGGCCCGCTCACTAACAAACTCCTCCGAATCCCCTGGGAACAAGGTCTGGATGTCGGGAAAAACATCCGAGAGAACCTCATAGGCCTGCAATATGGCGGAGATTTTAGTCGGCGACTGCAGCCCCGTAGCGATCACATTTCCATGGCAGAGCAGCTGCAGGACAAAACACTCAGCGGTCATCCTGAAGCTCTTTTCCCTGAGCTCATCAGAGGCCACAAAGATCTTATTGCAGAGCCTCCTCTCCCCTGGAAGAAAAATCCGGACAATAAAATATAATTTTTGAGTCCAGTTTCCCACCATAGGATGATGTATTTGGCCACTCTGCTCGAAGCTCGACTTATCCGCTTCAAGAACAGAGAGGAATTCATTCAAGAAATCCTGGCGGGCACTCAAGTAGACCCAGTACAGATTCCGCTGGTATCCGGCTGCGATCATTCGGCCCGCGATCTCTTGGAGAAAATCAGCGATATACCCGCGGGAACGGCTCAGATCGGAGCTCTCGTCCATCGAGGTGCCGACATCCTCCGTGGTGAGGTCGCTGCTGTCGGAGGGCGTTGAATGGGAGAGACTTTGGGAAGAATGGCGATCAGCATCGAGGTTTGCGGAGTGGACGCGGAACTCTTTTTCGAGGCGGGACATGGCAATCTCGAGTAACTTCGTGGCGCGGAGGTGGACGTCGCCGTCGACCCCGCCGCCGGAGAGGAGGATGACCTCGTCGACGGCAGAGAGATACTTGCCGGCAGAACCCTCGACGAGAGAACCGGGGATGGAGGAGTCCAAACGGAGGATGACCTTCTTGGCGGCGTCCAGGCGGACCTTGGCGTCGGAGGCTCGTCGTCGGCTGGGGGGGGATTGGGGTTGGTGGAGAGGTGGAGATCGTGGCCAAAAAATGAATCCTCCTCGACGCTGGCGGAGGCAATGGGGCTCTCCTTCCGGGCCGTGGGTATTCGCGTCCGCCATCTTCGCTCTCCCCGCGCTTGGAAAGCTGGATGAAGACTATTATCAAAATAGTAAAAAGAATGAAAGAGCATATTTTATTGATTGATATAATGATAGAATATTTATATAAATATAATAATAATATATATGGAAACTAATAAAAAAATATTATATAATAATTAAAAAATTATAATATATTTATTATATTGATAATATATATAAAAAATATTTAAAAGATTGTGATCGTGCAATAATAACATATATAAAAAAGTAATGAAAAGATTGTGATCTTCTAATTATGAAAAATAATTAAAAAATTAAGACTAACCTATTATATATATTATTAATATATAAAAATAATTAAAAAAATATTTTTTAATTATGTATAATAATAATATATATGGAAAATAATTGATTATGATCTCTTAATTATAATACCAACATTCCTTGCAAACGAAGGCCGCTATTATTAAAAACTTAAAATGCAACTAAGAAAAACATTTAGAGGTAAGACCTTTAATGAATTTATCAACAAGTTGGTCATTAGAGAAGATGAATTTAACAATTAGTTACCTACATCGAACCCATTTTCAAATAAAGTGAAAATCAATTTTAATTTGCTTAACATGGGCATGAAAGACAGAATTTGTCATTAGGTAGATAGCTTATTTGGAGGGATAGTGAGTGAAATATCAAGCTTCGAAAGTTAATTTTGAATATAAATAAATTTATAAGTTGCAATAACAAAGCCTTTATATTTAAATCTAGTGCTAGACCAGGTCATGGTACACTGTTTCTTTGTACTCCAAGAAATTAGATTGCTACCAAAAAAGATATGTCAATCATTGACAAAAAGATGATCACCCGAGTCACCAACCTAATTGGCATTAGAATATGAATACAAGGATAGGGAGGGATATTTGGCAAGGATTAGTCTAAAGGTAATAATGTGCGTCAAATGATAAAAGATTTGCTTGGCCATAGTTTATGAGTAGAAGTTGGCCGATGTATAAATTGACAAATTTATTTAACTACATAGGTGATATCTACTCAAGTGAGAGAGATATATGCAATGCCCTAACAATGTTATGATAATTAGTGGAGTTAGGATATAAATTGCCATCATGAACTAGTGTTTTTATTAGCTGAGCACCATTTATATGGCTTCGTCAAAGCATGTCATGGATATATGATTACTGTCATAGACGGTCAAAAATAATTTTATCAACTCAAACTATAGTTAGGATGAGTCGAAATCATATCCTCAAGAATTAGTTGGGGTTATGATCACTTTCAAGATTATTTTGTTAGAGATTAATTAATTAGAAAGATAAAAGAGTAAAAATATGATTGTAACTAAGAACAAGAATTAAACTAAGCAGGAAATTAACTTGAATATAAAAGATGTCTTGGATTTCGATTCAATATTTTGGTATTATATTAAGTACTTATTCAATATATAATTATTAAATTATGATTGATCCCCGAGCATAGCCTATATCGCTGGATACGGACATTGACCCGCTCCTACGTAGCCATAGGCTATTCAAAGTCTCTAATCATATAAATAAAATTTTCTATAATCAGATTTCGAGCATAGCCTATCTCGCTGAGCATGAATCATATCCTGAGATCAGGACTCGTCTCTACGTAGTCATAAGCTATTCAAAAATTCTAACTATAGTCTAAACATGCAGAACATTACTTGAAGTAATGAAAAATAATTGTATTTATGAAAAACAAATATTACAATCAAGCACTAATTATATAAAGGAAAAAATATAAAATATAAATACCAAAAATCTTATCTACTCTCCAAAAACAAGAATTTCTTAGTGGCTCATGATCTTCCCTTCCTCTCCCTCTATGCAAAGGCTCTAGAGGGATATTAAAGAGTGAACCCCTCCTATCCCTCTATGCAAAGGCTTTAGAGGGATTCTAGGAAGTTGATGCCTTCAGGTAGAGGCATAGGAGCTTTTTTATAGGGTTTAATAGGGAAGAGGTCTTTATATTTTTTCGATATGGGACTAAACAAAAGGATCAAAGGAGTAGCTAAGATTTTGTTTTACAGGACACAATGGTTAGATATGAATATGCCCAATCCTAGTAGTGTTAGGCTTCTAGTTCCTGTTCCAACTCATGTTTGACCAGTCAACATCTTTTTAGCCCTTGGATTTGGATCAAGTGTTCAAAAATTACTATATCACCCATGATCTAGCCAAATTCCAGTTGGATTTGATTTCGGCCGTTGGATTATGATCCAATGGTAGAACCAGGATGCTGTCTTCTTCCTTCAATTAACTAATCCACCGTCGCCTAGATACCATTATTGATGCTTGGATTTTCACTAGAACCTCCTCACATCGCTAACACCGATAAAGGAGGAGAAGTTGGGGGTGGTGACAAAGGCTACTCAGGTGGTGGTAGCATGGTGGTTTCGACAATCAATAGACGAGATTCAATGAAGATGATGGTCCTTGTGCTGTGAACTTTGCCATATCCATTCTTATCAGATCTCCTCCCTTTGCTAGCATCACCATTGGCACTGCTAGAGTTCCCTCACATTGCCGCCACCGGAATCATGGATAGTTTTACTATTCAGGAATCCCCTGTGACTGTGAATTCATCTTTGTCACCGGAATGCCATCATCTTCCATCTTGTCGGTGCCATGAGTCTTGCCAGACCTTGTGGGATGATTGCCGACCATCATGTTGGCCGAAGGTTAGTGAAAACTACCCGTGGTCCATGAAGCTTTGCCATAGGGCACAGGTAATAGCAACCATGGACCGATCATGCATTTTGTGAATTGAGCAATCAGTCCACCATGGACCAATTGCTTTAAACTTCATGCGAATCATTTTTTAATCTTCAAACTTAAATTCTAGGCTCATTTTAAATCCGATTTACTTTAAACTTATTTTATTTGAATCCATAAATCGAGCTCTTCGCATTGATAGTCTTCTTTCCTACAAATAATATATCAAAGTATTAATTTTAAATAAATAAAAATAATTTAATTCTTAAATTAGTATTTTTTATATGTATATAATATAATTATCAATATACTTGCTTTGAGTAAGAAGAAGACCATTAAACATAGGAAGTACTTCAATATCTAAAAAATAGTGAAGTGTGTCCATGAACCAAAGAAGTCTACGTGAATAAGATGTGTACTGAGATATTGAAACCAAGCTTATGGAGCTTGTTTTAACCTATATAGGGTGAAATAGAGGCAACATACATGATCAGGATATGCTAGATCAATAAAGCCTAGATGTTGTTTCATGTAAACAACCTCAGAGAGATAGCCAAATGTATTTTTAATATCAAGCTAAAAAATAGGCAAGCCAACACTGACAACCAAAGAAAGAATAGTGCAAATGATTATAGATTTGATAACATGACTAAACATCTCATCATAGTCAATGACTACTTGTTGATTAAAGTCATTAGCATCCAAGCACTTTTTATATCAATCACCTATGCCATTGACTTTTTTCTTGAACCTAAATACCCATTTACAACCAAAGATTTTTGATTAGATGGTGGAGGAATATGACACTATATACCATTGCTAATGAGGGCATTATATTCTTTCACTATGGCTTCATGCCATTTGACATTCTTATAGGCTTGAGAAAAGCATGTTGGCTCAATATCATTAGAATGCACAATGAGGGTAGGGGGATGTCTGAAATTCATTTAACTAGGCTTTAATGTGATATCCTTGCCATGGGATGAAACTACAAGAAAATAGATTATTAGTGATTGCTAATTATCATTTGCTAAGGAGCGCATGGCCATTACTAATAGTTTGTCTGAAATACATCGATCATTGAATGTAGTTATTAGCGACGGCACTCTTCGTTGTCACTAATAATTATTATTAGCAACGGGCTTACCATCACTACTAATTTTTATTTTTTAAAAAAATTTCAAATAAATAAATAAAATAATCAGTGACTAGTTATTATTGTTGCTAATAATTCTTAGTGGTTGGTAATAATTCTTTAGCAATGGTTTTTACCATCACTAAAGCCATCATTAATAATTTTTTTATTTTTTAAAAAATTAATAATTTATTTAAAAATCTATTTTAATTATGATAAAATAGTAATTACATTTCTTAAACCCTTTTATAAGCAAATTAACAATTAAATGCCATAATTATAAATAAAAAATAAAATATATTATATTAAAATTATAAATTATACAATTTTATGAATTGTCATTGCTTACAAGTAATAAAATTAAATACATAACTTAAAAAAATCAAGTGAGATCCTTGTTATCGTCGTCCTCTTCCTGCTACTCCTATACATTCTTACCAGTAGCCGATGGATGAGAGCCAGATGTCCCAGCATCCTGTGATAAAAAAAATAAAATATTATTAATATGTTTCAATATAAAAATATATATGTCAATATGGAGGTGTATATTTTAATATACTCATCTGATTCTAGAATAGATTGTTTCAACTCATTCTATCCAATGATATGGTGCTATAGATATCCCCAACCCTTGATTGGATGGTTAGATTGAATTTTTATCTTCTATATCTCCTTCCCTAATTTAAGACTAAGTATATGAAGCTTCTAAATATAAAAATTTAAAATAAGTAAAGAACTTTATTAATATACTTATCTACTGTGATGATTGTGACAACGAGGCTAGCTGATTATGTAGATCCTTATGCAAATCCTAGAAAATCTTGATGACCGTATCCCAGATGGCATCCCTGAAGCTCTGAAGTTGCTAGATAAAAGTCTTTATATGATGTCTTGGACATGTGCATCACCCCATCTCTGGGTCATTGAGACCTAAGCAGAGATCGCCGAAGAATGGTGAGCTACTGGTGGGTCGTTGTGTCCAAATTCTAAGACCCAGCTCCTACTTGCCCCTCTGGTGGCCTTAGCTATCCTCGAGGTCAAGGAGGGGCAGAGAGGATAGGTCCTTACCTATGACATACTCCGCATAATCCATCTATATAGTTTACAAATTGATTAGCCTAATTATACATATCTGTTGCCCAGGTGGCTACCCAAGAGGGGGGTGAATTGAGAATTTAAAAATTTAAAGCAAGTAATGTGTAATTAAAATCCCTTAAAAGGTATTAGGTGATGTGACAAAGTTATAAATTATAGAAGCTAAAAAGAAGTAAAGAAGCACAACATAAACACACCAAATTTATAGTGGTTCGGAGCAACCCAGCTCCTACATCCACTACCTAAAATATCACTTGGAATTTTTACTATATTCATACCTGAATACAATAGGATTGTTTTACAGGATTACAATCCAAAATCTCTATACTTTGGTTTTACGGGATCACCAAAGAAAATCCAACACCATTTGATTTTAACAGGCTCACCAAAGAAACCTAACTTGGTTTTACCAGGATAACCAAGAACCCAACACTTGGTTTTTATTAAGGCTCACCAAGAACCTATTTGGTTTTTCAACTGAGCTCACCAATAACCCAACAATTCAAAAATGAATTGAAAGAAATGCAACGAAAATGACAAACTCAATTTGTCGGATAGTTGGCGGTGTAGTTTGATGAAAGTCCACTTGAATGCACTTGAATAAGCTTTAATTGCTTTAGTGGCTTCTTCCTAAAGTTGCTTCAAACTTGTGATCAGAGTTGGAGAAGTCTTGAACTCTAGCTTGAATGCTCTTGTGCTCTTTTGCTATTAGTTGGTAGGATATTCAATGAAGCTCTCTTCACTTTTAAGAACTCTCTTTTCTTCTTATCTTTAAGGAAATTCAAATCCTTCAAATATAAGGTCTTCCATCACTCCAAGATAGTTAGAGATGTTTTTGACCATTGGGATGTGACTTGTGACAATTGGAGAACCTTTTAGCATTTGAAAATAAATTCTGGAACTAGTCGTTAGATACCTAGAAATGACGTTCGAGTTGGCTCGGATTCCTTCGAGTCGGCTCGGATCCTTCGAGTCGATAGGTCGAGTTGCCAAATCTTCATTGCAGTTGGCTCTTTGTCTCAGGGTGCAAAACATCACTCTGGATGAGTCGGCTCTTGATAGCACGAGTCGGCTATTGATAGCACAAGTCGGCTAGAACTTCTTTCTTTGAAAAACTTGAACTCGAGGAGTTGGCTCTTTTCAGCTTGGGTCGGCTCTTCTTCTCAGGTTCAGAAATCCTCACTCTGGAAGAGTCGACTCGATGTAGTTCGGGTCGGCTCGCTTTCTCAGGCTTTCAAAATTAGGTTTGGTAGAGTCGGCTCTTTCTGGTTCGGGTCGGCTCGCCTGGCTATACTTAGAAATCTTCATAAATTGGACTCTGGAAGAGTCGGCTCGGACTGATTCTAGTCGACTCAGATTCATTAGAGTCGGCTCGGTTATCTTCGAGTTGGCTTGGATTCCTGTGTTCCAGAATCCTTGCTGCGTGCCAGTAAGTGGAGTCGGCTCTTCAATAAGTTGGGTCGGCTCGAGTATCGTTTTCATGATTTTTATACTTGAACTTAAAGAAAAATTCTTACCAACTCTTTACATTTTCAAGCATACCAACTCTAAACTAATTTCAAGGCACACATACATAGAAGTAACCCTTTTTCACATGATTTTTTCTTAGCTTTTTCATTGGGTTTTTCTTTACAAAAACA
Source organism: Areca catechu (assembly GCA_021397845.1). Taxonomy (NCBI): domain Eukaryota; kingdom Viridiplantae; phylum Streptophyta; class Magnoliopsida; order Arecales; family Arecaceae; genus Areca; species Areca catechu. The sequence continues at coordinate 145,267,007 of CM038047.1, forward strand.
CATTACAACCCAACTCAAACAAGAAAATAGAGGTATAAGAGTTGAAGTTTGAACATTTAATCCATCCTACAAAAACTTGTCAAACACTTGAAGAGTTGTCAGAAATAAATATACATGCTCCAATGTTTGGTTATCATCAAAATCACTTATGGGGTCAACAATCTTCCCCTTTTTGATGATGACAAAATACTGGGCATGAAAAATTCTTTACACTTTACATGTATAACTATATTTGAAAGTTAAGTATTCACATGTATCAGAGCTAATAAGAAAGGAAAAAATATCAGTGCTCAAGAGATGATTGTATATCATCAAAGTGCTAAACTTTTCATGCTTCACAAAACATAGAGCATCAGAGACTTAAAAATTGACAATAGTAATCATAGCATTAAGATTAATTTGAATATCAATCAGAGCAAAAATTCATTCAAGAGAATCTCTCCCTTTCTCTAGAATTTAAAGTAATTTAAGCAATACTATCATTTTTGTGCTCCCCCTTTTTCATTCTTTTTATGCACTTTAAGAATAGTTGGTAGAAAGCTCAACATACATACTAATTTCCCATTTCATATATTCTTTTCATATTTCTTCCATTTTTTGTTTTCCCATTTTTCATTTCTCACATTTTTCATATTTCTCCCCATTTTTGTCAATCAATCAAAAAGGTGATTTGAAATAAAGCTCAGGTTTTAAAATAGATTGAGAAAGTTTTTAATATTTGTTTGAGATAATTTCACATTCTCAAATTTGAAATTCTAATTAAAATTTCATCATAGTTGTACCATATCATATAAAAACAAAATAAACTTTCATTTCATTGATAAGATTGTCATACAATGTACGAAAGAAAGTACATTATAATTATAAAAGATAACATGTAGAACATTAACAAAAAAAAAAAAAAAACTACATCCAAAAGACTAACCAATTAAACTATTCTTCTTCTTCCTCAGTTGAAGAAGAAGAGCCTACCTCTATAACCTTATCAGAGGTCTTAGTTTTTAGGGGTTTAAACCTTAAATCCCAGAATCTAGTTCTACCAGGGGCTTTAAGAGTCTTAGTCTTTTTGGTTTTGGTTTCTCTCTTGGTCTTAATAGGTTTGGGTGGATCAGATGAAAGAATAGGAGCAGGAGTGTCAAGTGACTCCTTGATGATCTGTTCAGGAGCACCTTCAGTAGTGACTGATTCTTTTTGGGATTGCAGTAGGATGCTTCTGATTTCTTTCTTGAAGTCCTTCATTTCCTTTTCAATTTTCTACTGGTGAAGCTCTTGTTCAGTTTTCATTTTTTGCAAGCTGATGTCAACTAATTTTCTTATCTCCTCAATTGCAGAATTCATGTGATCTATCAAAAAGTTGGAGATAGTTTCCATCTTCTGAAATATTAACTTCTTGAGGTCAGATGGAATGATCATTGAACCTCCAGTCCTTTCTTCAACAGCAGCACCTTCATTATCATCAGAAAAAGTAGCAGCAACCTGACTAGGCATCTTCTTTATCCATGTTCCTTCTTGTAATTTGTAACCCATTCTTTTTAGTGAATTCAAGGAATAGATATCAAAGTGGTGTAATGTCTTGCCTATTTCATTTATTAAGTCAACCCCAGCTTCTTCAAATAATAGAGTGAAGACCACACCTTAGGGTAGACAGGCTTTGACTTTTCTTGCTGCTTCAGTCATCTGGATCATTATTATATAAGGAAGATTGAGAGGCCTTTCTTCAATCAAGTGTCGTATAAAGCTCATGTCTTTCTCACTGACCCAATCAAAGCGGCCAGTTCTGGAAATAAATATCATGCTGATCATATTGTGTAGAAGCCTCATTTTCTTTGACAGTAAATTAGCTTGTATATGCTGGACTGTGCTCACATCTTCTTTTTCCAAAATTAGTTTTAAAAAAATGTGTTCCTTGTCCAATAAAAGAAGTTCGTGGCGCCGTCTGTTGGCATTTGTAGTAAGGTACCCAGTTTCTCTTCATCTACTATTATTTCCTTTCCTTTGACAATGGATTCCAAATGAAATTCTTTGATAACAATATTTTCATAAAATATCCGTACCAGTGAAGGGTACGTCAAGATGTTCAAAGAACAAAAGTGCTTCCAACCTTGAGTCTCTATCAAATTTTTAATTTTCATTCCCATTTCTTCTAAGAATGTAAAGTCGATCTTTCTTCCGCAAGTGATATGCTGGTTGACCATTGAGACACGTTGTTCGGGAGGAGAAAGAATTTCTTCATCTTGAAGCGCTGGAGCAGATCTTTTCATCTTTTCCCCTTTTTCTTTTGCATCTTCACTACGAGCACTTGATTCACCGATATGAAGAACCATCTTCGCAAATCTTCGAGAAACCATTGTAGAAGGATTAAGGAATTTTAGGCTCTAGGAAATGGCTTTTGGAAGTTTTGGTAGAGCTTCCAAAGGAAATGGAGTGAGTTAGAGAGTGAAGTACTTTGAAATGACAGATCAGAACTACCTAAATAGCGATTTCTCGACTTTCGAGTCGGCTCGCCCAATCCTAGAAACATCCAAGTTGGCTCATCCAAAGTGAACTCAGAATAGTTAGAACACCGAGTCGACTAGGCAAGGACCTAGTCGGCTCAACCAGAGCAATAGGTGGCAAAATCAAACATTCGAGCCAGCTCGACCAGAGCAAGATTGCTCGAGTTGACTCGAATGGAAACTTTCCATATAAAATCAAATGATTCAGAAATTGACATTGATACAATTAAAAATTCAAGGAAAGTTGTTCAAGAAATCATGAATAATTGTAGGAGGTTTTATATATAATTTTTTCCTTAATTTTTGAGGGAAAAATAGGTTAACTAAATCTAGATAGGATACAAAGCCCTAATTCTCTTCTAAGCAATTCAAATCTATCCTGATTAAGTGGCTTAGTAAAAATGTCAGCTAATTGTTTTTCAGATGGGTTAAAGTCTAGTTCAATGTCACCATTCAAAATATGGTCTCTAATGAAATGGTGTCTAATCTCTATGTGCTTAGTCTGGTGCGGGCACCAGACTCAGAAGAAGACTTCAGAGCTCCATCTGGATCTCTGATTGACATTGCCCGAGAAATTAGGGTTTGTAATAAAGGTTGACCTGGTCAACCAGTTTATTTATTTTTATTTATTTCTTGAGTCACCATTTAAATTTTGTTGAGTCATGTTGACTCGGTGCAAGTCCCGATGTGGTTTCAATTTGGTCCAAAATGGTGCCATATTTGTCTTCCAATCAAATCAAGGTTCAAGCAAGTGGAGGCCACACTCCAAGCCACACGCCCAGCCACACTCCGAGCACACGCCAGAGTCCAGGAGGCACCACAGAGGCATCCCAGTGTCATGGTCCCCACACCCAAAGAAGAAAAAATCAAATTGGAAGCTAATTTAAAGGAGGCGCCCATACCTGCCTATTTTACCTAAGCAAAGAAGGAAGAAAACTTCTCTTGGAGAAGAAATCAAAGAAGGACATCCAATTGAAGTTCAAATCAAAATCAAAGAGCTTAACTTGGAGTGGAAGAAAAGAAGAAATGCCATAAGAAGAGGAGGACTCCAAATCCAAATCCAACTCCAAAGGAGGCGCCATAAAAATTCCAAAAAAAAAAATTCCTTTATGGCCGTCCCAATTTTTTTTGAAGTCTTGGTTGACCAAGAGAGGGGGTTTTCTACCTAATCTAGAGGTTGGAAGAGTTTAGTCCCACATGGGAATTTGTACAAGCTAGGAGAAAATTTTAGGTCTATATAATAGACCTCTCTTTGTAACTTTGAAAATGAATGAAGAAAATTATTTTTTGCTACTCTCTTGTGTTGAGTGACCTAGGTTTCTCTTCTTCCGCACTATTCTAAGTGTTGAGCTCCGTGAGGGGGTAATCCGGGTTCCATTGGAGCCTTGAGGAGGTGAGAGATCTCCATCTTTATCCAAAACCCTAGGTTAGCCACTTGAAATTCCAAAACCCTAGCCACCCTTCATTATTTTCAATCCATCAAACCCTAGATCCATCCATCTCCCATGGCCTCTCTCTCTCTACAAGTCCAGGCCATCCACCTTCATCCAGATCCAGTCCGGCTACTTCAGATCCAGAGCAAGTTCCAAGGAAAATCACATCAGCTTCCAGGAGAATCCAGTTTTCAGCAATTTCAATCTTCAAGTTCATCAACCTGGTAAATTCTTCCCTTGACTCTCTGATTCCATCAATTGTTTTTCTTCTCTTCCAGATCTTGAGTTCAGGAGAAGCCAACCCGCCAAAGGACCAGTACTGGAGGATCCATTGCGAAGAAATCTGAATCCGAAGATCCAACAATCTGCTCGGGAGAGTTCTTCCACCAAAATCTGTGAAGATCATTGTCTGGTTAGGTAAACCATCTCTTCTCTTTATTTCTGTTCTGCTGAAAGTTCGGAGCGAAACCCTAGGTCTGGGAGTTTCTCAACCCCCAGCGATCCGTTGCTTCTGAACTACTCTGATAATTTAGTTTCCTTAAAATTGTGCTTTCAATTATCATATTAGTATCTTTCAATGTTAGGTTAACTTTTCTTTGATTTGAAGCCAACTTCTACAAACATATAAAAACAACAAAAAATTAGTTAATCTTAATTTACTTCCGCATCGCATTCCTTTATTTGTTCTGCATCATTTTTGGTATCAGAGCCCAGTCTAGGGTTTCTGATTTGCTTGCTTGCTTTGATTGTTCTCTTTTTATTTTGTCTGCTCGAAGTAGACTCCCCAGGACGTCCGGTCCTAGGAACTAAGTGAGGCTCAAGCCTCCTCCTCCCATTCCATGGGGTGTTCCTAGGGCGTGTAGGGGATCCATTGGGTTATAACTTCGTAGCAGGGATTATAAACGGGGAAGACAATCTAGTTGCAGCCCGTAATTGCCCTATTGTCTGAATTATTTCTCCCTGCATAAAACTATGAATTGCATGATTTTTGCTTCGTTGAAACCAGTATAATTTAACCTATTTTCCATAATTTTTCTGTGATTTATTGGTTTTGGTAAAAATTCTGAGCATTAAAATACAGCAACTCTGTTTTTTTGTGTTCTGCAATTCAATTCTTTTTGGAGTGATCATCTCATAATTTACTTAAGGGCAATTGAGCATCTAAGATAAGGGGAAGAGTTGATTACCTCTCCTTAGCCCAAAACCACCATCCAATCATTCGAACCTAGGCCTAATTTAAAATCAGTTAAACCTAATTTGCCCTAGTGGGCTAGGGACACCAATTGGTCGGGTCTAGGCTAGTGTTGAGTCAGTTTGCCGAGTTATTCTGTGTGTGCTTAGCACTCAGTGTCTAGAACGGTGGTTCAGGGATCCATTCCTGAAGGGCTTGTGTGCTGGTCCGCCTACCTGGCCAATCACTGATTGGTGTCTAGGATTGGCAATCAGGGACCTAACACTCCCCTTACACCTGCCTGGCTGAGTCCTGAGTTACTACAGGCTAGCTTGCCACTCTGATTGGGCATCTAGTTTGGACTCTAGGTCTAGTGATCCAGTAGTCGACTTAGTCTAGTCTCATTTTGTGTGCTTGCTTGAATCATCATGTCTACCAGAAACGGAGTGCCATATCAACCTGGTCAAACCCAACCTGATTTAGAGGCCATGATCAGAACTCTTACTGAAAGTATGGCTAAAATGAATCAGGATATGACAAACACTGTGACCCAGTTTAGCGCACAAATTCATGAGGATCTTACCCAACTTAGGGACCGAGTCCAAGTACTTGAAGAACCTAGACATCGGAATTGGACTCCTGACCCCGATTTTAATGTGCCTCAACCTCACCCACATCAGGAGCCTAGAAGGCCTTTATATAGAGATCCTGAACCTAATCATAGGAGGCCTGACCCAGAGCCTGAAGATAAAGATGATAGGTTCATCAGGAACATCAAATTAGATGCACCCACTTTTGATGGTAGTCTGAACCCTAAGGTGTATTCTGATTGGGAGGGTGAGATGGATCAATACTTTGAGTGGTATGCTATGTCTGAGGAGAGAAATACAAGTTTGCCAAGATGAAATTAGTGCGTCAAGCTAGGTTATACTGGGGGAACATTGAGCTAACCACTAGGAGACGGAATGTTGAGCCCATAACCACTTGGCAGGGTATGAAAGAAAAACTGAGAGATAAATACCTACCCATTTCATACCAGCAAAACCTGTTAGACCAATGGCAAAACCTGAAACAAGGAAACCGATCTGTCTCAGACTACATAGCTACTTTTGATGAATACCTAATGAGATGTGATGTGAGTGAAGCCCACGAAGTCACTTTGTCTAGATTTAGGGCTGGACTGAGGGAAGATATCAAGAGAGAACTATTTCTGAGAGAGGTTACTGATCTAGACCAAGCCTACCAGATTGCACTGAACATTGAGAAATTTCAGAGAGGACCTATACCTTCTAGGGTTAGTGCCCCAATCCCAAGGAATGGACCTAGCCAAGTTATCCCTAGTAAACCTTTTCAGGGTACTTCTACCCCTAGGCCCATGGACAAAGGTAAGGCACCTGACACCCAGAGAACCCCTAGTTCAAATATCACCTGTTTTAAGTGTCAGAAACCAGGTCACATTTCTAGTCAGTGTACTGCCATAGCCTGTTTCAAGTGTCATAAGGTAGGTCATGTTGCTAGCCAGTGCCCTCGGAGATCCCTTTACATAGAAGAGGGAGAGAATGATAATTCCGAGCCCAGTGAGGAATTTGAAGAAGAAGTTTATGAGGCCGGAATGAATTTGGTTGAGGAGTATGAAGGAGAGGAGGAACCCAATGAATCTGACCAATTAGGAGTTGTAAGATGCATCCTATCCCAGAATCTAGTTCAAGAGGATTGGCATAGGACTAACATCCTACAGACTTTTCTTAAATTAGGGGATAAGGTATGTAAGATCATCATAGATAGTGGGAGCTGTGTAAATGCCATCTCTACTAGCACTGTCAAGATGTTAGGCTTAATCCCAGTTCCCCATCCCAACCCCTATAAGGTTTCTTGGGTAGATTCTACCTCCATACCCATCCAGTCTAGATGTCAAGTCCAAATCCAAATGCAATCTTATCATGAAAAGATTTGGTGCGATGTCTTACCCATGGGGGTGAGCAGTATAATTCTCGGAAGACCTTGGTTGTATGATCATGATGCCACCCTCTTAGGAAAATCCAATACCTGTGTCTTTAGTTTCAATGGGAAGAAGATTACGATCCATTCAGTTCCCCCTAAGGACAAGGTAACTAAAGGAGCCGGTAAGGTTAAGGAGATGAAAACTGGAGTGAACCTAATCAGTGCTAAGGATCTAGAACAAGAAATTCATAGTGGTTCACCCATCTGGATGTTGACTGCTAAGGAACTTAGAACTTCGGAACCCTCAGAGCCTTCTCAAGAAGTTAAACCTGTGTTAAAAGAATTTGAGGATGTCTTTCCCGAGGATTTGCCAGACCACCTTCCACCTCTTAGGGATATCCAGCATGCCATAGATCTAATCCCAGGAGCGACTTTGCCCAACTTGCCCCATTACAGGATGAATCCATCTGAGCATGAAGAACTGCAAAAGCAGGTTGGAGAATTATTGAGGAAGGGGTTTATTAGAGAAAGTCTTAGCCCTTGTGCAGTCCCAGCCTTACTGACCCCAAAGAAAGATGGCACGTGGAGGATGTGTGTTGACAGTCGTGCCATCAATAAAATTACAATCAAATATAGGTTTCCCATCCCTAGATTAGATGACATGCTTGATATGATGGCTGGTGCAATGGTTTTTTCTAAGATTGATCTCAAAAGCGGCTATCATCAGGTTAGGATTAGACCCGGGGATGAATGGAAAACTGCTTTCAAAACTAAGGATGGTCTTTATGAATGGGTTGTTATGCCTTTTGGGTTGTCCAATGCCCCTAGTACCTTCATGAGAATTATGACCCAGGTACTTAGAGCTTTCATAGGAAAATTTGTGGTGGTCTATTTTGATGACATCCTGATCTATAGTAAGACCCCAGCAGATCACCTAGGCCACCTTAGAGCAGTCTGCCAAGTTTTGAGGAATGAGAGACTCTACGGTAATCTTAAGAAGTGTGAATTCATGACTAGTAGAGTTATCTTTCTTGATTTTGTAGTAACCCCTGACGGCGTGGCAGCCGATCCTGAGAAGATTAGGTCCATAGTAGACTGGCCAGAGCCAACCAATGTGCATGAAGTTAGAAGTTTCCATGGCTTGGCTACCTTCTATAGGCGATTCATCAAGGGGTTTAGTACTTTAGCTGCTCCTATCACTGATTGTATTAGGAAGGGAGAATTTCATTGGACTAAGTCAGCCCATAAAGCCTTCCTAGATCTTAAGGAGAAAATGACCCAGGCACCCATTCTGAGATTACCCGATTTTTCTAAAGTATTTGAGGTTGCCTGTGATGCTTCAGGTGTAGGAATAGGTGGAGTCCTAAGCCAAGAGAATCATCCCATAGCATTCTTTAGTGAAAAACTTAATGATGCTAAGCTTAGGTATTCTACCTATGATAAGGAATTTTATGCGGTGGTGCAAGCTTTGCGTTACTGGAGACATTATTTGCTACCGCAGGAATTTGTACTATTTTCGGACCATGAGGCTCTTAGATTTCTGAACTCCCAAAAGAAGCTTAACCCTAGGCATGCTAAGTGGGTAGAATATATCCAGTCCTATACTTTTGTCCTGAAACATAAGGCTGGAGTTGAGAATAAGGTAGCTGATGCCCTTAGTCGCCGATCCCTGTTATTAACTTCTGTTAGAACTGAGGTCATAGGGTTTGAGCAAATCAAAGAGGAATATGAGTCTTGTCCGGATTTCACAACTGTGTATCAGGATCTAGTTCAAGGACCATCTAGTAATCACCAGGATTATACCCTTGTAGATGGTTTTTTGTTCTTCAAAAATAGGCTTTGCATCCCTAGAACTTCTCTTAGGGAATTTTTGATTTGGGAAATCCATGCTGGAGGTTTAGCCGGCCATTTTGGAAAAGACAAGACCATTCTAGCTATTGAAGACCACTTTTTCTGGCCTAGCTTGAAAAGGGATGTAGCTAATATTGTAGCTAGATGTCGAACCTGCGCTGTTGCCAAACAGCGAAAACAAAACACTGGCCTTTATACCCCACTCCCTGTCCCAGATCGTCCTTGGCAAGATGTGAGTATGGATTTTGTGTTAGGTTTACCTAAGACCCAGAGGAGACATGATTCTATCTGTGTCGTAGTTGACCGATTCTCTAAAATGGCCCACTTCTTGCCTTGTTCCCAAACCTTTGATGCATCTAAGGTAGCCACACTTTTCTTCAATGAGAGAGTTAGACTCCATGGCCTACCAAAGACAATCATTTCAGATAGGGATGTCCGGTTCACCAGTTACTTTTGGAAGACCCTTTGGCATAAGTTAGGGACAAAACTTAAGTTTTCAACTGCCTATCATCCCCAAACTGATGGCCAAACTGAAGTAGTGAACCATAGCCTAGGAAATCTGCTGAGATGTCTTGTTGGTGAAAACACCAGAAATTGGGATTTATACCTACCAAGGGCAGAATTTGCGTACAATGACTCGGTCAATAGGTCTACGGGTAAGAGTCCATTTGAAATTGTACATGGGTACAAACCTCACACACCTCTTGACCTAGTCCCTTTACCTGTCCACACTCGAGTCTCCGAATCTGCTGAAAATTTTGCACAGCATGTAAAAGACTTGCATAAAGAAATTCATGCCAAAATAAATTTAAGTAATGAAACTTATAAGAAGTTGGCTGATACTCAAAGGCGAGTCAAATCTTTTGTTGAGGGAGACTATGTGATGATTAGGTTAAGGCCTGAACGGTTTCCTCCTGGAACCGTTAGAAAGTTACATGCTAGGGGAGCTGGACCATTTAGAGTGGTAAAGAGAGTAGGATCCAATGCCTATGTGCTCGAGTTGCCTCCAGAACTAGGCATTAGCTCTACTTTCAACATTACAGACTTAGTAAAGTACAGGGAGCCAGCTGTGATTCCTAGTGAGCCTTTTGAGCCTAACCCAATCATTGAGAGTGATCCCGACCCTGTGTGTCCACCAACAAACTGGCCTGTGAGGAAAGAGCAGATTGAAAAGATCCTGGATGATCATGTTATCTCTACTCGTAATCGAGGATACCAAAGGTACCTGGTCTGCTGGCAAGGAAGGCCAGATTCTGATGACTCTTGGATCTCCCGAGAAGAATTACAAGAATTGGACCCAGACCTCTTGGAGAGATACCAGAGCCAACTTGAGCCTTACTCGACAGGGTCGAGTTCCTCCCACCCGGGAGAATTGGTGCGGGCACCAGACTCAGAAGAAGACTTCAGAGCTCCATCTGGATCTCTGATTGACATTGCCCGAGAAATTAGGGTTTGTAATAAAGGTTGACCTGGTCAACCAGTTTATTTATTTTTATTTATTTCTTGAGTCACCATTTAAATTTTGTTGAGTCATGTTGACTCGGTGCAAGTCCCGATGTGGTTTCAATTTGGTCCAAAATGGTGCCATATTTGTCTTCCAATCAAATCAAGGTTCAAGCAAGTGGAGGCCACACTCCAAGCCACACGCCCAGCCACACTCCGAGCACATGCCAGAGTCCAGGAGGCGCCACAGAGGCATCCCAGTGTCATGGTCCCCTCACCCAAAGAAGAAAAAATCAAATTGGAAGCTAATTTAAAGGAGGCGCCCATACCTGCCTATTTTACCTAAGCAAAGAAGGAAGAAAACTTCTCTTGGAGAAGAAATCAAAGAAGGACATCCAATTGAAGTTCAAATCAAAATCAAAGAGCTTAACTTGGAGTGGAAGAAAAGAAGAAATGCCATAAGAAGAGGAGGACTCCAAATCCAAATCCAACTCCAAAGGAGGCGCCATAAAAATTCCAAAAAAAAAATTCCTTTATGGCCGTCCCAATTTTTTTGAAGTCTTGGTCGACCAAGAGAGGGGGTTTTCTACCTAATCTAGAGGTTGGAAGAGTTTAGTCCCACATGGGAATTTGTACAAGCTAGGAGAAAATTTTAGGTCTATATAATAGACCTCTCTTTGTAACTTTGAAAATGAATGAAGAAAATTATTTTTTTGCTACTCTCTTGTGTTGAGTGACCTAGGTTTCTCTTCTTCCGCACTATTCTAAGTGTTGAGCTCCGTGAGGGGGTAATCCGGGTTCCATTGGAGCCTTGAGGAGGTGAGAGATCTCCATCTTTATCCAAAACCCTAGGTTAGCCACTTGAAATTCCAAAACCCTAGCCACCCTTCATTATTTTCAATCCATCAAATCCTAGATCCATCCATCTCCCATGGCCTCTCTCTCTCTACAAGTCCAGGCCATCCACCTTCATCCAGATCCAATCCGGCTACTTCAGATCCAGAGCAAGTTCCAAGGAAAATCACATCAGCTTCCAGGAGAATCCAGTTTTCAGCAATTTCAATCTTCAAGTTCATCAACCTGGTAAATTCTTCCCTTGACTCTCTGATTTCATCAATTATTTTCTTCTCTTCCAGATCTTGAGTTCAGGAGAAGCCAACCCGCCAAAGGACCAGTACTGGAGGATCCATTGCGAAGAAATCTGAATCCGAAGATCCAACAATCTGCTCGGGAGAGTTCTTCCACCAAAATCTGTGAAGATCATTGTCTGGTTAGGTAAACCATCTCTTCTCTTTATTTCTGTTCTGCTGAAAGTTCGGAGCGAAACCTTAGGTCTGGGAGTTTCTCAACCCCCAGCGATCCGTTGCTTCTGAACTACTCTGATAATTTAGTTTCCTTAAAATTGTGCTTTCAATTATCATATTAGTATCTTTCAATGTTAGGTTAACTTTTCTTTGATTTGAAGCCAACTTCTACAAACATATAAAAACAACAAAAAAATTAGTTAATCTTAATTTACTTCCGCATCGCATTCCTTTATTTGTTCTGCATCATAGTCCTAGAATGCTGAATAGGATTTTTTGTTAGATTTATAGCACTTGTATTATCACACTTAATAGATGTTGCTGCTAAAATCGTCGTGGCCCGTAGCTGCTGTCGGTGCCGGAGTGCGCTTCTTCCGTTGGCTAGCGGTCCTGTGATTCTAGACTTGCAAAATAGGGGTTAGTGACCCGGGCTAGAGATTCCAGGGGGCACTCCGATGGTCAAGTCAGTGACAATCCAGGAGAATAGATTCTCCTAGTCGAGTCCCTCTTGAAGGACTCCACACTAGGAGGAGTGAGTAGTGTGAGAGTGGGTGCAAGTGCACCAGGAGAATGGTGGCTGAGCTAGAGGGATTCTCTATGTGGCCTTTCCTCCTTCCCTTGCTTGGGTTTTTTGTGGTGTGCTACCCTCTGGTTGAGCTTGCACATGTGTTTGTGTTTGTATACCCCCCCTTCCGGGGTGCCGAATGTTCTTTGTAGCAAAGGTGACCATTGGGTGCCTGCCTTGGGACCTTCGCTGGGCTGGCAGGCGCGTGCGGCGGTGTCCCGTGCCATGGATGGGACATCTTTCTTGATTCGTGCTAAGGGAAGTTGTCATGAGTTCTGACATTTCTCCTGGTTGCCCCATTTCGGGAAGCCTGGCAGTGCCTCGATCGGGGGGCCACTACCCCCGGGATTTGAATCTCTTGGTTGAGTTCCTCTTCCGGGTGGTTCAGGTGGTTGGTGAAGAGCGTGGCATCTCGATCGGAGGGCTCCTCCCCTTTCTGGTGCAAATGGGAGCTGCAGGTAGTTATTGCGGCCTAGTGGGTGTCTTGCTGCAATCTTCGGGTGGCTTGCTTGTGTCCTAGGGTGATGGTGATGTCTCTTTGCTCACCTATGTCTTTGCTCGAGCTCGAGGCCGAGCAGGGGAGGTAGGGCTCAATCTGGTGGAGGGCAGAGCACAGCCCTGGCCTAGAGGGCTCGACCTCGGAGAGACTTCATGTGGCGGAGGAGGGCTGAGCTCGACTCCGAACCATAGGGCTCGATCTCGAGGAGCTTGATCTGGCAGAGGGCAGAGCGTGCCCCGGCCCAGAGGGCTCAACCTCGGAGAGACTCCACATGGCGAAGGAGGGCTAAGCTCGACTCTGGACCATAGGACTCGATCTCGAGGGACTCGACCTGGCGGAGGGCAGAGCGCAGCCCGGCCTAGAAGGCTTGACCTCGGAGATACTTCACATGGTGGAGGAGGGCTATGCTCGACTTCGTATCACGGGGCTCAATCTCAAGGGGCTCGATCTGGCAGAGGGCAGAGCACAGCCCCTGCCTAGAGGGCTCGACCTCGGAGAGACTCCACGTGGCAGAGGAGGGCTGAGCTCAACTCCGTACCACAGGGCTCGATCTTGAGGGGCTTAATCCGGGAGAAGCCACTCGGCTCCGGCCTAAGCATCCCAGGCTGGCGGGCCTGACCTGGTGGAGGGTGGAGCTCTACTTCGACGGGCGGCCCCGTTACCCTGAGGGAGCTCAGCCCAGCAAAGGAGCCCGAGTAGAGTATCTGACATGGCATCTGATAGCTACTCCACATAAGCGATCGTGCCACATCATTTGCCCCCCACTCCCGAGGCTCGTTAGTGCGCGGTGCTTGGGTCGAAGGGAGTAATTGCATCGCTGATATGGAAAGGTGAAGATCCAGCATAATTATGGCCATGATCGCTGGCGCTTCGCGAGACGATTTCCCAGGTCATTGCGGGGGCACCACGTGGCCACATCCGAGGAGTAGTTATTATCAGCACGGAACCCAGAGCGGCCGGGATGCCTTTCTCATCGATGGCTGGTACGTGGCGCGAATCCGTTGGCGGAGAGGTTGTAACGGTATGGATGCATCGAGTCGCTTCGAAATGAAAAGAAGTTTTTATCCAAAACACCTATTCTTTCGAATCCTTCGCACCTGCTGCAGTACCCAGGCTTCCCCTTCTTCCTGATTGCTTCAGTCCCCTAAGGAACCAGGTTAATCTTCCTTCTCTTCTTCTTCTTTCCATCACAGTAGGGTTCCTCTTCTGAGTCTAGGGCCTTTCCCCAGCTGAGTCCATCCCTTCTGCTCCTTGGGTTCCCTGCTTCTTCTTCTTTTGAAGATGCCTTGCTTTGGTCTGGGCTCCCGTCCTTCCACCAATCCGATTGAAGCCGGTCCTTCTGAGCCGAGGATGCCATCTTCTTCCTCTGATGAGGAGGGGGATAGGGCGTGCTTCGATTTCAGTAGGAGGCATCCTCCTGGCCCCATATATATTAGAGAACTAGGGGCTAGTCCTTCCCATCCTTCTCGTCTTCCTCTCCCATCCGAACCTGTCTCCGAGTCTGTCTGGTCAACAGGTCCCAGTGGGATCGCTTCGATGATTTCTGCTGTGAAGCTAGGGACCATCCGGGATGTCTACGACATCCCACACTCTGTTCAGCTTCTGATCCCCTGACCAGGGGATAGGGTTACTTCGAGTAGCCCAAGCCGGATCACCTTTTATGAGGAGACCTTTTTGGGAGGGCTTCGATTTTCCTTTTATCCCTTCTTCATATCTGTGCTGAGCAACTACCGTCTGGTTTCCACTCAACTAGTCCCGAACGTCATAAGGACCATCTTCTCCTTCATCGTACTCTGCCACTTCCACGGGTTCATTGCCCGATTTTCCTTATTCAGGGCGTTCATCATCCTGAAGCGCCACCCCACCGAGGATGGGTGGTGATCCTTGTCTTCTCGCCCGAAGGGCATTAAGTTTGAGCTCCCCTCTTCCATCAAGAGATGGAAGAGCAAATTCTTCCTTGCCATAGTCGAGGGGTTGACTGGTCTGGAGTGATCCGGATCAGTCCCCCAACCGAGTCTCTACAGTCGATGTGGCTGACTAGGATGACTACGAGCAGCTCCGCACCGCTCAGATTCCTTCCCTTGAGGTCCTACTGTCAGAGCAAAACCTTTTCGATGCCAGGTTCAACCCAACAAGAGGGTTGGGTGAGTCCGGCTCAGGTCTTTCTTTCCATTGTGCTTTTATATTGACCCTTCTAAGCTCTAACCATTGTGTGATCTATGTGCAAGAATGATCTTCACGGAGAGCGACTTGCTGGTGATCACCAGGAAGAGGCCACTAGCCGAGCTGGCCGATGAGCCTCCACTGAGATGGGCTCAGGGCGAGAGCACATCGGTGGCCGCTCCCGCCGCGCCGGTCACCCAGAGTAGGAGGGAGGCCGAAACTACCTTTGAACTAGTGGAGAGGACGACGTCCGCGGTGCCAGGGCTAAGTCAGCGGGCAGTCCCGCAAGTCCCTGAGTAGCCTTGGTAATAGGGAACGACCCCTGCCCCGGAACTTGAAGTGGTTGTCCAAGCTAGGGCTGCAGTTGCCGTCGCCGCCGTGTCCCCCAGCTCCCCGAGCCTGGCTATAACTGAGGTCGAGGAGGAGGAGGTTCTAGCTGGGGCTGGGCCTGTGATAAGGCACTGCCTGAGAAGGTGCTGGACCCACAGCCCGCTCCCGGGGGCTTCGCTGCCGGTGGAGCGAACGACCCTACTCCCGAGGAGAGCAAGAGGGAGGAGGCGCGGTGTCGGCTTCCGTTCAAGCTAGGGCCAGAGAGCTCTCTGCTCTGGAACCACATACTGGCCGAGCGCATGATGGATTTCTCGATCTAGTCATGCGACCGGCAGGGGATGGCTGGTCAGCGGCTGGGGGATGTGATCAGCAGCATCTTTCCCAAGCTCTTCTCAGTGAGAGATCCCACCCCTTTTACTTCTTTCTTTTTCTCTCTTCTTCTCTTTTTTTTTGACTAATCTTTTGCATGATGCAGATCGGTGCCGAGGTCCTCTTCATAAGGACTGCTACTAGAACTGGCAGAAAGATGACCAGCAATGGGTAGCTGAGGTCGAGTCACTGAAGGCCGACATGAAGGAGAGGACCGACATGAACGGGATGCTCGGTTAGAAGTTCAAGGACCTCGAGAAGAAGCTCACCGGTTTTGAGGGGTGAGCAAAGGAGCTCAAGGAGGGCCTTGACCAGGAGTGAGGCTGGTCGAAGAAGAAGGCCGAGGAGCTCGCTGATGTTGAAAGAAGGCTGGTGTTATTCAATGCCGAGGCAGTCCGGCAGAAGGAGATTGCTCGATCCCTTCAGACCGAACTAGTGATGGTGAAGGAGAAAGTGGCTGTAGCTGAGAGGGCAGCAGAGGAGTCGGCCAAGTCAATGGAGGCAGCCAGGGGGAAGCCACTGAGGCAAAGAAGGATGCTGAAGGGGCTGTGGCCAGGTACAGAGCCTTGGAGGAGTTCATCATCGAGATTCATCAAATGGCATCAGAATCCTTCTTCAAAGGCTTCATGTACCTGCACGGTCGAGTTGAGGGGTTCGTTCCTGATGAGGGTCGCAGCTGCCTCAGGTACCCTCAAGCCTCGGACATGGAGTCGGGCCTGGAGGTGGATGTTGAGGAAGCGGTTGCTCCCAAAAATTCTCCGCCAGTCGAAGCCGGAGCTGGGCCACCTGAGGCCGGGGCTGCCCAATTGGAGGTCCCCAAGAATGAGACCTTGTAGCCTCACAGCCCTGTTGGGGGCCAGCCAGAGTGGAGTAGCCTTCCATCTTGTTTTTTCCTTCTGTGTTTGATCTAGGTCGCTCGATATGTCGGGGCCCAAAGATGCTTGTAAACAACTTTTATTGTTGAAGTGGAAATTTTCTTGCTACCTGTTCCCGAGCATTATTTGACTCTTCCCTCTTCTCTCTTTTCCTTCTTTTTCTCCTCTCTCCCCCCTTTTCTTTTTTTTCTAGAGTACATAGCGAGATTAGAGAGAAGGGTTCCGCCTTGTCTAGGGCTTGGTCTTCAGGCTGCAATGTTGGTGAAGCGAGCTCAGGACTTCGGCAGTTTGGGAGCAGCTGGGCTCCAAGATTTGCTGGCCGGAGAGCTGGGCCCTGGTCTAGGTTACCTGAGAGCTGGGATCAGGTCTTGGTATCTTGGAGCTAGGCTCGAAGACTTCTTGGCTGGAGAGCTGGGCCCCGGTCCAAGAGTTGCTTGAGAGCTAGGCTCAGGTCTTGGTGTCTTGGAGCTAGGCTCGAAGACTTCTTGGCTGGAGAGTTAGGCCCTGGTCCAAGGGTTGCCTGAGAGCTGGGCTCAAGTCTTGTCTTAGAGCTGGGCTCGAAGACTTGCCATCCAAAGAGCTGGGCCCCGGGTCTTGTTCTCCTGAGAGCTGGGCTTAGGTCTTGGTGTCTTGGAGCTAGGCTTGAAGACTTCTTGGTCGGAGAGCTAGGCTCTGGAGTTGGTGTCTTGGAGCTGGGCTCGAAGACTTGTTGGTCGGAGAGCTGGGCTCCAGAGTTGGTGTCTTGGAGTTGGGCTTGAAGACTTGTTGGCCGGAGTGCTGGACTCTGGAGTTGATGGTGTCTCCGAGCTGGGCTCGAAGACATATTAGACAGAGAGCTGGACTCCAGAATTGGTGTCTTGGAGCTGGGCTCCGGAGTTGATGGTGTCTCAGAGCTAGGCTCGAAGACATATTGGCCGAAGAGCTGGGCTCCAGAGTTGGTATCTTGGAGCTGGGCTCGAAGACTTGTTGGCCGGAGAGCTAGGCTCCGGAGTTGGTGTCTTGTGGTTGGGCTCGAAGACTTGTTGGCCAGAGAGCTGGGCTCCAGAGTTGATGGTGTCTCAGAGCTGGGCTCAAAGACATATTGGCCAGAGAGCTGGGTTTCAGAGTTGGTGTCTTGGAGCTGGGCTCGAAGACTTGTTGGCTGGAGAGCTGGGCTCTGGAGTTGGTGTCCTGGAGCTGGGCTCGAAGACTTGTTGGCCGGAGAGCTGGGCTTCGGAGTTGGTGTCTTGGAGCTAGGCTCGAAGACTTGTTGACCGGAGAGCTGGGCTCCGGAGTTGGTGTCTTGGAGCTGGGCTCGAAGACTTGTTGGCCGGAGAGCTGGGCTCTGGAGTTGGTATCCTGGAGCTGGGCTCGAAGACTTGTTGGAGATTTTTCTGCAAGGCGATAGCTACTTGTGCAAAAGAAAATCTTTATTATTACCGAAAGAAAGCCTTAAATTTTTGATAGTATCTTCTCAGATCGCAAGCATTCCATGTTCGAGGGAACCTGACACCGTCGAGATCCTTAAGGTAGTAGGCCCCATGTGAGAGGACCTCAGCCACTCTATAGGGGCTCTCCCAGTTCGACGAGAGCTTGCCACACTCTTGAGGTTAAGATGCTTTAGCTCGGCGTAGCACCAAGTCCCCTGGCCTGAAGACTTTCAACCTCACCCGTGCATTATAGTACCGGGCCACTCATTGCCAATATGCCGCCATTCAGAGTCGGGCTTTGTCCCTTGTTTCTTTGAGGAGATCTAAGTTGAGTAGTAGGTGTGTTGAGTTTCGCACCTTGTTGTACTATTGTACTCATAGCGTAGGCACACCGAGCTCAACCAGGATGATTGCCTCGACACCGAAGACAAGGTTGAAGGGCGTCTCATTAGTTGCCGTCCTGGACGTTGTGTGGTAGGCCCACAGAATGCTCGGAAGTTCTTCTGTCCATCTACCTTTGGCTTTATCCAACTTAGTTTTGAGCCCTTGGAGGATGGTTCAATTGGTTACCTCGGCCTCCCTATTTATCTAGGGATGAGCTACCGAGGTGAAGCGGTGTTGAATGCCATGCTCCGCGCAGAAACCTTCGAACTCTCGATTGTCAAATTGTCGCCCGTTGTCGGTGATGATGCAGTGAGGGAGTCTGAAATGGCAGATAATGGACTTCCAGAAGAATTGGTGGACATTGGCTTCGGTGATCCGAGCTAGCGGTTCTGCTTTGACCCACTTGGTGAAGTAGTCGATCGTCACTAGCAAGAATCTTCGCTGTCCAGGTGCAGGGGGGAAGGATCCTAGAATGTCCATTCTCCACTGAGCAAAGGGCCAAGGAGATGAGAGCTAGGAGATCGGTGCTGGCTGGTGCTGTATGTGGGCGTGGCGCTGGCACTTGTCGCACTTTCTGACCAAGTTGGCGGCGTCTTCCTTCATGGTCTCCCAGAAGTACCCCTAGCGAAGTACTTTATAAGCTAGTGTTCTCTCTCCCATATTGTTTCCATAGAGGTCTTCGTTTATCTCCTGGAGCCTGAAGGTTGCCTCTGCGGGCCTGAGACATTTCAGGAGCGGGTAGGAATGAGACCGGTGGTAAAGCTGGCCTTCCATCAGAACGAACCGGGAGGCCTTCTTCTTGATGAGGCCTACTTCCATGCAGTCCTCTGGTAAGGTGCCAACAGAGATGTACCTGACATACCTATCCATCTAGGTTGGCTCGGGGGTGACTTGGTGCACCTCCTCCGGGCCTTCGTAGCTTGGATTCTAGAGGTACTCGATGCAGGCGTGCCCCAGCGATGAGTCCGGCAGGGTCACAAGCCTCGACAGCACATCTACACATGCATTCTCCCCGCGAGGGATGAGGAAGATGCTGAAGCGTCGGAAGCCTGTCGTGCTTGAGCGGACCCAGTCCAGGTACTTCATCATCTGGGGATCCCTGGCTTCATATTCCCTGGAGACCTGCCCAGCAACCAATTGGGAGTCAGTGAAGACTTTCAAATTTTGCATGCCCAGCTCGCGGGAGACTTTTAGACCCGCGGGAGCACCTCGTACTCCGCCTGGTTGTTTGTCGCGGCGAACTTGAAGCAGAGAGCACACTCCATCACCACCCCATCACTGTTGGCGAGGATGAGGCCTGCTCCACTACCGCCAGAGTTGGATGCGCCATCCACGTGGAGGATCTAAGGATCCTCCTTTGGTCTGGGCTCCATTTGGAGCTCCATTATTGTCTGCTCTGGCTCCTTTGTGAGCCCGGTGCATTCGACCATGAAGTCGACTAGGACTTGGGCCTTCTACGAAGACCTCGACCGATATACTCTGTCAAACTCGCTGAGGAGCAGGGACCACTTCGCCAATCTCTGGAGGTCTCAGGGCGGCTAAGTATGGCCCTCAGCAGCTGGTCCGTCATGACCGCAATCGGGTGTGCTTGGAAATAGGGCCTGAGATACTTAGCAGACATTATTAGTGCAAAAATAAGTTTCTCGGAGCGAGTATACCTGATTTTCTTATCACAAAGAATTTTGCTGGTATAGTACACCAGCTTCTAGGATCTGTCATCATCTGCACGGATAAGGACCGAGCTGATGGCTCCAGGTGTAACCGCCAAATAGAGTAGGAGCTCCTCCCCTTCTTCCGATCTGGAAAGTAGCGGGGGAGAAGCCAAGAACTCCTTCAGCTCCTCGAAGGTCGTTCTGCATTCCTCCATCCAGGTGAAGTCATGCATCTTGTGCAGTGCCTTGAAGAAGGGAATGCAGTGATCGGCCGACCTCGAGATGAACCGGCTCAGGGTGGCAATACGCCCCGTTAGGCACTGGACCTGCTTCTTGGACGTCGGGTGCTCCATGTCGACGATCTCCTGGACCTTCTCCGGGTTCGCTTCAATGCCCCTCTGAGTGACCATGAAGCCGAGGAACTTTCTTGCTGCCACTCTGAAGGTACACTTCACCGGGTTCAGCTTCATCTGGTGTTGTCAAAGATTGTAGAAGGCTTCGACGAGGTCGGCGATATGATCTGAGCTCGGCTTGCTCATGACAAGCATGTCATCCACGTACACCTGCATGTTACGGCCAATCTGGTCTTTGAAGACCTTATTGACCAAGCGATGGTATATGGCGCCAGCATTCTTCAGACCGAAGGGCATCATCCTGTAGCAGTATGTCCGTTGGTTGGTGACGAAGGCGGTATGCTCCTCGTCCTCAGGGTGCATCCAGATTTGATTGTATCCATGAAGGAGAGCAGCCTGTGTCCCGAAGTGGTATCCACCAGCTGATCGATCTTCGGCATATGGAAGCTATCCTTTGGGCATGCCTTGTTGAGGTCGGTGTAGTCTACACAAATCCTCAATTTGCCATTGTTCTTTTTCACAATCACCATGTTCGCCAGCCAGCTTGGATATTGCACCTCCCGAATGAAACCGGTGGCGAGGAGTTTGTCCACTTCCTCGTTGATAGTCGCCTATCTCTCAGGGTGAAACTCCTCTTCTTCTAACGAACTGGCCTGTGCTTCGAGTCAATGCTCAACTTATGGGTGATGATGTCGGGAGGAATACCTGGCATGTCCATCATTATCCAGGGAACACATCTGCATTTGTCCGCAGGAACTCCAATAGCTGAGACCTCTCCTCCTCGAGTAGCTGGGCTCCAATCTGCACTATCTTCGCAGGATCATTCCCGAGCGGGTAAGAGAGTAAGCACTCAATCGGGCCTCCCCTAGGATCTTAAGCTCTTTGGTCAAGGTCATCTGCCTTGGGGTCGCCCTTGGGGGCCTCGGCCCTAGGAAGGGTTTGGAAACAATGCTGCACTGGCTAGGGTGCTCCCCTCATTTTTTGATACCGTAAGGAGTTGGGAACTGTACAAGTAGCCTCTTGGTGGAGACGACGGCGTCGAGCAGGTTGAGTCCGGGTCAGCCCAGAATCACGTTGTAGGCTGAAGGAAGCCTAACAACCGTGAAAGTCATCATGACGGTGCTTTGCCGAGGTGGGATCCCTGCAGTAACTAGGAGAGTAACTTCTCCCCCACCCTTGCAGAATCACCTATGAAACCAACAAGGGGTGTGTGCACAGGTTTAAGTTGAGCATGGGAAAGATTCATCCTGGAGAAAGCATCGTAGAAAATCATATCTGTGGAGCTTCTACTATCAACCATGATGCGTTTTACAGGATGCTTTGCGATCGTCATCTCGACGACCATGGCATCATTATTTACATTTTTCCCCCCGTCTTCCCCTTCCCTCATAAAGGAGAGTACATTTTCAGAATGCCCTGCTCCCCGGGCCCTCTTGAGCGCATGTCCGGCTCCCCAACATATCATCCCTATTGGCTTCTCGGTAGGACGGTTGTCAACTGTTGGAACTGGCGGGAGAGCAACGAGTGCCTGAGGTTTTGCTTGAGACCTTCCACCCACAAACCTTCTGAGGTAGCCCCTCTTGATGAGCTCTTCGATTTCTCACTTGAGGTTGCAGCATTCCTCGGTGTCGTGGTCGTGGTCACGATGGAAGCGTCAGTATTTTGTTTTATCATGTCCAGAGGATGGCTTTATCGGAGGTGGGTGCCTCAGATATTTCTCGCCCTTGATTTCCATGAGGATCTTCATCCTTGAGGTGAGGAGCGCCTCTCAGCCTTGGTCCTTGCTGGGAGCTCGGAGTTGGGGTCCCGACTTCCACGTTCCGGATGCTTCGATGGGGGTTGGCTTCTTTAGTGGCCTCCTGTCAAGCTCCCACCTCATATGATCCGTCTTTTCGGTGTGGATGTACTTCTGAGCTCGGAGGAGAAGCTCGGAGTAGATCTTCGGGGCTTCTTGATGCGGCATGAAAATGCTTTCTATTAAGGATAAGTTAAAAGTTGAACAATGAAAACCTAAACACATGAACTAGCTTTCAATCTAAGAGACTCAAGCAAGACCTAGAGAAAGATTTGGTAATTCTTAAACATATGCCACAATAATAGCCAGATTGTCCTAAAAGAAGATTAAATCTAAGGCTAAAGGATTAAGAACCTAGAGGTTAACCTCAATAGATCAGAAATGAAGAGATGAGGAAGATTTGTTACCAATGATGAGCTCTCTTTTTGAAGTGATAGACCCGTAGTAGCATTCGAATAAACCAATCCTGGATGAGAAGATGATCATTCCGAGGAATCTCGACCCATCCATTCATCTTCCTTTGGCAAGGCGACGAGCTCTTGAACTTCGAATTAAAGAGAACCCTGCAAGGAAAGGAATAGAAATGGAATATTTGAAAAGATCAAAACACAAAGGAAAAGAGGAGATCATAAGAGTTGTTCTTCTTATGGAGGCTTGAGAAACTCTTGTTGGGGTAGGTGGGATCCATGGAAGGGTGTCTCCTTGATGTCTTCTTCTTGGAAATATAATTGACACTTTTAAGTGGATGGAGGTTGCACACCCAAAGAAGAAATGCTTCTCAAACTTCAAACTAGAATTTTATCTATAGCTATAATAGAACATCACAAACACTCAAGTAATGGCAAGACAAAGACCTTCTTCTTCATTTCATTTTATCCCAAAAAAAATCAACTCCTATTTCATTGAGTAAGTCTTTTCCATTGATCTAGGAGTCTTTGGTGATAGGACATAAGAAGGTATTTTTCCCTAAGCCTAAGTTTCATCGCTCTCCAGGTTACTATAGGCACATCACCTCTCCGCCTAGCTAATCGCTCAACATTTCTCCAGTAGAGCCTAGCTTGTCTTACCAATTTTAGTTTCACAAACTTACATTTTCTTTCCTCAATCATGTCATACCAGTCAAAGTACTGGTCCATCTCTCCTTCCCAATCGATGTAAATTTTGGGATCTAAGATTCCATCAAATGTGGGTTCTTCCAACCTAACATTTTTTATTACTCGATCATCTTGGTCTAACTGAATTGGAGTGGGTCTCCTGACATTTGGTTCATAAGTGGGCTCAAGATAGAGTCTCCTTGGATTGGGTTCATGGGCTTGCTCATGATTGGGCCCCCTAGGATTTGGTTCACAGAAATGGTCTTGCTGAGGTCTCCTAGGGTTGGGCTCATGGAAATGGTTTTGGCATGGGACCCTTCTAGAGTTGACTGGTGTTTCAAACTCAGGTTCAAGATCAGGTTCGGGTTCATTCTGGACTTCATGGTTTCCTCCAGGAGTTCTACATTCTAATTGATCCAACCTAGTCATGATGTGGGCTAACTGATCATTCATGCTCTGGTTGGTCTGGGCCACGTTCTGGTTGGTTGGGCCAATTGCTCAGTCAAATTTTTGTTTAGTTGGGCCACTTGATCATTCAAGGCTTTAATCAGATTTCCAAGATTTTGGTCCATGGCTACACTTGACTGGACTTGGGCTGGTGAATATGATGTCCCTGCTCTAGTTGTCATGCATGCAAGTGGACTCAAACTCGGGCTAAGGTTTTCTATATCTGTTAGCTCAAATATACTGAGTTGGCTAGGTACAATCAAACCAACAACTACTCTTCTCCACTGGCTAGTCAGGAGGTGGGTATGTGGGAGGTTCCCCAGCTCTCGCTGGGACCTAATTAAAAACCACAAGAACCGCTTAGGCTTAACCACTTAACCTCGATCCTTGACACCAGCTTCAAATAATAGTTGAAGAATTGGTTGCACAAGCTTTTCCCAATTGATTTGAACTAGACCTAGAGTTCCAGACTAGTTGCCTAATCAAGGTGGCAAACTAGATTGTAGTAACTCTACACTTGGCCCGGTGTCAGAACAAGGGAGTGTGAGATCCCATCTTTGGCCTACCTAGGCCCGGTGGAATTGGCCCGATAGACGGATCAGCACCCAAGCCCTTAGTTCCAATCCTAGTCACCAAGTAATAGGGCACTCACAAGACTAGTTGACACAATGACTTGACACTAACCAGGACTCGACCAATTGATGTCCCTAACCCACTAGGGCAATTAAGGTTCTACTCAATTTTAATTAGGGGATTGGGTTCGATGCACAATGAGGATTGTTGTTCTTGGGCTAAGGAAAGGTGATCAATCCTGCCCCCATGTGATATTGGTGCCCTTAATTGAGTTAAGATGAATGCACACAACCATGCTGAAAATTAACTCTATTGGAATTTTAGATAGAACAGTACTAAATCACTGCTCAAAAATTCTACAGTTAACTAAAAATTCTAGAAAAACTAGAAAACTTCTATCAATTATAACGAATCTAACAAAACATGAATCATAAAAATCTGAATTCTATGCTGAGAAAAACAATTCATTTATCAGACCATATACGTACAGATTCAGAAAATTTCAGCAAGTAAGACAATTATGAAATTAATCTATGCTAACAATGGTAATGACCAAGATAGGACAACCTTACACTATAAGGATTTCCCTTATAGTAGGACAACCTGATTTCACCTTGGTATTTAACATGCATTTATGCAAACACTTAACAGGCTATGCAAGATATTAAAACTCTATGTGCAGAATTCCAGCAAATAATGAATTTTAGCATCTATGCAAATCCTACCCCAATCCAACCATGCTCTGATACCAAAATGATGCGGTATGAAAATGCTTTCTATTGAGGATGAGTTAAAAGTTGAGCAATGAAAACCTAAACACATGAACTAGCTTTCACTCTAAGAGACTCAAGCAAGACCTAGAGAAAGATTTGGTAATTCTTAAACATATACCACAATAATAGCTAGATTGTCCTAAAGAAGATTAAATCTAAGGCTAAAGGATTAAGAACCTAGAAGTTAATCTTCAATAGATCAGAAATGAAGAGATGAGGAAGATTTGTTACCAATGATGAGCTCTCTTTTGAAGTGATAGACCCGTAGTATCATTTGAATAAACCAATCCTGGATGAGAAGATGATCGTTCCGAGGAAATACACCCCATCCATTCGTGTTCCTTTGGCAAGACAACGAGCTCTTGAACTCCGGATTAAAGAGAACCCTGCAAGGAAAGGATTAGAAATGGAATATTTGAAAAGATCAAAACACAAAGGAAAAGAGGAGATCATAATAATTGTTCTTCTTATGGAGGCTTGAGAAACTCTTGTTGGGGTAGGTGGGATCCATGGAAGGGTGTCTCCTTGATGTCTTCTTCTTGGAAATGGAATTGACACTTGTAAGTAGATGGAGGTTGCACGCCCAAAGAAGAAATGCTTCTCAAACTTCAAACTAGAATTTTATCTAAAGCTATAAGAGAATATCACAAACACTCAAGTAATGGCAAGACAAAGACCTTCTTCTTCATTTCATTTTATCCCAAAAAAAATCAACTCCATACAATGGGGTGTTGGATCTCCTTTTATAAGCTACCAAGCCCTTTGTTTAAAATTTAAAAGAGAGGAGAGATACATGGGATGGTTGGAGAGATATGGGGGGAAGTGGTTACATGAGGTGGAGGTTTAGTTTGGCTGCCCAATTTGAATTTGACTCCTTCTTGGTCGCCCACTTCAATGGGTGAGGTGGCACATGTGGTGGCAATCCCATTAGGTGGTGTTGCTTGATGATGTGGATGATGAAGTGGCACCCTCTAAGCTTGGTGAAGTGGCATGATG
Organism: Areca catechu; assembly: GCA_021397845.1. NCBI lineage: Eukaryota > Viridiplantae > Streptophyta > Magnoliopsida > Arecales > Arecaceae > Areca > Areca catechu. Next base: position 145,292,922 of record CM038047.1, read on the forward strand.
ATGTAGTAATCCCAAGAGAAGTTGAGAGTAGTTGCTTGGTAGTCATTTGATGGTAGTTGATTGTTAGTTGCTCTGGTAGTTGACTGTAGTTGTCCTGGTAGTTGTCTTGCTTGTATTATTCTAACAAGATAAAATTGTTCTACAAGTCGGGGTTGGATGTGCTGCATCAGGAGTCGATCCATAGTGAGTGAAGATCGTTGTCGGTGTCCACACTACTTTTTATCGAGCGAGTAGGTCAAGCAGGAGGTCCTGAGCCCTCGTTTCAGAGCCAGCATCACAACTGGCTCCTCAAGATTGTAGATCTCCAACGAGGCAGCCTTGAAACGGGCCACGTACTCTCGCAGTGGCTCACGATCCTGTTGCCTATTGGAGAAGAGGTTGTTGCCTCTCGTGGCATCTTTCGACAGGCATCGAAGTGGGCCACGAACTTTTGCACCAGCTGGGCGAAGGAATTAATGCTCTCCAGCTCCAAATGGGTGAAACACACCCGGACTGCCTTCCAGAGAGTAGCAGGAAAGGCGATGCAAAGGAGTGCATCGGTGGCCCCCTGACCCTCATGAGGGCCCGGTAGCTTTCTAGGTGGTCTAAGGGGTCGGTGGTCCCATCGTAAGGATCCATCTGCGGCATACGGAACCGACCTGGGATTAGCTTTTCTTGGATTTCCTGGGAGAAAGGAGGGAGAGCATCATAGCCCACTGGCTCGCTGGTGGAGCACGGTAGATTGGCAAACCGGTGGGATAATTCTGCCAGCTTGCGGTCATGCTCCTCCAGGCACTTTTCTGCCATGCGCTTGATGGCTTCGTCAGTAGACCCCTCCGCCAAAGGAGACGGAGAAGGTGACATGGGTGCATGGCACCCGTGGTGAGGGGTTCTACTTTTTCTACCTCGACGGGCTTGGACACCGCTCGCTCAAGGTTCGGTGAGCTGCTCTCCCTGTCGATAGACCCGCTCTTTGTCTTTTTGCCAGAGTTTGGTGGTTACCCCGGTTGTCAGTAATGGCCCGCGGCTGCGAAGGCCTTCCTTGGAAGGAACGCAGGCTGTCATGGGTTGCTGCGGCATGGGCCACGGGAGTCCCTGGTTGTTGATGAGTGGCCAAGGACCGGTGTTGATATTGAAGCTGGCGCAATGCTATGGTAAGGATCTACATCTATTGGGTGAGTGCAGTTAGCTGGGATTCCGGCGGAGGTGGTTGACCTGAAGTGGATGGCTCCACCTCTGGGTTGTGTGGGTTTTCTCGGGAGGGCGAGTACCCCGCACGACTAGTGGAGACCTCTCTCTCCCTTGTCGTCACCATCCTTTCATCAGATTGCTTGTAAAGGGGGTTAAAGGAGGATCAAAGATCGCTTCTCGTCCCCCTACCTGGTGTGCCAATCTGTTACCGCCAAGATTATCGTGGCCCGTAGCTGCTATTGGCGCCAGAGTGCACTTCCTTCGAAGGTTGGCGATCCTGTGATTCTGGACCTGCAAAACAGGGGTTAGTGACTCGAGCCAAGGATTCCGGCAAGGGCACTCCGACGGTCAAGTCAGTGACAATCCAGGAGAACAGATCCTCCTGGTTGAGCCCCTCTTGAAGGACTCCACACTAGAAGAAGTGAATAGTGTGAGAGTGGGGTGCAAATGCATCAAGAAAATGGTAGCCGAGATAGAGGGATTCTCTATGTGGCCTTTCCTCCTTCCCTTGGGTTTTTTGGTGGTGTGTTGCCCTCTGGTTGAGCTTGCACTTGTGTTTGTGTTTGTATACCTCCCCCTTCTGGGGGTGTCGAACATTCTTTGTAGCCAAGGTGACCGTTGGGCACCTGCCTTGGGACCTTCGCTGGGCTGGCAGGCGCATGCAACGGTGTCCCGTGCCATGGACGGGACATCTTTCTTGATTCATGCTAAGGGAAGTTGTCATGTATTCTGACATTCCTCCTGGTCGCCTCATTCTGGGAAGCTTGGTAGTGCCTCGATCGGGGGGCCACCACCCTGGGATTCGAATCCCTGGTTGACTTCCTCTCCGGGTGGTTCAGGTGGTTGGTGAAGAGCGTGGCACCTCGATCGGAGGGCTCCTCCCCTTTTTGGTGCAAGGGGGAGCCGCGGGCAGTTATTGCGGCCTAGTGGGCATCTTGCTGCAATCTTCGGTGGCTCGCCGGTGTCCTAGGGTGATGGTGCTATCTCTTTGCTCGCTGGTGTCTTTGCTCGAGCTGGAGGCCGAGCAGGGGAGGTAGGGCTCGATCTGGCGGAGGGCAAAGCGCGGCCCCGGACTAGAGGGCTCGACCTCGGAGAGACTCTACGTGGTGGAGGGCTGAGCTCAACTCTGGACCATAGGGCTCGATCTGGTGGAGGGCAGAGCGCGGTCCCGGCCTAGAGGGCTCGACCTCGGAGAAACTCCACATGGCGGAGGAGGGCTGAGCTCGACTCCATAGCACGGGGCTGATCTCGAGGGACTCGATCTGGCGGAGGAGGCTGAGCTCGACTCCATAGCATGGGGCTGATCTCGAGGGACTCGATCTGGCGGAGGGTAGAGCATGGCCCCGCCTAGAGGGCTCGACCTCGGAGAGACTCCATGAGGTGGAGGAGGGCTAAGCTCGACTCCGTACCACGGGGCTCGATCTCGAGGGGCTCGATCTGGGGGATGCCGCTCGGCTCCGGCCTAAGCATCCTGGGCTGGCGGGCCCGACCTGGCGGAGGGTAGAGCTTGGCTTTGGTGGGCGGCCCCGTTACCCTGAGGGAGCTCAGCTCGGCAAAGGAGCCCGAGTAGAGTATTTGACATGGCATTTGACAGCTACTCCACGTCAGCGATCGTGCCACATCATTAGGAGTTTTGCATTGTTAATACCAAAATCTTCTAGTTGTTGTTTAAAATCCACAACACTTGTGCACAATAACTCCCTGCAGCAACATACTCTGCCTCAGTAGTAGATAGTGCTACCGAGTTTTGTTTCTTGCAGTGCCATGAGATTAAATTCAACCCTAGATTTTAACAAGTACCACCAGTACTTTTCTATCAACTTTACAGCCAGCATAATCAGCGTCAGAAAATCCATTAAATTTAAAGATGATTCTTTTGAAAACCATAGACCTAGATTACTTATACCTTTTAAATATCTCAATATTCTCTTAACAGCAAGCATATGTGTTTCTTTTGGATTACATGAAATCTAGCACATATACATACACTATACAAGATATCCGGTCTACTTGCAGTTAAACATAATAAAGACCCAATCATACCTCTATATAACTTTTGATCAACATTGGATCCACTTTCATCTTTGTCCAATTTGCAAGATGGGCTCATGGGTGTGCTCATTTGTTTACATTTCTCCATACCAAACTTCTTGATTATTTTCTTGGTGTATTTGGCTTGGTTGATGAAGACTCCTTCATTTGTTTGTTTTACTTGAAGTCCAAGGAAGTAGTTAAGTTCACCCATTAGGCTCATTTCAAATTCTCCCTGCATTAGCTTAGCAAATTCTTTATAAAACTTTCATTAGTTGCACCAAAAATAATATCATTAACATAAATTTGTACAACTACTATGTCATTATCTTTCCTTTTAATTAAAAGAGTTTTATCAATATTTTCTCTTAAAAATCATTTTCAATCAAGAAAGTGCTAAGTCTATCATACCAAGATCTAGGGGCTTGTTTCAAACCATACAAAGCTTTATTAAGTTTAAATACATGGTTTGGAAAAGCAAGATTTTCAAAACCTGGTGTGTTATTCTACAAAAATTGTTCAGCGATAAAATCATTTAAAAATGCACTGTTCACATCCATTTGAAAAAGTTTGAAATTCATGTAGCAAGCAAATGAAAGAAGTAATCTAATGACTTCTAGTCTTGCTACGGGTGCTAGGTTTCATTAAAATCTATACCTTCTTCTTGACTATATCCTTTAGCCACTAATCTAGCTTTATTTCTAATTACATTTCCTTGTTCATCTAATTTGTTCCTATAGACCCATTTGGTTCCTATAATTGGATGGTCTTTAGGTCTATCAACTAGTGTCCAAACCTTATTTCATTCAAATTGGGTTAGTTCTTCATGCATGGCTAACATCTAGTTTGGGTCATTTTCTGCTTTTTTTAAAGTGTGAGGCTCTATTTGAGAAACAAAGGCTAGGTAATCATGTGTAGTCCTATGTACAGACCTAGTCCTAATGCCTTGAGAAGGATCACCAATATTAATTCTTTAGGATGGGAAGTAGCATACCTCCATTCAGTTGGTAGATCGGAATGATCCTTACTTACCGTTTCTTCTCCTTCTTCAATTGGTCTTTCTTGAATACTCATGTCTTCCATCTCCTTTTGAATAGTACCTGCATCATTATCAATACACTTATCTTTTCTAGATGGTGATGGGTTAGTTTCATCAAATATAACATGCATGACTCTTCAACAGTAAGAGTCCTTTTATTAAAAACTCTATATGCTTTGCTATGTAGTGAATAACCAAGAAAAATAGCTTCATCAGATTTGGCATCAAATTTTCCTAGATTATCCTTGCCATTGTTAAGAACAAAGCATTTGCATCCAAACACATGAAAATAATTGATATTGGGTTTCTTTTCATTCCAAAGCTCATAGGGGGTTTTCTTCAAAATAGGATGGATCAAAACGCGGTTTAAATATAACAAGTAGTGTTCACCGCTTCTGTCCAAAAGTACCTTGGAAGATTACCTTTACACAACATTGTTTGGGCTATCTCTTCAAAAGTCCTATTTTTTCTCTCTACAATACCATTTTGTTGTGATATTCTAGGAGCGGAGAAGTTGTGATCAATGGCATTTTTAGTGCATAATCATCGAAAAATTGATTTTCAAATTCAGTGCTGTGATCACTTCTAATTGAAATTATTGAGAGATTTTTCTGATTTGAAACCTTTTTATGAAAATTTCTAAACATTTTGAAAGTTTCATCTTTGCGCGCAATAAACAAAATCCATATAAATCGAGAAAAATCATTTACAATCACAAGGGCATATTTCATACCTCCTAGGCTTGTGATCCTAGTTGGTCCAAATAAGTCCATGTAAAGTAGTTCTAAAGGTCTGGTTGTTGAAATCATATTTTTTGATTTAAACCTCCCCTTAGTTTGTTTACCCATTTGGCATGCATCACACACATGATCAAAATCAACTTTAAACTTAGGCATGCCTTTAACAAGATTTTTGAAAATTAACTTGACAATAGTATGCATGCTAGCATAACCCAATCTTCTATGCTATAATAAACAAGACTCCTTGGTCTTAGCATTCATTGCAACTAAACTAGAACTACTTGTCATGGAGAGATCATTTAGATCTACCACATAAAATTTTCAAGTCTATGTCCAATGAATTTACTACTAGTAGTAAGAGAGTTTGTTACTACACACATAGATAATTCAAAGATAACTTTGAAGCCTTTATCACACAATTGACTAATACTCAATAAATTATGCTTCAATTTATCTACTAGCAATACATTTTCAAAAAAAGTATAGAGAATTATTTTGATCTTACCAATTCTGATTATTTTTTCTTTGCCATTATCTCTAAAAGTAACCATACCTCATTCTTTCATTTCCAAGGTGATGAGCTGATCTTTATCACCCGTCATATGCCTTGAACAGCCACTATCATGATACCATCTTTTCTTCATTTTCTGGGATGCAAGACATTCCTACAAGAAAGTCAAGGAGTTCTTTTAGGTACCCAAGCTAACTTGGGTCCTTTCAGTTAGCAAAGGTGGTTCCTTTGGGAAACCAAAATTTTCTTGATGTGTTTTGGACATTTCTAATAATATTGCAATTAAAAACTTTATGTCATAATTCCTTGCAAACAAAACATCTGATTCTAGAATTTTGAAATGATCTATACTTTGAAATTCTAGATGTATGAAATGTAGAGATAGCAGGTTTTGTATTTGAATTCTTAGGAACATATATAGCAGGTTTTGAAATGGAAGTATAAACTTTTGTAACAAAAGTTTTATGAGTAAACTTGGGAACAAAATCCTTGTGTTTCATAAATATAGTAGCTGAAATATAATTTTGAATTTGAAGTATTAAAATATATCCAGCTTTATTACCATAAATTCTTTGATCTTTAAGAATCAACTCAAGCTTGTTAGAAGATAAAGTTAATTTTTCAACAAGTGGCTTGAGTTTTCAACCTCCTTTTTCAGCTCATTATTTTCTTTCAACAGAATATTATTTTTGTTATGAAGCTCATTATTTTCAGTTTTCAACACATTACATTTTTCAGAAAAGATTGAAGTTGTTTTTGCAATAAAGAATTCTTTTCTGGAATCTCTTATCTTTCTTTGAGTAAAGAATCATTGATATGCTTTAATGATCTAATATTTACTCCTGCTTTTTTAATTCGATAAAAGATCATAATATGCAGAATTTAACTCATCAAATATAAATTCAATTTGTGTATCGGGAGAATTTACCTCATCCTTGAGACCCATTAGACATAAGTTAACTATTTTTATGGTCTCTTCTTCTTTAGTCGAAGTGGAGTCTTCACTGTCACTCTACATGGCAACCATCGCTTTCTTCTTTTTCTTTTTGAAAAGTTTCTTTAGTTATGGACAGTCCGGATGAATGTGTCCGGGTTTCTTACATTCATAGCATGTGGGGACTTGTTCCTTATCTTTTTCTTTGTCCTTGTCCTTTTCTTTTGAATGCTCTACTCGATTATGGAATTTTTGTTATATCTACCTTTCTTCTTTTCCATAAACTTTCTGAATCTCCTCATAACCATTGCAATGTCTTCATCTTCAAATCATCTTCGGAGGAGGAGGAGTCATCTTCCATTTCTTCATCATCCTTTGATTCTAATGCAGCCTTGAATGCAATTATTTTTTTTCTTTTTCTGATCATCATCCGTTTTATGCTGCATAGCTAATTCATGAGTGATGAGAGATCCCATTAATTCATCCATTGATAAAATGTTTAAATCTTTAGCTTCCTGGATGGCAGTGACTTTAAGATCCCATTTATCAGGAAGTGATCTCAAAATTTTCTATACCAAATTAGCATTAGAGTATACCCTGTCAAGACTCTTCAAACCATTAATAATATCTATAAATCTAGTGTACATGGTAGAAATACTTTCATTAGGCTCCATCTTAAACAATTCATAATTGTGCACTAAAGATTTATTTTTGAAGTTTTCACTTGTGATGTTTCTTTATGGGTTACTTCAAGTTTATCCCAAATTTTCTTCGCTGAAGAGCAAATGGAAATTTGATTAAACTCATTTGAATCCAAAGCACAGTAAAGCAAGTTCATTGCTTTGGCATTCAATTTCCCTAATTTCATGTCATGTTCATCCTAGTCCTTTTCAGGCTTAAGGACATCCACGCCATCAACTTTGATCATGGGATACTTGGCCCTTTAAGAATGACCTTCCACAATTGAAAATCAATAGCTTGAATATAGATTTTCTTTCATGCTTTCCAATATGCATAATTTGTGCCTGTGAACAGTGGGGTCTATTAGTTGATTGGCCTTCCACCAGAGATGTATTCATGGGATGAGCTATCAATCTTTACTCTAGTATAATCAGAGACACTGCTCTGATACTAGTTGTTTGCCCAGGTGGCTACCCAAGAGGGGGGTGAATTAGGAATTTAAAAATTTAAAGCAAGTAATGTGCAATTAAAATCCCTTAAAAGGTGTTAGGTGCTGTGACAAAGTTATAAATTGCAGAAGCTAAAAAATAATAAAGAAGCACAACACAAACACACCAAATTTATAGTGGTTCGGAGCAATTCAGCTCCTACGTCCATTATCCAAGATACCACTTGGAATTTTCACTATATTCACACTCGAATATAGTAGGATTGTTTTACAAGATCACAATCCAAAACATTTACACTTTGGTTTTACGAGATCACCAAAGAAAATCCAACACCCTTTGATTTTAACAGGCTCACCAAAGAAACCTAACTTGGTTTTACCAGGATCACCAAGAACCCAATACTTAGTTTTTATTATTAGACTCACCAAGAACCTATTTGGTTTTTTCAACCGGGCTCACCAATAACCCAATAATTCAAAAATGAATTGAAAGAAATGCAATAAAATGACAAACTTAATTTGTCGGATAGTTGCCAGTGCAGTTTGATGGAAGTCAACTTGAATGCACTTGAATAAGCTTTAATTGCTTCAGTGGCTTCTTCCCAAAGTTGCTTCAAACTTCTAATCAGAGTTGGTGAAGTCTTGAAGTCTAGATTGAATGCTCTTATGCTCTTTTGTTGTTAGTTGGTAGGATATTCAATAGAGCTCTCTTCACTTTTAAGAACTCTCTCTTCTTCTTATCTTTAAGAAAATTCAAATCCTTCAAATATAAGGTCTTCCATCACTCCAAGACAGTTAGAGATGTTTTTGACCGTTGGGATGTGACTTGTGACTGTTGGAGCACCTTTTAGCATTCAAAAATAAATTTTGGAACTAGCCATTAGATACCTGGAAACGATGTTTGAGTCGGCTCAGATTCCTTCGAGTCAGCTCGGATCCTTTGAGTCAATAGGTTGAGTCGCCAAATCTTCATTGCAATTGGCTCTTTGTCTCAGGGCGCAAAACATCATTCTGGATGAGTAGGCTCTTGATAGCTCGGGTCGGCTTGAACTTCTTTCTTTGAAAAACTTGAACTCGAGGAGTCGGCTCTTTTCAGCTTGGGTCGGCTCTTCTTCTCAGGTTCGAAAATCCTCACTCTGAAAGAGTCGGCTCGATGTAGTTCAAGTCAGCTCACTTTCTCAGGCTTTTAGAAGTAGGTCTGGTAGAGTCGACTCTTTCTGGTTCGGGTCGGCTCACCTGATTGTTCTAAGAAATCTTCAGAAATTGGATTCTGGAATAGTCGGCTCAGACTGATTCCAGTCTACTCGGATTCATTAGAGTCATCTCAGATTCCTGTGTTCCAGAATCCTTCTGCGTGCCAGTAAGCAGAGTCAGTTCTTCAATAAGTTGGGTCGGCTCGATATCTTTTTCAGGATTTTTACACTTGAACTTAAAGAAAAACTCTTACCAACTCTTTACATTTTCAAGCATACCAACTTAAAACTAATTTCAAGGCACACATACACTAAAGTAGTCCCTTTTCACATGATTTTATCTTAGCTTTTCATTGGGTTCTTCTTTACAAAGCACAGTACAACACAACTCAAACAAGAAAATAGAGGTGTAGGAGTTGATGTGAACATTTAATCCATCCTACAAAAACTTGTCAACACTTGAAGAGTTGTCAGAATAAATATACATGCTCCAATATTTGGTTATCATCAAAATCACTTATGGGGTCAACAATATCATTATATATATAAACTAATAAATAATGTGTTAAATTATTATCATGATATGTCAAGTTCTAGGATCTAGGTAATCACGAAATAAATATACATGCTCCAATGTTTGGTTATCATCAAAATCACTTATGGGGTCAACAATATCATTATATATATAACTAATAAATAATGTGTTAAATTATTATCATGATATGTCAAGTTCTAGGATTTAGGTAATCACCAGTCCTTCTAGATTGGTGTGTGGCCTTCCAAAATTATAGCTACCCCAATACATGATCCAATTATCATATATAAATAAATAATAATAAAATAAATTTATTAAAATATGTATGATCAAGTTAATATAAAATTAATATAAGCATAGAATTTTTATCAATCTATCTACTATCACATGCATGCCAACAGAGTTGCTAGTATACTTGATCAATCTTGCTAAGTGATTTGGTTAGTTATGCCCTCTACTACCTACCGAAGTACTTTTCAATGCTCCACCGGTCATAGAGGTTCTCCCATATATTTGCTCATACTTAGTGATCCCTAAAAGACTTACAGTCCAATGATAACTCGTAACTGGAATACTCTATGGCAAATAGCCTGAGACTGTATAGACCATCCCGGAGCCTATGTGTATCCACCTCCTCGAAGTTTGAATAGCTAGCCTCTTTATCTTGAGGAGTCTCAAATCATAGTACTCCTGCAAGTAGAAGCAAGCATGTATTAATAAATAGAATATAAACATTTCATGAATTTAAAATTAAATACATTTCACTTACTAAGAACATCTCCTAGGTTGCATCATGAGCCCCCGACGACCAACTAGAGAACTCGTTCACCAGACTCGGCATTAATTGACAAATGATCTTGTTAACCACCTAAGATACTCCAGGCTCTCTGAATGTGCTACAAAATTAAAATTTAATAATAAGATTTAAATCGAAAGTAACTAATTTTAAAAATATTAATTGAAGATGTAGTACTTATGAGTAGTTTTGAATATAGATGAGCTCTCTATCCTTTGACCAAATAAAAGGTGCCATAAGTCGAGCGGGTCCACGACCACGATGTTAAGACTGAGAGCTGGTTGCTGCTGCATATAATTATAAGTCAATGGTGACCCCATGTTCTTCGGACCTGATCACAAAATATCTAATATAAAAAAATATTATATTAGATAATAAAGGAAAATAATATAAAAAAATATCTAAAGTATTAGAGTTTATCATGTAGTGTTAGTGGCATGGGCAAGCTGGCAACATGATTGCTCTTTCCTCAAGAGCTCTATCCTCTAGAGCTCTCTCCTCGATTGGCATGGCTCCGGCCTTTAAATACATGATGTATTGATGTGACCAGATCGCTGACGTGGCCAAGGACCCTGACGTGGAGCACTCATCGGACGCCGTCCTGGATTCCCCTCGTAGGCCCCTTCGCCGGGCAGGGCTCCTCGATGTCACGGAGCCGCCCGTTGAAGTCGGGCTCCGCCCTCCGCCAGATCGGTACCCGCCAGGTCAGGATGCCTAGGTTGGAGCCGAGCTCAAGCCCCACTAGAGGCAGACCCTCCGAGCCCGAGGTCAGGCCCCGTGGCCTAGAGTTGAGCTCAAGCCTCCTCCACCACGTGGAGCCCCCTCGAGGCTGGGTCCCCTGGGTTGGGCGCATCTCATCCACCTCTGCCGGTCCGAGCTCGATCAATGCTAGGCCCCACTGGTCTAGCACCGAGCTCGGCCCTCCTTCGCATAGCCGAGCAACCACGAGACAGGTCCACTGCAAGCAGGCCCCATCTTCCCAGCTCGGCCCCCAGCGCGAAACGAAGTACAACCACCAAGAGAGCAGCCATTCCCCCCCCCCCCCCCCCCCCCCCCCCCCCCGAGGACAGTGGCATGCCCCCTAAGGACCGTACGACAGCACCCGCCACATCGCCATTAATGCCCATGGCCGCCATTCACACCAGAAAGAAAGGAAGCTCACATCAAGGCACCATGCCCTCCACCGACCTACTGTACGACCGAAGAAAAGACCCCACCAAGGAGCGCGGTTCCCGAGAGCGGCGGCATAACAGTCGAGGTCCTGCCAGGCTTCCAGGAAGGGCAAACAAAAAAAATGTCAGAGGCATGTGGAAGCTTCCCCAGCTATCCAATAAAGAAGGCGTCCCGTCTATGGCATAATACCTTGTCGTACTTGCCTGATAGCGTGGGAGAACCCCGAAGCAAGCCAAGGTAGAAGACTTAGCTAGAGTAAGCAAAAAGGAGGTAACGAAACTCGTATTACCAAGGAACAACATTCCCTCCATAAGAGAACCACCACAAAGAGAAAGAGGAGAAGGAGAGAGGCCAGAGAGGAGGGCAAGACCATCTCGACCACCACATCCCCCAGCTCACACTCACACTATCATACACTCCACTCACTCCTCCTAGTATGGAGCTCATCCAGAGGGGCTCGACCAGGAGGATCTGATTCCTTGGATCATCATTGACTTGACCGTCGGAGTGCCCCCATCAGAATCCCCGGCCCGGGTCACTAACATTGGCTTTCTTGCAGGTCTCGAGGCACTGGAGGCACCTCCCGCGGGCGGACGCGGAACACCGAACGCCATCAGCAGCTACAGGCTATGGCGATCTGGGCGGCAACAAATTGGCATGCCAAGAAGGGGGGGTGAGCAGAACGACACTTGATCCAGTTCAGGCCCCGCTTAACCAGTCCATTGGGAGGATGGTGACCACCTAAGCTAGGGGAGCTTCTCCCAGCCGTGCGGAGGCATCCCCTTCTCGCGGGAACCCACACGGACCAGAGAAGGAGTTACTTGCCCCGGTTCAACTACCCCCACTGGAGACCCAGCTGACCATACTCGCCTAGCAGATGCACACTCTCACTATAGCGGTGCGCCAGCTCCAGCTCAGCACCAGCATCGGTCTTTGGCTACCCACCAACAGTCAGAGATGCCCGTGGCCCATGCCGCAGCACCCTGCGATAGCCTGCATTCCTTCAATGGGAGGCCTTCTTAGCCGCGAGCAGTTACAGACCCTCAGGGTACCCATCAAGCCCCAACGAAGCGACGGCGGGCTAGCTCCACTGACGAAGAAAGCTGCTCACCGGGGGGCACCCAGGCCTGGGGGCACCCAAACCCCACCAAGATAGGAAGGGCAAAGCTCCCCACAATGGGTGCCACGTGTCACCTTCCCCGCCCCTCTCAGCGGAGGGGTCCACAAACGAAGCCATCAGGCGCATGGTGGAGAAGCGCCTGGAGGAGCATGATGACAAGCTGGCGGAGTTTGCCCGCCGATTCGCCAACTTGCCTGGCTCCGCTAGTGAGCCAGCGGGCTACGACGCCCAACCCCCATTCACCAAGGAGATCCAGGCAGAGCCGATTCTCCATCGATTCCGCATGCCGTAGGTGGATCCTTATGATGGGACCACCGACCCCCTGGACCACCTGGAAAGTTATCGGGCCCTCATAAGGGTCCAGGGGGCCACTGACACCCTTTTGTGCATCGCCTTCCTTGATACCCTCTGAAGGTGGCTCGGGTGTGGTTCACCCGCCTCGAGCCAGAAAGCATCAGCTCCTTTACCCAGCTGGGACAGAAGTTCATGGCTCATTTTGATGCTTGTCGGAAGATGCCATGCGAGGCGGACAGCCTCTACTCCATCAGGCAACAGGACAGCGAGCCGCTACAGGACTACATGGCTCGCTTCAAAGCTGCTGCCTTGGAGATCTATAGTCTGGAGGTGCCGGTTGCAATGCTGGCCTGAAGATAGGGCTCAGGACTTCCCGCCTGACCTATTTGCTTGACAAGAAGCCCCCAAAGACTTACACTGAGCTACTCTTCTGGGCTCAGAAGTACATCCACGCCGAGGAGACGGATCGTACGAGGCGGGAGCTCGATGGAAAGCCATTGAAGGGGCCAGCGCCCGCTGAGGCACCTGCAGCATGGAGGCTGGGACCGCCAGCTCAGAGCTCCCGACCAGCACCGAGGCCGAGGAATGCCCCCGTCCCTCAAGGGGACTTCACTCCCCTTCTCGCCCCGAGAACGAAGATCCTCATGAAGATCGAGGACGAGACTTATCTAAGGCGTCCTCCATCGTTGAAGACATCCTTCACCTGGGACAAGACGAAGTACTGCTGCTTCCACCGTGACCATGGCCACGACATCGAGGAATGCCGCAATCTCAAGTGGGAGATCGAAGAGCTTATCAAGAGAGGCTACCTTGAAAAATATGTGCGAGGCAGACCTCAAGCAGAGTTCCAGGCACTCGTTGCTCTCCCGCCAGCTCCAACCATCGACAATTGCCCCACTGAGAAGTCGGTGGGCATGATCTCCTGGGGAGCTGAGCGCGCGTCCAAGAGGACCCGGGGGGCAGAAAAATCTGAGAATGTACTCCCTTTATGAGGGAAGGGGAAAATGGGAAAGAAAATGTAAATAATGATGCTGTGGTCATTGAGATAATGATCTCAAAGCATCCTGTAAAGCACATCATGGTAGATAGTGGAAGCTCCACAGATGTACTTTTCTACGATGCTTTCTCCAGGATGAATCTCTCCCTGCTCAACTCAAGCTTGTATGTACCCCCTTGTTGGTTTTATGGGAGACTCCATAAGGGTAGAGGGAGAAATCACTCTCCCAGTCACTGCTGGGATCCCACCTCAGCAGAGCACTATCATGATGACGTTCATGATTGTCAGGCTTCCTTCGCCTTACAACATGATTCTGGGCTGACCTGGGCTCAACCTCCTCGATGCCGTCGTCTCCACCAAGAGGTTGCTCATCTAATTCCCAACCCCTTGCAGTGTGGGGGAGATGAGGGGTACGCCCTAGCCAGTGCAGTACTGCTTCCAAACCCTTCTCGGGGCCTGGGTGCCCGAGGAGGGCTCCAGAGCAGACGAGCTCGACCAAAGGGCCCAGGACCCCAGGGGAGGCCCAATCGAATGCTTGCTTCCATACCAGCTCGGGGCCGACCAGACAAAGACTGTGCAGATCGGAGCCCAGCTGCCCGAGGAGGAGAAAGCTCCGCTATTGTAGTTCTTGAGGATGAATGCGGACGTGTTCGCCTGGACGGTAGCCGACATGCCAGGTATTCTCCCTGAAGTCATCACCCACAAACTTAACATCGATCCGAAGCACAGACCGGTTCGACAGAAGAAGAGAAGCTTCATCCCAGAAAGGTAGGAGGCCATCAACGAGGAAGTTGAGAAACTCCTCACCGCCGGCTTCGTCCGAGAAGTACAGTATCCAAGCTAGCTGGCGAATGTGGTGATGGTGAAGAAGAATAATGACAAGTGAAGGATCTATATGGACTACACCGACCTCAATAAAGCATGACCGAAGGACAGCTTCCCTCTACCGAGGATACACCAGTTGGTAGATGCCACTTCAGGGTACAGGCTACTCTCCTTCATGGATGCATTCTCCGAGTACAATCAGATCCGGATGCACCCAGAAGACGAGAAGCACACTGCCTTCATTACTGACCCGGGGACATACTACTACAGGATGATGCCCTTCGGCCTGAAGAATGCTAGGGCCACGTACCAACATTTGGTCAACAAGGTTTTCAAGGACCAGATTGGCAGGAATGTGCAAGTGTACATGGATGACATGCTCGTCATGAGCAAACCGAGCTCGGACCACATTGCCGATCTCGCTGAAGCTTTTCACAGTCTCTGGAAGCACCATATGAAGCTCAACCCAGCGAAGTGCGCCTTTGGGGTGGCAGCCGGGAAATTCCTTGGCTTCATGGTCACCTAGAGAGGCATCGAAGTGAATCCGGAGAAGGTCCAAGCGATCCTTGACATGGAGCACCCAACATCCAAGAAGCAGGTTCAACGCCTGACGGGGAGGGTCGCAGCCCTAAGCCGGTTCATCTCGAGGTCGGTTAATCACTACCTCCCTTTCTTCAAAGCATTGTGCAAGATGCACGACTTCACATGGACAGAGGAGTGCAAGACGGCCTTTAAAGAGCTAAAGGAGTTCCTGACCCCCCACCTTTGCTATCCAGACCAGGAGAAGGTGAAGAGCTCCTGCTCTACCTAGCAGTCACCCTGGGGGCCGTTAGCTCGGTCCTTGTCCGCATAGACCAGGACGGAACACAGAAGCCGGTGTACTATACCAGCAAAATACTCCGTGATGCAGAGATCAGGTATACCCACTCTAAAAAACTCATTTTTGCACTAATAATGTCTGCTAAGCATCTCAAGCCCTATTTCCAAGCGCATCCCATCGTGGTTGTGACTGATCAGCCATTGAGGACCATGCTAAGCCACCTCGAGACTTCCGGAAGGTTGGCCAAATGGCCCTTGACGCTGAGTGAGTACGACATCGCATATCAGCCAAGGTCATCGCAGAAGGCCCAAGTCCTAGCCAACTTTGTGGTCGAATGTACAGGGCTTCCCGAGGAACCAGAGCGGATGGTTTTGGAGAGCCAAGCTGAGCCCAGCCCGCCTGGGAACCCTTGGGTCCTACACGTGGACGGAGCCTCCAATTCTTGCGGGAGCAGAGCAGGCCTTATCCTCGCCAATTTCGATGGAGTGGTGATGGAGGGTGCACTTCGCTTCAAGTTCCCAGCCACGAACAACCAAGCGGAGTACGAGACGCTCCTTGCGGGCCTGAAGGTGTCCCGCGAACTGGGCGTACAGAACCTTAAGGTCTTCACCGACTCCCAACTGGTTGTCGGATAAGTCTTCAGAGAGTACAAGGCCCGAGACTCCCAGATGATGAAGTACCTGGAGAAGGTCCGTTCGAGCGCAGCAGGCTTCCGTTACTTCCGTGTTTCACACATCCCCCGTGGAGAAAATGCTCGTGCGGATGCACTGTCGAGGCTCGCAACCCTACCGGACTCATCCCTGAGGCGCGCCTACGTTGAATATCTCGAGAATCTAAGCTACGAAAGCCCCGAGGAGATGCAACAAGTAGCCCCCGAGCCGAGCTAAATGGACAAGTATGTCAAGTACATCCAGGATGGCCTGCTGTCAAAAGACCACAAAGAAGCCGGCCTCATCAGAAGGAAGGCCACCTGCTTCATCTTGATGGATGGCCAGCTCTACCATCGATCTTATTCCTTCCCCCTCCTAAAGTGCCTCAGGCCCGTGGAGGCAGCCTTTGTGCTCCAAGGATACACGAAGGCCTCTATGGAAATCATGTAGGAGGAAGAACCCTGGCGTACAAGGCTCTTCACCAGGGATACTTCTAGGAAACAATGAGGGAGGATGCCGTTGACTTCGTCAAGAGGTGTGACAAGTGCAAGCACCACTCCCACATTCAACGCCTACCAGCTGCACCGATCTCCCAACTGTCATCTCCCTGGCCTTTCGCACAATGGAGGATGGACATCCTGGGACCGTTCCCCACCGTACCAGGGCAGCGAAAGTTCCTGCTAGTGGCGATCGACTGCTTCACCAAATGGGTCGAAGCAGAGCCGCTAGCTCAGATCATGGAAGCCAATGTTCGCCAATTCTTTTGGAAGTCCGTCATCTACCACTTCGGACTCCCCAATTGCATCATCACCGACAATGAGTGACAGTTCGATAACCGGGAGTTTGAGGGATTCTATGCTGAGCACGGGATCCAGCACCGTTTCACCTCGATCGCTCACCCCCAGACCAATGGCGAAGCCGAGGTAACAAACTGAACCATCCTACAAGGACTCTGTACCAGGTTGGACCAGGTGAAAGGCAGATGGGCAGAAGAACTTCCAAGCATCCTGTGGGCCTACCACACAACGCCTAGAACGACAACAGGCGAAACACCCTTCAACCTCGTCTTTGGATCTGAGGCGGTAATCCCAGTCGAGCTCGGCGTGCCCACACTCCGGGTGCAGCGGATCGACGAAACCCAAAACTCGACACATCTCCTGCTCAACCTGGACCTCCTCGAAGAGACGAGAGACAAAGCCCGGCTCCAGATGGTGGGCCTATCGGTAACGAGTCGCCCGATATTACAATGCACGGGTGAAACAGAAGACTTTCCGACCTGGCGACCTGGTGCTGCGCTGGGTAGAGGCATCCCAGCCCCGGGAGGGCAGCAAACTATCGCCAAACTGGAAAGGCCCTTACAAAGTGGCCGAGGCCCTCTCACAGGGGCCTACTACCTCGAGGACCTGAACGGCGCCAGGTTCCCCCGGACCTGGAATGCTTGTAATTTGAGGAGATACTATCAATAATGTAAGTATTCCCTCTATGAGAAATGAAGATTCCTTTCTGCACAACAGCTTGTTTCGGCGACAAAGCCCGAAGAAAAGTCCTCCGGCATGAAGACCTGGGAAGACCCCAGGCGCTCCAGCCTCGAGCCTAGCTCCTCGACGACAAAGCCTGGAGAAAAGTCCTTCGGTACGAAGACTTGAGAAGCCCCCAAGCGCTCCAGCCTCGAGACTAGCTCCTCGGCACCAAAGCCCAGAGAAGAGTCCTCTGGCACAAAGACCTGGGAAGCCCCTAGGCACCCACGCCGCGAGCCCAGCTCCTCGGCAACAAAGCCCAGAGAAGAGTCCTCTGGCACAAAGACCTGGGAAGCCCCCAAGCATTCCAGCCGTGAGCCCAGCTCCTCGGCACCAAAGCCCATAGAAGAGTCTCTGGCACAAAGACTTGGGAAGCCCCCAGGCACTCAGGCCTCGAGCCTAGCTCCTGGCTACCAAATTAGCATGTCTTCGAGCCCAACTCCAAGGCACCATCTTAAGCCATCGACATCCCGTAGCCCAGCTCTAGGACGCCAGCCCAAGACTGGATCTCAGAGCTCCAGCCAAGGGAACTTGCGAGCCAAGCAGCTCTCAAGCCGTTGACATCCTCGAGCCCAGCTCCAGGATGCCAGCCCAAGACTGGAGCTCAGTCCTCCGGCCAAGGGAACCTTCGAGCCACACAGCTCTCCAGCCAGTACAGCCCTGGGCCCAGCTCCGAGGCACTCAAGATGTGAATCACCCTTAGGCACCAAGGTCTGAAATTCCTCTTTGCGACCTCCTCGCACTAACAGAAAAGAGGAGGGAGGGAGGAAGAGGGAAAGAGACATTCACATCACAGAAGGAAAAAAAGAAGTCAAATCTATGGAATCAGTTTTCATTACTTGAAAGAAAATTTTACATCATGTTCTGGGCCCTGACAGGCCAGGTAGCCCGGTTCAAAAAAAACAAGTAGCAAAAAATACAAAAAGAAAATAAAAAAGGGGTACAAGGGAAGTTCTATCCTATGACGCTGGCTCCTTCCCTGGGTGGTGCACGGCTGGGACCTCCCCTTCTTCTACCTCTGGAATGGAGTCGCACACCTGAGCGGGCTCTGCTGGAGGGGCAGGCTCAACTGCGACCATCGAGGAGGTTGGCTCGACCGCCTTCTCCTGCGGTGCTGCCTCAGCTACTGCCGCAACCAAAGCTAGCTCGGCAGCCTCCGGAGCCACTTGTGGGAGCGACTCGACCGGAGCAGCCCCTTGCCCTCCTGCGACCACCTTTGGAGAAGGAGCCTTCTTCCCCGGGGTTCGGAGTGCGGCCAATCACTCCTCGGACAGGATACCCCATAGCTGTTGGCGATAGTACCCGAACCCCTTGGCGAAGGAGTCCGTCGTCGCCTCCTTGAAATCTTTAATGTACTCCGGGGTCTCCTTGAAGGCGACCACGACATCAGCGACCGACTTCCTCGCAGCCTCCTCCCGCTGCCTCGACTCCTCCAATTGCTTCTAGATGCACTCCTGCTGCCAGATTGCAATTGTCGTCATCTTCTTGGTGGTCATGGTGGCGCGACTGGCGGTGGTGGCCCTCTCCTCTATGGTTGCTTCCCTCTTCTCAATAGAGGCAGCCCTGTCCTTTGCTGCCTCTACCTCGGCACGAAGCTTTTTCAGCCGAGTCCTCTTCGACTCGAGCTCTCCCTCGAGCTCCTTATTCGCCCGAATGGCATCGGCAAGCTCATCCTGGAGGCCCTTGGCCTTTGAATTGGCCTTCCAGATCTCGGCGTCCTTCCGGCCCACTTCAGCCTTCAGGGGCACAAGCTCTGCCTGCTACTCCTTATCCCTCCTCGCCCAATTACGGCAGTAGTCCCAGATGAGGATCAACTCCCTGCCATGTTGTGCCAAAGGAAGCATGTTAGCTGCAGTACTAAAAGGAAGTCAGAAAGTATGAAGGCAAAAGAAGAAGACTTACGGCATAAAGATTGGCGAACGTCGAGCTGACGATGTCGCTCAGGAGCCTCCCGCTCCCCTCTCGTCGATCGTAGGACTGGACCGAGAAGTCCATCATCCACTCGCAAGCTTTGGGTCCTTCACCAGGGAGATGTTGGACCCAGTCAGAAGGGGACTCGGTGATAGTCCATGTCTTGCCTCTCCGCTGGCTCGGATCCCTCGACGGTGGGAGGCCCATTCAGCATCGATTATGATCTCGGCGCCACCTCGGTCCTTGCTGGAGGCGCTGACCTCGTTTCTCTCGATCTTCCCTCCTCCTCGATGTCGGCGATCTCCGGAGGAGGGGCCTTTATCCTGGCAATGGCAGCAGTGAATCTAGCATGGACGACCACCTCGAGCTCGGGCATCGGCACCAACTCTTGCTGCCCTGAAGGCTCGTGAGCGAGCTCGGCCACCCTCTTCCACCTCCGCTCTGCCACCGGTGCATCGGGCCCGGCCTGCATCGGCCTTGCACCATCTTCAGTCCAAGCCCTCTTCGGAGCGGGCTCGCTTGCCTCGGTCGCCTACTCTCGTTCCTCAGTAAACAAGAGTAGCTCATCCATCAAAAACTTCATTTCTGCACCAGAGAGGACAAGGTCAGCCCCAAGCAAAAAAAAAAGGGGGGGGGGGGGGAAGAAGAAAAAGAAAAAGAAATGGAAGAAGAAGAAAAATAAATAAGAAACGAAAGGGGGGTGGCCAAGTCGAACTCACCCGACTCCCGCGCCGAGCTGACCCCAGCCTCATGGAGATTCTGCTCTGACAGCAAGACCTCAAGAGATGGGATCTCGGCCAATCTGAGAAGCTCATACAGATCGAGGTTGGTAGCTTCGACGGAGGAGTTCCTGTTTGGAGACCGATCTGGGTCGCTCCAAATCCAGTCGATCCCCTCAACCGAGGCAAAGAAGTACTTGCTCTTCCATCCTTTGATGGAAGAGGGGATCTCAAAACGAATGCCCCAAGGGCGAGAAGAAAGGAACCACCACCCCTCCTTGGTGGGGTGGTGTTTCAGGATGAAAAAGGCCCTAAACAAGGAAAAACGGGCGACAATCCATGGAAGTGGCACAGAACAATGAAACAAAATATCGTTTTGATGGTGTTAGGGACCAACTGGGCAGGAACAAGTCGGTAGTTGGCCAAGAAAGAAAGGAAAAAGGGATGGACAGGAAATCGAAGGCCCTCGATGAAGGTCTCCTCATAAAAGGCGATCCGCCGAGGGCCACTAGACGTGACCCGCTCCCCAGGACGAGGAATGGAGAGCCAAAAAAACTCAGGGATGTCATATGCACCCCGGATGGCCACCAGGTCCTCAATGGAGATCACCAAAGCTATCCTTCGGGACTGGTTGACCAAGAAGGCTCGGACTCAGGAAGAGAAGCAGAAGCAGGAGCAGGAGGGAGAGCTAAGTGAGGAGGAGGAGAAGACCTGGGTTCCCTAATGGCTAAATGGTGTAGAATGTAAAATGAAACTATGCAACCCTAATGGAGATTAGCAAATGATTAACCAAGCAATTCCCTATTTGCATATAAACAACTCAACATAAACTATCAAAGAGATCTAGTGAAGAAGCTCGAAGGATCCAACATAAACCTAGTGATCGAGACTCTCAGAATAAGAAAGGAATAGGACTAGAAGAGAACCACGCAAGCCAAGCTAGGTCTAATTTAACATTGCAGACTTAATCAACACTAGACATACCTGACATTGGCCCTTCAAATAGAATAGATTCACTCTTGAAGAGGTCTCCCGGATGACATGAACATAATACCACTGAAGGCCCCTCTTGTTTTCTGGATCTATGGCAAGTAAACCTTCCTCTTGAAGCCGGAATCCCGGAGAACCTTGCAACAAAGAAACCCTAAGATGAGTGACTTAACAAGCAATCAACTAGAGAAAAGAAAGAATGGTGGAAGAGGCATTGAAGGAGATCCATCTTGGCGTCATGGTGGAATGCTTGAAGTGGAGTAGGTTGGTCGCCTTGTGATGATCTTCTTGATTCACCCTTGAACGCTGGAGCTAGTTTGAAGTTATGAAAGAAGAGGAAGTCTTTGGCGTTGGGAATGGAAGAAGGAAAGATTAGGGTTGGCGTGGAGGAAGAGAAAGGCTAAGCTACCACATAGACACATAGAAAAAAAAACACATAGAAGAAAAAATACCAACTTCATTCATTAACCCCTTTTCAATGGGGCATCCCATAGCTTAAATAGAAGCCTTACAACATTTTTAAAACCTGAAAACCCATAGGATTAGGAGGATTACAAGGGGGGTTGGAGGATATGGTGGCATTTGTTGCTTGAAATGTTGGGAGTTGGAGGATATGGTGGCATTTGTTGCTTGAAACTCCTTCAAAGCTTGACATGTGGTGCAAGGTGGGGACCACTTGATGAGGTGGCGGTGTCGTTTGGAGCTCTTGACATGTGGCATAAAGTGGGGACCACTTGTTGAGGTGGCGACATCCATTGGAGCTTTTGACATGTGGCACAAGGTGGGGGTCACTTGATGAGGTGGCTTCTTCTTGTCTTGATGCTTCATGGACTCATGGATTGGGCTTGATTTAACTGAACCCAACTCTCAATTGCAGGGTTAACTAAGATATTAAACCAGACCCAACATGGACTCGAAATTAACTACAATATTATTTGGACTAAAAAAAAAAAAATTACAGGACTTCTCTTTTGCTACTCCAACCACAAGGACTCGGACTTGACATGAATTGGTTGGAGTCTTTTCCTGATTCTAGTGCCCATATCAATTCTCCCGGGGTGGGAGGAACTCGACCCTGTCGAGTAAGGATTAGCTTGATAAGCTTCTAATGCATCTAGATAGATTTGTTGTAGGTCCTCTCGGGTGCCAGGAGTCTTCAGAATCAGGACATCCTTGCCATCTAACCAGATAATGTTGGTAACCCTTATTTCTAGTAGTAATGATCTGGTCATCCAAGATCCTTTCAATTTTTTCTCTTCGCTCAGGAACACTCGGTGGTGGGCATTCTTTTGGGGCTTCACTCTCAAAAGAAGTATTAGGACCAAAAAGCTCACCAGGTATCAATGCAGGTTCTTTGTATTCTTTTAAGTCTGAAATGTTAAATATTGAACTAATGCCATAACTTGGTGGTAATTCTAATACATAAGCATTAGGTCCAATTTTCTTTATTATTTTGAAAGGTCCGGCTCCCCGGGCATGGAGTTTTTTTATAGTTCCCGGCGGAAACCTTTCAGGTTTAAATTTGATCATAACGGAGTCCCCTTCATTAAATTCTTTTAACCGTTATATGAATTAGTCATATGCTTATAGAGTTCATTGCTCGATTGGATCTTTTGGCTAATCTCCTTATGTAATTCCCTAATATGCTGTGCATATAACTCAGCAGACTCAGACCTCGTGCATGTGTGGGTAATGGAGCTAGGTCTAAAGGTTTCCTAGGTCTGTATCCATGGACCACTTCGAACGGACTTTTCCCAATAGACCTATTAACTGAGCTGTTGTAGGCAAATTCAGTACGAGGAAGTAATAGGTCCCAGTTTCCCAGGTTCTCACCAACTAAACATCTCAACAGATTTCCTAAGCTTCGGTTTACTACCTCTGTCTGGCCATTGGTTTGAGGATGATAGGCAGTAGAGAATTTCAGCTTGGTACCGAACATGTGCCAGAGGGTTTTCCAGAAATAGCTAGTAAATTTGACATCTCTATCGGACACAATGGTTCTGGGTAAACCATGAAGCCTAACGACCTGATCGAGAAAAAGCTTGGCCACCTTCGAAGCATCTAAAGTTTGAGAACAAGGAATGAAGTGAGCCATCTTGGAGAAACGATCGACAACCACAAAGACAGAATCATGCTTCCTAGACGTCTTAGGGAGGCCTACTACAAAATCCATGCTGATATCCTGCCATGGACAATCAAGGACAGGTAAGGGTGTGTACAGTCCGGTGTTCTGTCTTTGTTGTTTTGCAACAGCACAGGTACGTCACTGAGCTACAATCTGGGCCACATTTCTTTTGAGACCAGGCCAAAAGAATTGGTCTTCTATTGCTAAGATGGTCTTATTCCTACCAAAATGTCCTGACAAGCCTCCAGCATGAACTTCCCAGATCAGAAATTCCCTAACAGAGGTCTTGGGAATACACAACTGATTTCCTTTAAAAAGGTATCCATCTAAAAGGGTATAATCACTATGCTTACTAGATGGTCCTTGTTGAAGGGATCGATAGATGTTACCAAAATCAGGGCATGTAGGATACTCCTCTTTCAATCTATCAAACCCTACTACCTCAGTGCTCACAGAAGTCAACAACATGGAATGACGACTCAACGCATCGGCAACCCTATTTTTAGTACCGGCACGATGTTTCAATACGAACGTATAAGCTTGTATGAACTCTACCCATTTCCCGTGCCTAGGGTTCAATTCCTTCTGAGAACTAAGGAATCTAAGAGCTTCGTGGTCAGAAAATAGGACAAACTCTTGTGGTAGAAGATAATGCCTCCAATAACGTAATGCCTGAACTACCGCATACAACTCCCTATCATAGGTGGAATACCTTAGTCTCTCTTCATTTAACTTTTCACTAAAATATGCTACTGGGTGATTCTCTTGACTCAAGACACCTCCAATTCCTACCCCAGAAGCATCACGAGCAACCTCGAACACTTTGGTAAAATCGGGTAACCTCAAGACGGGTGTGTGTGTCATTTTTTCCTTAATTGTTAGGAAGGCTTTGTCTGCTACTTTAGTCCACTCAAAAGTTCCCTTCCTAATACAATCAGTGATTGGAGCCACTATCGTACTGAACCCTCTAATGAATCTCCTATAGAAGGTGGCTAAACCGTGGAAACTACGGATATCATGGATGCTTTTAGGTACAGGCCACTCTACTATGGACTTAATTTTCGTGGGGTCAGCGGACACTCCTTCAGATATGACTACGAATCTAGAAAGATAACTCTACGTGTTAAGAAATCACACTTCTTGATATTGGCATAGAGGCTATCCTTTCTAAGGACTTGGCAAACTTGCCCTAGGTGGGTTAAATGGTCTGCCTTAGTCTTGCTATAAATAAGAATGTCATCAAAGTAGACCACCACAAATTTTCCGATGAAAGTTGTCAACACCTGATTCATAATTCTCATAAAGGTGCTGGGTGCATTGGACAGACCGAACGGCATGACTAACCACTCATATAATCCATCTTTAGTCTTAAAAGCGGTCTTCCATTCATCTCCAGGCCTAACCCTAACCTGGTGATAGCCACTCTTTAAGTCTATCTTGGAGAAAATCGTTGATCCGGCTATCATGTCTAACATATCATCTAGTCTTGGGATTGGAAACCTATATTTGACAGTAATCTTGTTGATGGCATGGCTGTCTACACACATCCTCCAGGTGCCATCCTTCTTAGGGGTTAACAAGGCAGGGACTGCACATGGGCTTAAACTTTATCTAACAAACCCCTTTCTAAGAAGTTTACTAACTTCCTTTGTAACTCCTGATGTTCAGTTGGATTCATCCTATAATGAGGCAAATTAGGTAAATCATGCCAGGGACTAAATCTATGGCATGCTGTATGTCTCTTAAAGGTGGAAGACTATCGGGTAGGTCCTCGGGAAACACGTCTTCAAATTCTTTCAATAATTGGACCACCTCTTGCAGGTATTTTACAGGGGTGTGGTCCTTAGTTTCCTTAGCAGCTACCATCCAAATAGGTGCTCCCTCATTAATGTCTTTTTCTAATTCTCTTGCACCTATCAAATTTAATCCAGTCCTTTTTTCTTTCAGGCTGCTAGCTCCTCTTTTGGTGTTGTCCTTAGGCTGGGTTGGATGAATGATAATTTTCTTGCCATTGAAATTGAAAGCACAAGTATTTGATCGACCAAAAATTATCACATCATGATCAAATAGTCATGGCCTACCTAGGATGATGCTACTTACTCCCATAGGGAGCACATCACACCAAATTCGTTCCTTATAGGACTGAAGTTGGATTCGGACCTGACATCTCTGCTTGATTGGGATAGAAGTGGAATTGATCCAGGATACCTTATATGGATTGGGATATGGTTTAGTAGATAATCCTAGACTCTTGGCTGTGCTAGTGGAAATGGCGTTGACACAACTTCCACTATCGATCACGATCTTACAGACCTTTTCTCATATTTTGACAAATGTATGTAGGATGCTAGTCCTACGCCAATCTTCCTGCTCTTTGGTCTGTGTCATGATACATCTCACAACTCCTAACACATCTGATGAGTCTACATTTTCTTCATCTCCTTCATACTCATTAGCTAAGCAATCCCCTGCTTCATAAACCTCCTCTTCATTATTCTCCAGGGGTTCTGATTCTTCTTCTTCTTCTACCTCCCCTATATGTAAAGCTTTAGAGGGACATTGGCTCAGGAAATGATCGGGTTTACGACACTTATAGCAGACTCGCTCCATCTCACCTCGAACTTCAGGGCTCTTTCCTTTGTCTTCTCTAGGAATTGGAGGAATGGCAGGGTTGGGTCTAGGGGTTGGATTCGAGCTTGGTCTTGGTATATTGGCTGTATTAGGGACTGAACTAGGTCGACTAACAAGAGGATTAAACCTAGTGGGCTCTGGTCGCCTAAATGAAGCTCTCCTCTGAATCCTCTCATAGTCCATGGCAACTTGGTATGCCTGTTCTAAATCATGGACTTCTCTCAAAAATAATTTCCCTTTTATATCTTCATTCAATCCTGATCTAAACCTCGATAAAGTGGCTACCTCAGACTCGACTACGTTGCATCACATTACAAACTCATCAAATTTAGCAACGTATTCAGAAACGGTCTTATTTCCTTGTGTCAATCGCTGCCACCGATCTAACAACCTTTGATGATAAGACATAGGCAAATATTTCTCTCTAAGCTTTCTCTTCATGTCTCTCCAGGTTGCTATAGGTAAGTCTCCCCTCTGCCTAGCTATGCGTTTGACATTTCCCCAATACAACCTAGCCTGACAGACTAGTCTGATTTTGGCAAACTTGAATCTTCTCTCTTCAGACATATCATACCAGTCAAAAATTGGTCCATGTTAGCCTCCCAGTCTATGTACACCTTAGGATCTAGGCTTTCCTCAAAGGTTGGTGCATCTAGACGGATATTCCTTAAGGCACGATCATCCTGATCAAAAGTATCATGGCGAGGTCTTCTAGGATATGGCTCTGGAGTGTGATCAGCATAATCCTGATGTGGCCTTCTATGAATTGGATCAGGTGTATGCTCCTGTCGTTGGGCTCTAGGGCGAACTGAAGGTAATCTGGGTGAAGGTGGTTCAGTTGGGGTCAACCTAGATTCCTCTAGGGTTCCTATCCTTTCCTCGAACTGATCAAACCTAGCATCCAAACGTTCCAGTTGCTCAATCATAGATCTCATAAGGGTTTCCATATTAGTGTCCATGGATGAACTTGGTTGGTCTTGTGAAGGGTGGTAAGGAGTTCCTGATCTAGTTGTCATACAAACAATTAGACTCAAATTCGGGCTAAGAATTTCTAGACCTAGAGTACGAATTAGAGATCTAATTAAAAGGACCAACTAGCTAGTAGTAACTTACGTGACTTGGCCAGGTAGGTGGGAAGGGGAGTGGAGGTCCCTGTTCTGCCAACCTTAGACACCAATCTGTGATTGGCCAGGTAGGCGGACCAACCCACAAGCCCTAATACACCAATCCTAGACACCAAGCCCATAAGCACACACCAATTAGTGGACACAATTAACTTAACCCTAATCCGAACCCGACTCGTTGGTGTCCCTACCCACTAGGGTGATTAGGTCTAATTGGTTTTAATTAAGGATTGGGATCGAGATGATGGGTTGTGGTTTTGGGCTAAGGACAAGTGATGAATTCTTGCCCCCATGTCATATTGATGCCCTTAAGATGTTTTCAAATGAATGCAAAAATATATATTTTTTTGTTTTATGAGCTGACTTAATTATTTGACTTGATTAGTTTTCAAACAATTTCAAATTCAAACTTAAATTTTAAAATTTAAATTTTAAACTTCAAGTTTCAGATTCTAGAATGTCAGAATTCAAAATTTTAAAATTTTAAATTTGAACTTCAAATTCAAAAAATTTTCTGAGATTGGTTCTTGCTGGAATTTCAGTTCAGACTGAATCTCAGAGAGTATTTCGAATGCTAGAAATTCTAACAATAGAAATAAAATCTAAAAAGTTGTTGAAAAATAATATGAATTATGAGGATCCCATCAAAACAAAAATCAAAAACTTAGATCTGTATATAAAGAGAAACAATATAAACAACAGACCATGTACTGTAGACTATTTCAGCAGGACAGAAGATTGAAGTAGGAATTTTCATTTTTTTTATTTTTTTTCTGATGATGAAATTTAATATGGTGATAACTGACTTAAAATGGAACAAGAAAAGAAATATTTCAATAAGAAATTAGTGACTTGCCTTTGGAGCCGCAGATGGATTACAGTAAGTAGATGCAAATTTTCAGTAAACAGAACCTAATCAAACAAGTGCATTGGCTTACCCAAACTTCAATCTAAAAATTCATGTCCGGCCAGGGGCTCATTATTCCCATGGGTCGTGACAGTGTACTGGAGTACACCCGCTCAGGAGGCATGAATTTTAGATCTTGCTTGGATTTAAAAAAAAAATAACTAGATAACAAGTATGCATGCAACATATCTAAATGCTGGAAATTATCCGACCATGCTCTGATACCAAGAATGGTGTAGAATGTAAAATGAAACTATGCAACCCTAATGGAGATTAGCAAATGATTAACCAAGAAATTCCCTATTTGCATATAAACAACTCAACATAAACTATCAAAGAGATCTAGTGAAGAAGCTCGAAGGATCTAACATAAACCTAGTGATCGAGACTTTCAGAATAAGAAAGGAATAGGACCAGAAGAGAACCACGCAAGCCAAGCTAGGTCTAATTTAACATTGCAGACTTAATCAACACTAGACAGACCTGACATTGGCCCTTCAATTAGAATAGATTCACTCTTGAAGAGGTCTCCCGGATGACATGAACATAATACCACTGAAGGCCCCTCTTGTTTTCTGGATCTATGGCAAGTAAACCTTCCTCTTGAAGCCGGAATCCCGGAGAACCCTGCAACAAAGAAACCCTAAGATGAGTGACTTAACAAGCAATCAACTAGAGATAAGAAAGAAGGGTGGAAGAGGCATTGAAGGAGATCCATCTTGGTGTCATGATGGAATGCTTGAAGTGGAGTAGGTTGGTCGCCTTGTGATGATCTTCTTGATTCACCCTTGAACGCTGGAGCTAGTTTGAAGTTATGAAAGAAGAGGAAGTCTTTGGCGTTGGGAATGGAAGAAGGAAAGATTAGGGTTGGCGTGGAGGAAGAGAAAGGCTAAGCTACCACATAGACACATAGGAAAAAAAAATACATAGAAGAAAAAATACCAACTTCATTCATTAACCCCTTTTCAATGGGGCATCCCATAGCTTAAATAGAAGCCTTACAACATTTTTAAAATTTGAAAACCCATAGGATTAGGAGGATTACAAGGGGGGTTGGAGGATATGGTGGCATTTGTTGCTTGAAATGTGGGGAGTTGGAGGATATGGTGGCATTTGTTGCTTGAAACTCCTTCAAAGCTTGACATGTGGCGCAAGGTGGGGACCACTTGATGAGGTGGCGGTGTCCTTTGGAGCTTTTGACATGTGGCATGAAGTGGGGACCACTTGTTGAGGTGGCGACATCCATTGGAGCTTTTGACATGTGGCACAAGGTGGGGGCCACTTGATGAGGTGTCTTCTTCTTGTCTTGATGCTTCATGGACTCATGGATTGGGCTTGATTTAACTGGACCCAACTCTCAATTGCAGGGTTAACTAAGATATTAAACCAGACCCAATATGGACTCGAAATTAACTACAAGATTATTTGGACTCAAAAAAAAAAAAAATTACAGGACTTC
Organism: Areca catechu; assembly: GCA_021397845.1. Lineage (NCBI taxonomy): Eukaryota > Viridiplantae > Streptophyta > Magnoliopsida > Arecales > Arecaceae > Areca > Areca catechu. Next base: position 145,322,262 of record CM038047.1, read on the forward strand.
TTTTTTGCTAATCCAACCACAAGGACTCGGACTTGACCTGAATTGGTTGGAGTCTTTTCCTGATTCTAGTGCCCACATCACTAAAGGACCTTGAGAGGGCCTCCTACTAAATTCATACCGCGCCGCCTCCATTTCCTCTTCGGAGGAAGAAGGAGTCCTCGGTTGGGATGGTCCAGCCTCAGCCTGGCATGAAGGATGGAAGTTTGGACCGAAGCGATCCATGGAAGGAGAAGAAGAAGAGAAGGAAGGAAAAGACGATGAAGGAGGACCTATGGTGACCCCTAGTCAGCAAGAAAGGAGAAGAAAGAGATAGTTAACCTGCTAAGACCCTTAGCGGATGACGATGAAGACCGAAGTGGAGGAAGAAGGAGAAGTCTACAGCACTATGCCGGGCGCAAAGGATTCGAAAGAGGTAAATTTCGAAAAGACTTACCCCTCCATTCGAGATAACCTGCGCTCGACCGTACCGTTACAGCTTCCCCAAAAGACTCACCACGTGCCGCTGATCAACGAGGCCAGCACCCCCAATCCGACCGAGGTCGCTCTGACTTCCGTGCCCACCATAACTGCCCCCTGGACGTGGCCATGTGGCGCCCCCACACAGGCTCAAGGGCCTGCCGGGCGAGACGCCGTCGAAATCGGTCATTATTGCACCAGATCTTTCCACCTTTCCATATTAGCACTGCAATTACTCCCTTCGTCCCGAGCGTCGCGTGACAACGGGCCTCGGGAGTGAGGGGCAAATGATGTGACCAAATCGCTGATGTGGCCAAGGATCCTGACATGGAGCCCTCATCGGACGCCGCACTGGATTCCCCTTGCAGGCCTCTTCGCCGGGCAGGGCTCCCTGATGTCAACGGAGCCGCCCGTCGAAGTCGGGCTCCGCCCTCTGCCAGGTCGGGATGCCTAGGTCGGAGCCGAGCTCAAGCCCCACCAGAGGCAGACCCTCCGAGCCCGAGGTCAGGCCCCGTGGCCTGGAGTTGAGCTCAAGCCTCCTCCACCACGCGGAGCCCCCTCGAGGTCGGGTCCCCTGGGCTGGGCGCACCTCGTCCACCTCTACCAGTTCAAGCTCGGTCAACGCTGGGCCCCACTGGTCCGGCACCGAGCTCGGCCCTCCTTCGCACAGCCGAGCCACCACGAGACATGTCCACTGTAAGCAGGCGCCATCTTCCCAGCTCGGCCCCCAAAGCGAAATGAAGTACCAACCACCAAGGGAGCAGCACGTTCCCCCCTGAGGACAGTGGCATGCCCCCTGAGGACTGTACGATAGCACCCGCTATGTTACCATTAATGCCCACGGCCACCATTCACACCAGAAAGAAATGAAGCTCACATCAAGGCACCATGCCCTCCACCGACCTTCCATACAACCGGATAAAAGACCACACCAAGGAGCGCGGTTCTCGAGAGCGGTGGCACAACAGTCGAGGTCCTGCCAGGCTTCCAGGAAGGGCAAACAAAAAGAATGCCAGAGGCATGTGGAAGCTTCCCCAGCTACCCAATAAAGAAGGCGTCCCATCTATGGCACGATTCCTCGTTGTACTTGCCTGACAGCGTGGGAGAACCCCGAAGCAAGCCAAGGTAGAAGACTCAGCCAGAGTAAGCAAAAAGGAGGTAACGGCACTCATATTACCAAGGAACAACATTCCCTCAATAAGAGAACCACCACAAAGAGAAATAGGAGAAGGGGGAGAGGCCAGAGAAGAGGGCAAGACCACCTCGGCCACCACATCCCCCAGCTTACACTTACACTCTCATACACTTCACTCACTCCTCCTAGTGTGGAGCTCATCCAGAGGGGCTCGACCAGGAGGATCTGTTCCCCTAGATCATCACTGACTTGACCGTCGGAGTGCCCCCGCCAGAATCTCCGGCCCGGGTCACTAACGTTGGCTTTCTTGCAGGTCCCAAGGCACCGGAGGCACCTCCTGCGGGCGGATGCAGAACACCCGATACCATCAGCAGCTATAGGCCACGACGATCTGGGCGGCAACATGTATAATCTCTAAAAATTTAGAAAAAATAGATTCTCCAAATTAATTATACAATCATGGATCGTAATTCAAGATTTACAATGATATAAGATAAGTATTTAGAGAATTCAATGATTATATACTTAGCATTACTCGTCGATCTCTTCAAATATTTGATATCTTTCATATTCTTTTTTTGATTCTTTCCCTTCATCCATTTCTTCAACTTCTTCCTTCTCTTCCATTTCTTTATCTTCTTCCTCTTTTTTCCCTTGCAGGATAGGATTTCCTTTTATAAAAAACTTGAAATGATCTACTTTCTCATGTTGGTCATCATGAAAGAGAATTCCTAGAGTGTCTAAATCTGCATCTATAAAAAACTAATGAACTCCTAATATTTCATCCTCTTGAAAACATTCTAGTAACTGGAGCTTTTCTTCTTCTTTGAGCATGTAATAAACAGCTTTAGACTTAATCTTGCATACAACCCACAACCTTTTCTTCCTCTCTCTTGATGGAAAAGGAGTATAATATACTTGAGCAGCTTGTTGAGCAAGCATAAATGGCTCATTGACATATGCTTTTGATCCATATTTGATTTTAATAAGCCCGTGCCATGGATCAACCTTCATATCATTGTCATTATCAAATCATTAGCACTTAAATAGAATGATACTATTGCCTCCAATGCATGTCAACTTGATTACTTCTTCGAGAATTCCGTTGTACTCACTCTTTGTCTCTTCCCACCAGCTACCCTTTATACACAGATTGCTATTCACTGTGCTCTTATAATAAGTTATAAATACATTACATTAAACAATTAAAATTGTTAGATGACTGAGTTTATTCATACTTTTGATTCCAATCAAATCCTAATCTTAAAGAGCTTCATATCACAAGGTACTAGGGTGCTTCATCTTTGAGTTAGGATGGAAATAAAATGGTTGTGGAATCTAAAATCTATTTGTCTAACTTAAATTTATAAGGTGGAAATGCCTCCCTCCATTGGGGCAACTTCCTTTTCTCAAGGTTCTACATATCAAAGAGATGCCTGCAATAAAATAAGTAGGCTATGAATTCTATCGTAATAGTGATTTGAAAGGTTTTGCTTCATTAAGCGAATTACAATTTGATGATATACCAGAATGGATAGTATTACGATAGATTTTGACTCAAGATCGAAGAAGGTGCTGGCTAGCAAGGATCACCACAAGAGTAACATGCAAAACAAAGTCCTTGACCAGAGTTGGCTCCAGTAAGGACTTCCAATGCTCAAGTTAGAGATTTGGGACATAAAGAAAGTAGTGACCATGGAAAAGAGTTGCTTACCAAGAGTCCTCAGGACCTTGATTATTTATAGAGGAGAGCTGAGCAAAACAGGCAACCCCGAGAGTATCAGGCCATGATTGCGCACCATTATGGCATTATAGCCATGATTCGCTTCCATAGATCATGGAGTTTGCTATTGCTGGCATATAGTCGGCATGGAAAGCTGTTCCCATAATTTGGATGATTAGCTACTTGAGATCCTAAAGGTTGGCCATGTGAGGAAGGGCATGTCGAAGGACCACACCCACTAACAATTACGTATTTCATGTCTCGATTTATAGCTTGGCTCAGCTAATAGGCTTATAGATGGGTCAGCAGGCTGAACCCCAGCATCTAGCTACTAGATCGTGATGATACCTTGGTAGCAAGCTTTGGTAGATGGATAGGTCAATGGATAGGTTAGTGGGCGACACGTCCATCTTTGAAGTTGTTTCCTGAATCTATATCTAAGGCATTCAGAGTATCCTAGTAACACTTGCCCCTTACTCCCTAGTATAAGCCGGGAATGGGTTGGACTGGGGGAGTAATGCATGTTGCTATGCCCCTCTATTATTTAATGCAAGCGGCGTCTGGGCACCACTAGTCGCGACTATTAGGGAAATCGAAACAAGCATGCCCCTTTATTGTTGAAGGGTATTTTGGAAATTTTGCCTCAACAAAAGTGCCTTTCCATCTTTTTCTTTTTCCTTCTTTATTTAAATATATCTATTTCCTTCTGGGATTCATGTAGAAATTTTTCCACGAAGTCTTCTATAATTCTGCTTTTGACTTCCATGAGATAATGAATCTAAAAGACTGCAAAGCACTCGAGAGGGCACTCCAAAGGAAACAGGCCAAGAGGACTGCACTAACGATCATTCCATGGCAGTGCCAGCCCCAACACTGGTCTTCCTCCCAGGCGCACCACCTATGGCACCAGTTTCGATGGGGGGAGAGGTTGCCCCACCGGTTGCTTGAGCTCTATCATCATTGAGTGGAGATGGTGGCCAACCAAAAGCAATCTCGATGGAAGTCAAAAAAATCCTCACACTATTAGACAAGGCCTTTATGGTAGAGACCATCAAATCGCTGGAGAGGGTTTCAATAGAAGTTGCCACTATCTTTGATCCATCGAAGGGAGTACTTGGCATAACTAGTTTGCTGGCTTGTTGCCCAGGTGGCTACCCAAGAGGGGGAGTGAATTGGATCTATTAAAAAATTGAAGCAAGTAATGTGCAACTCAAAATACTTTGCAAGTGATAGGTGCTGTGATAGAGTTATAAAATGCAGAAGCTAAATAAAGTCAAGAAAGCACAACACAAACACACCAAATTTATAGTGGTTCGGAGCAACCCGGCTCCTACGTCCACTACCCAAGATACCACTTGGGATTTTCACTATATTCACACCCGAATACAGTAGGATTGTTTTACAGGATCATAATGCAAAACCTCTACACTTTGGTTTTACGGGATCACTAAAGAAAACCCAACACCCTTTGATTTTAACAGGCTTACCAAAGAAACCCAACTTGGTTTTCACAAGATCACCAAGAACCTAACCCTTGGTTTTAATAAGGCTCACCAAGAACCTATTTGGTTTTTCAATCGGGCTCACCAATAACCCAACAATTCAAAGATTGAATTGAAAATAAATGCAACAAGAATGACAAACTCAATTTGTTGGATAGTTGCCGGTGCAACTTGTTGGAAGTCCACTTGAATGCACTTGAATAAGCTTTAATGACTTCAGTGGCTTCTTCCAAAAGTTGTTTCAAGCTTCATATTGGAGTTGGTGAAGACTTAAAAGCTTGACTTGAATGCTCTTGTGCTCTTTTGCTGTAGGTTGGTGGGATATTCAATGAAGCTCACTTTTCTTTTTAAGAACTCACTAATAACTTCACTTCAAGAAAGTTCAAATCCTTTAAATTTAAAGTCTTCCATCATCCCAAGGTAGTTCTAGTCGTTGTAGACCGTTGGGGAATGATTTTTGACCGTTAGAGCACCTTTTAGCATTCAAAAACAAATTCTGGAACTAACTGTTGGATACCTGAAAGCGGCATTCAAGTTGGCTCGGATTCCTTCGAGTTGGCTTGGATCCTTCGAGTCAATAGGTCGAGTCATCAAATCTTTAATGCAGTCGGTTCTTTGTCTCGGGGTACAAAACATCACTCTGGACGAGTCAGCTCTTTGTAGCTCGGGTCAGCTCAAACTTAAATCTTGAAAATCTTGAACTCGAGGAGTCGGCTCTTTTTAGCTTAGGTCGGCTCTTCTTCTCAGGTTCGAAAAACCTCACTCTGGAAGAGTTAGCTCGATGCAGTTCGAGTAAGCTCACTTTCTCAGGCTTTCAAAATTAGGTCTGACAGAGTCGGCTCTTTTTGGTTCGGGTCGACTCGCGTGGCTATTCTCAGAAATCTTCAGGAAATGGACTCTAGAGGAGTCGGCTTGGACTGATTCCAGTCAACTTGGATTCATTGGAGTCGGCTCGCTTTCCATTGAGTCGGCTTGGATTGCTACATTCTAGAATCCTTGCTGCATGTTCGTAAGTAGAGTCGGCTCTTCATTACTTGGGGTCTGCTCAAGTGTCTTCTTCAGGATTTTTATAATTGAACTTAAAGAAAACTCTCACCAACTCTTTTACAATTTCACACAATACCAACTCAAACTAAAATTCATGGCACACACACTCACAGAAGTAACCCTTTTAATTGATTTTTCTTAGTATTTTGATTGGGTTCTTCTTTTCAAAAATATTTACAACACAACTCAACCAAGAAAACATAAGTGTAGGAGTTGAAGTTTGAACATATTATTCATCCTACGAAAACTTGTCAAACACTTGAAGAGTTGTTAGAAATAAATGTACATGCTCCAATGTTTGGTTATCATCAAAATCACTTATGGGGTCAACAATCTTTCCCTTTTTGATGATGACAAAATACTGGGCATGAAAAATTCTTTACACTTTACATGTATAACAGTATTTGAAAATTAAATATTCACATGTATCAAAGCTAATGGAATTGGTAAGTAAGTATCAGAGCTCAAGAGATGATATCATAGTATATCATCAAAATATTGAACTTCTCATGCTTCAAGATATTATAATTAGCACAAAACATGGAGTATCAGAGTTTCAAAAAGAAATTGACAGAATTAACATCAATTTAGAGCATGCAATAGTAATCAGAGCATTAAGATAATAATTAGAGCAAGATCATTTCAAGAGAATCTTCCCCTTTTTTTAGATTCTAAAGTAGTTTAAGCAGAGCTATCATTTATCAATTTTGTGCTCCCCCTTTTTGACTGTTTTCATGCACTTTAAAAGTAGTTGGTAGGAAACTTAACATATATACTATTTCCATTCTTTTCAAATTTCTCTCATATTTCATAATTCTCCCCTTTTTTGTCAATCAATCAAAAAGGTGATTTTGAATAAAGCTCATATTTTAAAATAGATTGAGAAAATTTTTAATATTTGTTTGAGATAATTTCACATTCTCAACTTGGAAATTCTAATTAAAATTTCATTATAGTTGTACTATAACAAGTGCAAAGATTGAATCATTGTACATGATAGTGAATAAAATCAAAAGATACTTCATTGATAAGATTTTCACATAAGTTCAAAATACAAGTACATTCATATTACAAAAAAAAGTATAACATTGATAATTTCAAAACCAACCAAAAGACTAACTAAAGGATCTATTCTTCTTCTTCTTCTTCATTAGAAGAAGAGGAGCCTACCTCTATAACTCTATCAAAGATCTTAGTTTTCAGGGGTTTAAACCTTAAATCCCTGAATCTAGTTCTAACAGGGACTCTAAGAACTTTAGTCTTCTTGGTTTTGGGTTATTTAGTAGGTTTAGGTGGATTAGACAAAGGAATAGGAGCAGGAAAGTCAAGTGATTCCTTGATGATCTATTCAGGAGTATCTTTAGTGGGAATGGTTTTCTTTTGTGATTGCATTATGATGCTTCTGACTTTTCCTTGAAGTCCTCCATTTCCTTTTCCACTTTTTGTTGGTGAAGCTCTTGTTTGGATCTTAATTTCTGCAATCTAATGTCAACTGATTTTTTGATTTCCTCAATTGCAGAATCCATATGATCAGTCAAAGAGTTGGAGATAGCTTCCATATTTTGAAATATCATATTTTTTAGGTTTGATGGAGTAACCATTATTTCTTCAGCCCCTTTTTCATCAGTAACTTCATTTTCTTTAGAAATGGTAGCAGCAACCTAACTAGGCATCTTCTTTATCCATTCTCCTTCTTGTAACTTGTATCCCATTCTTTTTAGTGAATTGAAGGAGTATATATCAAAGTGGTGTAATGGCTTGTCTATTTCATTTGATAAGTCAACTCCTGCTTCTTCAAATAACAAAGTGAAGACCATACCATAGGGTAGACAGGCTTTGACCTTTCTTGCTGCTTCAGTCATTTGGATCATCATTATATAGGGAAGGTTGAGAGGCTTTTTTTCAGTTAAGTGTCCCATAATTATCATATCCTTCTCATTGACCCAATCAAAGTGGCCAGTTCTTGGAAGAAATATTATGCTGATCATATTGTGTAGCAGCCTCATTTCCTTCGATAGTAGATTGACTTGTACATGTTGGACTATGCTCACATCTTCTTTTTCCAAAATTAATTTTAGAATATGTTCTTTGTCCAATAGATGAAGTTCAGTAGCACCGTTCGTTGGCATTTACAGTAATCTACCCAATCTTTCTTCATCTACTATAACTGTCTTCCCTTGACTGTAGATTCCAAATGAAATTCTTTAATGATAAGGTTTTCAAAAAAACATTCGTACCAGTGAAGGGTAGGTCAATATATCCAAGGAACAGAAATACTTCCACCCCTGACTCTCTATCCAGTTTTCGATTTTCATTCCCATTTCTTCTAGGAATGTAAAGTCGATCCTTCTTCCACAGGTGACAGGACGATTGATCATTGAGACATGTTGTCCAAAAGGAGGAGTTACTTCATCTTGTTGGACTAGAGCAGACCTTTTTCTCTTTTCCTTTCTTTCATTTGCATCTGTGCAGCGAGCACTTGATTCACTGATTTGAAGAACCTTCTTCGCAGATCTTCGAGGAGCCATTGCAAAGGGATTAAGGAATTTTAGGCTCTAGTGAATGATTTTTGGGAGAATGGTAAAGCTTTCGAGGGAAGTGGAGTGTGTTCAAAGTAAAGTTAAAGAGTGAAGTACTTAGAAAAGATAGTTCAGAACTTTCTAAATAGCGATTTTCTGACTTTCGAGTCGGCTCGCTCAGCCCTATAAATATCCAAGTCGATTCAACCAGAGCGAACTCAGAATTGCCAGAACACCAAGTCGGCTAAGCAAAGACTTAGTCGACTCGACCAGAGCAAGAGTATGAGACTCAGATATTCCAGCCGGCTCGACCAGAGCAAAATTGCTCGAGTCAACTCAAACTGAAACTTTTCACATGAAATCAAATAATTTGGAAATTGAATTCAATATACTGAAAATTCAAGGAAAGTTGTTCAATAAATCATGAAAAATTATAGGAGGTTTTCTAGATAATTTTTTCTTAGTTCTTGAAGGAAATTAGGTTTACTGGATCTAGAAAGGATAACATAGTCCTAATTCTTCTCTAAGCAACTCAAATCTATCCTGATTTAGTGGCTTGGTAAAGATGTCAGCTAGTTGTTTTTCTGTTGGGATAAATTCTAGTTCTATGTCACCATTCAAAATATGGTCTCTAATGAAATGATGTGTAATCTCTATGTGCTTAGTCTTAGAATGCTGAATATGATTTTCGGTTAAATTTATAGCACTTGTGTTATCACACTTAATAGGAATTTTGCATTGAGAAACACCAAAATCTTCTAGTCATTGTTTAATCCACAATACTTGCGCACAACAACTCCCTACAGCAACATACTCTGTCTCAGCAGTAGAAAGTGCTATCGAGTTTTGTTTCTTGCAGTGCCATGAGATTAAATTCAACCCTAGAAATTGACAAGTACCACTAGTACTTTTTCTATCTATTTTACAACCAGCATAATCAGCATCAGAAAATCCAATTAAATTTAAAGATGATTCTTTCAAAAACCAAAGACCCAGATTACTTGTACCTTTCAAATATTTTAATATTTTTAACAGCAAGCATATCTGTTTCTTTGGGATTACATTAAAATCTAGCACATACACTTACACTATACAAGATATCTGGTCTACTTGTAGTTAAATATAATAAGGACCCAATCATATCTTGATATAGCTTTTGGTCAACATTGGATCCACTTTCATCTTTGTCCAATTTGCAGGTTGGACTCATGGGTGTATTCATTTGTTTGCTTGTCTCCATACCAAACTTATTGATGATTTCTTTGGTGTATTTGGATTGGTTAATGAAGATCCCTTCCTTTGTTTGTTTTACTTGAAGTCCGAGGAAGTAATTCAGTTCACCCATTAAGCTCATTTCAAATTCTCCCTGCATTAGCTTAGCAAATTCTTCACAAAAACTTTCATTATTTGCACTAAAAATAATATCATCAGCATAGATTTGTACAACTAACATATCATTATTTTTCTTTTTAATGAAAAGAGTTTTATCAACATTTTCTCTTGAAAAATTATTTTCAATTAAGAAAGTGCTAAGTCTATCATATTAGGCTCTAGGAGCTTGTTTCAAACCATATAAAGCTTTATTCAGTTTAAATACATGGTTTGGAAAAGCATAATTTTCAAAACCCGGTGGTTGTTCTACAAAACTTGTTCGATGATAAAACCATTTAAAAATGTACTTTTCACATCCATTTGAAAAAGTTTGAAATTCATGTAGCAAGCAAATGCATGAAGTAATCTAATGACTTCTAATCTTGCTATAGGTACATAAGTTTCATCAAAATCTATACCTTCTTCTTGACTGTATCCCTTAGCCACTAATCTAGCTTTGTTTCTAATGACATTTCCTTGTTCATCTAATTTGTTCCTATGGACCCATTTGGTTCCTATAATTGGGTGATCTTTAGGTCTATCAACTAGTGTCCAAACCTTATTTTTTTCAAACTAGTTCAGTTCTTCATGCATGGCTAACATCTAGTGTGGGTCATTTTCTACTTCTTCTAAGGTGTGAGGCTCTATTTGAGATACAAAGGCTAGGTAATCATGGGCAATCCTATGTGTAGACCTAGTCCTTATACCTTGAGAAGGATCACCAATAATTAATTCTTTAGGATGGGAAGTAGCATGCCTTCATTCGGTTGGTAGATCGGTATGATCCTTACTTACCGTTACTTCTTCTTCTTTAACTATTCTTTCTTGAATACTCATATCTTCCATCTCCTTTTGAATGGTACCTGCATCATTATCAATGCACTCATCTTTTCTAGATGGTGATGTGATGCAGAACAAATAAGATGATGCGATGCGGAAGTAAATTAAGACTAATTTTTTTTTTTTTTTTGTGTGTTTTGTTAGAAGTTGGCTTGACTCAAAACAAGGCTAACTAATATTGAAAGAAAATATGCACTGAAAGAAAGCACAATTCAAAAGAGTAGATTATCAGAGTAATAAAGAAGTAGGATCGCTGGGGATTAAGAAACCCCCAGACCTAGGATTTACTCTCTTTCAAGAAACAGACGAAGAGAGAAGAGAAGGTTTTATACCTGACTGTGATATCTCTCTTTGCTTCATTTGAAGGACACTCTCGAGCAGATTGTAGGATCCTTGGAGATGGGGTATCTTCGTAATGGATCCTCGGATTGTAGTCCTATGGCAAGGTTAGCCTTCTTCTCGTACTCTGGATCTGGAAAGGATGAAGAACAAGATAAGGATGTAAGAAACTCAAGGAAGAGACCTTTACCTGGGATAGCTCTGGACTGCTCGAACTTTGAAGATGAGGGAAGAGTATGGAGGTGGCGGTGGAAGATGGAGTGGATTCAGGGTTTGGCTGGTAGGGCGGCGGCTTGCAGATGAAAAGGACCTAGGGCTTGATATAGTGGGCGGTGGCTTGGAGAAGGAGATGGCGGCCTTGAATGAAGTGGGAATAGGGTTTAGGAATTTGGGTGTTGGCGGCTAGGATGATGAAAGAAAATTAGGGTTGGCAGCCAGGGATGAAAGCGGGGCAGGGTTTTGGTAACTTTGGAGATCTCTCACCTCCTAAAGGCTCCAATGGAACCCGGATTTACTCCTTCACGGAGCTCAACACTCAAAGAAGTGCGAAAGAAGAGAACACAAGGTTGCTCAACACAAGAAAAGATTTCATTTACTCATTCCATCAAAAGATTACATGAGGGTTCAATATATAGTCCTTGCAAGAGAAACAAAATTACACTACTTCCCATGTGGGACTAAACATTCATCCTAAGCATGAAAAACTTTCCCTTGACCGACCAAGCAACTTTCCTTGGATGGGCAGCCTCAAATGCAAGGTGATGGCTTCATATGGCAGGTATGTGGGGCACCTCCTAGTTCTTCTCCTTAAGTCATGGGTTTTCCTTCCATGACTTGCTCTTTCTTGGAAGAAAATACTCATCTCCTAGTCTTTCTCCCCAAGACTAGGCTCCTTCCATTCATAGCCAAGTACTTTAGGCAGGTGTGGGCGCCTACCTTGAAGTCCTCTCCAAGAAAAATCCCCTGCTCCTTTAGCTTGGTTACTTTTGGCAGCTTGTGGGCGCCTTCCTTGACTTCTCCTAAGAAATTTTCTTGCTCTCTTGGGCATGGGGACCAGGGACACTAGGATGAAATGTGGCACCAACTAGTCTTGGGAGTGTGGCATCCACTTGCATTTGGCCATGGAAGAAAAAATGACGCCCTAGGGAATGGCGCCAACCAGGACTTGACTTGGACTTAGACTGAGTCAACATGACTCAACAAAATGAAATGCAGACTCAAAGAAATAAAATAATCTGGTTGACCAGGTCAACCCTTATTACAAACCGTAATCTTCGGGCAAGGTCATTCAGAGATCCAGATGGAACCCTGAAGTCTTCTTCTGATTCTGGTGCCCGCACCAATTCTCCCGGGGTGGGAGGAACTCGACCCTGTCGAGTAAGGCTCAAGTTGGCTCTGGTATCTCTCCAAGAGATCTGGATCAGCTCTTGTAATTCATCTCGGGAGATCCAAGAGTCATCAAAATCTGGCCTTCCTTGCCAGCGGACCAGGTATCTTTGGTATCCTCGATTACGAGTAGAGATAACCTGATCGTCCAGGATCTTTTCAATCTATTCTTTCCTCACTGGCCAGTTTGTTGGTGGACACACAGGGTTGGGTTCACTCTCAAGAACAGGATTAGGCTCAAAAGGCTCACTGGGAATCACAGCTGGCTCTCTATACTCTACTAGGTCTGTAATGTTGAAAGTGGGGCTAATGCCTAGTTCTGGAGGCAACTCGAGCACATAGGCATTGGATCCTACTCTCTTCACCACTCTAAATGGTCCAGCTCCTCTAGCATGTAACTTTCTAACGGTTCCAGGAGGAAACCGTTCAGGCCTTAACTAATCATTACATAGTCTCCTCAACAAAAGTTTTGACTCGCCTTTGAGAATCAGCCAACTTCTTATAAGTTTCATTACTTAAATTTATTTTGGCATGAATTTCTTTATGCAAGTCTTTTATATGCTGTGCAAAAACTTCAGCAGACTCGGAGACTCGTGTGTGGACTGGTAAAGGGGCTAGGTCAAGAGGTGTGTGAGGTTTGTACCCATGCACAATTTCAAATGGACTCTTACCTGTAGACCTATTGACCGAGTCATTGTATGCAAATTCAGCCCTAGGTAAGTACAAATCCCAATTCCTAGTGTTTTCACCCACAAGACATCTTAGCAGATTGCCTAAGCTATGGTTCACTACCTTGATTTGGCCATCAGTTTGGGGATGATAGGCAGTTGAAAACTTAAGTTTTGTCCCTAACTTATGCCAAAGGGTTTTCCAAAAATAGCTGGTGAACCGGACATCCCTATCTGAAACAATTGTCTTAGGTAGGCCATGGAGTCTAACTATCTCATTAAAGAACAGGGTGGCTACCTTAGACGCATCAAAAGTCTGGGAACAAGGCAAGAAGTGGGCCATCTTAGAAAATCGGTCGACTACGACACAGATAGAGTCATGCCTCCTCTGGGTCTTAGGCAAACCTAACACAAAGTCCATACTCACATCTTGCCAAGGACGATCTGGGACAGGGAGTGGGGTATAAAGGTCGGTGTTCTGATTTCACTATTTGGCAACAACGCAGGTCCGACATCTAGCCACAATGTGTGCTACATCTCTTTTTAAGCTAGGCCAGAAAAAGTGGTCTTCAACAGCCAGGGTGGTCGTCTTTTCCAAAATGGCCTGCTAGACCCCCAGCATGAATTTTCCAAATCAAAAATTCCCTAAGAGAAGTTCTAGGGATGCAAAGCCTATTCTTAAAGAACAGAAAGCCATCTAAAAGGGTATAATCCTTATGATCACTAGATGGTCCTTGAGCTAGATCCTGATACACCGTCTTAAAATACGAACATGACTCATATTCCTCTTTGATCTGCTCAAACCCTACGACTTCAGCCCTAACAGAATTCAATAACAAAGATCGACGACTAAGGGCATTAGCTACCTTATTTTCAGTCCCAGCCTTATATTTCAAAACAAAAGTATAGGACTGGATATACTCTACCCACTTAGCATGCCTAGGGTTAAGCTTCTTTTGGGAATTCAGGGATCTAAGAGCCTCATGGTCCGAAAATAGCACAAATTCCTGCGGTAGCAAATAATGTCTCCAGTAACGCAAAGCTTGCACTACTGCATAAAATTCTTTATCATAGGTAGAATACCTAAGCTTAGCATCATTAAGTTTTTCACTAAAGAATGCTACGGGATGATTCTCTTGGCTTAGGACTCCACCTATACCTACACCTGAAGCATCACAGGCAACCTCAAATACTTTAGAAAAGTCGGGTAACCTCAAAATGGGTGCCTGGGTCATCCTATCCTTAAGATCTAGGAAGGCTTTATGGGCTGCTTTAGTCCACTGAAATTCTCCCTTCCTAATACAGTCTGTGATAGGAGCAACTATAGTACTAAACCCCTTGATGAGTCATCTATAGAAGGTAGCCAAGCCGTGGAAACTCCTAACTTCATGCACACTGGTCGGCTCTGGCCATTCTACTATGGACCTAATCTTCTCTGGATCGGCATCCACGCCGTCAGGGGTTACTACAAAACCAAGGAAGATAACTCTACTGGTCAGGAATTCACACTTCTTGAGATTACCGTAGAGACTATCATTCCTCAAAACTTGGCAGACTTGTCTAAGGTGGCCTAGGTGGTCTGCAGGGGTCTTACTATAGATCAGGATGTCATCGAAATAGACCACTACAAACTTCCCTATGAAAGCTCTAAGCACCTGGGTCATAATCCTCATGAAAGTACTAGGGGCATTGGACAACCCAAAAGGCATAACAACCCATTCGTAGAGACCATCCTTAGTTTTGAAAGTGGTTTTCCACTCATCCCCTGGTCTAATTCTAACCTGATGATAGCCGCTCTTGAGATCAATTTTGGAAAAAACCATTGCACCGGCCATCATATCTAGCATATCATCTAGTCTAGGATGGGGAACCTATACTTGATTATGATTTTGTTGATGGCACGACTATCAACACACATCCTCCACGTGCCATCTTTCTTTGGGGTCAGTAGTGCAGGGACTGCACAAGGGCTAAGACTCTCTATAATGAACCCCTTCCTCAACAATTCTCCAACCTGCTTTTGCAGTTCCTCATGCTTAGATGGATTCATCCTATAATGGGGCAAGTTGGGTAAAGTAGCTCCTGGGATTAAATCTATGGAATGCTGGATATCCCTAAGAGGTGGAAGGTGGTCTGGAAAATCCTCGGGAAAAACATCCTCAAATTCTTCTAACAAAGGCCTAACTTCCTGAGGAGGCTCTGAGGGTGTAGGAGTCCTAAGTTCCTTAGCAGTCAACATCCAAATGGGTGAACCACTATGAATTTCTTGTTCTAGATCCTTAGCACTAATTAGGTTCACTCCAGTCTTCATCTCTTTGACCTTATTGGGTCCTTTAGCTACCTTGTCCTTAGGAGGGACTGAATGGATTGTGATCTTTTTCCCATTAAAACTAAAGACACAGGTATTGGATTTTCCTAAGAGGGTGGCATCATGATCATATAACCAAGGTCTCCCAAGAATTATACTGCTCACCCCCATGGGTAAGACATCACACCAAATCTTCTCTTGATAGGATTGCATCTGGATTTGGACCTGACATCTAGACTGGATGGGTATAGAGGTAGAGTCTACCCAAGAAACCTTATAGGGGTTGGTGTGGGGGACTGGGGTTAAGCCTAACATTTTGACAGTGCTAGCAGAAATGGCATTCACATAGCTCCCACTATCTATGATGATCTTACATACCTTATCCCCTAATTTATGGAAAGTCTGTAGGATGTTAGTCCTACGCCAATCCTCCTGAACTCTACTCTGGGACAGGATGCATCTCACAACTCCTAACTGGTCAGACTCTGTGGGTTCCTCCTCTCCTTCATACTCATCAACCAAGTTCATTCCGGCCTCATAAACTTCTTCTTCAAATTCCTCATTGGGCCCGGAATTCTCTTCCTCTCCCTCTTCTATGTAAAGGGATCTACGTGGGCACTGGCTAGAAACATGACCTACCTTATGGCACTTAAAACAGGCTATGGCTGTACACTGGCTGGAGATATGACCTGGTTTCTGACACTTAAAATAGGTGATACTAGAACTAGGGGTTCTCTGGGTGTCAGGTGCCTTACCTTTGTCCATGGGCCTAGGGGTGGGAATACCCTGAAAAGGTTTGCTAGGGGTAACTTGGCTAGGTCCATTTCTTGGGATTGGGGCACTAACCCTAGAAGGTATAGGTCCTCTCTGAAATTTCTCAGTGTTCAGTGCAATCTGATAGGCTTGGTCTAGGTCAGTAACCTCTCTCAGAAACAACTCCCTCTTAATGTCTTCCCTAAGTCCAGCCCTAAATCTAGACAAAGTGACCTCATGGGCTTCACTCACATCACATCTCATCAAGTACTCATCAAAGGTGGCTATGTAGTCTGAGACAGATCGGTTCCCTTGTTTCAAGGTTTGCCATTGGTCTAACAGATTCTGCTGGTATGAAATGGGTAGGTACTTATCTCTAAGCTTCTCTTTCATACCCTGCCAAGTGGTTATGGGCTCAATATTTCGTCTCCTAGTGGTTAGCTCAATGTTCCCCCAGTATAACCTAGCTTGACGCACTAACTTCATCTTGGCAAACTTGAACTTCCTTTCTTCAGACATGGTATACCACTCAAAGTACTGGTCCATCTCACCCTCCCAATCAGAATACACCTTAGGGTTTAAGCTACCATCAAAAGTGGGTGCATCTAATTTGATGTTCCGGATGAACCTATCATCTCTATCTTCAGGCTCTGGGTCAGGCCTCTTATGATTAGGTTCAGGATCTCTGTATAAAGGTCTTCTAGGCTCCTGTTGTGGGTGAGGTTGAGGCACATTAAAATCTGGGTCAGGAGTCCAATTCTGATGTCTAGGTTCCTCAAGTACTTGGACTCGATCCCTAAGCTGGGTAAGATCCTCACGGACTTGATCCCTAAACTGGGCAACAGTATCAGTCATATCCTGACTCAATTTGGTCATACTTTCGGTAAGAGTTCTAATCATGGCCTCTAAATCAGGTTGGGTTTGACCAGGTTGGTAGGGTACTTCATTCCAGGTGGACATGATGATGCAAGCAAGCACACCAAATGAGACTCGACTGAAACGACTACGGGCTAACTAGACCTAGAGCCCAAACTAGATGCCCAATCAGAGTGGCAAGCTAGCCTGTAGTAACTCGGACTCAGCCAGGCAGGTGTAAGGGGAGTGTTAGGTCCCTAATTGCCAATCCTAGACACAAATCAGTGATTGGCCAGGTAGGCGGACCAGCACACAAGCCCTTCGGGATAGAATCCCTAAACCACCATTCTAGACACTGAGTACAAAGCACACACAGAGTAACTAGACAAACTAATACAACACTAGCCTAGACCCGACCAGTTGGTGTCCCTAGCCCACTAGGGCAAATTAGGTCTAATTAATTTTAAGATTAAAGGCTTAGGTTCGAATGCATGGGAGGTGGTTTTGGGCTAAGGAGAGGGTCTCAATCCTCTCCTTATGTTGCAACTTTGGTGCCCTTAAGATAGATTCAATTTATGCACACTCAAATAAAAAAATAGCTTGCAGAAAATAAAAAAAAGCAGAACAGCAGTAAAATTGATCTCAGAAAATCTACAGAAATTAATAAATCATGAAAATTTTATGTAAATTACTTTCAATTATACTGGTTCCAGAAAAATAAGAATTACTTAATTTAGAATTTTTGCAGGGAGAAACAATTCGAATAACAGGGTAGTTACTGGCAGAAAATAGAACGTGTGTCCCGTTTACAATCCCTGCCTAGAAGTTATAACCCAGCGGCACCCCTACATGCCCTAGGAACCCCTGTGGAATGGAAGGAGGAGGCTTGCATCTCGCTTGTTCCTAGGACCGGACGGCCCGGGAGTCTACTCCAGGCAGCAAAAGTAAAAAGGAACGAAAAAACAATCAAACAAGCAAGAACCCTAGACAAGGCTCTGATACCAAAAATGATGCAGAACAAATAAGATGATGCGATGCTGAAGTAAATTAAGACTTTTTTTTTTATTTTGTTTTGTTTTGTTAGAAGTTGGCTTGACTCAAAACAAGGCTAACTAATATTGAAAGAAAATATGCACTGAAAGAAAGCACAATTCAAAAGAGTAGATTATCAGAGTAATAAAGAAGTAGGATCGCTGGGGATTGAGAAACCCCCAGACCTAGGGTTTACTCCTCTTTCAAGAAAAAGACGAAGAGAGAAGAGAAGGTTTTATACCTGACTGTGATATCTCTCTTTGCTTCAATTGAAGGACACTCTCGAGCAGATTGTAGGATCCTTGGAGACGGGGTATCTTCGCAATGGATCCTCGGATTGTAGTCCTATGGCAAGGTTGGCCTTCTTCTCGTACTCTGGATCTGGAAAGGATGAAGAACAAGATAAGGATGTAAGAAACTCAAGGAAGAGACCTTTACCTGGGATAGCTCCAGACTGCTCGAACTTTGAAGATAAGGGAAGAGTATGGAGGTGGCGGTGGAAGATGGAGTGGATTCAGGGTTTGGCTGGTAGGGCAGCGGCTTGCAGATGAAAAGGACCTAGGCTTGATATAGTGGGCGGTGGCTTGGAGAAGGAGATGGCGGCCTTGAATGAAGTGGAAATAGGGTTTAGGAATTTGGGTGTTGGCGGCTAGGATGATGAAAGGAAATTAGGGTTGGCGGCCAGGGATGAAAGCGGGGCAGGGTTTTGGTAACTTTGGAGATCTCTCACCTCCTCAAGGCTCCAATAGAACCCGGATTTACTCCCTCACGGAGCTCAATACTCAAAGAAGTGCGGAAGAAGAGAACACAAGGTTGCCCAACACAAGAAAAGATTTCATTTACTCATTCCATCAAAAGATTACATAAGGGTCCAATATATAGACCTTGCAAGAGAAACAAAATTACACTACTTCCCATATGGGACTAAACATTCATCCTAAGCATGAAAAACTTTTCCTTGACCGACCAGGCTTCTTTCCTTGGAGTGGGCGGCCTCAAATGCAAGGTGATGGCTTCATATGGCAGGTATATGGGGCACCTCCTAGTTCTTCTCCTTAAGTCATGGGTTTTCCTTCCATGACTTGCTCTTTCTTGGAAGAAAATACTCATCTCTAGTCTTTCTCTCCAAGACTAGGCTCCTTCCATTCATAGCCAGGTACTTTAGGCAGGTGTGGGCGCCTACCTTGAAGTCCTCTCCAAGAAAAATTCCCCTGCTCCTTTAGCTTGGTTACTTTTGACAGCTTGTGGGCGCCTTCCTTGACTTCTCCTAAGAAAGTTTTCTTGCTCTCTTAGGCATGGGGACCAGGGACACTGGGATGAAATGTGGTGCTAACTGGTCCTGGGAGTGTGGCTGGGAGTGTGGCGTCCACTTGCATTTGGCCTTGGAAGAAAAAATGATGCCCTAGGGAATGGCGCCAACCAGGACTTGACTTGGACTTAGACTGAGTCAACATGACTCAACAAAATGAAATGCATACTCAAAGAAATAATATAATCTGGTTGACCAGGTCAACCCTTATTACAAATCCTAATCTTCGGGCAAGGTCATTCAGAGATCCAGATGGAACCCTGAAGTCTTCTTCTGATTCTGGTGCCCGCACCATGATGGGTTAGTTTCATCAAAAATGACATGCATCAACTCTTCAACAGTAAGAGTCCTTTTATTATAAACCCTATATGCTTTGCTATGTAGTGAATAACCAAGGAAAATAGCTTCAGCAAATTTAGCATCAAACTTTCCTAGATTATCCTTACCAGTGTTAAGCACAAAGCATTTGCATCCAAATACATGGAAATAATTTATATTGGGTTTCTTTTATTCTAAAGCTCATAGGGGGTTTTCTTCAAAATAGGACGGATCAAAACACGGTTTAAAATATAACATGTAGTGTTCATCGCTTCTGCCTAGAAGTACCTTGGAAGATTACCTTCACATAACATTGTTCGGGCCATTTCTTCCAAAGTCCTATTTTTTCATCTCTACAACACCATTTTGTTATGGTGTTCTAGGAGCGGAGAAGTTGTGATCAATGCCATTTTTTAAACAATAATCATCAAAAAATTGATTTTCAAAGTCTCGTGATCACTCCTAATTGAAATTATAGAAAGATTTTTATAATTTGAAACCTTTTTGTGAAATTTTCTAAACATTTTGAAAGTTTCATCTTTGTGTGCAATGAACAAAACCTATGTAAATCTAGAAAAATCATCTACAATCACAAGGGCATATTTCATACCTCCTAGGCTTGTGATCTTAGTTGGTCCAAAAAAGTCCAAGTGAAGTAGTTCTAAAGGTCTAGAAGTTGAAATCAGATTTTTGGATTTAAATCTTCCTCTAGTTTGTTTACCCATTTGGCATGCATCACAAACATGATCAAAATCAACTTTGAACTTAGGCATGCCTCTAACAAGATTTTTGAAAATCAACTTGGCAATTATATGCATGCTAGCATGATCCAATCTTCTATGACATAATAAGCAAGACTCCTTGGTCTTAGCATTCATTGCAACCAAACTAGAGCTACTTGACATGGCAAGATCATTTAGATCTACCACATAAATATTTTCTAGTCTGTGTCCAATGAATTTACTGCTAGAGTCAAGAGAGTTTGTTACTATACACATAGATGATTCGAAGATAACTTTGAAGCCTTTATCATATAATTGACTAATACTCAATAAATTGTGCTTCAACTTATCTACTAGCAATACATTTTCAATAAAAGTACAGGGAGTTATTTTGATCTTACCAATTTTGATTATTTTTTCTTTGCCATTGTCTCCAAAAGTAACCATACCTCATTCTTTCATTTCCAGGATGATAAATTGATTCTTGTCACCCATCATATGCCTTAAACAGCCACTGCTGAGATACCATCTTTTCTTTGACTTATGGGTTGCAAGACATTCCTGCAAGAAAGTCAAGGAGTGCTTTTAGGTATCCAAGCTAACTTAGGTCCTTTCAGGTTAGCTGAGGTGGTCCCTTTGGGAACCCAAACTTTTCTTGATGTGCTATGGATATTTTTAATAATATCATAATTGAAAGCTTTATGTCCTGATTTTTTGCAAGCAAAATATCTGATTCTAGAATTTTGAAGTAATTCAGACTTTGAAGTTCTATATGCATGAAGTGCAGAAATAGCAGGTTTTGAAATAGAAGTAAAGTCTTTTGTAATAAAGGTTTTATGAGAAGTAACTTGGGAACAAAATCTTTCTGTTTCACAAATGTAGTAGCTGAAACGTAATTTGAATTTGAAGCTTTAAAACCTATTCCAGCTTTATTTCTAGAAATTCTTTGATCTTTAAGAATTAACTCAAGCTTATTAGAAGATAAAGTTAATTTTTCAACAAGTGACTTGAGTTTTTCAACCTCCTTTTTCAACTCATTATTTTCTTTCATCAAAATATTGTTTTCATCATGAAATTCTCTATTCTCAGTTTTCAATGCATTACATTTTTCAGAAAAGGTATGAAGTTCTTTTTGCAATAAACTGTTCTTTTCTGAAATCTCATCTTTTTCTTTGAGTAAAGAATTATTGATATGCTTTAATGATCTAATCTTTACTCCTGCCTTTTTAAATTCAAATAATAAATCATGGAATGCATAATTTAATTCCTCAAAAGTAAATTCAATTTGTGTGTCGGGGGAATTTACCTCATCCTCGAGACCTATTAGACATAAATTTTTATTTTCATGGTCTCTTCTTCTTCAGTTGAAGTGGAATCTTCACTATCGCTCCACGTGGCAACCATCGCTTTCTTTTTCTTCTTTTTAAAAAACTTCTTTAATTGAGGACAGTCTGGATGAATGTGTCCCAGTTTCTTACATTCATAGCAGGTGGGGACCTGTTCCTTGTCCTTATCTTTGTCCTTGTCCTTTTCTCTTGATTGTTCTCCTCGTTTATGGAATTTTTTATTATATATTCCTTTCTTCTTTCCCATAAACTTTCTAAATCTCCTCATGACCATTGCAATGTCTTCATCTTCAAGATCATCTTCGGAGGAGATAGAGTCATCTTCCGTCTCTTCATCATCTTTTGATTCCAATGCAGCTTTGAATGCAATTATTTTCTTCTTTTTCTGATCATCATCCATTCTATGCTGCATGGCTAGTTTGTGTGTGATGAGAGATACTATTAATTCATCCATTGATAAAATGTTCAAATCTTTAGCTTCCTGGATGGCAGTGACTTTAGGATTCCATTTATCAGGAAGTGATCTCAAAATCTTCTGTACTAAATCAGCATTTGAGTATACCCTACCAAGACTTTTCAAACCGTTAATAATATCTATGAATCTAGTATACATGGTAGAAATACTTTCATTAGGTTCCATTTTAAACAATTCATAATTATGCACTAAAAGATTTATCTTTGAAGTTTTCACTTGTGAAGTTCCTTCATGGGTCACTTCAAGTTTATCCCAAATTTTCTTCACTAAAGAGCAGATGGAAATTCAATTAAACTCGTTTGAATCCAAAGCACAGTAAAGAAAGTTCATTGCTTTGGCATTCAATTCCCCCATCTTCATGTCGTGTTCGTCCCAATCCTCTTCAGGCTTAGGGACATCCATGCCATCAATTTTAGTCATGGGAACCTATGACCCTTTAAGAATGACCTTCCATAATTAAAAATTAATAGCTTGAATATAGATTTTCATTCGTTCTTTCCAATAGGAATAATTTGTGCCTGTGAAAAGTGGAGGCCTATTAGTTGACTGGCCTTCGATCAAAGACGTACTCATGGGATGAGCCATCAATCTTTACTCCAAGATAATCAGAGACATTGCTCTGATATCAGTGGTTGCCCAGTGGCTACCCAAGAGAGGGGTGAATTGGTTCTATTAAAAAATTGAAGCAAGTAATGTGCAATTCAAAATCCTTTGCAAGTGATAGGTGCTGTGATAGAGTTATAAAATGTAGAAGCTAAATAGAGCCAAGAAAGCACAACACAAACACAACAAATTTATAGTGGTTCGGAGCAACCTAGCTCCTACATCCACTACCCAAGATACTACTTGAGATTTTCACTATATTCACACCCGAATACAGTAGGATTGTTTTACAGGATTACAATCCAAAATCTCTACACTTTGGTTTTACAGGATCACTAAAAAAAACCCATCATCCTTTGGTTTTAACAGGCTCACCAAAGAAACCCAACTTGGTTTTCACAGGATCACCAAGAACCTAACCCTTGGTTTTAATAAGGCTCACCAAGAACCTATTTGGTTTTTCAACCGGGCTCACCAATAACCCAACAATTCAACAATTGAATTAAAAATAAATGCAACAAGAATGACAAACTCAATTTGTCGGATAGTTGCCAGTGCAGCTTGTTAGAAGTCCACTTGAATGCACTTGAATTAGCTTTAATGACTTCAGTGGCTTCTTCCAAAAGTTGTTTCAAGCTTCATATTAGAGTTGGTGAAGACTTAAAAGCTTGACTTGAATGCTCTTGTGCTCTTTTGCTATAGATTGGTAGGATTTTCAATGAAGCTCACTTTTCTTTTTAAGAACTCACTAATAACTTCACTTTAAGAAAGTTCAAATCCTTCAAATTTAAAGTCTTCCATCATCCCAAGGCAGTTCTAGCCATTGTAGAATATTGGGAAATGATTTTTGACCATTGGAGCACCTTTTAGCATTCAAAAATAAATTCTGGAACTAGCCATTGGATACTTGAAAGCGGCATTCGAGTCTGCTCGGATTCCTTTGAGTCGGCTTAGATCCTTCGAGTCGATAGGTCGAGTCACCAAATCTTCAATACAGTCGGCTCTTTGTCTCAGGGCGCAAAACATCACTCTGGACGAGTCGGCTCTTTGTAGCTCGGGTCGGCTCAAACTTGAATCTTGAAAATCTTGAACTTGAGGAGTCAGCTCTTTTTAGCTTGGGTCGGCTCTTCTTCTCAGGTTCGAAAAATCTCACTCTGGAAGAGTCAGCTCAATGTAGTTCGGGTCAGCTCGCTTTCTCAGGCTTTCAGAATTTGGTATGGCAGAGTCGGCTCTTTTTGGTTCGTGTCGGCTCGCCTGGCTATTCTTAGAAATCTTCAAGAAATGGACTCTGGAGGAGTCGGCTTGGACTGATTCTAGTCGACTCTGATTCACTGGAGTCGGCTTGCTTTCCATTGAGTCTGCTCGGATTGCTGCGTTCCAGAATCCTTACTGCATGCTTGTAAGCAGAGTCGGCTCTTCATTACTTGGGATCGGCTTGAGTGTCTTCTTCAGGATTTTTATAATTGAACTTAAAGAAAACTTTCACCAACTCTTTTACAATTTCACATAATACCAACTCAAACTAAAATTCATGGCACACACACTCACAAAAGTAACCCTTTTAATTGATTTTTCTTAGCATTTTGATTGGGTTCTTCTTTACAAAAATATTTACAACACAACTCAACCAAGAAAATAGAAGTGTAGGAGTTGAAGTCTGAACATGTTATTCATCCTACGAAAACTTGTCAAACACTTGAAGAGTTGTCAGAAATAAATGTACATGCTCCAATGTTTGTTTATCATCAAAATCACTTATGGGGTCAACATGGCTACTGGCTCACATACTAGGATGATTGACACAATGAGCCCACCGATGGCCAATCCACTAGTTAGGTTGATTGGCATAACATTTGATCTAGCAAACCCACCGACCGAGGAATCCTATGCACTAGAAGTAAAGGAAGCTAAAGTCTATACTCCAAAAGCAATGCAAATAAAACTCAGCACCTCGAAAGTAATGTAGATAGAATTCATTCTTCAAAGCAATGGAAGCAAAAGGCCAGCTAGAAGTAGCAGAAATAAAAAGTTGGCCAGAAGCAATGCAAGTAGAAGGCCTTCTCCTGCTGACAAAGTGGCAGCTGTTGGAGTAGACATTCCAGGTTTTTGATGCCCTAGGATCATTCATTCGGGTGAGTAATTTTTATATCTTACCTCTTTATTCCTTTCGCATCTTATCTTATCTGCATGTTGATCATCATTTTGTCTAGGATTCATACAGTTGGAGCACTACTTGGCCCATTGTGGGTCTGGGATCCTCGATGCAAGAATAGATGGATTGGTTAGAGTACCAGTTGGAATAAGAGAAAGCCATCAACATCGAGCTAATGAAAGAGGTTGATGATTGTGAAGAAGCCCTTTGGGAGGCCCAAGATAACGTTGACCACTGAAATGTAATAAGAACCTGAGCACCAAGTTGTTGAGGCTAAGAAAGGTAGCCTAAGTGCTCAGGAGGAAATAAAGCACCTAAGAGAGGAATTGGAGGAGGAAAGAAAGAAGAGCCAAGCTATCACTCCTACCGAGGTTTGTCCATCAAAAGGCTCCTAGACAGAGGCCTCCCTCAAGGAAGCTGGTTCGGCCATAAAGGAAACTCAGATAGTTGCAGAGATGTTCAAGCTCCAAAGTAGGCTTTGCTCGTTCACCTCAAAGGCCAAGCATATGGGGAGATGCTGAAGAGTGAAGAGTATAGCAAATCTTCTCTCCACCACCGGCTTAGAGACCAGGAATAGTTAGCCAATTTTACAAAGAGGAGGGTAGAAAGGCAGGAGAAGATGGGATTTGAAATTGTTTTAGAGGCCTACAAAAAAGGTTTCTTCGCAAGTTTTAAATGATGTAAGATGATGGTTCCAGCCAAATTATTTACCTCGGATGTTGAGCTTCCATGAGCTAACCCTTCATATGAGAGCCTGAAGGTCATGGTGGACAACTACATGAGGACACTTGCAAAGAGCCTTGAGTAGCTTCCTTCCGAGATTAGGTTCCACAGGGCCATCAAACTAACCTAGAGGCACACTCCGAGGATGATAAAACTCCGGGGCCTAAATAGATGCATATATTCCTACTCTTTCTTTCTCTCTTTCTTTTATGTATTTTCTTTCTTTTTTCCTTATGATATGTAATCACTTTCTTTTTGTAATCATATTTTGAATTTAATAAAGATAGATTTTTCTTGAAATGTTTGACTCTGAACCATATGCCATAGTATGTTTTTTAAATGTCAATTCTGAGCTTCATTATGATATAATGGCTAACTTTCATTGGACTCCATGCTAAATATCATCCCGGTCAAAGTACCTATAGGGGTCTAGACCATTAAGTTTGATTAAAAGCTCAGACATAGGTCATCCTGAATAGCAATATGAGGCTCGATCCATAGTGTGAAGTCAATGACCACTTTAAGATGAACTATGATATCCTATGGGAGATACATTTATAGAGAAGTCATTCCAACCCATAGTCCAAACTTTCCTACAGTAGATGGTGGATAAATGAGTTGAGTCTAACCCAAAATCTAAGCTAAGGGCAAATTGACTCCAACCAAAATTTGATTTGGGACTTAGACAGCCAGGATCTAAATCGGTGCAATGCTAGTTGGGATTCGAACTATTCTTGCATGGTAAAGGCAATGCTGCTTCGAATGTCTTACAAAGCATGATCTGCCTGCCACTACAAATATCACTAGATATACCACGGTATCCATGCCCAGTAGGGAAATGCCATGCATCAACCATCCAATTATTGTCTACTAGATTTTGCCTTTTCACCATCACTTGCATTAATTTTTCTAGGAGAATGAGCTCTATCAAGGTTGAGCTCTCAGCCTTATTTAACCCTCTACCAGGTCCATACTAGCTTCTTAGGATTTTCCTGTCATCTTCCTTCTACAAACCTTGATTCTTCTTGCTTTTCTAGTCTCTTCCCTGCTCTTGCAACATACAATCTTTCCTTTCTTTACTAGTTTTTAGAATAAGTGCCTCCAAGGAGTGCTAGGCCTTGGTAGTAGTTGCCCTAGAGGAAGAAGAGGAGTCGACTTCAATTTGATGAACTACTGATCGAAACTCATGAAGCCAGATTTGATTAAAATCCATGGGGATTATCCGATCCCTCTGGACTTTCAATTAGAAGTTCTAGGATCAAATGATCAGGCCTACTTTTTGCCCTCGAGCCAAATAAGCCTCTATGAGGAGTGCTTCTGGGCTAGGTTGAGGCTTCCTCTTCATTCATTTTTTATCAATTTTTTAAGTTTCTTGATATGTTGCCATGTTTATTTGCTTTGAACTCATGGCAGCATATTTGTGGTTTTATGATAATTCATTTTTTTGCTAGGGTTAAACCCAGCTTTTCTCTTTTTCTTTTTTTATATATTTAAGAGGCATCCCAAGTCAATTGGGTGGTGGTGTGCTTCACCTTGCAAGAGGAAAGGCATCCCTCCACTGATTTGGGATGCTCTTTCTGCCATCTATGAATAGAAGGAGCACTTTCTTTTTATCTCTAAGACTTCCAAAAAAGCCTGGGGTTTTGTCGACTAGGGCAAGCCTTAGCCATCAGTCCTTAAGGAGCTTGATTCAAATCAATGCTAGAGGGAGGAGTTGAAACTCCTACTTGACTTTTAGGTATCGATCTTGAAGGACCTCCTTTTAGAGCAGACATTATATAATATCAAAATTAGTCCAACTAGCCCCCAAGGTACATGCATATCTAAACTCCTAGCCTAGGCTGATTTTCACTTGGTTTATTTATCCAGTACTAACCTCAGATTGTTTTAGTTGTAGAGATGGACAAAGATATGAGGAAGTTGGAGTGGGAACATAGGCAGACCAGCAAACGAAAGAGGCACGATGATTCCAGGGCTAGCCAGGGTATTCGATTTAGGAGTAGAAGCCTTCCCCACTGTCGGCTCCCTGGAAGCACTCAAGGTGGGAATAGCCTACTTGTCATGTCACCATCACACCTTTGGCCACATCTCTGATTTTTCAAACTCTATTGGGTGATCAACTACCACCACTGCACTTCTGGTCACCTCTCTACCTCCTTAAGTTGGAGTGGGTGATCGAGAATCCAAAGCTTAGGGGAGTTGCTAGGGCTCCCCTACTCCCCAAGCCAAAGTAAGGTCGAGTCTTTCTACCCACCAGGTTAGTAAGGTCGGATTCTACTACCCAGGCCAAAGTAAGGCTACATTCTACTTGCCAAGCCAAAGTAAGGTTGGATCCTACCCCCCGAACCAGGACAAACAAAAGGTGGAGGAGTCCACCTCCTCAGATGAGTCTATACCCTATCGAGCAAGAGAGGGGGTATTTGGGATAGCCCCTGCCTACATAGGCTCAACACCTCTACACTAGAGGACTACAAACTCGTGCATGAGGTCTTCTTCGAGCTTATATTTTTTGTCAATGCAAATGAGGTTCTAGACATGCCTCGAGTCACCAGATGGAGGAATATGATAAATTTCTTCATCAAGATAAGTCAGATCAACTGCAAGCTATATATATGCATATGTATTTTCAATTGCTAATATACCTTCTTTGGTAGATACATGAATAGCTACTTTGAGGACACCAAAGATTCCTCGATTGAAACTAGGAGATGTAGAATGGAGGCTAAAATGCTAAGAAAGAAGCTTTCCAAATGGAATGCAAAGGCTAATGAAAATTAATGCCTTCATGAAAAGGGTTGAAGATTCTGAGGTTGCTTTGCAAAAGGCCATGATGGAAAACATCAAATTAAAGGGCATCCAAGAGAGTCAAGCAACCATGATAAAGAAGCTTGAGGCCACTCTTATGGTAGAAAGGGAATAGATGAAGGAAGTCGATGAGAGTAAGATCAAGGCCACCATTTTGAAGGCCATGGAAGATTTCTTGACCTTTGTTGAAGTTCTTATTGAGAAGGCCACCGTCACTTCCAAGGCCATGGAGGGCTTTTGGGCATTGGCCAAATTATTCAATGAGAAGGCCATTGCTACTTCCAAGGCCATCAAGGATTTTCAAGTATCTGAAGACTTTTGGAATAAAAAGGTTGACTTCGTGATTGCTACCTATGATGATGAGGTAACATCCACTCAAAACAAGATCATCGTCTAATACCCTGGGTTGGACTTGGGCTTTTTAGATGAGCTCCTTGCATCTAAAGAAGGTGAAGTCATGGCAAATGCTTCCAAAGATGCCCCGACCTCTGCTGCGGCCAATGACTCCAAAGATGCTCTAGCTTCTACACCATAAAGCCTTATCTTTTCTTTTCTCTTTGTAAATTTTTTGACCTCTACTTCAACAAAAGTATGAAAGTCTTAATAACTTAACTTGAAATTATCACCACATGAACAAGAAGAACTTAATAATTCAAAATCATTTATATAATCTGATAACTCGGAATAGCTCATCACGAGAGTATGTGGAACTCAATAGCTAGATATCTCAGAACTCGAGTGGTATAATAACTTGAATAGCTCCACAACATGGACCGATTTATTATAACAACTTTGATTGCTAACTGAAGGAGTGCACAAGCGATTGCCAATTAACCTTGGCATATAAATCATGCAAATGCTCAATCAACTTCAATCAGCATAACCTGTCAAAATAACTTGTAGATGAGCATCCGAACCATATCCTCAGCTTTAAACCAGCTTTGACATTCAAAAGGAACCATTAAGCCTTCTCAAGTCATAGTCAAGCTTTCAAGCCAAAGGCTTTTTGGTCTTTGTATTGGATTGAAGGCTTTCTGATCACTAATTTGGGCCAAAGGCTTTCCTATCTTTGCATTAGGCCAAAGGATTTCCAATCATTAATCCAGGCCAAAGGTTTTTTGGTCTTTTCATTAGGTCAAAGGCTTTCTAACTGCTAATCCAAGCCAAAGACTTTTCATTAATCCAGACTAAAGGCTTCCTAGTCTTTTCATCAGGCCAAAGACTTCTTGACCATTAATCCAAGCCAATGGCTTTCTGGTCTTCGCATTGGGTCAAAAGCTTTTTGACCATTAATCTGTGGTGGGGACACCTGAGGCACCAGAATAAGACAGAGGCTTTTCAACCCTCTGTAAATTGATCAATAATTTATGAGTCCATTTGTAATAAGGGCTTAGCTCATCTGAGTCTATTTTAGTTGTTATTTGAGTATTTTTAGTTGTTATTTCAGTTCTGTACTAGTCAGCTCATGTTAAGCTAGTTCGGTCCAATGGTAGTCAGCTCATGTTGAGCTAATTTTATTTTTTTGAGTCCTGTTTAAGCATACTGAAGACTCAAGACTATATCATACAAGTGAAGACCAAGTCCAACTAGATTGAAGACATGGAAGTATAGCACAAGTCCAACCCAGCTTGAAGATTTGAAGACCCCAGGAGGAAAATTCAGAAAACCCTGATTTCTTGCAGATACCCTCCAGATGCCCAAATTCCCTTCCAGATGCCAAAGTATATTCATAGATAAGGGCATCCATGATTCCAGAGGTCTATCTGCATCCTAGCCCAAAGAAATCAAGCCCAAGTGCCAAGCCCAAGCCCTAAGAAGCAAGATACCAGGGAATATTCCTGCTACCTGGCTACCAGGCCATCCCAGCTTCCAGAGGCTCAAACCCATGCACCCGATCCCCTTTGGGCCGGCCTTTTTCTGCTCCTAGAAGCCCAACACGCCCCCCTAGGCATCCTTGGAGCCTTGACCAAGTCAAGAAAATTTTTAGGGATTTTTCTACCTAATATTTCCTTATTTTCTAGCTAGGGTTTGAGAGGGAAAAAGATTCTTATGTAAAGACTTATGTACCCTTACTTGGAGCCCAAGCTTAAGGGTCTATTTAAGGGACCCTAGCCTCTTGTATGAGGGAGAATTTTGATGAATGAAAACCTTGAGTTCTTCTATTGAGTTGTGTGATACCCTGCTGTGTGCATAAAGGGGTTTGCGAGAGTTCTTCTTCCCAGTGCTGCAATCATCTTCCTGCTGCCAATAAGCATCTCAGATCCCTGGACGTCCACTCCAAAAAAAGCCTTTCCTTACTGTTTTTCCTTTATTTTCTTGTTCCTTTGTGAGTTTTCTAACCCCTAACAGGTCGTTTGTAGGTCCCCGAGTTCCTACGAATCCAACGACTCCAGCCAAGCCTCAATCAGATCACCGAGCAGAAAGCCGGGTATCCGTGGGTCTTTGGCTCGGTTTTCCAGGCCGCATCCATCGAGAAAGAGAGACCCCTTCGCTGCGATCTTCATAGACATTGTTAGGTACACCCCTCTATCTCCAGTAGTTTTATTACAGGAGAACTTGCCCTAACCGAGGCTTCTCAGCCCCGGCGGTCATTCTTTGCTACTTTTCTAGGTCCTAATCTGCATGCTGATCTTCAAAAACTCATACAAAATCCCCTACAAATAATTTTGATCTGGAATTCGGGAATTAATCACCTAACTCAACATGTAAAACATAAAAAAAAATGGCATACATATTAGTCCCGCATCATTTGGTATCAGAGCTTAGATTAGGGCTTGTTTTTTGCAATTTTTTAGTCCATATATGCTCTGTTATTTTAATTATTTATCATTGTTGAAAACTCCAAAAATTTTTAGATTTGTTTTTCTGGATTTATAATAATTCAAAGTAATTTTCAGAATTTTTTAGATTTTATTTCGGACTGTGAAGTTTCTTCAAGCCGAAATACAGCCTGCAAATTTTGACTCTATTTTTTTTCAGCAAGACAAGTTTGGAAGTTTTAGGGTTTTGTTTAGCAATTTTTTCATATTTTTTAATTTTAGTATATTTCCAGCATATTAGGCCATGATTTGCAAGTTTTCTTCTATTTAAAAAAATACCAAAAAAAAATTACATATTCTCCAAAAATATCAAAAAAAATATCTAAACCCTAATTTGCATCCTCATATGCCTGCCATCATTGCATAATTTACTTTTAAGGACACTTTTGCTATATCAGATGGGGGGAGGATTTTATCACCTCTCCTTAGCCCAAAACCACATCCCTTGCATTCGGTCCCAAGCCTTAACCTAAAATTAATTAGACTTAATTTGTCCTAGTGGGCTAGGGACACCAACTGGTCGGGTCCGGGCTAAGTGTTAGATCACTATGTCAAGACTAACCTGTGTGTTCCTTGTGCTTGGTGTCTAGAATGGTGGTTTAGGGATTCAATCCCGAAGGGCTTGTGTGCTGGTCCGCCTACCTGGCCAATCTCTAATTGGTGTCTAGGATTGGCAATCAGGGACGTAACACTCCCCTTACACCTGCCTGGCTAAGTACAGGGTTACTATAGGCTAGTTTGCCACCCTGATTGAGCATCTAGTTTGGACTCTAGGTCTAGTCAACTATAGTCGGTCTGATCGAGTCTTGCATGAGCACTAGATCAGGAATTTCATATCACCCACCTCCTTCACAAATGTCTAAACCCATGAAAAATTTACAAGCCCAAATAAAAGCCCTAGCTGATCAAATGGCCCAGATGGCTACCCAGATTACTACCCAGATGACCCAGTTAACTCAGTCTCGTATTCAAACCAATGATAGAATTGACCATCTTGCCAATAGGTTTGATCAGTTAAAAGTCCAGGTAGGGACCCCAAGAAAAACCCATGGGTCACAGTCTGAGCCAGATCCTGATTCCCTCAACCTAGGAGGACCCCAAACCCTGATCTATACCATGAGGTCGAACCTAGGAGAGCCCCTTATCCTGACCCGTACTACAATCCTCAACCTAGGAGGACCCCAAACCCTGATCCATACCTTGAGGCTGAACCTAGGAGAGCCCATCGTCATGACCCAATCCCTAAGGTTAGTCCTAGAAGACCCAATCAGGATTTTATAGACCAGGAAGATAGATCCTATTTATCCTCTCCCTATAAGCCTAGTATACCTACAACCTATAGATCTTATGACTCTAAATCCTATAAACCTAGAACCTATGAATCCATAACCTATGAACCTAGATCCTATGACTCTAGATCCCATGATCATAGATCCTATGCACCCACACCCTATGAGCCTAGTAGACCCAACACCCAATATTCTGACCCATATAGGGAGTCCAACCCTAGGAGGACCCAATATTCTGACCCATATAGGGAGTCCAACCCTAGGAGAACCCAGTATTCTGACCCATATAGGGAGTCCAATCCTAGGAGGACCCAATATCCTGACCCATATAGAGAGCCCAACCTTAGGAGGACCCCATACCTTGATCCATCCTTAGAACCTGATCATAGAGCTGACCCAAAATCCTATGACCCCAGATCCTATAATCCCATGACCCATAGATCTGCACCCTTGTCCTATAAGCCTAGAGAACCCATAACCCCTAAGTATCAGCCTAGTACTAGTCATGCTTCCCTAGTCAACTTGAACCCCATAGGATTAGTATCCCTAAATACGAACCCAGTAGTGAGCCACTACCCCTTATACAACCTGAACCTACTAGGAGTAGTACCTGTAATCAGAGACCAGAACCTAACCAATTTCCTGCTAGCCGACCTTCTCCAACCATTCCTGAGATTCACAAGGCTTACATTAATGCGGAAGTGTATGAAGCTGATGTGAGCCTAGTGGATGAGTATGAGGGAGAAGAGGAGACACCTTTAGTAGACCTAGAATTAGCTGACCCAGTAGATACCCAGGTAGAAACCAACCCAAAGCTAGTTGACCTTGACCATATCCAACCTAAAGCTATAATGGAAAAATAAATAGAGGAAGAGAACCTAGGTACTGCTACTAGAGCCTTACTTGAGGAAACTATAGAGGAGATCCAAATTATAGAGTCTAGTCCAAAATACAAGAACCAGAAGAATTTATTAAGGACCTGATCTCTTTGAATCAATACCTTCAAGATGAGTCCCCTCCTATAGTTTCCATTAGGACCTCTTCCCCGAAATTGGTGACCCATCCTTTCATTATGCAAACCCTGTAGATATAGCTCAACCTCGTAAGGTTAACCTCATTAGTATAGGATTAGTTCCTGACACCCCGTCTTTTATCCTACTTTATCCAACTAACCATGAACCTTTTTCCCTACCCTACCAAACTAATTCTGAACCCACTTCCTATTTCTACCCTTTCCTGACACCTCCAGCATTTCTAAGATCATTAGATTGCATTTAGCTGAGATTAGCATACTGCATGCATTCATCATGCATGTTAGGTTTGCATCTTACTTCTGGCATACTCTTTGAAATTTGCTAGGAGTTCACTGTAAATTTTCATGTGCATGTCAAGCTAGGATAAAACCTAGAGAACCTATAATCTATTAGGTTTAGATCCAAAGAGTTCAATAAAATTTCCTTCGATAGGAATGCATAGTCGAGTCTTTAGGTGTCAGTATGAGTCCTTTGCATCATCTTGTTAGGAGTCTGCATGTGCCCAGCATGTTCACCACCTGCAAGAATTTTTGAAACAACTGGCTAATTCCTAAAGATGGATCAAAGAATTTGATGTAGTGGATTCTATCTTGGTTAGGCTTAGGCCTAAAAGAAGCTTCATGCTCGCAGAGCCGGACCTTTTAAAGTGATAGAGAAGGTTGGATCAAATGCCTAGGTGTTAGAATTGCCTTCGGATTTGGGCATTAGTTCTACCTTCAATATTACAGACCTGGTTGAGTATAGGGAACCGACAGCAATACCTAGTGAGGCCTTTGGACCTATTCTTTTCATTGTGAGTGACCCTAACCTAGAGTGTCCACAAACAAATTTGGCCTGAGAGAGGAGAACGGATCGAGCGTATCCTGGACGATCAAGCCATCACAACCCAGGGCAATGACTATCAACGCTTCCTGGTCCGATGGCAAGGCCGGCCAGAGTGGGACGATTCGTGGATTTCTCGAGAGGACTTGCAATGCCTCAACCCAGACCTTCTCGAGAGATATGTGAGCCAGTCTGACCTTCACTCGGCAGGGTCAAGTTCCTCCCACCCCGGGAGAATTGGTGGGGACACCTGAGGCACCAGAATAAGACAGAGGCTTTTCAACCCTCTGTAAATTGATCAATAATTTATGAGTCCATCTGTAATAAGGGCTTAGCTCATCTGAGTCCATTTTAGTTGTTATTTGAGTATTTTTAGTTGTTATTCAGTTCTGTACTAGTCAGCTCATGTTGAGCTAGTTCAGTCCAATGGTAGTCAGCTCATGTTGAGCTAATTTTATTTTTTTGAGTCCTGTCCAAGCATACTGAAGACTCAAGACTATATCATACAAGTGAAGACCAAGTCCAACTAGATTGAAGACATGGAAGTATAGCACAAGTCCAACCCAGCTTGAAGATTTGAAGACCCCAGGAGGAAAATTCAGAAAACCCTGATTTCTTGCAGATGCCCAAATTCCCTTCCAGATGCCAAAGTATATTCATAGATAAGGGCATCCATGATTCCAGAGGTCCATCTGCATCCTAGCCCAAAGAAATCAAGCCCAGGTGCCAAGTCCAAGCCCCTAAGAAGCAAGATACCAGGGAATATTCCTGCTACCTAGCTACCAGGCCACCCCAGCTTCCAGAGGCCCAAACCCATGCACCCGAGCCCCTTTGGGCCGGCCTTTTCTGCTCCTAGAAGCCCAACACGCCCCCTAGTCATCCTTAGAGTCTTGACCAAGTCAAGAAAATTTTAGGGATTTTTCTACCTAATATTTCATTATTTTCTAGCTAGGGTTTGAGAGGGAAAAGGATTCTTATGTAAAGACTTATGTACCCTTACTTGGAGCCCAAGCTTAAGGGTCTATTTAAGGGACCCTAGTCTTGTATGAGGGAGAATTTTGATGAATGAAAGCCTTGAGTTCTTCTATTGAGTTGTGTGATACCCTGCTGTGTGCATAAAGGGGTTTGCGATAGTTCTTCTTCCCAGTGCTGCAATCATCTTCTGCTGCCAACAAGCATCTCAGATCCCTGGACGCCCACTCCAAAGAAGCCTTCCCTTGCTATTTTTCCTTTGTTTTCTTGTTCCTTTGTGAGTTTTCTAACCCCTGACAGGTCATTTGTAAGTCCCCGAGTTCCTACGAATCCAACGACTCCAGCCAAGCCTCAATCGGATCACCGAGCAGAAAGCCGGGTATCGCGGGTCTTTGGCTCGGTTTTCCAGGCCGCATCCATCGAGGAACGAGAGACCCCTTCGCTGCGATCTTCATAGACATTGTCAGGCACACCCCTCTACCTCCAGTAGTTTTATTGTAGGAGAACTTGCCCTAACCGAGGCTTCTCAGCCCCGGCGGTCCTTCTTTGCTACTTTTCTAGGTCCTAATCTGCATGCTGATCTTCAAAAATTCATACAAAATCCCCTACAAATAATTTTGATCTGAAATTTGGAAATTAATCACCTAACTCAACATGTAAAACATACAAAAAAAATGGCATGCATATTAGTTCCCATCAATCTGGGTCAAAGGTTCTTCGATTTTTGCATCGGGTTGAAAGCTTTTTGACTATTAATCCATGCTAAAGACTTTTCGATCATTGCATTGGGCCATTGGCTTTCCACCATTAATCTAACCCAAAGGCTTTCTAGTCTTTGCATTGGGCCAAAAGCTTTCTGACCATTAATCTAGGCCAATGGATTTCTAATCTTCATGTCAGGCCAAAGGCTTTTCGACTATTATTCTGAGCCAAAGGTTTTCTAGTCTTTATATCCAGTCAAAGGTTTCTCAACCATTAATCCAGGCCAATGGCTTTCTGATCTTCATGTCAGGCCAAGGCTTTCTAGTCTAAGGCAATCTTTTTATCCTTCTGCTTCTTCTAAAAAGTTGTTTTATATAGTCTGATTTAGCAATACCCTAGGGCAATTACTGCATAATACTAGTTTCGATAGTGCCAAATCTTCAAGGCAACTGATTGTCTTTGAAGGAGAGCTTTTCTTAGTCTATGAGGTTCCATGGTGGTCCTTTGCTTCATGAGCATTTAGGATTTTTGACCTGTACAATTGCTTAAGAGGGTCCACCAAGTGGTTGTCCCTCCAAGTGTCATCGGAGATTAATTTCTCATTTCACAACAATGAGTTTCTATGCCAAAAACATGCATAATAAATAATGAACTTGGAATTTATTAATAAGACTCCATCATCAATAGTATATGCGGAGGTTAGAAGAATTTTAGGTCTAGGGAGAGGAGTTCCATTAAGATGCTTTAAGTGGTATATGCCAGGGTGAATCACCTCATCCACCTAGTATGGCTCTCCTAGTTGGGCAACAGCTTTCCTTCTTAGTAGGCTATGAAACATTGGCTTGTTGGAGCACCAAGTCTCCCACTTTGAATTCTGTGGCCTTGACTTGGGCATTATAGTATCGAGCTACCCTCTAATGGTAGAAAGCCATTGGCATTATGGCACACTCCCTATGCTCCTCAAGTAAATCTAGATTTGCTCGAAGCCACTCAGAGTTGGTGCCTTCATTATATTCTTCAAGTTTGAATGAAGGGAGCCCAATCTTCACTAGGATGATAGCTTCAGTTTTGAATGCATGGCTAAAGGAAGTTTCTTTAGTCATGATCCTTTGGATGGTTCAATAAACTCATAGCACATGGTGAAGCTCATCTATCCAATAACCCTTCACATGATCGAGCAGAGCTTTCAAACCCTGTAGTAGAGTCTTGCTGGTGACTTCAGCCTCACCGTTGGCTTGAAGATGCCCCACCAAAGTGAATCATTGAGAGATGCTGAATTCTTGGCAGAACATGTGAAACTGCTTGCCACTAAACTAGAAACCATTATCAGTGATTATCATCCTAGGAATATCATATCAGTAGATGATAGATTTTCACATGAAATCCTTCACTCAGGCCTCTATAATATGGGCTAAAAGTTCAGCTTCAACCCACTTTAAAAAGCAATCGATAGCCACCAGCAAGAATTTATGTTGCTCGGTAGCTCAAGGAAATGGACCAACAATGTCTATCCCCTATTGGATGAAAGGCCACGGTATTGCAATTGGGGTTAGGTACAATTCTAGTTGATGCTGGATGATATCCTACTGCATAGTAGGTCAATAATAGTCTTGTTAAAATATTTTAAAGGCTAGAGACTTGCCATCTAGATGACTTCCACAAACCCTCTCATGGACTTTCCTCAGCACGTAGTCTATTTTAAACATATGCAAGCACTTTAGTAGAGGCAGAAATTATGAGCATTTGTATAGCTTGTCATTATATATGATGTAATGAGAAACTTGACACTTTATCTTTGGAGTTGCTTTTGGTCTATAGGTAACTTTCCATGCTTAAGATTCCTAAAAAGTGGGTCAATCTAGCTAGGCCCCTCTTTAATTTGCTAGACAAGTTGAGGCTCCTCAAGGCTTGACTACTTCAGCACTTCAAACTATGTTTCATTTTGAAGGTCCGATGGCAAGAGTGCTGCCAACTTTGACAATGCATTGGCCTTGGCATTTTTGGTCTTAGGCATCTGCTAGATGTCAAAGCCTTGGAAGGATTTATCAATCCCTTCACCTTGTTGACGTACTTCTTTATGTTCTCCTCTCGGGCTTCATATTCTCCTTTAACTTGATCCACCACTAGCTGGGAGTCACTAAAGACTATAAGATGCCCGACTCTTGGCTCTTTCACAATCTCGAGTCCAATAATGAGAGCTTCATACTTTGCTTCATTATTAGTAGTGGAAAAGTTAATTCACAAAGCATACTCAACAACATCACCTTCAGGGCAAGCTAATATCAACCCTACTCTAGATCTGGAAGAACTTGATGAGCTATCCACATGCAGGGTCCATTGTTCCTCTAGCTCAACCTAGAAACTTGTCCTTTCTACTTGTATCTTATTTTCTATTAGTATGGTGCACTCCAAAACAAAATCAACAAGAACTTGAGCTTTGATCGAAGGCCTCAGATGGAACATCATATCAAATTTAGAATGCTCAAGCACCCACTTGGCTATCCTTCCTGATGTATTTGACTGATGGAGGACTGCCATCAAGAGTTATTCAGTGAGAAGGGTGATGCTATGGACTTGAAAGTATAGTTTGAGCTTTCTGGCAAAAGTGATAAAGGTGAAGATAAACTTCTCCAGATTTGTATATTTGGTCTTGGCATTATACGGGACCTTGCTAATATAATAAACAAGCTTTTGAACCTTCATCCCAAACAAGCATAGTGCTTAGAGCGATGGGGGATATAGCAAGGGAAAGAAAAGTTCTTCACTGGGCTCGGGCTTGCTTATAAGGGCACGAAATTGATGTACCTTTTTAGTTTCTTGAATGCCTACTAGGCTTCTATTGTCCACTAAAAGTCTCTCAACTACTTGAGTATCTTGAAGAATGGGTGACATTTCTCCACCGATTTGGACATGAAGTGATTATGAGCCACCACCTTTCTAGTGAGACATTGTACCTCTTTGATGGAGTTTGGTGGGGTCATTTCCTGGATCGCCTGAATCTTCTTCGAGTTTGCCTCGATGCCTTGATGCGATACCATGAAGCCTAAAAAATTGCTAGATGTTGCTCCAAAGACATACTTCATCGGGTTCAGCTTTATCTTGTATCAACATAGTATACTAAAGGTCTCCTAGAGGTGGTAATATGGTCTCAAGTGGATTGACTTTTGACCTGCATATTATCCATGTAGACTTTTATATTCTAGCCAATCTGATTCTTGAAAATTTTATTCACCAGGCACTGATAGGTGGCATCTATATTCTTGAGCCCAAAGGGCATAATCCTGTAACAATAAAGTCCATGATTAGCAGCAATATAGGCAGTCTTCTCTCCATCTTCAAATGCTATCCATATTTAGTTATAGCATAGAAGGCATCCATGAAGGTGAGGAGCTCATGATCAGAAGTTGTGTCAACCAATTGGTTAATCTAAGGAAGAGGGTAGCTATCTTTAGGACAAGGTTTGTTTAGATTAGTGAAATCTATGCACATATGCTACTTGACATGTGCCTTCTTCACAAGTACCATGTTCGCCAGCCAAGCAGGATACATCATCTCCTAATAAATCTAGCATGGACTAGCTTGTTAGCTTTCTTGATGATGGCCTTCTTCCATACTGAGTTAAAGCTCTACTTCTTTTACTTCATCGAATGATAGGTTGAGTTGATGTTTAGCTTGTGCACCATCACCTCCAAGTCTATTTCAAATATGTTAGTGCTAGACCAGGTGAACAAATTGGTATTTTTTTATAAAAAAGTAGTTAGCTTTTCCTTTATTACCTTATTTAGGTTTGAGCTGATCTGAACAATTCTGCTCAAGTCTCCTCTTAAGAGGGGGATCTCTAGTAGATCTTTCGATGGCTCACCATGCTCCTTGAATAATTCATCTCTAGTATTCAATTCCAAAGGAAATGGATCAAGTTTATCATTGGCTTAGAGTTTGGCAATACAACATTATCGTGCCATAGCCTAATTACCTTTGATCTGCCTGATTCCATGGCTAGTCGAGAACTTTACCATTAGGTATTTGATGGAGACCATAGCTTGAGGGAACATAATCCTGGTCACCCGAGGATTGCTTGTAAGGAGCCTGGAGCTTAATCACTAAAAAGTTCATTTGAATAGTGATGCACTAAGGTAGGTGCCAGCTTTACTAGGCATTCCACACAAAGATTCATATAAGAAAAGATTAAAATGTATAAAATAGCAACTGCACTTCCATTATCAACCAAGACATGGTGTACATTATGGTTATCAATATTCAATATTACAACCATTGCATCTGTGTATAGGACATGGATGTCAATTGCATCTTACTCGAAGAAGGTGATGATTTCTTTGATCTTTCACCTCTTTATAGCTTTGAAAGGCTCTGCTAGCTCTCATCATCCTTCATCCACCATGCCTATGTCTATTATGTTCACATCTGGAGTAGGTTGGCTCCTTTTTCTATTCTCCAGAGGGGACACTATTCAGGAGCCCTGCATGGTTGCAATGGTAACTACGAGACCTCGATGGTGACTGTCATGATAGAGCCATTCTCTATAGGAACTAAATGAGCCTCCCCTCCCAGATGAAGTGCTTAATCTCATTTTACAGCTGGATGCACTCCTTATCGTGCCCATAGTTGTGATGGTAATGGTAGTATTTATCCATATTGTGATGTCCGGGCTGAGCTTGAGGCCTTCTTGTTGGTGGCAGCTACTCCTTGACTTCCATCAATATCTGTCCTTGAGATGCATTCAGAGGCATATAGTTGGTATAATGTTTTAAGGACAAAAGTCAAATCTCCTAGGTTGAGACTGGTTCTGCTAATTCCTCATTAGAGTGCTGGATTGATGGCAAGGTAGACTACAAGATCTTCGCTAGTTTCTTTTAGTTGCCCTACTTGGCAAGGGCTTGCATTAAACTCCTCGATTTCTGGTCTGCCTTAGCTTCTATGAGAATTGGGTGTGCATCATGCGCCTCCTTAGCATTGGCATACTTCTCCATCCTTGTCAACATCTCGGTGAAGCTTTTTGGATAGGTCTTCAAGGCCATCATGGCCATGAGTTGATCTAAGTTGTGCACCTTCAGAGTGGCCACATTGAAGCAACTAAGATATGTATGGAGGGAATCTCCTTCCCTATTATAGATGGTCATCAAATATTCTGACCCCTGATGACACCATTGGCTACTGGTAAAGTAGAAAGTGAATAGTTGGCTTAATTCCTTGAAGAAATTAATGGAGCTAGGCTTCATACTTGAGTACCAATGCCTCGCTATCCTTTTGAGAGTTAAAGGGAAGGCTTAGTAAAGGACTGCATCAGAAGCCTGGCGAAGGAGCATGATAGTCTAGAAACTCTCCAGATGATTTTATAGGTCCCCAACCCATCATTAGTCTCTAGGTGGGGGACCTTGAAGTTTGTAGGAATAGACTTCTATATTATTCTAGTGGTAAAGGATGGGCTGATGTTGTAGCCAGGCACCTCATAATGGGTCAAGGCTTGGTTCTACAATGCCTCAATCCATTGGAGTATTTCTTGTAGACACTGCTCTACATCAGCGTCTCTAACATTATAGGCCACGAAATGCTATGGTGGTCATCTCCTTGTAGTGGAGACTCTTTTAGAGTGGGGAGTGGGCTGTCATCTATGTTCTTGGGCCAACTCCAAGGGCAGCTCTACCTCATTTGCCTCTTTGGCTCTGGCTTCGATGATGGAGGATGGGTCACCGTTGGAGGTGGCTGAGATACTTGGGCCATAACAAGCAACTATTGTTATGGAGGAGCAAGTTGTGCCTCCTACGAGGGAGCAATACTTTGTTGAATCCCCTGGACTATGGTAACTAGATTGTGGACTAGTTGGACCAGGTCATTGAACTGGTCCAAAGTTACCCTTATGGTAGGTGAAGGTTGCTACACTAGTGGCTGCACTAGTGGTGATGTAGGTGTGGGAGCACTGTTATTTGAGCAGGCTCTAGTATTCTTCGATGTTGTGTTCTTGGATGACATCATAGATGCTTTGCCTGCTTTTTTTCCTAAAATGGACTTGGAAGCACTCCTTATAGCACCAATTTATTGCGATAGATTCTGGCTCGAGATCGAAGAAGGTACTAGCTAGAGAGGATCACCACTAGAGTAACCTATAAAATAAAGTTCGCAGTTGGAGTTGGCTCCAATCTGATATTCAAGTCAAAGATCTAGAACATAAAAAAAGTAGTGAGTGTGGAAAAGAGTTACTTATTGAGGATCCTCGAGGCCTTGATTATTTATAGAGGATCCTCGAGACCTTGATTATTTATAGAGGAGAACTGAGCAAAATAGATAACCCTGAGAGTATTGAGCCATGATCATGCCATTGTAGTGTTATAGCCACAATTCACTCTTGTAGATCGTGGAGTCTACTACTATAGGCAACATCATCAACATGGGTAGCTATTCCTGAAATTTGGGCAATCGTCTATTTGAAATCCCAGAGATTAGCCACACGAGGAGGAGCATGTTGAAGGATCACACTGTTAA
Source organism: Areca catechu (assembly GCA_021397845.1). Lineage (NCBI taxonomy): Eukaryota > Viridiplantae > Streptophyta > Magnoliopsida > Arecales > Arecaceae > Areca > Areca catechu. Next base: position 145,364,785 of record CM038047.1, read on the forward strand.
CAACTAGGTATTGCATACCTTGGCATATTGCTCGACTTAACTGATAGGCTTGTAAATGGATCGATAGGCTGAACCTCGGCATCTGGCTATTAGGCTATGACGATACCTTAGTAGAAAGCTCTAGTTGACGGATAGGTCAGTGGATGATGCATCCATTTTTAAAGTTGTATCCCGAATATATATCTGAGGCATCCAAAGTACCCCATAATAAATAGAATGGTCTGGGGGAGCCTCCAACTAATTGCTTCCTCATCTCAAAAGTCTCAAGATTTCAAACTGTCGCAAGTTGATGAAACTCTACCAACTCCTCTATCAATAAATCTCACTATAGAATGTGCAGGATTGGTTTCTCATTCGAAGTCATACCACTTGCATTCTTCATCATGTACCACTTTCACCTTGAGCACTTCTAGCACTATGATCCTGCATAAAGGCTTCCTTCATCAAGATCATCGACGGGCTACCAAAGTCCTGAACATTAGGTGTTATGTGAAGAAATTATTAAGGCTAAATGTTTGAGGTAAAAGGTGGCATACAATTTATTCATTACTTATGAATTTATAGTATAGAGGGTCAACACTATTGAAGAAAATAATTTACACAAAAAGTATATTTTCGTATTGTAAAGAACAAAATTGAATTGTTTGAATTTCTTAGTTAGCATAATTCTCCATGATTCTTGGATTGCATGAATCTTGTCAATAAAGAAAATTTTTTGAAATAATGCATAATATGCAAGATTCTCTTAATCAATATGATTCTCAATGATTCTTGAGCAACATCAATGGTAAAAAATGATTCTTGCCAATATATATGATTCTTGGTAAATGATGATTCTTGTCAATATTTCCATGATTATTGGATTGCATTAATAGAAAAAATGATTATTACCAATACGCCCTTGCAAGATAGGGGATCCATTGGAGACACCTATCTTAGCATGAAGAAAGATCATTGGCATGATAGAGGTTTGGTTAGTAGATCTACAAACTGGTCTCAAGTAGATACATGAGAGACTTTTAAAATAACCTTTGAAAGCTATCATGCACAAAATAATAATTTATCATAATATGTTTAATCTTTGAATCAAATATGAGATTAGCACATACATATATGGCACCTTTATTGTCATGATAAATTATCAAAGAAGTGAGAATAAATACACCAATTCATGTAGAAGTGACTAAACCCATGTTAATTTTGAGGTTGTAGTAGCAACAACATGATATTCAATCTCAATAGATAATCGAGCAATAGATCGTTGATTCCATAAATACCATGAGATAGGATTACTTCCAAAGTACATAATATAGGCTATAGTATATGTGCAATCTTCTTTGTCTCCCACCCAATTGGCATCAGAGTATTTATAAAGAGAGGGAAAAGAATAGTGCCTAAACCCTTAAGGTATTAAAGTACACGTTCGATAACAGTCCAATGAGTTTCGAAGGGTTGATGTATGAGTTGAGATAATTTGTTGACTACAAATGCAATAACAACCTGAGTAAGAAATAAATATTAAAGAGTAACAACTCAAGCAATAACCCTTTGAAACTCATTGGACTATCAAGAACAAATAACTTGCTTACATTTAGTGGCTTCAACTCTGGGAGAACTATATGAAGACTAAGAGAACTTCAACACCTAAAATATTGGAAGATGTACCAGTGCTGAGAAAGAAAAATATCAAAAGATGTAGGAAAAACTTCAACACCCAAAAAATATTAGGTGTACTTGTGTTAAGAGAGAAAAATATTGGAAGATGTAGGTAAAACTTCAACACCCAAAAAATAATGGTCCCCCAGTTCTTTTAAACAAAATTTTACTAAAAGAGCTTGAACAAACTTGTGCAAATCTAATCAAACTTTCATCAATTTTTTTATTGGTTGTTTTCTAGTGATGCACCTGTGTATGGAGACAATTCTAACTCAAGGTCTAAAGAACAATAATGTTTATGAGATGCCATCCTCAGTGCCTATATCTCAAACTCAACCACTAGCTATAATATTGTGGTACCAATTATACTGATACCACTAGTTTAAAAAAATTTCATGCAAATATGGATCCTTTTTCCAAGATCATGATGTCGATCTTGATGCCACAAGGAAAGAAAAAAAGAAAATAAAATAAAAGACATAATCAATTGGAAATGAAAGGTTTTATTATGAGAAAAATAAACACTTACATGATTAGAACTCTTACTCTCAATTCTGTATAATTTCTCTCAACAAAAAACTCTAAATCCTTCACACAAAACTATCAACTCTTAAAGAGACCCTCTAGCCTCTACAAGCTTTTTCTGCCACTACGATATCTCCTTGAAGCCCTTTGGATCCTTACACCTTGGTCCCTAGTCATAAGCCCCTATTTTATAGCCTCTGGCATGAAGAGTATCTTATTAGAAGTCCAATGATCCAAACCATGTTGGAAAAGGACTCTTATTTCCTTTCCAACTCTCATTTGACCCACTAGCCATCCAATCGCCATCCAATGCACTGCAATCACCATTGATCAGGACCAAACTAAGTCATATCACATTGAGAAACATGCCAGGCCATTGGATCCTCATCTGGATTGCATAGGAGCATTTGATCATGTAAAAACCATTCTTGCTTGCCTGTAGACCATGATTGTAGACTGGCCTCGCCCTCATGGACCATGCTACATCCCTAGACCGCAATGAACCATGATAATAATGGGCAAAAAATGCATGCCTGGGCCTGCATGGACCATGTGCTGGGCATGCACGTGCAAGCTAGAACGTGCTAGCTTGGGCTGCGCATGCCTGCAAACCATGCACGTGGGCCTAGGCTATGCTTGCATGGGACCAGGCTTGGTTTCTTTTTGGGTCTTAGTTTGGGCTTCTTCCTGATCGAATTAAGGTGCTAGACCCAACAATCTCTATCTCAATTTGATATTTGACCTCCATCTAATTTAAGAGCTCTTGATGGATCTCATCTCCATGCCATAGGATAAATACCTATTACTTATGCATGGGCAAACATGGGAGTCAAGCTAGGCCACTCAATTTCATCTCCATATTGCTATGCTCACCTTGACCTGAGACATACCTAGAAAAATTTCTTATAGTAATAGGAACTTTAACATGCGACATCGCTTATCATCCTTTCAAGTCTCTCATCTCATGCCCAATGCACTTACTTCTGGAGCTTCACCTCACACCAGGCTCTTATCTGCATCAAGAACTCCACCTCGTATTGGACTTCCTGTTAAGAGATAGTATCCTTTATGCTTCTTCTCTGGCAAAACAACCTTACTATCATGGATAACATTTAGGATTCTATCACCACCTCTCCATGTATAATTGTTTGAATTTAGTTTAATTAGTAAGATTAGATTCTTGCTAAAATAGGGTATGCATCGGATCTCATCTATTCTCAATTTTCATCATGAAACTTTAAGCTAACTATCTCTTCACTCTCGATCTACCTGGTAAGTGGACAGTGCCGTCTTTACTCTCTAGATAGTTGAACAAATCCTTTTTATAACACACATGATGGGGACATATAGAATCTATAATTCACTACTAGAAAGAAGAATGAGATATCTTATCGGATACTATGAGTGCATCATCGTAGTATCTATCATTATTGCCACCATCAACTTCCACTATAGTAGCTTTCATTTAATATTTGAGCTATGGACAATCTCTGATACAATGCCCCAACTTATTATATGGTAGCATTTGATCTTACTTGCAACCTTCAACCTAGACCGCCCATCTCACGATCATCTATCACTCCACCTTCTATCGCTAGCTCCTTTAGAGATTGCTAATGCTGAGTTTCTACCTAAACTCGAAGCTTGATTCTCCCACCTAAGAATCTCGATCTGGAGTAGTACTGAGGTGACCTCCTTCATCTTGATAGTTCTCTTCTCTACTAGAAAAACAATCACTAGGACTAGAAAGACTGCCATAGTGATAATAGCAAGACTAATGTCCTAGTCTTCTCTTTAACCTTCTCACCTATGCTGAGAAGATTGTTGAGGATTCTTTGAAAGTTGCTTAGATGCTCCTGCATGCTCTATCCTTTAGTTATCTATAATTGATAGAACTACTTCCAAAAAGAGAGTATATTGGTGAGGGACTTTGTCATGTATAACTTTTCAAGCTTTGCCCATAGTACTATCAGGAAAATCTCGCTCAGCACATGAATCACCATGTCATTCACCAGATATAAGTGGATCATACTCACCACCTATATATAAAGCTACTTCCAACTCTTCTCCTCCATGGTGGCTGGCCTCTTCTCATATATAAGAGCATCGATCAACCCCTGTTAGATGAGCATATCTTTTACCTTCACTTACTAGAGGAAGAAATTACTCTTTCCATCGAATCAGTTGATCTCCATCTTGATTGTGTTTATTTTCTTCATCTTTCTCAATCTCAATCAATATGGATAATCGGGGCTCTGATACCAATTATTATGGTACCAACTATACCGATATCACATGTTTGAAAAATTTCTCGTCCATAATATGGATCCCTATTTCTAATATCATGACTTTGGTGTTAATGTCACAAGAGAAGGAAGAAAGAAAATAAAATAAAAAATATAATTAGTTGGGCATGCAAGGTTTCACTATGAAAAAATAAATACTTACAAGATTTGAACTTCTACTCTCAATCCCATATAATTTTATTTAAAAAGAAACTCCAAATCTCTTACACAATATTCTCAATTCTCAAGGAGACCCTCTAGCCCCTATAGACTTTTCTACCACTACTACACCTCTTAGAAGCCCTTTAGATCCTTGCACCACCTGTCTCCTTTTTATAGTCTCTAACATGAAAAGTATCTCAATAGGAGTTCAATGATTAAAACCATGTTGGAAAAGGACTCTTATTCCCTTCCCAACTCTTATTTGACCCACTAGTCATTCGATCACCATCAACATGCTACAATCACCACTAATCAAGCCCAAACTAAGTCGAATCATGCCAAGAAACATGCCATGCCATCGAATCCTTATTTGGATCTCACAAGAGCATCTGATCATGCAAAATTTATGATTGCTTGCCCGTAGACCATGACTATAGGCCAATCTTGCCCTCATGAATAGCATGATCTGATCCATGGACCACACTACATCCCTAGACCATGGTGAACTGTGACAATAGTGGGCAAAAGATGCATACTTGGGCATGCATGGACTGCATGCATGCATGCTAGGCCATGTGCTCCTATGGGCTACGTCTGGTCTGTAGGTCACATGCATGGATCTGAGCTGCACTCTATGGGGCTGGGCCTGGTTCCTTTGTGGGTCTTATTCTGGGCTTCTTTTGGGCTAAATTGAGGTGCTAAACCCCATATATGGTTGGCATTCATGCATTATCGTTTGATTGGGACAAACATCTAGATCATCCTTCCAGTCAAATTCTTCAACATCTTTTGAGATCCGGTTCACCCTTTTTTTCAAAGTTCACTCCTACTTCACTTATAATTCATGTCAGTGTAATAAAAGCCATTGGCTTCCCTTTGATATATCGAGTTTATCAAGTCATGGTTCTCTTAATCTTCTTTATGCGGATGTATAGGGTCCATCACCTGTGTAATCTATTAATGGTTTCAAGTATTATATAGTTTTTGTTGACCACTACACTAAAATATATAGTTTTATCCCATTAAAAATAAATCTTATATCTTTTCACTATTTCCAACTTTCAAAAATAGGTTGAAAATTAATCTTAAACTTCAATTGTTTCAATATACTCAAATGCAGGTGGTGAGTTTCAAAGACTTAAAAAATTATTTTCATCTCATGGTATCACTCACCTTCAAACTCCTCCTCACACATCCCAACATAATAGTTCTGTGAAGCATCATCATAGACATATTGTTGAAACCGAACTAACACAGTTACATCAAGTATTTCTTCCTTCATCCTTTTAGTCATATGTTTTTCAAATAGATATCTATTATTACTCACCTACCCACATGTTCTTCATCTCAAATCATCTTTCGAAGCTTTATTCAATATCTATCCATCTTATACTAAACCTTGTGTCTTTGGATGTTTGTGATATCCCTGGCTAAATCCATGTACCAAAAACAATCTTGATCCTAAATCTAGACTTAGTATTTTCTTGGTTATTATTTCATCAAAGTGCTTATAAATGTTATAATCCTAGCACCAAAAAATTTACATCTCTCATCATGTTATCTTGATGAATCTATATTCCCTATTTCTTTGCATTCTCAAATATTTCACATCATCCCTTAAACATCTTTACCTGATTGGCTTCCTTAAAAATCAACTCCAGTCTTTCTCATTTTATGATACCCACTTCAACCAACCAAAGTTAGTTGCCATTCTTAAGCGATAACATGTCCTTATATGATACTTTGCATGAAGTATCTCAACCTCTATTGACATCATGCTTGGGTTTGGAGAGGGAAGATTGGACACAACCATAGCATTAGTAGCTCTTAAAGAGGTTTCTTTAGCCATGGAGTGAGAAAAAAAAACATAGATCATCGGCTTATTTAAGCAAAGGGCTTCGATACCATGAAGAAATTATTGAGGCTAAATATTTGAGATAAAAGGCCATATACAATTCATTCATTACTTGTGCATTTATAGTACAAAGAATCAATATATTGAAAAAAGTAATTTACACAAAAGGTATATTTTCATATTGTAAAGAAAAAAACTTTGATTTGCAAAAATTTCTTAGTTAGCTTGATCCTCATAATTCTTAGATTGCATTAATCTTGTAGATAAAGAATTTGCTTTGAAATATTGCATAATCAATAAGATTCTCTTAATCAATATAATATTCTATAATTCTTGGACTATATCAATAATAAAGAATGAATGATTATTGCCAATATCCCCATGGTTCTTAGATTGCATGAATAGTAAATGATGATTCTTGTCAATATCTTAATGATTCTTGGATTGCATTAATGGTGAAAGATGATTATTGCCAATACTATGAAGATCTTGTGTCAATTAAAAGCTTTAGAGAGTTCACTTCTCTCATAAAGCTGTAGATATTTCAATCTTATGATATGAATAAATCCTTGTCTACTTGTCTGCAAGAGCTCAAATCTCTTTTCACATTGGAGATGGTGGACTACCCCATAGTGACATCCCTTCCCTTGCCAAAGCTGAAACACCTAACAACACTACAACAATTGTATATTAAGGGTTGCCAAGTGTTGACTATTAGGAAAAGTGTCCCAATGCCAATTATTTAGATTATAGATGGTTGAGCTATCTTATACATGTATATAAATTATTAATAAAATAAAAATTATTTTTGACAGTTTAGTTTTTTTTGTCATCTTCTTGTAAACTCTAACATGTTGAAGTTTTTAAAACTATATTAATTCAATAAAGGAGGATTTATCCAGTAGTTCTTAAATTGATTCATGACCAAAGGATACGTTGTTATCTAGGATGATAATATTTATCAAAAATAGATCATTATGTGCCATATAGATTGGTTGTCCTCTTAACCAAGGAGTGTGGAGATACTGGTATAGTATGCAAATGAGTGGAGTACATCTCACTAAATAGTGACCAACTCTGTGAAGTACCCTGCTGTTAAGAGTACTCACAGAAAGGGTATGGATATAAATATCCCTCTGACCTGAGACTATCATAGTAACTTGGTAAGAAACTCACTATATTTTGGTGTTGGGCTACCCAGATTCCTAATCCAGTGATGCAAGGTTTCTTAGAGTAGTCAAATACTTGTTAAGTTGGTATTGAGTCAAGAAGGGATTGACTACTCCAAGTTGCTAGAGTAAATACTTGGTAGTATTTCAATTTAGCAAAACCTAGATCCAAATAATCTTGGTGAGGAGTCACAGGAGTTAGCACGTTGAGATACAATCAGATGGACTTATTCAAAATTAGCAGTAGACTCTGAATTCATCTCGAGCATTAGGTCAAAGCAATGAATTATACGAAAACAATAGCCTGGGTTCTTGAATGTTGCTTTACCATCATTCGACCTATCTAGATATCAGGTATCATTATTAGATGGCCATATCAATTAGTTTAGAAAATCATTCTTGAGCTACTGACTTAGGGTTTGAACCTACAATGCCATATACAATAGAAGTTTTTAATTGATCATGATGGCTTATCGATGATTGAGAATTATTTAATGGCAAAATTATAAATATGATTAACATTTTATCCTATACAAATATTATAAATAATTAATTAGTTATTAATTAATTATAGGAGAATTAATTAGTAATTGGATTACTAATTGGGTTAATTTAATTGAGTGAAATATTTGGTCAAGTCTAATTGAATTTGGTTTAATTAGACTTCACCTGATTAGGTTACTTGATAACCTAATCACTAAGAAATTTTGATCTTGACTTAATTTGGATTTAGACATGATTATTTTTTGATTAATTAAGTTTAATTAGAGCCTAATTAGATTAGATTCAAGATATTTAAATTGGTCAAATTAAATTAAATTGAGATTAGAATTAAGGTTGACCAAGTCAAATTAAGAAATCTTTTGTTTGCTCTTGTGCCACATCCATCCTCATGCCAAATAAATTTTTGCATATTGTTTCTCCATGCAAATTTGTAATTAGCACCCTCCTTCATAACTATTCTATATGGGATTGAGCCGAGATAAATTTTAAAAGAAGTTTTAATGAGGTTTTGAATCTAGTTTGACTAAGTCAAAACATTATCTTGCACCCACTACTTTCTCCATGCCATGATTTTTGTGTGATGATTTCTCATGCCAAATCTAAGATTCCACATCCTCGTTCACTCCTCTTTGGATTATGATAGGTTGGTTTAATTTTGGTTGAGTTTAAAATTCAAAATCAATAGGAGTTCTAATGAGATTAAAAGTCCTAGTCAAAATAGAACTCCTAATCCTATCCTATTATCTTATCCTACTCTCATCCTAATCCCCATGCCACTATATTTATTGGGTTTTTCTTGGTTTGCATGAAAACAAGCAAAGGATTTACATGGGTTTTCATATTAGAAATACCATAAAAAAAATTAGGATTAGGGTATGAATTCTTGTAGTGCATGAGAAGTTATTTCTTAGCATTAGGGAGAAGAGAGAAAGAAATGAAGAAAAACATAGGAAAAAATTATTAGGATTTCTTTTTCTTCGTAACCTTATCCTCCTTGTCCTCTACCTCCTCATCTTCTAAGAGGGCCTGAAAAAAATTTGAAGAAAGGTTTTCAGATTAGCCATTCATAGCCTTTACTTGGAGCTTGCACTCTAAAAAAAGTGATCGCTCGGGACTTCGTATGGACTTTTCATAGAGGCTGGACACCCTGTGCGGCTACGAGGTGATGTTCAAACCATCTACCATGCTCCATTAGCAATGGTGTTTATTGACCTGTGATGAGGTATAGGATCCGAACATATATATGTTTGTTGATGAGATCTATAGCATGCATTAGTTAGATCAATGCATGCTGATTTTATTTTCTGCATATATACTCTATTCAAATTTTTCTTGATCCTATAAAGTAGGTTTTAGAATTTTTCTAACACATGATTTAGTAATTAGAATTATTTTAAATTAATATGCTTCATTGATTTTTTAAAAAATCATGCATGAAATCCTGCCCTAGTTTTCTAACAATGGTATCAGAGTCATAGGTTCTTGACATGATTTAATTAGATATAAATCTAAATCTTAATCCGAGTAACTTCTTCAAATTGAGTTTATCACCATGGCCATCTGGTCATAGGAGAAAAGTAGGATTTAAAGGCTCTCTATTCCCTTCAATGGTCTCTTATGGTATATAGGAGTGTCACTCATGGTTATATCCCATGAGCAAGTAAGGTGAAAGGATATTTTTATTAAATTTATTTTAATAATTTAGATCTATTTTTTAATAGTTTAGTCTTAATTATTAATATGAAATTAAGTTATTTACATCTTATTTTATGTTTAGAACATAAATTATAAATTTAGTTTTGGTAATTACATTAAAATGTATAATCTAGATCTAAAGTTGTTTTATTGATATATAATGTATATAGAAATATTTAGATTTGATTTTAGCAAAATAAATCATGATTAATTATTAAAAATAAAAGTTGATTGGATATAGAATTATTAATTAAAGATCAAAAGTCAATTCATAAAACTTAGAGATGGGGACATCACCGCACTAATCTTGGAGTAGCACTGATCTTGAAGCAGCACGAATTTCGATGTAGCATGAATCTCGATGCAGCACAGATTTCAATAAATTCAAATTCAAAAAATTGGTTGATTAGGATTAGTTATTTGAAATTAATTTAGGATTAGGTTGGTTAGGATTGAGATTTGGATAGGCCTTATCTTGTATTTGAATTTGAACCGTCCTTATCTCTTTATCTTGTACTCAAATTCAAATAAGGGCTGGAAAGGTCTATAAATACCACCCTCAGTCCTTTGTAAAAAAATAGTTTGGTAAATGAAAATGAGTTTTTTTGGAAAAGAGTGATTATTTTCTTTCGCTCCGTAAGGAGAGGGTGTGAGGCCTAATCCAAAGACTTGATGAGAGGTCATGTTTAGTTATCCCCTTCCTTGATTCCATCTTCTTTACCCCCTCATGTCTTTTGAGATTCACCCTAACGGTTCCCAGTAGTGAGGTGGGTGGGATGCCCTAGAGGTGAGAGGTCTCTCCATGAGTGTGAGTCCCAAAGTCTATGAGTTCCAAACCTTAAGTCTTCTATCCCCATTGTTCCTTCACCACCTCCTTACAAAAAAAAAATCAAATAAAAATAGGATATCCTAATCTTCGGTGACTTCTTAGCTCGTCGATGATCCTACCCCTAATCCCGTTCCCCATTAATTTGGTATCAGAGCTAGAAAATTAGGGTACGGTTCATATATCCCTCACCAGCTTACATTGATCCATCATTTTTCCATATTCGATACCATTAAAAAAAAAACCAGATCATCCAAGTCGCCATCAATTTTTTGTTCGCCTTCATCCAAGTCGCCTTCCCTCCCATGCTTCCTCCCAAACTCCACCGATGCCATTACTGCCATCACCCAAATCACAGATCCCTCCAACCACTGAGCTGTCTAATCATCAATGCCCATGCTCAATGTCATCACCGATTTCGCCACGCCAACACTGGATTCTGAGGTTTTGAGTTCCCACGACCGTGGTGAATCCCCTGCCTTCACATACATCCTCCTGATCCCTCTTCTTACCGACCGGACATCACACCTCCCTCGATCATGTCCTCTGCCATCCTCCCACCTGAAATTCGACGGTCTCACCGACCGCAAATCCAACCACCTCAATGCCTCCAATTCGGACTCCCCAGAGATCTTCATCACTAACGATGCCATCTTCGTGGACTTGGACCCGGGCCACTCTTTCCAGGCCATCTGGGAGCAGATATTCAATTTCGCCGATGCCTCCACCGATTCTACCCCATGAACGGCATCACCCAGCAGGCCCACTCCATGGGCCTCGGCATGGATTGCACCGTCATGAGCGACTTTAGCCCTGATGCCATCCCCATCTATGCCACCCTCACCGATGAGTTCGCCATGTTCGATCGTTGGTTCACCTGGATCCCGGCATCCACCCAGCCAAGCTCACGACCGTCCCCTCCACCCCATGCTAGTCGTCTTCTTCCTCTACGATCGAAGCTTCTCAGATCAGAGCCTCCACAACCGCCTGAGCCATTGCCTTTCCCCGTCTAGAAGATCTGACGACCACCGTCAGCTGCCACCGACTACACCGTGACCACCGTCGCCCTGTCGGATCATCCTCCGCCCAGCATCGACGCTAGCGAACCCTCTGTAAGCCTCCCCTGTTCCTTGCTATCGATCCATGGAGAAGCTTCATCGCACGATCGTGAAGGCAATTATCCTTCATTGTTACCGACTTCGAATTCCACTACACCATCCTCAAAGCCACATGGATTCCAGAGTTGCACAAGTTTCAAAGTCACACAAAGTTCAAAGCTGCATAGATTTTAGAGCTGCATGGTTTTCAGAGCAGGATAAAATTAAAGCATAGATCTCAGAGTATAGTCCACGCTGATCCAAACTCGACGAAGTCAAGTTCTCCCATCTCAGAAAATGATGGGGACATCGCTAGCACTGATCCCGAAGCAGCACTAATCTTGAAGTAGCACAAATTTTGATGCAGCATGAATCTCGATGCAACACAGATTTCAATAAACTCAAGTTCAAAAAATTAGTTGATTAGGATTAATTATTTGAAATTTGATTTAGGATTAGGTTGGTTAGTATTGAGATTTGGATAGGCCTTATCTTGTATTTGAATTTGAACCATCCTTATCTTTTTATCTTGTATTCAAATTTAAATGAGAGTTAAAAAGGTCTATAAATACCACCCTCAGTCCTTTGTAAAAAAATAGTTTGGTGAATGAAAATGAGTTTTTTTTAGAAAAGAGTGATTCTTTTCTTTCACTCCGTAAGGAGAGGGAGTGAGGCCCAACCCTAGGACATGATGAGAGATCATGTCTAATTATCCCCTTCTTTGATTCTATCTTCTTTACCCCCTCATGTCCTTTGAGATTCACCCTAACAGCTCCAAGTAGCGAGGTAGATGGGATACCCTAGAGGTGAGAGGTCTCTCCGTGAATGTAAGTCAAGTCCATAGAGTGTCCAATTTTTTTACCTTCCATCTTCATTATTCCTTCTCCACCTCCCTACAAAAAGAAATCAGAAAAAAAACTAGTAGTACCCTAATCTTGGTGACTTCTAGGCTCGCCAATGATCCTACTCCCATCTGTTCCCCATCAATTTGATATCAGTGCCAGAAAATTAGGGTACAGTTCATATATCCCTCACCAGCTTACATCGATCCATCTTTTTTTCAATATTCAACACTATTTAAAAAAGAAAATCAGATCATCCAAGTCGCCATCAATTTTTTTTGTTCCCCTTCATCCAAGTCGCCTTCCCTCCCATGTTGACCTAGGGTTAAAATTTGATTAATATGGATCTTAAAGAAATTAATTTAAACTAACCAAAAGTTGATTAGAATTAGATCAAAAGGTCTCTAGATCAATTATGTAGTGATAGGTTGATCAAGTTCATATTATTAAATGGACCTGATTCTAGATTAGTAGTTCGACTGAGTCCTTAGACTAGTCTAATCAAAATAGATGAGCCAATTGGTATCTAACATACATTTGGCATTTGATCATGGTTATTAATTGAGTCTATCTCTAATTACCTGACCAACTTTGTTGGTGTCTAAGGAAAGAGATTAATGGCGGAACTCTTCTATTGATCTCACTTACCTGGTCAATCTGTTCAATCAGATTTTGATTGGACAACTCATCAATTCAAGCAAATCCATGCCAGTAAGAAAGATCAATTTAACTGATCTAGGTGCCCTTAAACTAATGTGATTTAGCCCTTGTCACTTGATAAAGTCAGTGGAAGGATTGTTGATTGGTCCATATCTTCTCTTTTCTCTATTTAATATAATTAAACCCTCTAAAATTATTAGATCCCTTAAGTGACAAAATTATATAGATATTTGAGTCATAGATTCCCATTGAGAGAGTGGTAATAAGTTCAATAGTTAAAATGATCATTGGAGGTCTAAAGTTCTAGTGCTCATTTGGCTATTAGACTTATTATTCATATTATGATGACTTAGTCATTTCTTTCTAAATAATGGTCAGGTTGACCAGCCGAAGTCGAACTTGGACATCATTGGATAGAAGCATTCAGTCATGTTATGTCAATGGTTAGACCTAACTAGGACTTTTAGTGATAGTCCAAAGGCTTACTGATTAGTTCCCAGGATAAAATAATTACCAAAAATTTTTGAAAAAAAATAATTAGTTAATAACCTACCTTTAAATGTATATGAGTGAGCCAATCAAAGTTGGGCTCATGTATAGTTTATTGGATTCTAGTACCCACTAAGAAATTTGTGCAATTCCTTGAATTGGAGATAAAGGCTACCAATTTGATCAAAATAGTGGGAGAACCTTTATAATAAAGTCTAAGTCTTTAGGATTAAATGATTCATATATTAATTAAGTCTTATTTTCTTTTCAAATTAATATGGCCACCACTTTATCACTCCATTCATTGTTAGATAATAAAAAATTAATGAGACCCAATTTTGTTAGCTAAATCAAAAGCCAAAAATAATCCTGGAGCATGAATGGATCTTATACGTGCTGATAGATCTGGCACCTGAGAAGCCTGCTCATAATATTTGTGGTGTAGCTCGAGATACTTATCAAAAGTGGCTTAGTGACCAGATCGTGATCCATTGTATAATGCGGGCATCCATGAATGATGAACTAAATTGCAAATTTAAGGATGCTCAGCCCGAGGATATACTTCAAGAATTGAAAGAATCCTTTGACACTCCTAATGATATTGAAAAATGTAAAATATCTTGTATCATTTTCAACACAAGGATGAGGGAAGAAGTGTTGGTCACTGATCATATATTGTACATGATCAAACTAATTGAGTGCCAGAACAAACTTGGATTTTCTCTACATGAATAATTAGGAAGGATGCAATTCTCAATTCTTTATCAAAGTTCTACATTGACTTCCTTGATCATTATAGAATGACTAGGCATGCAGCAACTACTATGGTCTATTGGGGTTACTGCAGACCTATAAGAAGGATTATCAGCTCCATAAAGGATTGGTGAATATAGTGGGAGGTTCAACAGGGCATCGTCCCTTTAAGAAAGGGAAGAAGAAAAAAGGTGCAAAGTACTCTAATGACTAAGCCAAGTCAGACCAAGAAACTCGAGACCAATAAGATTCGAGCTGAATACTTCTACTATAAGAAGTAGGGACACTGGAAGAGGAATTGTCCTCTATACATTACCTAGCCGGACCCAAGCAGGCCAAGGAAGAAGAACCACCAAGGCATTGCTGGACAAGGTACTTATATGATAGCATATTATAATTTTTCTATTTGTCATACTACTACCTGGGTATTAGATACTGAAAGTCCTATTAACATTTATAATTCATTGCAAGTACTTCAAGTCAATAAAAGATTCGAAGATGACAAGAAATTCTTGAATATTAAAGATGGAACATCTATTCCAGTTTTAGCTATAGGAGTAGTCAAGCTTGTTTTTGATACTAGTATCATTATTTTAGGTGATTATAACTATTATCCTAGATTTTTGTTAAATGTGATATTTATTGGCCTTTTGACTAAAAATGATTATCATTTATCAATAAAAAGTAGTTATTGTGATATCATTATGAATAGTATTACTGTAATGCATGGATAATTGAAAAATGATATTATATATTATCACAGCCTATAAATATAATGTACATGTCCAACAAATATCTTAGGTTGGAGAATGTATTTGATGTCTACCTTTGGTATTGTAGGCTAGGTCATATTAACAAAAATAGGATGAATAGGTTATCTAAAGAAGGAATCCTTAAGATCAACAATTTTGAATCATTGCTGACCTATGAATCCTGTCTTCTTGGAAAGATGACTAAGTCACCTTTTATTGGAAAGGATGAAAGAGCTATTGAGGTTTTGAGTCTAATGCATAATGATGTATATGGATCCATGAACACTTCAGCCATAGGTAGATATCACTACTTCATCATGTTTACTGATGACCTATCGAGATATGGGTACATCTACTTAATAAGATACAAGTCTGAGTCATTTGAGATGTTTAAATGATTTCATAGTGAAGTAGAGAATAAACTGGCAAGTATATCAAAATCCTTTAATCTGATCAAGGAGGTGAATATCTTACTAGTGAGTTTATGACATATTTGGAAAAAAATAAGATTCTCTCATAATGGACACCTCTAAAGATATCTTAGAATAATGGAGTATTTGAAAGGAGGAATCAAACCCTGTTAGACATGGTTCAGTCCATGATGGAGGTTTACAAGTCTGTTTATTTCCTTCCAAGGATATGCACTAGAGTCGGCTTGTTATATTCTAAACAGAGTTCTTAGTAGGTCTATAAATAAAATGTCATATAAAATATAAATAGGGCATAAGCCAGTACTCTTATACCTTAGGGTCTGGAGATGTCTAGCTTACATCAAACGATTGAAAACAAAAAAGCTTGGGCCTAGGTCTAATAGGTGCACATTTATTAGATACCCGAAGAAAACTAAGGGTTATTTCTTCTATGATACAAATGAATACAAAGTAGTGATAAGATGTCTTTTTGGAAAAGAAATTTCTCAGGGAAGGAACTAATGCCTCTAAGATTGAACTTGAAGAATCTCGATAGGTAGAAGAGCTGAAATAATTAACTAAACAAATTTAATTGGATTTAATTAGTTAAAACCTGAAGCCAATTTTAGAGACAACCTTAAGGAGATCCGGTAGAGTATCATGTCAACTAGATGATACTACAATTTCTTGGTCTGGGATGGTGATCCTATTAAACTTGATGTAGTAAGGATCTGATCACCTACAAGGATGTGATGCAGAGTTTCAACTCTGAGAAATGGTTTGAAGCAATGAAATTCGAAATGGAGTTCATGAAAATTAATGATATATAGATACTCATTAACCCACTTGAAGAAGTTAAATCCATAGGGTATAAATGGATTTTTTTTAAAAAAAGTGCAGCAAATGGGATGGTGGAGCCTATAAAGCCCATCTAGTTGCCAAGGATTATCGTTAGCATTATGGTATTAACTATGATGAGATGTTTTTACCTAAGGATATGCTCAAGACCATTTGGATTATGCTTGTGATAATGACGCATCTTAATTTTGAGATCTAGCAAATGGATGTCAAAACCACTTCCCTAAATGGAGAGTTGAAAGAAGAAGTATATATGATACAATATAAAGGGTTTACATCCACAAATAAATCAAAGGCATGTAGCTTTAAAGATCCATTTATGGATTAAAGCAGGCATCTTAGAGTTAGAACATATATTTGATAAGGTGATCAAAATGTACAATTTTGTTAAGAATGGAGAAGAGCTCTGCATATACAAATGGGCTAATGGTTTAGTAATTGTATTTCTTATTTTGAATATAGTTGACATTCTTTTAATAAAGAATGACATATCTGTAATGTAGGGAATAAAGATTTGGTTGTCATTCCAATTCTCCATGAAGGACCTAGGAGAAGTGACCTACATTTTTGGAATGAAGATTTATAGAGATAGATATAAAAGATTGCTATGGTTATCCCAGTTGATATACATTGACACCATACTAAAGGGTTCAACATGGTAAATTCCAAGAAAGTCTATCTTTCGATAGGCTATGAAATTACTCTCTCTAAGAAGGGTTATCTGACAACTCCTCAAGAAAGAGAGCATATGAGTAGGATTCTATATGCCTCAATAATGGGATTTATTATATAGGCCATGATATATATGCGACTAGATGTGGCATACTCACAAGAGTGAGTAGATAATAATCTGATCCAAGTGAAAACCATTGGAATGTTATAAAAACTATCCTTAAGTATTTAAGAAATACTAAGGACCAATGGTTGGTTTATGAAGATTCTGATTTGAAACTAGTTGGTTATACTGACTCTATTTTTTAGTCAGACTGTGATGATAGTAAAAGTGTGTTAGGTTATGTCTTTACGCCTACAGAAGAGTCGTATGCTAGAAAAGTTCCAAGTAGCATATTATGGCTAATTCTATATACGAGATGGAGTACATTACGGCATTTGATACTATAAAGAAAGCTGTATGGTTGTGAAAGTTCATCACCGAGCTTGGAGTGGCACCTTCTATTCATGATCCAGTTGTTCTGCATTGTGATAGCACTGAGCCATTACTCAAGCAAAGGAACCGAAGGTACATTAGCGGACCAAGCACATTCAGTGTTGCTATCACCTTGTTCGAGAGATTCTAGAATGAGATAACATCGACCTATGGAAGATCAATGGAAAGGAGAACCTAGCCAACCCATTTAGTAAAGCCCTCGGAATCAAAAAGTTAAACGATCACAAGTGAAAAATAGGTATACGATACCACTCTGATTAGCTCTAGTCCAAGTGGGGTTGTTGGAAAAATTTTTCTGAAGCTAATCATCTAGATTAAGATGGTTGAGCTGTCCTATAAATATATATAAATTATTAATAAAATACATTTTATTTTTGGTAGCCAATACTTTTTGTCATCTTCTTGTGAACTTTAATATATTGAAGTTCCTAAAACTATATTAATTCGATAAAGGAGTATTTATCACGTGGTTCTTAAATTGATTCAGGATCAAATGATATATTATTATCCAAGACAACATTTATCAAGAATAGGTCATTGTGAGCAATATAGGTTAGTTGTTGATAAATCACATATTTATACATTTATTTTAAGTATTTTAAATAATTGTTGGTGCTAACATCTTCTAAAAATTCTAATTTTATAATTAAACTAGACCTTCTTACAAAATTAACTATTTTAAAATATCTTTGAAAAAGATGAAATTAGAGTATAATTATAAAAAGTAGATGGCAAGCTAAAGCACCACACACCTATTAAAATATTTAATAAAAAGTTTTATTATGTTTCTTCCTTTTTGGCAGGTACATTAAGATTGATAGAAGTTTTTAAAACCCTGGAACCTAAGGAATTTGGTTGGATTATTGATTAAAATGATTGCCAACATAAAGAGTTTGATTTGTAGAATCTAATAGGCCTAGAATCAAGAATAAATCAAAATAATCAAGTTTTGCATAGATTTTAAAGTAGTCGATCCATCATAGATCTACTGCTTGGTCTATAAAAACTCATATAGTCTATAAGATGCCATTGCTATCAGTCCACGGCTCTGAGCCATGGACCGTGGAAGAATTTTAGCCACCATAGCCACCGTCCTGTGTCATCCGACCATTAGAATCATCACCTCCTTCCTCACCATCCTTCCCCATGTCATCGGCCACCATCTCCTCCCCATCTTGATCCGCTTCTCTGCCATCACCGTTGCTTCAGCCCGATCTTCCCACATTCATCACAAGCTGCCACCCCCAAGCCTCAACCCGTGTTGCCCATGCTTGCCACTCCTCCCTGGCCCGTCGGCTATCCTCTGCCCATCACCATGATCCAGCCATCCTCCCATCATATTCTCCACCTCATTACTGCTATTCTTTTCTATTCTGATCCACCATACTGATATGTCATTGCCCATGCCTCCTATGGCCACTGCCCATCCTAAGATCCACCATCCATCATCACCATCAACATGATCTACCATGACCACCATTGCCACTACACCACCTCTCCATCTCAATCCTCCTCTTAGCCTGAGATGCCACCACTACCGAACGTGCTGCCAGCTCCTCTGCCTACCACCATGTCATCGCTGGACCGAGATGTAACCACTCACTGCTTTCATCCTCCCTACTCCTGGAGCCACCAAGCCATCATTTCCATCTACCCGATCCACCATGATTGCTACCACCTTCCTCCTTTCTGAGACACCACCACAAATGTCGGCCATCCTTCACTCAATGCCATTGCCCTCTTCTCTCTACCAAGATGCCCATTGAAAGGAAACTATGCAGGTGGTTTGAAAAGATCCTACACTAGGCATGCAAACATCTGCAGGAGCAGAATGGATTTTAAAATATTTTTTAAAATTCGTGCAGCGGAAATCTGCTCTGCCAGGAACTAATCTAAATCTAGTTGCATTTAGGCATGTAAGGTCATATAAAATATTTGCAAAATATTAAACAATTAAGTCTATCCATGCATGATTAAAAAATTAATTTTCCATACCTTTATTCTGCCTGGAATAACTCTGGTATAAACCTGGAATAGACTGGAATAACTGGAATAAAGTTATTCCAGTCGTCTTCCTCCTTGGAGCTCTGTTTTTAGCTTGCAAAATATCGTCGGAACACCTCCTTCCGGACCTCCGTTTGCTCCCAAATTTGAGCAGCAGCAACTTGGACAAGTCTACTTCGATTTGCCACTGATAACTGCAACCAAATGTAAGCCAAAAAATTATAATAAATCACCAAAGTCTACTGCCAGATTTCTGTAGCAGAACTGGGCAGCAGACTTTGGCCTTCGTTTTGGAGCAGTTGGGGGGATCCCGGTCTGCGTAGCTTGCTCCTAGGAGTAGAAGAATACTCCCTCTAGAGGGGAGACATGCCCGAGGTTCTCGGATCCTTCTCCACACGGGGTGCTAGCCGCTGGAAGAAAGCTTCACGGTCATAGAATTTCTGCAACAGGGCAGAACTTGAGCACTTGAAACAATGGGATTTACAGCCTTGTTTCTCTCCCTCACAAGCTCCTAAGCCCAGTCCCAAAGCTCTCCACTTAAGGCTCTCAAAGAAGAATATTAGAACAAGCCACAAAGACCCTCAATTCTCCCTCTGAAATGTTCTCACGGTGAAAAACTCACTCCTTTGAAACAGGGACGCTGTTGATTAAATAGGACAGCAAAAGGGAGAGGGAGGTGGAGAGACGGAGAGGTGGAGAGGCTGGGAACAGCTGTTGTTAATCACCTAATTAACCAGCCATTTAACTAAGGAGGAATGGCAGCCGGTGGAGGAGAGGAAGAGACGCCCAGCGGGTTCAATATTTTGGATGCTTGGCCTTCAACGGACGCAAGAATTTTTTTTTTTCAACATTTTACCGTGTAAAACGGTCCAAGAGAGAAAAAAAAAAAAACACCAGTTCAAAACCGGTCCAACCAAAACCGGTCCAAACCCAATAAACCATTTGGTTCAATCCAATGGAACCGATTCAAGGGATTAAAATTGGTTCACAACCAATTTGAGGCCGAAACGAACTCCGAATCAGTTCAAAACTGATTCAGAAAAATCCTGGCACAGTCCTGGTCAGCCCAGAACAATTTTCGGTTGACACAGACGAGGGCAAGACGAGGAAAAGAGTGCTCAAAAATACTGTGACCATAAAATCGAGACGATTCCCAATCGTAATCGGTATCCATATCAGAGAGTAATCCTCTGTGGAGTGTGATCTCATAGGTTCGAACCTAAATGGTAGCACTGGAACAATTCCAGTACCAGCACAGGAAACCATCTAGCAATGGGTACCGGCATCCTGATAGGTCGAAGATGCAGGAGCAAACTATCGAACCACTGGCATATGGTTACCGTATAATTCATCCTTTTGACCTCTAATGCTCAGGACGACTGAGATTGGGCTGCCAACCCAGACTGAGTCAGTCCACTACGTGTCTCATCCTCGCAAGCCCAGTGACTCTTCACTAGAACTACCCCGGTCGAGGATTTGCTAAATTGAGATACTACGAGATATTCAATCCAAACTGTTTGGACAGGTCAATTCCATCTTGGTCCATCACTGCTCCATAAGTACTTGCCTGTACCCAGAAACCTTCCATCACCGGATTAAAAATCCGGGTAGTCCGGCACCAAAATACAGGGAGTTGCTTGCAAGCTACCGTGATGACCTCAGGTCAGAGGGACACATATATCCATATCCAATCGTGAGTATCCCTTTGGCAGAAAGGGGCTGCACGGAGTCACGTTCAATGAGATACCACATATCCCACTTGTAGATCACATCAGTGTCATCACACTCATTTGGTCAAGAGGACAACCAAACGATGTGAACTTCAACAACCTATACTTGATATATTACCATCCAGTACAATATATCCTTTGGTTGTGAACAAGATTTAAGGACCACTCGATACATCCTCTCTGTATCGAAGTCAGTGTAGTCCTAAGGACTTCATCACATGAAAAGAGTTCATTTCAGGGAAATTAAGTATATGATGAGCTGCCAAAAATAATATTTTATTAATTCATAAAAAAGAGTACAATACTGAGCACAACCGCCTACAACCCAGGCGATTGGCTTTGGGACACAATTCCCAACAACTCCCACTTGTACTAAAGCCAATCAGAAGAGTATCTAATACCCATTTCCATTTACAATTGTCGAACTCTTTTATTCCGAGGGCTTTAGTGAAGGGGTCGGCCAGATTTTCTTTTCCATCGATCTTCAGAAGATTGATGTCGCCTCGTTCCATAATCTCTCATACGATGTGGTAGCGCCGCAGAATGTGCTTGGTGCGGTGATGAGCTTTAGGCTCCTTAGCTTGAGCAATGGCTCCAGTGCTGTCACAGTACACCGGAACAGGACCATCTAGGGAAGGTGCCACCCCTAGCTCTCCAAGGAACTTCCGCAACCACACAGCTTCCTTTGCCGCATCTGATGCTGCAATATATTCTGCTTCGCATACCGAGTCTGCAATAGTTGCCTGCTTAGAACTTTTCCAGCAGATCGCTCCTCCATTCAGGGTAAATACAAACCCTGACACACTCTTGCTATCATCTCTATCCGACTGGAAACTGGAGTCAGAATACCCCACAAGTTTCAAGTCAGGTTTTCCATAAATCAGCCATTGATCTTTAGTATTTCTTAAATACTTAAGGATGGACTTAACCACCTTCCAATGTGCCTCACCTGGGTCAGACTGGTATCTGCTCACTACTCCTAGTGAGTATGCCACGTCTGGTCTAGTACAAGTCATAGCATACATAATAGAACCTACTGCAGAAGCATAAGGTACTCTACTCATGCGCTCTCTTTCCTCAGGAGTTGTCGCACAATCCTTCTTGGAAAGAGTAATTCCAGAACCTATCGGGAGATAGCCTTTCTTGAATTTTTCATGCTGAACCGTTTCAACACAGTGTCAATGTACGTAGACTGGGACAGTCCCAAAAGCTTCTTAAATCTATCTCTATAGATTTTCATACCTAGTATGTAAGAAGCTTCACCTAAGTCCTTCATGGAGAACTGAGATGATAACCAGACCTTTATTCCTTGTAATGCTATGACATCATTCCCAATTAAGAGAATGTCGTCAACATACAGTACTAGGAATACAATCACAGAACCATTAACCCATTTATAGATGCACGATTCTTCTCCGTTCCTAACGAAGCCATACGATTTGATACACCTATCAAACCGTAAGTTCCAACTTCGAGACGCTTGCTTGAGTCCATAGATGGACCTCTGCAACTTGCATACTTTTGATTCATCTGTGGATGTGAACCCTTCAAGCTGTATCATATACACCTCTTCTTCCAGCTCCCCATTTAGGAAAGCGGTTCGGACATCCATTTGCCAGATCTCGTAATCAAAATATGCTGCCAAAGTAAGCATGATCCGAATGGACTTGAGCATTGCCACAGGGGAGAAAGTCTCGTCATAATCGATACCATATCGCTGATGATACCCCTTGGCAACCAGACGGGCTTTATAGGTCTCTACCTTCCCATCTGCGCCCCTTTTCCTCTTGAAGATCCATTTACACCCGATGGGTTTTATTCCTTCAGGCGGATCAACCAATGTCCATACATTGTTGATTTCCATGGACTCCATTTGGATCGCATGGCTCCAAGCCATGCCTCAGAGTCAGATCTCTGAAGTGCATCCATATAGGTGATCGGATCCTCATTGTTCTCATCGAGCTCAATGGGATCGCCATCCCGGACCAAGAAACCGCAGTATCTGTCCGGCTGACGCGGTATTCTACCGGATCTCCTAATGGATTCTGGGTGTGATTCAATCACAGCCGGTTCTATGATGTCCTTAGAGTGTGTAGGTTCTTCTATTGGCTGAACTTCATCAAGTTCAATCTTAGAAGCTATAGTTCCTTCTTTAAGGAACTCCTTTTCTAAAAAGATAGCTCTAAGAGCAACGAACACCTTTTGTTCATTCTCCAAGTAGAAGAAATACCCTTTGGTTTCCTTAGGATAACTAATGAATAAACACCGGTCAAACTTAGGACCAAGTTTGTCTGAGTCTAAACGCTTTACGTAAGCCGGACAACCCCAGACCCGAAGGTGTGAGATTGAGGGTTTACGTCCATTCCACATCTCATACAGAGTGGAGACAACAGACTTACTTGGAACATTATTTAATAAGTAACAGGCTGTCAGAAGTGCATATCCCCAAAAGGATAGCGATAGAGTTGCAAAGCTCATCATGGATCGAACCATGTCCAACAAGGTTCGATTCCTCCTTTCGGACACACCATTCAACTGTGGTGTTCATGGAGGAGTCCATTGAGAGAGAATTCCATTCTCCTCAAGATATGTCAAAAAAGCACCAGATAAGTACTCACCACCTCGATCAGATCGAAGGGTTTTAATACTTTTTCTAGTTTGCTTTTCTACTTCATTACGGTATCGTTTGAACATTTCAAACGATTCAGACTTATGTCTCATTAAAAAAAATATAATCGAATCTTGAAAAGTCGTCTGTAAAAGTAATGAAATATTTGTATCCTTCTATGGCACTAACTGACATCGGTCCACATACATCAGTATGTATTAGACTTAGAAGTTCTGTAGCTCGTTCACCCTTTCCAGTAAAAGGTGACTTGGTCATTTTACCAAGTAAACAGGATTCACAAGTGGGCGGTGATTCAGAATCACTGACCTCGAGAAGTCCATCTCCTCGCATCTTGTTTATCCTATTTTTGTTAATATGACCTAGCCTACAGTGCCAAAGATACAAATCATTGACATTATCTAACCTTGGGCATTTGCTAGAAGTGTACATTACACTAACAGGCCTTGATAGTACGTATATGCCATTATTTAATCTAGCTTTCATTATAACAGAGTTATTCAAAATAACATTGCAAAAATCTCCTTTTATTGATAGTTCAAAACCATAATTGGCCAAAAGGCCTACAGAGATTATGCTCATAATGAAACTAGGACAATAGTGATAGTCGACTAGTTCGACAGTACAAGACTCAAAGACAAGATGCAGGACTCTGATCGCCAGTACTGGAACACGATTTTCATTCCCGATGCTCAGAAACTATTCTCCATCTTCAAATCTTCTGCTAACTTGAAGTCCTTGTAACGAATTACAAACATGAATTGGACTACCAGTATCCAATACCCAGTTAGCAATATCAACAATTGAATAATTACAAGGTTTTATCATATAAATACCTTGTTCAGCAAACTTCTGCTTCCTCGACTTGTTCGGATAAAGGGACGCAATATAAAGAGGACAGTTCCTCTTCCAGTGTCCCTTCTTCTTGCAGTAGAAACATTCTGCAGAAGATTAATCAGCCTTATACTTCCTGGTCTGACTAGGGCCAGGAACATTCTGCACCTTCTTTCCCTTCTTATTTGTTTTCTTCTTCCCTTTCTTAAAGGGACGACGACCTCTACTTCCTCCCACTAAATTCACCACCCCCTTATTCAGTTGGTGGTCTTTCTCGAAAGTCTGCAGCAACCCCAAAAGACCATGGTAGTTGACTGCAGGCTTGTTCATTCTATAATGATCAAGAAAGTCAAGATAGGAGGAGGGAAGAGAATTCAGGATCGCATCCTTACCGAGCTGCTCGTGCAAGGGGCATCCGAGTTTGCCCAGTTTTTCAATTAGCTCGATCATGTACAATACATGATCAGTGACTGAACCACCATTCGGCATCTTGGAGTTGTAGATGGCACAAGACACTTTGTACCGTTCTACATCATCCGGGGTGCCAAAGGATTCCTTCAACTTTTGAAGGATTTCATCAGGTTGGGCCTCCTCGAATTTGCAACTGAACTCGTCGTTCATCGCCGCTAACATAATGCATCGGACAGTAGTCCGATCAGAGACCCACTTTAGATAAGCATCTTTGACCGCACTTCGTGCATTAGCGAGAGGGATTTCAGGTGCCGGATCCGCTATCACATAAAGGATCCGTTCATGCTCCAGAACGATTCTTAACCTTCGATACCAACTATCAAAGTTGTGACCCTTTAATTTCTCGTTATCGAGAAGTGACCGGAGTGATAAATTAGAAGACATCTGAAAAGAAAATAAGACCAAATTAGTGTATGAATTAATAATTTAACCAAAAGACTTGGACTTTAGTCTAAAGGTTTCTCCCACTAATTTTTCAGATTGGTAGCCTCTAACTCCAATCCATGAAAACATTTTGTCAAGTGGGTACTGAAATCCAATAGGCCTCGCATGAGCCCGGCTATGGCCAGCTCACCCATACGAGCCTAAAGGTACGTTCATAAACCAATTATTTCCCTAAATAATTTTCAGTATTTATTTTGTCCCAGAGAGCACCCCAATCGGCCTAGGGGCCTCCTATTGCGGGTCTCTGGTTAGGTCCAACCATTAAAATGACAAATCCAATGCTTCCAGCTAACTAAATACCAAGCCCGACTATGGCCGGCCCACCTGGTCCCGTTAAGGAGGTTGCACTGAACCATCATCGATCAGATAGAAATTCTAGTCGCCGGATGTACACCCGTTCTATGGAACTGCCGATGCACACCAAGCTAGTGGACACATTTCTATCCAACTTAATGGGAGGCAAATACACTATCAACTCCTTGACTTAGTCTTTTTAAGGACCTAATAATTTTAGAGGATTTTTTTTTTTATAGTTGTGATAGAAGAAAAAAAGATAAGGACATGGATCATCCTCCCACTGAATCAATCAGATTTCAGGAGGGTTGAAATAAATCAATAAATGATCCATGGGCACCTATAGATCAGTCAGACCGATCAACCTGGGTGACATGGGTTAACTCGAGTCATTGAGCTTTTCCAATCAGTTATGGTCGACTCGACTTGCAGGTAGGTGAGATCATGGGTGAGTATCCGCCATTAACCATCTTTCCTAGATACCAACCAAGTTGGCCAGGAAAGAGGTAGCCTCATACAACCATGATCACACTGCCAAACCTACCTCGACACCAGTCAGTTTACCATACTCGATCAGACTAGCCTAAAGACTCGGGCATCCACTGAGCCACTAATTGGATCCATTTTAGATGAATGGATCAACTAATCTAACTATTAGATAGTTCTAAAGAAGGACCTTAAACAATTTTTATTTAATCTTCTAATTATCCGATTCAACTAAACTTAGGTCTAACCCAGTTATGGACCCAACTAGTCAGCTAACCCAATTAACCCAAAATGGCTTATGCAAATTTTGATTAGATTTCATAAACCAAAAAAAAAAATTTAATAAGCCAAACACTTAATTAAAATAAATTTTAATTAAGTCTCTATGTAAAACAATTTTACATAACAAAAAATCATGCATCAAAATATTTTACACATATTTTATATTCATATAAAACATGCCTAATAACATGTATCACCAAATTAAAACAATTTTTAATTTTTAATATTCTTTAAGGATCCTTCTAAAGAGGCCAACACAGACGATCCGTATTGTGTCAAAGACACACGGTCATGGTGAAGGTCTCAACTAGGTTCCAAAAAGAAATTTGGATACATATTTAGATTAAACCAATATTAATCTATTAAACATGCATACTAGATTAGATTACACACGCAACCTGGCTCTGATACCACTGAAAGGAAACTATGCAGGTGGTTTGACAAGATCCTACACTAGGCATGCAAACATCTGCGGGAGCAGAATGGATTTTAAAATATTTTTTAAAATTCGTGCAGTGGAAATCTGCTCCGCCAGGAACTAATCTAAATCTAGTTGCATTTAGGCATGTAAGGTCATATAAAATATTTGCAAAATATTAAACAATTAAGTCTATCCATGCATGATTAAAAAATTAATTTTCCATACCTTTATTCTACCTGCAATAACTCTGGTATAAACCTGGAATAGACTGGAATAACTGGAATAAAGTTATTCCAGTCGTCTTCCTCCTTGGAACTCTGTTTTTGGCTTGCAAAATATTGTCGGAACACCTCCTTCCGGACCTCCGTTTGCTCCCAAATTTGAGCAACAGCAACTTGGATAAGTCTACTTCGATTTGCCACCGATAACTGCAACCAAATGTAAGCCAAAAAATTATAATAAATCACCAAAGTCTACTGTCAGATTTCTGCAGTAGAACTAGGCAGCAGACTTTGGCCTTCGTTTTGGAGCAGTTGGGGGGATCCCGGTCTGCAGAGCTTGCTCCTAGGAGTAGAAGGATACTCCCTCTAGAGGGGAGACATGCCCGAGGCTCTCAGATCCTTCTCCACACGCGGTGCTAGCCGCTGGAAGAAAGCTTCACGGTCACAAAATTTCTGCAACAAGGAAGAACTTGAGCACTTGAAACAATGGGATTTAAAGCCTTGTTTCTCTCCCTCACAAGCTCCTAAACCCAGTCCCAAAGCTCTCCACTTAAGGCTCTCAAAGAAGAAGATTAGAACAAGTCACAAAGACCCTCAATTCTCCCTCTGAAATGTTCTTATGGTGAAAAACTCACTCCTTTGAAACAGGGGCGCTGTTGATTAAATAGGATAGCAATAGGGAGAGGGAGGTGGAGAGACGGAGAGGTGGAGAGGCTGGGAACAGCTGCTGTTAATCACCCAATTAACCAGCCATTTAACTAAGGAGGAATGGCAGCCGGTGGAGGAGAGGAAGAGACGCCCAGCGGGTTCAATATTTTGGATGCTTGGCCTTCAACGGATGCAAGAATTTTTTTTTTTTCAACGTTTCACCGTGTAAAACGATCCAAGAGAGAAAAAAAAACACCGGTTCAAAACCGGTCCAACCAAAACCGGTCCAATCCCAATAAACCATTTGGTTCAATCCAATTGAACTGGTTCAAGGGATTAAAATTGTTTCACAACCAATTTGAGGCCGAAACGAACTCCGAATCAGTTCAAAACTGATTCAGAAAAATCCTGGCATAGTCCTGGTCAGCCCGAAAAAATTTTTGATTGACACAGACAAGGGCAAGACGAGGAAAAGAGTGCTAAAAAATACTGTGACCATAAAATCGAGATGATTCCCAATCGTAATCGGTATCCGGATCAGAGAGTAATCCTCTATGGCGTGTGACCTCATAGGTTCGAACCTAAACGGTAGCACTGGAATAATTCCAGTACCAACACAGGAAACCATCTAGCAATGGGTCCCGGCGTCCGGATAGGTCGAAGATGCAGGAGCAAACTATCAAACCACTGGCATATGGTTACCGTATAATTCATCCCTTTGACCTCTAATGCTCAGGACGACTGAGATTGGGCTGCCAACCCAGACTGAGTCAATCCACTACGTGTCTCAACCTCGCAAGCCCAGTGACTCTTCACTAGGACTACCCCGGCCAAGGATTTGCTAAATTGAGATACTGCGAGACATTCAATCCAAACTATTTTGACAGGTCAATTCCATCTTGGTCCATCACTGCTCCACAAGTACTTGCCTGTACCCAGAAACCTTCCATCACCGGATTAAAAATCTGGGTAGTCCGGCACCAAAACATAGGGAGTTGCTTGCAAGCTACCATGATGACCTCAGGTCAGAGGGACACATATACCCATATCCAATCGTGAGTATCCCTTTGGCAGAAAAGGGCAGCACGGAGTCACATTCAATGAGATACCACATATCCCACTTGTAGATCACATCAGTGTCATCACACTCATTTGGTCAAGAGGACAACCAAACGATGTGAACTGCAACAACCTATACTTGATATATTGCCGTCTAGTACAATATATCCTTTGGTTGTGAACATGATTTAAGGACCACTCCATACATCCTCTCTGTATTGAAGTCAGTGTAGTCCTAAGGACTTCATCACATGAAAAGAGTTCATTTCTAAGAAAATTAAGTATGTGATGAGCTGCCAAAAATAATATTTTATTAATTCATAAAAAAGAGTACAATACTGAGCACAACCACCTACAACCCAGGCGATTGGCTTTGGGACACAATTCCCAACACCCATCACCACCTTCTTCTTTTTTATTGCACAACATCGCCAGTCATCTTCCTCAGCTCTATGCCACTGTGCCACATTCGTCCTCCCTGTCTGCTATTGCCTTCAATGGGAACGAGCCTGAATTGTAGAAGGAATTTCCAGGTGCAAACCAAGCATGACTCATGGTATTCAATTGATCTCATCCACCCAATCACCAATCTAATCACTAAAGTGGTACCGAATTAGTCAAGGAATCTTCACTAGTTATGAGCATGATTCATGGCAATCCAATAGGGTGAACATCATCTTGATCCAATGGCTCCCACATAACTCCACCTCATGATCTAACGACCGTAATAACTCCAAGAGTTTTACTAGGAGTCTAACTCCCAGTTCTATATTGATTTGGCCTTCTTTAAGTCCTATTTAAAGGACCCTTGGGCTACAAAAGAGAGCATCCTTGAGAGAGGGTATAGTATAGGGTAAAGGGCTTACCTTTGGATTGTAGGTTGGTCTCTAAGAGTGAGGTTTTCTAGAGAAGAGTTCATCCCTACACCATGTTCTAGCCTATTCTATCTCCAAGATCAAGATCCAAAGAGGAAGAAGAAGAGAAAGCCTAGTTCACTCTATGGAGTATGATGGAAGAAAGTGAAGTAACATCAACCAACTTTTCGATGAAACTATGGCAAATCAACTTCAAATACTTTGTTACTGCTTTTCATAGTTTATTTAATTATTATTTTTAATTTCTTATAATTGATTTTAACTAATGCAAAGTTTATTTTTATATAATTTAAATTTTTGTTTTTATTTTTATTGCAAGTAAATACTAAGATCTGATCAACAGATCGAATGTACCAAGTTTTAATTTTTTTTGCACTTTTATTTCTATTTTCTTGATTTCAAGATATTCTTCTATTCTTTTTAAAATCAAAGATTTCAAATTATCCTAAGTACTGCCTTCTCCATGGATTTAACCCGACTCACTGCTTTTTATGCAAGTTTAATTAATTTAAAGTTAGATTTTAAACTGATAATTATGGTATCTTAATGATAATATTATGATCTATCAAGTTTTTGGTACCATCATTGAAGAAGGCATGAATGCTAACATATTTTATCTCTTTAATTTCTTGTAAATTTAATTTACTAACTTTTCTTATTTTTTCTTGCAGATCAAAAAACCAAAAAAAAGAGAAGGAAAGTTTCACAATTTTGGTGAGATCAACCATAACCCCAGATTTATTTCTTTGTTTATGTGCTTTCTTTTAATTAGTTTCCTTCTTTCCAAATTAATATAAATATATATATATATATTTACTACTATCTTTTAATTAGTTTTTTTTTTCAAACTAATCAAAAAAATCACTTAACCTTTTAATTAATTGCCTTAAATACTAGATTTGATTTCTTGCCTTAATTATAGGATCTATAGTTACTTTATATGCCTAACCTATTTTAGTCTTTTACTCTCATATCTAATTAACCAGAATTGAAACATGCCTTTTATTCTTCTTGCTTAAATTAATATAACATAAAAAAAGACAAAAATATCACATAACACTTAACTAAAATAAAGAAACTAATTAATCCTTCAAACCTACTACTTGTTTTGGATATCTTTTTTCTATATCTTATGTTTTTATAAGATATCTTAAGGATGTTAATTCATAAACAACATAAGGTAGGGATTTGATCACATTTCTTTGCCCCACAAACCACCACCCTATATCCTGCATTAACCCAAGCCTTTTAATTAAAATCAACTACCCCCTAAGAAAATCGAGCTCAATAGGACAAGGCATCCGAAAAAGTTGGACCAAGTCAGGATTAGTTGATTGACTAGTATTTAGGAAAGTAGTTCAAGGATGATATAGCCCTGAAGAAAGATGATTTTTAATTGATTCCGTTGATTGACTTGGTCAATCTAATTAGTGTCTAAGAAAAGTAATAGTGGGACCCCCATCAATCTTACCTTTACCTAGTTAATTAATTAGTTAGTTTCTGACTTGGAGGGCTCCAGGTGGCCTTGGCAGTTAGAAACCATCTAGATTTAGGATAATCCTAGGATAAAGGTCATGTTATGCTAACTTGTTTGTAAATAATATCAAATCATAATTAATTCTTTTCTCTCTCTTAGCTCTAGGACTCCTTAGGCTCTCATCTTTAGAATTCTTTTCTATCTTTTTTCTTATTCGCTCACTTTTCCTCTTAAAAATAAATAAATAAATATATAAATATATAAGGATTGCTCTGATCTAAAATCTTGATTACATATCTGAATAATCAGAATAATCTGATAAACTAAATCAATGCTAGGAGCATGAATCATTATAGTATAGTACCCTTTCTTCCGACACATCAAGTTTATCCGAGCCCCACTCACTTTATGAGTAAATTGTTGGAAATTGTATCTCCTTTCTTCATTTCCCTCTTCAGCTGAAGTGAAGATATATGCTGCATCCCTTCTTGAGTTCGCCGAGCAATAGGGACAACACAAGGGGACTCATCCCCCATCATGCATAGTGCCTCAAGAAATGGCATTGGGACCACCCTAGCTGCTTGAACGAACTCCAGGCCCAAAATCACCTAGAAATCATCCAGCGGTATAGCCACGAAATTAGCTTTCCCATACCAAGTTCCAACTAGCATTGGCACCTCCCTTGCATGTCCAATAATGGGCCGAGCTTTTGAGTTCACTGCCTTCATTCTAGCTTCAATCCAAGATGAGTAGCCTCCCGATCAGCAACAAAGTTGTGGGTTGCCCCACTGTCCACCATTGCTTAGGTTACATGACCATTGAGCTCCACTTGCACATACATGAGTTCATTGGTTCGTTGACTAGCATGTTGGTGAGTTTGGTGTGGTTTCGATCGCTACTGCAGTTTGGATGGCTTGAGATACTCCCCCACTTGACCCTTGATAGCGTTGAGTAGCCTGAGGGCACCCATCCTAGGACCCTCAACCTGTTCCTCCTCACTATTGCTACTAAGGTCTTTCGGTTTAACTTGGCTCCACTGCACACTGGCTTGCAAGGCTTTGAGAGCCTATTTCTGGGGACAGTTCTTCACCATGTGTGGCCCTCCATATAGAAAGCATCCAGACTTTGGGATCCTTGATGGCTCTGGCCCCTTAGTTTTAAAGTATTTCTTCTTCTCATTCCCCACACCCTTTCCTTTTAACAGCTTTGGATTCTTGGAGATATTTGTCATGGCCTTCTTCTTCTGGTGGTCAGAGGGGAGGAAATCTGTCAAGCGCTTAGCTGCGGCTTGAGCAGATGCCAAGTCGGTGACACCCCTCCGTTGCAACTCTTGCTAGGCCCATGGCTTCAAACATTCTAAGAAGTGGAATAGCTTGTCTTTCTCGGACATATCCTGAATGTCCAACATCAATGCAGAGAATTGCTTCACATATTATCGCACAGTTCCTGTATGATGGAGATGCCTCAAGTTTCGTCGAGCAATAAAGTCCATATTTTCTAGCAAAAACTAAGCCTTGATCGCCCTCTTTAGGTTCTCCCAGTTGGCAATAATGCATCGACCTGCTTGCATATCCTTATACCAAGTTCGCCACCATAGTTTGGCATCCCCGATCAAGTACATGGTAGCCAAGATGACCTTTGTCTCCTCGGAGTCAGGTCGCACCACCCGAAAGTACTGCTCGACATCAAACAAGAAGTTCTCCAACTCCTTTGCATCACGAGCTCCATTGTAACTTCTAGGTTCTAGTGCTCTCATCTGGCTTGCCCTGCCTTCCACAATACCTAGAGCTAGCATGTTACCCACTGCCCGAGTCAGCACTGCAACCCTGGTGGTCAGATCATTCAGTTGCTCTCGTAAGAGCGTGACAGACTCTTCAGTATTATCACTAAGATTATCCACCGTTTAGACTGCAGACGATTGTGCTATCTTTGTATTTGTATATAAATTCTTTTTAATAAAAGTTATTTATTTTGGCTGTCCATCATATTTATATTTTCCTGTAAAGAACTCTTGTGTGATGGAGTCCTTAGAACTACATTGTTTGATATAGAGAGGATATATCAGGTAGTTCTTAAATTAGTTCACAACCAAAGGATACATTGTTATAGGATGATGATGTAACAAGTATAGGTTGTTGTATGTTGCATTTGTTGGTTGTCCTCTTAACCAAGAAGTGTAGAGACACTGATGTGACATGCAAGTGAAATGTATGACATTTCACTGAACATGACCATTTGTGAAGCTCCCTTCTGTCAAAGGGGTGCTCGCGAAGGGATATGGATATATGTGTCCCTCAGACCTAAGGTCACCATGGCAGCTTGCAAGCAACTCACTGTACTTTGGTACCAGACTACCTGGATTTCTAATCCAATGATGGAAGGTTTCTGGGTGCAGTCAAGTACTTGTGGAGCGGTGGTGGATCAAGATGGAATTCCAAATAGTTTGGAGTGAATGACTCACTATGTCTCAATTTAGTAAAACCTTGGCCAGGGTAGTTCTTATGAGGACTCACAAAACATGTGAGGTTGAGACATGATCTAAATAAACCAAAATTATGGTTGGCAGTTTAACCCTAGTTCATCTTGAGCATTGTGAGGTCAAAGAGATGAATTATACGGTAACAATATGCCAGAGATTCTTGTGAGGTGCTATGCATCTTCGACCTATCCGAACGTCGGGTATCATTACTAGATGAGGACTTTGACTGGTATTAGAAATGTTCCGGTGCTACCGGCTTAGTATTCAAACCTATGGGGTCACATACCATAGAAGATTTCTATCTAATCTTTTAGCTAATCGATGATTGAGAATCGTTTGACGTCACCAGAGATCAATTTGATTGATCAGGTTCCAAGTGTCGATACTTGGAATTTTGCAGGTGTCGACACTTGGCAATTTTTGAGTGTCGACACTTCCTGTGATGATCAAATTTCTGGGAGGATTTCGTGAAAAATTTTTGGATAGGTTTTGACCTGGTTTGAATTTGAAATTCAAACCAGTTTTGGCTCCAAGGCTTTATGGTATGAAAGTCATACTTACCTTAATGGGTTGGACCCATTTGGAATGGCCTTGATCCTCTCCCTCATTCTCTCCCCTCATCTCTCCTCCTTCCTTCTTCTCTCTCTCATGGCTGCACCTATAAATGAGGGTCATTCTATAGGCTGCAGAGGTTACAACAACAGCAAAAGAAAGTTTGAGAGAGATTAAGAAGGGTTATGAGAGTTCTAGGGATTGGGTATGAGCAACCTAGCACTCTAGCTAGGTCTTGGGAAGAGAGATTTTGGGAAGAGGTTCCTGTCCTCCTCCTAGTCTTCCTGGAAGAAGAAGATCGGCCAAGGATCCCGAAGAGCTAGCACTCCAAGGGAGTTGATCAGAGTTGAGCCCAGGTATGGATTTCTTGTAGAGGCCAGACGCGTGTGTGGCTCGAGCACCCTCCTCTTCCCCATAGCTTCTCTCCAGCACTCTCAAAGGTATAAAGGTATGGTACTTTTATTTATATTCTCATGCTTTTGATGTTATATACATGCTTGATCTTTATACTAGTTTCTGTTATGGGCAGATCGTTAGATCATTTAGATCTATCTACCAAGCCTTCCGCTGTGCATGCTTTAAAATTATTTTAAAATGCATATCCTTCTGCCCTCTTTTCTTGCATATTGTATGCTTGGTGTAGGTGCTTTTCACCTTCATAAATGCCTAACCATGTACCAAACTTTTGAGTTTATATATGACCAAGTTTATCAAAATCAAATCCAAATGGTCTACAAATCAAGAAAATTCATACTTTGTTGCCTATAATTCAGGTTGGAGAGCTCAATCAAATTTTTCATGGCAACCACACCTAGTGGTTATCCTGGCAACTCAAGGATCTATGTTCATAGATGCTTCATATTATGATCAGTCATATCCACAATGTCAACCTTCTCTAACTATCTATAGTCCATTTTTTAAAGAGAAGGTTTAGCAAGCATTATACCCACCTTCTCTACAAACCAACCTAGATGTGATAGGTTTGCTCAATTTCAATAAATAATATAACCCAATAGCAATCTATTGTTAAGCTAATGGATCAAACTGATCAATGATTAATCAAACTTAATAGAGATGAGGGAGGAGATTTGCTTAGTCAACACAAGAGTAACCTAGAAAGACCATACCTAGCTCAAAATTTTAATGACCCTTTATCTTTTCTTGAGCAATCAACTCTGACTCCCGGGAATGAACTAGTCTTAGAACAACTCTATACAACTAAAAAGACTAATATAAATAATTTAGCTAAGGCAAAAAAATATATGAAGAAATTAAACTTGTGGATTGAACTAATTCCATCATTATCCTACTTATCTATGGCTCCATTCTCTAGTGCCCTAGAATCATCTATGCTTTTTAATGGGATGGGAGAACAAATAGATACAATGATATAATTAGTTGATCCTTTCCAAGAACTACAAATGTATAGCATAATGGAGGAAGCCACCCCCAAGGTTCTCTCCCAGGATTCAGTAGATCCCTATTTGGCTCAGTTGGGGAAGATAATTCTAATGTATATGGGTATACCATGGAAGTTCACAACTTAATACAAATACCCTACTTTAAAACCATCCCACTTTAGATTGATGAACAATAAGAGCCAACACCTAGCCCACCAATAGCTTTCTTATTAGAATCACCACCTGATCTAGAACTGAAATCACTTCCTGATATACCCATTAAAACTTTCTCAATAAACCTTACCCAGGAAGCCCAACTTAATAGTATTCTAAAAGCACATAAGGAAGCTATCGGATGAGATATTACTAAAATAAGAAATCATGATCTTGAAAATTTTATAATTGATTTTTTTGTATTTAGCACTAATCTTGAGAACTGCCTCCAAAATCTTTCCATGATATTAAAATTCTATATGAAGACAGGTTTAATATTAATCTAGAAAAGGTTCCTAGATTTAAAATGAGAAGGGATATTGATCAAACCATTATGCTCAAGATGAGAGTAGGATAGATCAACCCATAATTAAAAAAATTCCTAAACTACCACCTTCAATCTCGGCCCAACAAACACAATTCATTTCCAAGTATTGTATAAACTATAATAATATTTTTAATCCTAAAATAACATGCTTGCCCAGTATACTTTATTGATTCAGGCTAATCATCATAGAATACTCTATGAATATTTTTCTATCATGATGACAAGATCTCTTGATTGGGCATGTCCTTTCAAAATCTTGAGAAAAAAATCTAAAATTGATTATATATGAGACTTCTTTGTAATATTTGGCCAAAGATGTTAAACTTAGCACTTGTTAGAAGACAATCCAATTTCTTAGAAGTAGTCTTAATAACATCTTACTGAAGATGTTAAATTTAGCACTTATTGGAAGGCAACCCAATATTTAATTTTATACTCTTAAAAATAAAAAAATAAAAAAATTAATTCAAATTGATTGTTGCAGCCTCTATCTTATTGATAAGATATTTTACTCAGATAACCTCTATTTCTATATATTTCCTTTTATCCTTATGGTTTGAATTTATTTGTTTAACTTGTTTATACCATTAGGAACAATGGTATTTAAGTTAGGGGTTAAGGACAAACTTTTAAAATTTTTGAAAAAAAAATTAAAAATTTTAAAAGTTTTTGAAAATTTTTGAAAATTATTGAAAAATCTTTTAAAAATCTTGAAAATAAAAAAATTTGAATAAATCATGTGTCAAGAAAGAAAATCTTGAATAAAATATACTAGAAAAAAGTAATAGTATTAGAAGATATTTTTAATAACTGTAGCGAGCCAAGGAGTAGACTAATTAGTTAGACTTTTAGTAGCCTACTTATATCACCTAAAGGCTATTAGCACTTCTAATTGTACATGCATACTAACAAGGCAAAGTAGGTGTTAGTTGTAAGATCAACTGAGGATCCAATTATCATTAAAAATTGGTAATTGATATACACCTCAATAAAAAAAATGAATTTAAGAAGAAAACTACCTACCTAAAAAAATAGACAATGTGAAAGCTATCTTGAATTTAAGAAAAGAGCTACCTATCCAAAATAAAAGTTCAAAATATAGAGTATATGTGGATTGTCCTAAACTTAGTAACCAGGTCTCTATACTTAAGTCAAGTATGGAGGTCTGCATCAAATGGTGAAGGAAAAGCCATGATGTTTAGCACTAAAATTTTTTTTCAGGTAGTATGAAAGCTACCTTATATTCATGAGCTTGATTTGGGGGTATAGAAAATTAACCAAAGTAGGTATTAAATGAAGATGCATTTAATCCTTTGAAAGCTAGCACCACAATGACAAGTTAGTCATTACAGATATAAGTGTTGTAGATCTTTAAATGAATTCTAAGAAAATTTTTATTTATGTTGACTACGAGATTTGCTTTGAAAATTCAATACATAGTTAGTAATACTTGCTAGATCTTTTTACTTTCAATCTTAGATCTATTTTTGTAAAGAAAACTCTTAATGATACATGGTTATATTTAATATGTATATTGCATTGCTATGGAACTGTAATGAGTAAGTTAGGGGGTGTGATAAATCATATATTTATATATTTATTTTAATTATTTTAAGTAATTATTAATTCTAACATCTTCTAAAAATCATAATTTCATAATTAAATTGGACATTCTTGCAAAATTAACTACTTTTAAAATACCTTTGAAAAAGACGAAATTAGAGTATAATTATAAAAAGTAGATGTTGAGCTGAAGCACCACACCCATTAAAACATTTAATAAAAAATTTTATTCATGTTTCTTCCTCTTTAGCAAGTATATTAAGATTAATAAAAAATTTTAAAACTTTGGAACCTAAGAAATTTAGCTATATTACTGATTGAAAAGCTTGCCAACATGAAGAGTTCGATTTATAGAATCTAATGGATCAAACGACATTCAAATCGGAGTTTAAATAGGCCCAAAATCAAAAAAAAAAATCAAAATAATCAAGTTTTTCATAGATTTTAAAGTTGCTTGGTCTACAGAATCTCATATGGTCCATAAGATGCCATTGCTATTGGTCCACAACTCTAAGCCATGGATCATGGAAGGATTTCAGCCATCGTAGCCATTGTCTCATGTCATCCAGCTATCGTAATCGCCGCCTTCTCCTTCCTCATCATCCTTCCCCACATTGCTAGCCACCATCTCCTCACTATCCCGATCCGCCTCTCTGTCATCACCATTGCTTCAACCCGATCTTCCCATAGCCACCGTGAGCTGCCACCCCCAAGCCTCGACCCGTGCTGCCCATGCTTGCCACTCCTCCCCGGCCCGTCGGTTATCCTCTACCCATCACCATGATCCGGCCATCCTCCTATCATCTTCTCAACCTCTTTACTACTATTTTTCTCTATTCTGATCCACTAGACCGACATGTCATTGCTCGTGCCTCCCATGGCCACCGCCTATCCTAAGATCTGCCATCCATCATTGCCATCTACCCAATTCATCTAACCAACATCACCACCATGCCACCTCCCCATCTTGATACTTCTCTCAGCTTGAGATGCCCGCCACCGCCGGACGTGCTACCATCTCCTCTACCCACCGCCATGTCATTGCTAGACCAAGATGTCACCGCTCACCGCTTTCATCCTCCTTATTCCTGGAGCTACCAAGCCATCGTTGCCATTTGCCTAATCCACCATGATTGCAGCTACCTTCTTCCTCCTTTTCGAGACACCATCATAGCTGTTAGCCATCCTTCACTCAATGTTGTTGCCCTCTCCTCCCCATTAAGATGCCCATCACCACCTTCTTCTCCATTGCACAACATCGCCGGTCATTGATGCGGCACAATGATGAGAATGCAATCTAAATGATGGATTGAGAAATGAGAGCAATGAAGCCTATTGCACAATGATGAGAATGCAATCTAAATGATGGATTGAGAAATGAGAGCAATGAAGCCTATTAACAGGTACTAAATTTCAGATCAAAAGTACTAAGGTAAAGCTATAGAAGGAGCACTGAAATTTGGAACTTACACCGTGATGTAGTTATTTAAATCCTAGAGAAGATTAGGGCTAATGAATATTGAATTTAAACCTTGGCAACGATCTTCAATAACTCAGACTTAAGAGATTAGGAGGTGTTATTTATCCAAGATGATCACTCCCTGGTAGATCCATTGAAGCTCTTAGACGAACTAGCCCTGAAGTGGAAGATTGTCATTCCAAAGAAACTAGTTTCATTCAACATTGATCTTTGGCAAGAGAACCCTTTCTTGAACTTCGAATCGTAGAAGGATCCTGCACAATGAACGGGTTAGACTGGGACCAATTTGAAAGATATCAAAACAAAGAAACCAAACAGGCAAGGAAACTTCGATGGAGGCATGGATCCCTAGAGGTGGATGTTGGCGTTGGACATTTGAAAGCTTAAGAAGAGAAAATCAAACACACCCAAAGAAAACAAAAGGATACTACCAAAAAAAATACCTTCTTCAACTACTACTTCACTTAAATTTCATTTCATCCAAAAAAGCTTCCTTTACCATGGGCGTACAAGAGGCTTTTAATGGCCTTTCAATCAATTTGAAATTCCCCATATCATGGAGAAATATTAGGGGGGTTACATGAAATGTGGAGAATTTGGTGGAGGGTTACATGGAATGTAGAGGATTTGGTGGAGCTGGTTGCATGATTTGTGGATGGAGTTGGCCGACCTCCTTTGAATTTGAAAACACTCCTTGGTCGACCACTTGTAGCTTTCATGTAATTTAAAATTTGAATGATGCCACATGGCAGGTGAGGTGGCAATGATGTGGCGTGGCAAGGTGGCATGGTGACATGGCGCATCCTTCTCCATGGCACCCCTTGGAGATGACATGGCAGAGGTGATGTGACATCCTCTGGTGATGAGTTGGCACCGGTGGTCCATGATGATGTGGCATTCCAAGTAAAGCTGGTCTGGCCCAATTTCAAGTAGCTCTTGAATTTGACTCAGTACAAAGCCTAATTGACTCTAATTGAACTCTTGATTGAATTTTAATTGAACTTTAAAACCCCAAAAGAAAATAAAACAGGACTCAATAAACATACAGGACTCATACGAGACTTGAGTTCATAGTCTCAATCCATAAAGAACTTGGTATTAGTTGAAGCTTCTTCTTTCTGAGCCTGGTGCCCCCACCAATTCTTCCCGGGTAGGAGGAACTCGACCCTGTCGAGGATGGTTCAGCCTGGCTTTGATATTGTTCAAATAAGTCGGGTCCAGTCATTGCAGGTCCTCTCTAGCGATTCAGGAGTCGTCAGATTTTGGTCTCCCTTGCCAGCAGACCATATATCGATAGTAATCCTTGTTTTTGGTAGTGACAATCTTATTATCCAGGATTTGTTCAGTTTTCTCTTTTTTGAGGAATGGTTGTTTGTGGATACTCGGGTAATGGTTCACTCTCAAAAATATGGTCATGCCCAA
This sequence comes from Areca catechu, assembly GCA_021397845.1. NCBI lineage: Eukaryota > Viridiplantae > Streptophyta > Magnoliopsida > Arecales > Arecaceae > Areca > Areca catechu. The sequence continues at coordinate 145,405,800 of CM038047.1, forward strand.
AAGGCTCACTAGGTATCATCATGGGTTCCTTATATTCTATCAAGTCTGAGACATTGAAGGTCGGGTTGATACATAGGTCTGAAGGTAATTCCAATATGTAAGCATTAGATCTAATCTTCTTTAGGACTTTAAAGGGGCCTGCACCACGGGTATGTAGTTTCTTGAAAGTCCCGGATGGGAACATGATCTCTTTCATAGAATTCCTTGACTTTCTTTCTTGAATTAGTCCTATGTTTATAGGATTCATTGCTCAAATTTATTTCATGATGAGAATCCTCAACATGCTATGCATAGGACTCAGCAGACTCAGAAACTTACACAAGCACTTACAAAATGCAGACTGAACTAGGCATCCTTATTGAGAAGAATTTTATTGGACTCTCTAGGGCCTAAACCTAACAGATTAATGACTCTCTAGGTTTGACCCTGGTCTGGTATGCACATGAGAATTTACCATGGGTTCCTAGCAAATGCCATAAGGTTTTCCAAAAGTAGGTAGCAAAAGGAATAGGCTTTTAAAGCTCATGCATCCTAGTAATCTCATTAAAATGAGACTTAATGGCTCTAAAATTATGATAAGACTCAGGGAAAGGCAGGAAATAGGAATCCGAGACTTGGGATAATTTAGAAAAATCTTGAAACAAACCTTGGTTACTCATGATGACCTTAAGATTAGAATTTTGATCTACAGGCGGGATGCTTCTAGGTAGTTGAAGGTCATCAGGAAAGTCTTCTAAAATAATGATTAGGTTCTTCTCAGGTACATGAAGGAGTTCTTATGTCGAAGCTAAAGTATTGTGTTCTTCCTGAGGGCATTGTCTTACGGGAACCAAGTCCTCACTAAATTTTGGTTGTTCTGATGTTTCAGGACTAGGCTCAATAATCTTTTCTTTACCAAAGGTTTCCTCAGGTAAGGTACTAAAGTTGTTCTCTTCACAGTCTTCCCCTTCATATTCATCTATTAAACTTATGTTAGTCTCATACACATATTTACTAAGTTCAGATTTGCCTTCTTCCTTCCCTAGCCCTTCAGTTTGAGGATACCCTAAGTCTTGAGTATTCATGAACTCAACTTGTACTTCAGGGTTCTTACTCCTATCATTCATATGAGCTAATGGGATAGTACGAGTTGGTTGGTCTAAGAAAGATTGTTTAGCCAGCATTTGGTTCAATTGGGCCATTAGATCATTTAGGCCTCTCAGCATGGTTTCAAGATTCGGGTCCATGGCTACACTGGACTGGGTCTAGACTGGTGAATATGAGGCTCCTGATCTAGTTTTCATGCATGCAAGTAGACTCAAGCTCGAGCTAAGGTTTCCTAGACCTAGAGCACAAATTAGAGGTCTAATTAAGTGAACCAACTAGCTAGTAGTACTATGGGACTTAGCCAGGTAGGTGGTGGGGAGTGAAGGTCCCTGATTGCCAATCCTTAGACACCAATCTGAGATTGGCCAGGTAGGCGGACCAAATCACAAGCCCTGATGCACCAATCCTAGACACCAAGCCAGTAAGCACACACCAATTAGCTGACACAGTTAACTTGACCCTAACCTGAATCCAACTTGTTGGTGTCCCTAACCCACTAGGGCAATTAACGTTTTACTCAATTTTAATTAACGGGCTGGGTTCGATATGCTGGTTGGTGATTTTTGGGCTAGGGACAGGTGATGAAACCCTGACCCTATGTCAAATTGATGCCCTTAATTTGATTTCTCATGAGATGAATGAAATGCAAAGGTGCTGCAGAAGTGTGTTACAGTTTGAAAGTGGTGTAGAAAACATGATGAAAAAAATGTCTAAAAATTCTGAGAAATTCACAGAGGATTCCTAACTTATATGTTTCAATGCAGATGAAAGGAATTTTAAAACTAAAATCTGTACTACTCTAAGCAGATCCTACAAATGAAGATAAATAAAAAAGACAGAACAGAACCCTAATGACAGTGTCGAACTGCAAAAATTTTCATTTTTTTTTATATTTTTTTTCAAATGATGAAATTTAATATGGTGATAACTGACTTAAAAAGAAACAAGAAAAAAAATATTTCAACAAAAAATTAGTGACTTGCCTTTGGAGCTGCAGACGGATTACAGTAAACAGATGCAAATTTTCAGAAAACATAACCTAATCAAACAAGTGCAATGGCTTACCCAAACTTCAATCTAAAAAATTCAAATCTGGCCAGGGACTCATTATTTCCATGGGTCGTGACAGTGTACTGGAGTACACCTGCTCAGGAGGCATGAATTTTAGATCTTGCTTGGATTTAAAGAAAACTATTCTACCCTAATGCAACCATGCTCTGATACCAAGATGATGCGGCACGATGATGAGAATGCAATCTAAATGATGGATTGAGAAATGAGAGTAGTGAAGCCTATTAACAGGTACTAAATTTCAGATCAAAAGTACTAAGGTAAAGCTATAGAAGGAGCACTAAAATTTGGAACTTACGCCGCGATGTAGTTATTTAAATCCTAGAGAAGATTAGGGCTAATGAATATTGAATTTAAACCTTGGCAACGATCTTCAATAACTCAGACTTAAGATATTAGGAGGTGTTATTTATCCAAGATGATCACTCCCTGGTAGATCCATTGAAGCTCTTAGACGAACTAGCCCTGAAGTGGAAGATTGGCATTCCAAAGAAACTAGTTTCATTCAACATTAATCTTTGTCAATATAACCCTTTCTTGAGCTCCGAATCGTAGAAGGATCCTGCACAATGAATGGGTTAGACTGGGACCAATTTGAAAGATATCAAAACAAAGAAACCAAACAAGCAAGGGAACTTCGATGGAGGCATGGATCCCTAGAGGTGGATGTTGGCATTGGACACTTGAAAGCTTGAGAAGAGAAAATCAAACACACCCAAAGAAAACAAGAGAATACTACCAAAAAAAATTACCTTCTTCAACTACTACTTCACTTAAATTTTATTTCATCCAAAAAAGCTTCAGTTACCATGGGCGTACAAGAGGCTTTTAATGGCCTTTCAATCAATTTGAAATTCCCCATATCATGGAGAAATATTAGGGGGGTTACATGAAATGTGGAGGATTTGGTGGAGGGTTACATGGAATGTGGAGGATTTGGTGGAGGGTTACATGGAATGTGGAGGATTTGGTGGAGCTGGTTGCATGATTTGTGGATGGAGTTGGCCGACCTCCTTTGAATTTGAAAACACTCCTTGGTCGACTACTTGTAGCTTTCATGTAATTTAAAATTTGAATGATGCCACGTGGCAGGTGAGGTGGCAATGATGTGGCGTGGCAAGGTGACATGGTGACATGGCGCATCGTTCTCCATGGCACCCCTTGGAGATGACATGGCAGAGGTGATGTGACGTCCTCTGGTGATGAGTTGGCACCGGTGGTCCATGATGATGTGGCATTCCAAGTAAAGCTGGTCTGGCCCAATTTCAAGTAGCTCTTGAATTTGACTCAGTACAAAGCCTAATTGACTCTAATTGAACTCTTGATTGAATTCTAATTGAACTTTAAAACCCCAAAAGAAAATAAAACAGGACTCAATAAACATACAGGACTCATACGAGACTTGAGTTCCTAGTCTCAATCCATAAAGAACTTGGTATTAGTTGAAGCTTCTTCTTTCTGAGCCTGGTGCCCCCACCAGTCATCTTTCTCAGCTCCATGCCACCGTGCCTCCTTCATCCTTCTCGCTATTCCTTCAATGGGAACGAGCCTGAATTAGAGAAGGAATTCCCAGGTGCAAACCGAGCATGACTCGTGGCATTCAACTGATCTCATCCATCCAATCACCAATCTAATGACTGAAGTGGTATCGAATTAGTTAAGGAATCTTCACTAGTTATGGGCATGATTCATGGCAATCCAATAAGATAAACAACATCTTGATCCGATGGCTCCCAAGTAATTCCACCTTGTGATCTGACGACCATAATAACTCCAAGAATTTTTCTAGGAGTTTAACTCCCAGTTCTATATTGATTCGACCTTCTCTAAGCCCTATTTAAAGGACCCTTGGGCTATAGAAGAGAGCATCATAGAGAGAGGATACGATATAGGGTAGAGGGCTTAGCTTTAGGTTATGGGTTAGCTTCTAAGAGTAAGATTTTTTAGAGAAGAGTTCTGTCCCTACACCATCTTCAAGCTTATTCAATTTTCAAGATTAAGATCTAAAGAGAAAGAAGAAGAGAACGCCCAGTTTGTTCCATGGAGTACGATAAAAGAAGGCAAAGTTACATCAGCCAACTTCTTAACAATGCTATGGAAAATCAACTTCGAATATTTTGTTACCGCTTTTCATAGTTTATTTAATTATTTCTTTTATTTTTTTGTAATTAGATTTAATTAATACAAAGTCTGTTTTTATGTACATTAAATTTTATTATTTTTTTTATTGCAAGTAGATGCTAAGATCTAATTAGCAGATCGAATCTACCAAGTTTTAAGTTTTCTTTCACACTTTTAATTTTCATTTTCTTGACTTCAAATTTTTCTTCTTTTCTTTTAAAATCAAGATTTCAAATTATTTTAAGTATTGTCTTCTCCATGGATTTGACCCAATGCACTATTTTCTATATAAGTTTAATTAATTAGAAGTTAGATTTTAAACTGATTATCATGGTATCTTAATAACAACATCGTAATTTATCAATTGTCCTCTTAACCAAAAAGTATGGAGACACTGGTATGGTATGCAGGTGAGTGTAGAAGTACATGTCATCGAATAGTGACCAACTCTTTGGAGTACTATGCTATCAAGAGTATCTCATAAAAAGGGTATGGATATAAATGTCTCGCCAACCTAAGACTATCATAGTAACTTTGCAAGCAACTCACTATATTTTGGTGCTAGACTATCTGGATTTCTAATCTAGTAATAGAAAGTTTTTGGATATAGTCAAGTACTTGTTAAGTTAGTATTGAGTGAAGAAGGGAAAGACCATACCAAGTTATTGGAACAAATGCTCGAAAGTGTTTTAATTTAGTAAAACCTAGGCTTGGATAATTATGATGTGTCATAGGATTTAGCATGTTGAGACATATTCAAATGAGCTTATTCAAAGTTGGTAGTAGACTCTGAATTCATCCTAAGCATTAGGTCAAAGGATGAATTATACAATAACCATAGCCTGTGTTCTTGAATGTTGCTTTGCCATCATTTGACCTATTCGGATGTCGGGCACCATTACTAGATGGTTGCATCGATTAGTTCAAAAAGTTATTTTTGAGCTACCGGCTTAGGATTTGAAACTACAAGGTTACACATAATAAAAGTTTTTGATTGATCATAATGGCTGATTGATGATTAAGAATAATTTAGTGGCAAAATTATAAATATGAATAACAATTTATCCTATACAAATATTATAAATAAATAATAAATTAATTATTAATTAATTATAGAAAGATTAATTAATAATTTGATTACTAATTTGGTTAATTTAATTGAATGAAAATGATTTGATTAAGTCTAATTTAATTTGGCTCAATTAGACTTCACCCGATTAGGTTATGTGATAACCTAATTGCTAAGAAATTTTGATTTTAATTTAATTTAAATTTGAACTTGATTAATTTTTGATTAATTAAGTTTAATTGAAGCCTAATTGGATTAGGTTCAATCTATTTAAATTGGTTAAATCAAATTAAATTGAGATTAGAATTAATGTTGACCTAGTCAAACTAAGAAACCTTTTTTCTCTCCTTTGCACCACATCCATCCTCACTCCAACTAAATTTTGTGTGTTGTTTATCAATGCAGATTTATGATTAGCACCCTTCCTCTTATCCATTTTAATCAGATTAATCTAATATAAATTTTAAAAGGAGTTTTAATGAGGTTTTGAATATGGTTTGACCAAGTCAAAATAATACCTTGCACCCACTATTTTCTCCAAGCCATTTTGATTTTTGTATGATGATTTCTCATGCCATTCTTAGGTTCTACGTCCTCCCTCACTCCTCTTTGGATTATGATAGGTTGGTTTAATTGTGGTTGAGTTTGAAAGTCAAAATCAATCGGAGTGCTAATGAGATTAAAAGTCCTAGTCCAAATAGAACTCCTAATCATTTCCTAATATCTTATCCTATTCTCATCCTAATCATGATTCCACTATTTTTATTGAATTTTCTTGGTTTTTACAAAAATTAGAGGAGGATTTTTGTGGGTTTTCAGATTTGAAATATCATAAAAAAATTGGAAGTGGGACGTGAATTCTTGGAGTGAAAAGAAGTTGTTTCTTGGCACCAGGGAGAAGAGAGAGAAAGGAAGAAAAAAATAAGAAAATTTTATTTTAGGGTTTCTTTTCTTCCTCAACATGATCCTTCTTGTCCTCTACCTCTTTATTTTTTTGGAGGGCTTGAAAAAAATTTGAAGGAAAGTTTTTCAGATTAGCCATCCATAGCCTTTACATAGAGCTAACACTCCAAGGAAGATGATCCCTCAAAAATTAGTATGGACTTTTGTAGAGGTTGGACACCCTATATGACTACGAGGTGACACCCAAACTATCTACCAAACTCCATCAGCAATGGTGTTACATCGACCGTGACAAGGTATAGGATCCGATCCTATATTATTTGTATATTAGATCTATAGCATGCATCGATTAGATAATGCATGCTAATTTTATTTTTAGTATCTATACTCTATTCATATTTTATCTTGAACCTATAGGATAGGTTTTTAGAATTGTTCTAATACATTATTTAGTGATTAGAATTATTTTAATCTAATATACTTCATTGATTTCTTTTTTAAAAAATCTATGCATGAAACATTGCCCTAGTTTTCCAACATTCACCTTATTAGTTGGATTGAAAGCTCTCCTTTCCCTCAAAGTATTGATCATTGAATAATGCCCGAAACTTACATCAGCATCTCTTCCTATTGATATAAGGAGCCTTTCATCTCTTAAGAAGTTAAGCATAATCTACTAACCTTAGTTGCGGTCACTACCAAAAAATGGCATACCTACTCGTTATGCTCCAGACCCGAGATTGTGAGCCAGGGGTCATGGCAACTACCGCATACTCGAAGAGAACTCTCTTTATAGGCATGCAAGGCATCTTATTATGCTATCATGAAACAATAGCTGAATAATTAGTCAATAAATTAAGTCCAAATTCAACTAATCGAAATTCAACTTTAATATCTAAATAAATTCAGTAATATTCAAAAATTTTACATCCATATCAATACAATTTCTAATCTTCAATAAATATATCAACGTGTTTCTTCTAATCACTCTCCTGTACACATTTTCATGTCTTCAAGATCTGTAAAAATAGTAAATAAGGATAATGAGCTAGACAGCCCAGTAAATAATGCATACTTCAACTAGATTAATCAGGTGATAAATTAAATAATCATTTATATCATCAACTTGAAATCAATTTTGAATATATAACATTATCAAAATAGTATTCATATCAACTTCAACTTTTAAATTTGAGTTTCATTCATGAATTCAATTTCTTTTCAATAATCTCAAGTTCATCCCATCAACTATGAGCTATAACCACATTATCCCTATGGTTGGGTCATAACACCATATATCATTATGCGGTAAGCTAATTATCTTACAGCATACTGCATATCATCTGACAACAAGTTCTTGGAATGCTGGTCAGCTTGAAGTATGTCACTTATTTATCAGTGACATAAATTTTCAGGATAAATCATATACCAATGTATTAGCCCCCATTGATAGGGTCCCCTACATAGTTAGGTTGAGAGTTCAGTTCATCTTGAACCAATAAAATAATTTCAATAATAAAATATCATTCATCAAATTCATGCATCATAAATAGTATGATTCAAAAGTTTTTGATATAACAATCTTATATGGTGGGGACACCAGAGGCACCAGAATAAGACAGAGGCTTCTCAACCCTCTGTGGATTACTTAGTCATATTTAAGTCCATTTGTAATAAAGCTTAGTTCATCTAAGTTATTTTTTTTATCAATTGAGTCCTGTACTAGTCAGCTCATGTTGAGCTAGTCATTTTCCGGAGTTCAGTACATATCCAGTAATGACTCATACAAGTGAGGACCAAGCCATCTATGTGAAGACCAACTCAACTAAAACTATGAGGATCATGGAAAGCCTAGGAAAAGAAATCAGAAGTCCGGGAGACAAGCCCGAAGCCTTGAAGCCCTGAAACGCAGTCCTGGAGCCCTGAAATTCAATCCTAAAGCAAATTGGGCTAGCCTAGGCCCAAGAAGGGAGATAAATAGTGCCAAGACCTTATTCTTACCACCCTTGGTCATCCACTAGGGTCACCTCCCTTGGCCAACCAAGGAAAGAGGAGGGAGAGAAATTTTAGGGATTTTTTCTACATATTTTTTCCTTATTTTCTAGCTAGGGTTTGGGCGGGAATAGAATTCCTATGTAATTACTTTTGTATCCTTACTTGGGGCCCAAGACTAAGGGTCTATTTAAAGGACCCTAGTCTCTTGTATGAGAACTAACTTTAATATATGAATGATAATTGAGTTTTCTACAACTGCTGTGTGCTATCCTGCTGTGTGCTTAAGGGGTTTATTGGTGTCTTCTTCTTCCCGGTGTTACAACAGATTCCTACTGCCAGCCTATCCTCCAAACCTTGGCCACCCACTCCAAAATTTCCTTTCCCTTTGCTGTTTTCTCTTATTTTCTTCTTCTTCCTTGAGTTTTCTAACCCCTGATAGGTCGTTTGCAGGTCCCTCGACTCCGATGAATCCAACGACTCTAGCTAGGTCTCCATCGAACCACCGAGCAAAAAGCCGGGAATCCGTGGGTCTCTAGCTTGATTTTCCAGGCCGCATCCATCGAGGACGAGTGATCTCTTTGCTGTGATCTTCATCAAGCACTTCAGACGTTGCCAAGTACAATCCTTCTGCCACTGGTAGCATTATTGTAGAAGAACTAGCCCAACCGAGGCTTCTCAGCCCCGACGGTCCTTCTCTTTCTGATGCTCATAGGTCCTATTTCTCATGCTTTTAGTTTCTTTCTTGCATAGTTTTCCTTGCTTAAATACTTGATCTGCTCTTCGGGATTAGATTCACAACTTGAATTAAAAATATACAAAATAAATATAATTGCATGCATATATAGGTTTCGCATCAATTTGGTATCAGAGCCTGTTTGGGCTCAGTTCTCTTTGGATACTCGGATCGGGCGCTTCACCATGGCCGTCCGGTCATTGGAGATTATTAGGGCTTCGAAACCCTCTTTCCCAATCGACGGGATCTCCTATGATGGTAGGGGTGTCACTGTGAATTGGCTCATGAAGAAGAACACAAGGAGTTCTTAGATTTTTTTTAATTTTTGGCCTTCTAAAATATGCACCGTTCTTTTAATTATTTCTCTCTGCTCAAAACTCCAAAAATTCTAATTTTTATTTTTTTAGATTCATCTTAATTCAAAGTATTTTACATATTTTTTTCAAGTTTTATTTCAATCTGTGTAGTTTCTGCAAGACAAAATACATTCTATAGAATTTCGGCTCTATTTTTTCAATAAGACAATTTTGGAAGGTTTAGGGTTTTATTTAGCATCTCTTTGCATATCTTTTAATTTTAGCATGTTTCTAGCATATTAGGTCATTGGCTGCAAATCATATTTCTGCAAAAGAACAAAAAAAAATTAAAAAAATTACATATATAAAAGCTACCTAAAATACTTAAACCCTAATTTGCATCATCTGCTTGCCATCATTGTATAAACTACCTTTAAGGGCACTCTTGCTATGTCAGATGGGGGGAGGATTTGATAACCTCTCCTTAGCCCAAAACCACATTCCTTGCAATCGGTCCCAAGCCTAACTTAAAATTAACTAGACTTAATTTGCCCTAGTGGACTAGGGACATCAACTGGTCGGGTCTGGGCTAAGTGTCAGATCACTGTATCAAGCTAACCTGTATGTGCCTTGTGCTTAGTGTCTAGAACGGTGGTTCAGGGATTTAGTCCCGAAGGGCTTGTGCACTGGTCCACCTACCTGGCCAATCTCTGATTGGTGTCTAGGATTGGCAATCAGGGACCTAACACTCCCCTTACACCTGTCTGGCTGAGCACATGGTTACTATAGGCTAGTTTGCCATCCTGATTGAGCATCTAGTTTTGGACTCTAGGTCTAGGGAGCTGTAGTTGGTTTGATCGAGTCTTGCATGAGCACTAGATCAGGAGCATCATATCACCCACCGTCTCCACCTTTGGTTGAACCCATGGATAACTTTGAAGCCCAAATATAAACCCTTACTAATCAACTAGCCCAATCCTTCACTCAGCTGAATCAGAGATTTGACCAGGTGGAGAATAGGATAGGAACCCTAGAGAAAACCCGTAGGGCCCAGACTAGATCCAATACCGATAGCCTCAACCTAACTCAACCTAGTAAAACCAGGGAGTCCAACCCTAGGAGGACTCAATACTCTGACCCATATAGGGAGCCCAACCCTAGGAGAACCCCTTACCATGACCCCTATTTGGAACCCAACCCTAGGAGAGCCACTAGGTACATTATGTTGGTAGCACCTAAATTTTGTGATCCTGAGTGTGAGGATTATCTTGCTTGGGAAAGAGATATGGACCTGTATTTTGAACAAAATTGAGGTTTTGATTCTGAAAGATGTCAGTTCAAGTTTGCTAAAGCTAAGTTAGTTCACCAGGCCAGGTCAGACTGGGATAGTGTTGAGAGAATACTTAGGCTAGAAGGCCACGAACCCATAACTACCTGGAGTGACATAAAACTTGAACTAAGAAGAAAGTACCTACCCAAGTCCTATCAGTCCAAGAGACCCACAACCTGTAGATCTTATGACTCCAAATCCTACGAACCTAGAACCTATATACCCAAAACCTATGAACCTAGATCCTATTACCCCACCTTATAAGCCCAGTAGACCCATGACTTATAGATTTGAGCCCATGACCAATGAGCAGAATGAATCCATAGGCCATCAACTTGAACCCCATAAGGTTAGTACCCCTAGATATGAGACCAGTAGTAAGCCACTACCCCTTAGTCAACCTGATCCTACTAGGAGTAGTGCCCATAATCACAAACCAGGACCTAGCCAATTTTTCCTTAGCTAACCTTCTCCTACCATCCCTTTAATTGACAAGGCTTACATTAACGCGGAAGTATATGAAGCTGATGTGAACTTGGTGGATGAGTATGAGGGAGAAGAGGAGACACCTCTAGAAGACTTAGAATTAGTTGACCCTGTAGGTACCCAGGTAGAAGCCATCCTAGAGTTAGTTGACCCTGCCTATACCCAGCCTAAAGCTATAGTGGAAGAGAAATTAGAGGAAGAGAACCTAGATACTATTGCTAGAACCTTACCTAAGGAAACCATGGAGGAGAGCCAAATTTTAGAGTCTAGTCCTAAAATACAAGAACCAGAAAAATTTATTAAGGACCTGATCTCTTTGAATCAGTACCCTCAGGATGAGCCCCCTCCTATAGTTCCCATTAAGGACCTCTTCCCTGAGATTAGTAACCCATCCTTCCATTATGCAAACCCTGTAGATAGACCTCAACCTCATAAGGTTAACCTCATTAGTCTAGGATTAGTCCCTGACATGCCTTCTTATATCGTATTTTATCCAACTAATCTGGAACCTTTTTCTTTACCCTACCAGACTAATTCTGAACCCACTTCCTATTTTCTGCCCTTTCCAAACACCTCCAGCATTTCTAGGATCATTAGATTGCATTTAGTTGAAATTAGCATTCTGCATGCATTCATTACGTATGTTAGGTTTGCATTATACTTCTGGCATACCCTATGAAATTTGCTAGGAGCCCATTATAAGTTATCATGTGCATGTCAAGCTAGGATCAAACCTAGAGAACCTATAATCTCTTAGGTTTAGGTCCAAAGAGTTCAATAAAATTTTCTTCAATAGGAATCCATAGTCAAGTCTATTAGGTCCTTTGCATCATGTGTTAGGAGTCTGCATGTGCCCAGCATGTTCACCACCTACACTAATTTGAAAGAACCTGGCTAATTCTCGAAGAAGGGCCAAGGAATTTGATGTAGTGGATTCTATCTTGGTTTGGCTTAGGCCTAAAAAGAAGCTTCATGCTCGTAGAGCCGGACCTTTTAAAGTGATAAAGAGGGTTGGACCAAATGCCTATGTGTTAGATTTGCCTTTGGATTTGGGCATCAGTTCTACCTTCAATATCACATACCTGGTTGAGTACAGGGAACGACAGCGATACCCAGTGAGGCCTTTGGACCCACTCTTTCCATTGTGAGTGATCCTAATCCAGAGTGTCCACAAATTATTTGGCCTAAAAGAGGAGAACGGATCAAGCATATCCTGGACAATCAAGCTTTAATGACCCGGGGCCGCGGCTATCAACGCTACCTAGTCCGATGGCAAGGCCGGCCAGAGCTGGATGACTCATGGATTTCTCGAAAGGACTTGTAATGTCTCAACCCAAACCTCCTCGAGAGATATGTGAGCCATCTTGATCTTCACTCGATATGGTCGAGTTTCTCCCACCTCGAGAGAATTGGTGGGGACACCAGAGGCACTAGGATAAAACAGAGGCTTCTCAACCCTCTGTGGATTACTTAGTCATATTCAAGTCCATTTGTAATAAAGCTTAGTTCATATAAGTTATTTTTTTATCACTTGAGTCCTGTACTAGTCAGCTCATGTTGAGCTAGTTATTTTCCAGAGTTCGGTACATATCCAGTAATGACTCATACAAGTGAGGACCAAGCCATCCAAGTGAAGACCAACCCAAATAAAGCTATGAGGATCATGGAAAGCCTAGGAGAAGAAATTAGAAACCCGGGAGACAAGCCCAAAGCCCTGAAATGCAGTCTTGAAGCCCTAAAATACAGTCATGAAGCAAACTGGGCCAGCCCAGGCCCAAGAAGGGAGATAAGTGGCACCAAGACCTTATTCTTACCACCCTTGGTCATCCACTAGGGTCACCTCCCTTGGCCAACCAAGGAAAGAGGAGGGAGAGAAATTTTAGGGATTTTCTCTACATATTTTTTCCTTATTTTCTAGCTAGGGTTTGGGTGGGAATAGAATTCCTATGTAATTACTTTTGTATCCTTACTTGGGGCCCAAGACTAAGGGTCTATTTAAAGGACCCTATTCTCTTGTATGAGAACTAACTTTGATATATGAATGATAATTGAGTTTTCTATAACTGTTGTGTACTACCCTGCTATGTGCTTAAGGGGTTTATGCAGGCACGAATTTTTAAAAAATTTAAATTCACAGCATAAAATACCTGCTCCGCACAGGATCTAGCAAATTCCGGATGCATGTATAGGCAATACAGGGCATGTACAAGACCATGTAATATTTATAAACAGTTAAAAAACCTAGATCTATTCATGCATGAAAAATAAAAAAGAAGTTATACCTTATTCCTGCCTGGAATAGCCTTGGTATAAAGCTGGAATTGCTGGGATAACAGGAATAACTTTATTCCTGTTGTCTTCTACTTCCAGCACGTTGAATGGGTCTTTTCTTTTCACCAAAAACTGCTACAAAACAACTGAAAATTTGGCAACGTTTTGATCTCCCTTCCAGCACCAAAAGCAAGGGATCAAGAAGGTTGGGCTTCCTTCAAATGGTAGATAATTGTGTAACGATTGGTTCCCTTCCTTTCAACCAAAAGCTGCACCAGAAAATTAGCAACCTGAAAACAGAGCACAAAAAATAGCAGGAAAGAGGTTGATCCAGCTTCCAAATGCTCGGTTGAACACTCTCAAGAGGGGGAACACGCCAGGGGCTGGCTCTGATCCATCTTTCGGTCGATGCTAGTCACTGGAAGACATGGAACGGTGGGAGGGAAGAAGGAAGAAAACAAAATTTCTGAATTCTGAAATTGTTTTTCAGCAAAACAGAGTTCCTTCTTCCTTCAATTGTGAGCACCAGAAAACAGGGATTAAAGGCTATTCTCTCTTCCTATCACTCACCAAAACCCAGCCCTCAATTTCATCGATGGAATGGGAAAGAATTTCTGCAAGGAAGAAGAACTCTCACAAGTTTCTAACCTCTCACACGGTGATGAAGTACTGCTGAAAAAATGGGAGCGCTGGAAGAGTTAAAAGGCTGCAGGGAGAAGTGACAATGAGAGGGAGGGAGGCCAAGAGTTCACCGGCTGCATTCAACCCAAATAACAGCCATTAAACCAATAAAATGGGGTTTAAGGCTAGCGGGTGGAGGGAGAGGAGAAGACGCCTATTAGGCTTCCATCGCTAGGAATTCATCCAGCGAAAAAACCACCGTGTAAACGGTTACTGGAAGAAAAATCGGTTCAAACAATTTTGTTCAATTCTATTAAACCCAATGGTTCAAAAGAAAAACCGGTCCAAGCCAATAAACCAGATTGGTTCAATCCCAAGATTTTCGGTTCAATCTAATTGAACCGGTCCAAGCCCAATTAAATTTGGTTCAATTGTTTCACAACCAATTGGAGGCCGAATTTAGCTCCGAATCAGTTCAAAACTGATTCAAAAAAGTCCTGGCGCAGACCTGGTCAGCCCAAAACAATTTTTGGTTGACAAAAACAAGGGCAAGACCGGGAAAAGAGTGCTCAAAAAATATCGTGACCATAAAACCGAGACGATTTCCAATCATAATCGGTATCCGGATCAGAAAGTTATCCTCTATGGCGTGTGACCTCATAGGTTTGAACATAAACGGTAGCACTGGAACAATTCCAGTACCAGCACAGGAAACCATCTAGCAATGGATCCCGGCATCCGGATAGATCGAAGATGCGGGAGCATACTATCGAACCTCAGGCATATGGTTACTATATAATTCATCCCTTTGACCTCTAATGCTCAGGACGACTGATATTGGGCTGCCAACCCAGACTGAGTCAGTCGACTACATGTCTCAACCTCGCAAGCCCAGTGACTCTTCACTAGGGCTACCCCGGCCAAGGATTTGCTAAATTAAGATACTGCGAGACATTCAATCCAAACTGTTTGGACAGGTCAATTCCATCTTGGTCCATCACTACTCCACAAGTACTTGCCTGTACCTAGAAACCTTCCATCACCG
Source organism: Areca catechu (assembly GCA_021397845.1). Lineage (NCBI taxonomy): Eukaryota > Viridiplantae > Streptophyta > Magnoliopsida > Arecales > Arecaceae > Areca > Areca catechu. The sequence continues at coordinate 145,420,827 of CM038047.1, forward strand.
GATTAAAATCCGGATAGTCCGGCACCAAAGTACAGGGAGTTGCTTGCAAGCAACCGTGATGACCTCAGGTCATAGGGATACATATACCCATATCCTATCGTGAGTATCCCTTTGACAGAAAGGGATTTCATGGAGTCACGTTCAATGAGATATGATATATCCCACTTGCAGATCACATCAGTGTCACCACACTCATTTGGTCAAGAGGACAACCAAATGATAAGAACTGCAACAACCTATACTTGATATATTGCCGTCCAGTACAATATATCCTTTGGTTGTGAACAGGGTTTAAGGACCAGTCGATACATCCTCTCTGTATCGAAGTCAGTGTAGCCCTAAGGACTTCATCACATGGAAAGAGTTCATTTTTAGGGAAATTTAATATGTGATGAGCTGCCAAAAATAATAATTTTATTAATTCATAAAATGAATACAATACTCAGCATAACCGCCTACAACCCAGGCGATTGGCTTTAGAACACAATTCCCAACAACTCCCACTTGTACTAAAGCCAATTAGAAGAGTATCTTATACCCATTTCCCATTTACAATAGTCGAACTCTTTGATTCCAAGGGCTTTAGTGAAGGGGTCGGCCAGATTTTCTTTTCCATCGATCTTTAGAAGATTGATGTCGCCTCGCTCCATGATTTCTCGTACGGGGTGGTAGCACCGCAATATGTGCTTGGTGCGGTGATGAGCTTTAGGCTTCTTAGCTTGAGCAATGGCTCCAGTGCTGTCACAGTACACTGGAACAGGACCATCTAGGGAAGGTGCCACCCCTAGCTCTCCAAGGAACTTCCACAACCACACAGCTTCCTTTACTGCATCTGATGCTGCAATATATTCTACTTCGCATACCGAGTCTGCAACAGTTTCCTGCTTGGAACTTTTCCAGCAGATCGCTCCTCCGTTCAGGATAAATACAAACCCTGACATACTCTTGCTATCATCTTTATCTGACTGAAAACTGGAGTCAGAGTACCCCACAAGTTTCAAGTCAGGTTCTCCATAAATCAGCCATTGATCTTTAGTATTTCTTAAATACTTAAGGATGGTCTTAACCACCTTCCAATGCGCCTCTCCTGGGTCAGACTGGTATCTACTCACTACTCCTAGTGAGTATGCCACGTCTGGTCTAGTACAAGTCATAGCATACATGATAGAGCCTACTGCAGAAGCATAAGGTACTCTACTCATGCGCTCTCTTTCCTCAGGAGTTGTCGCACAATCCTTCTTGGAAAGAGTAATTCCAGAACCTATCGGAAGATAGCCTTTCTTGGAATTTTCCATGCTGAACCGTTTCAGCACGGTGTCTATGTACATAGACTGGGACAGTCCCAAAAGCTTCTTAGATCTATCTCTATAGATCTTCATACCTAGTATGTAAGAAGCTTCACCCAAGTTCTTCATGGAGAACTGAGATGATAACCAGACCTTTATTCCTTGTAATGCTGTGACATCATTCCCGATTAAGAGAATGTCGTCAACATACAGTACTAGGAATACAATTACAGAACCATTAACCCATTTATAGATGCACGGTTCTTCTCCGTTCTTAATGAAGCCATACGATTTGATACATCTATCAAACCGTAAGTTCCAACTTCGAGATGCTTGCTTGAGTCCATAGATGGATCTCTGCAACTTGCATACTTTTGATTCATCTGTGGATGTGAAACCTTCAGGCTGTATTATATACACCTCTTCTTCCACCTCCCCATTTAGGAAAGCAGTTCGGACATCCATCTACCAGATCTCGTAATCAAAATATGCTACCAAAGCAAGCATGATCCGAATAGACTTGAGCATTGCCACAGGGGAGAATGTCTCATCATAATCAATACCATATCGCTGACGATACCCCTTGGCAACCAGAAGGGCTTTATAGGTTTCTACCTTCCCATCTGCACCCCTTTTCCTCTTGAAGATCCATTTACACCCGATGGGTTTTATTCCTTCAGGCGGATCAACCAATGTCCAAACATTATTGATTTCCATGGACTCCATTTCGGATCGCATGGCTCCAAGCCATGCCTCAGAGTCAGATCTCTGAAGTGCATCCATATAGGTGATCGGATCCTCATTGTTCTCATCGAGCTCAATGGGATCGCCGTCCCGGACCAAGAAACCATAGTATCTGTTCGGCTGACGCGGTATTCTACCAGATCTCCTAATGGGTTCAGGGTGTGAGTCAATCACAGCCAGTTCCACGATGTTCTTAGAGTGTGCAGGTTCTTCTATTGGCTAAACTTCATCAAGTTCAATCTTAGAAGCTATTGTTCATTCTCCAAGGAACTCTTTTTCCAAAAAGATAGCTCTAAGAGCAATGAACACCTTTTGTTCATTCTCCAAGTAGAAGAAATACCCTTTGGTTTCCTTAGGATGACCAATGAATAAACATCTGTTAGACTTAGGACCAAGTTTGTCTGCGTCTAAATGTTTTACGTAAGCCGGACAACCCCAGACCCGAAGGTGTGAGATTGAGGGTTTACGTCCATTCCACATCTCATACGGAGTGGAGACAACAGACTTACTTGGAACATTATTTAACAAGTAACAGGCTATCTGAAGCGCATATCCCCAAAAGGATAGCGACAGAGTTGCAAAACCCATCATTGATCGAACCATGTCCAACAAGGTTCGATTCCTCCTTTCGGACACACCATTCAACTATGGTGTTCCTGGAGGAGTCCACTGAGAGAGAATTTTATTCTCCTCAAGATATGTCAAAAATGCACCAGATAAGTATTCACCACCTCGATCAGATCGAAGGATTTTAATATTTTTTCCAGTTTGCTTTTCTACTTCATTATGGTATCGTTTGAACATTTCAAACGACTCAGACTTATGTCTCATTAGAAAGACATAACCGAATCTTGAAAAGTCGTCTGTAAATGTAATGAAATATTTGTATCCTCCTTTGGCACTAATTGACATCGGTCCACATACATCAGTATGTATTAGACTTAGGAGTTCTGTAGCTCGTTCACCTTTTCCAGAAAAAGGTGACTTGGTCATTTTACCAAGTAAACAGGATTCACAAGTGGGCAGTGATTCAGAATCACTAACCTCGAGAAGTTCATCTCCTCGCATCTTGTTTATCCTATTTTGGTTAATATAACCTAGTCTACAGTGCCAAAGATACAAATCATTGACATTATCTAACCTTGGGCATTTGCTAGAAGTGTACATTATACTAACAGGCCTTGATAGTACGTATATGCCATTATTTAATCTAGCTTTCATTATAACACCATTATTCAAAATAACATTGCAAAAATCTTCTTTTATTGATAGTTCAAAACCACAATTGGCCAAAAGGCCTACAGAGATTATGCTCATAATGAAACTAGGACAATAGTGACAGTCGACTAGTTCGACAGTATAAGACTCAAAGACAAGATGCAGGACTCCAACCACCAGTACTGGAACACGATTTCCATTCCCGACGCTCAGAAACTGTTCTCCATCTTCAAATCTTCTGCTAACTTGAAGTCCCTGTAACGAATTACAAACATGAATTGGACTACCAATATCCAATACCCAGTTAGCAGTATCAATAATTGAGTAATTACAAGGTTTTATCATATAAATACCTTGTTCAGCAGACTTTTGCTTTCTCGGCCTGTTCGGATCAAGGGACGCAATGTAAAGAGGATAGTTCCTCTTCCAGTGTCCCTTCTTCTTGCAGTAGAAGCACTCTGCAGAAGACTGATCAGCCTTATACTTCCTGGCCTGACTCGGGCCAGGAGCATTCTGCATCTTCTTTCCCTTTTTATTTTTTTCTTCTTCCCTTTCTTAAAGGGACGACGACCTCTACTTCCTCCCACTAAATTTACCACCCCCTTATTCAGTTGGTGGTCTTTCTCGAAAGTCTGCAGCAACCCCAAAAGACCATGGTAGTTTACTGCAGGCTTGTTCATTCTGTAATGATCAAGAAAGTCAAGATAGGAGGAGGGAAGAGAATTCAGGATCGCATCCTTGCCGAGCTACTCGTGCAAGGGGCATCCGAGTTTGCCCAGTTTTTCAATCAGCTCGATCATGTACAATACATGATCAGTGACTGAACCACCATTTGGCATCTTGGAGTTGTAGATGGCACAAGACACTTTGTATCGTTCTACATCATCTGGGGTGCCGAAGGATTCCTTCAACTTTTGAAGGATTTCATCAGGTTGGGCCTCCTCGAATTTGCGATTGAACTCATCATTCATCGCCGCAAGCATAATGCAACGGACAGTAGTCCAATCAGAAACCCACTTCAAGTAAGCGTCTCTGACCGCACTCCGTGCATTTGCAGGAGGGATTTCAGGCACCAGATCCGTTATCACATAGAGGATCCGTTCATGCTCCAGAACAATTCTTAACCTTCGATACCAAGTATCAAAGTTATGACCCTTCAACTTCTCGTTATCGAGAAGTGACCGGAGCGATAAATTTGAAGACATCTGAAAAGAAAACAAGACCAAATTAGTTAATGAATTAATAACTTAACCAATAGACTTGGACTTTAGTCTAAAGGTTTCTCCCACTAATTTTTCAGATTGGTAGCCTCGAACTCCAATCCGTGAAAACAACATCTTTTCAAGTGGGTACTGAAATCCAATAGGCCTCGCATGAGCCCGACTATGGCCAGCTCACCCATACGAGCCTAAAGGTAGGTTCGTAAACCAATTGTTTTCCTAAACAATTTTCAGTATTTATTTTGCCCTAGAGAACACCCCAATCGGCCTAAGGGTCTCCTATTGCGGGTCTCTGGTTAGGTCCAACCATTAAAATGACAAATCCAATGCTTCCAGCTAACTTAAAGACCAAGCCCAACTAAGGCCGGCGGCCCACCTGGTCTCGTTAAGGAGGTTGCACTGAACCATCATCGATCAGATAGAAATTCCAGTCGCCGGATGTACACCCGTTCTATGGAACTACCGATGCACACCAAGCTAGTGGACACATTTCTATCCAACTTAATGGGAGTCTAAGACACTGTCAACTCTTTGACTTAGTCTTTTAAGGACCTAATAATTTTAGAGGATTTTTAGTTGTGACAGAAGAAAAAAGACAAGGACATGGATCATCCTCCCACTGAATCAATCAAATTTCAGGAGGGTTGAAATAAATCAACAAATGATCCATGGGCACCTAAAGATCAGTCAGACCGATCAACCTGGGTGACATGGGTTAACTCGATTCATTGAGCTTTTCCAATCAGTTCTGGTTAACTCGACTAGCCAGGTAGGTGAGATCATGGTTGAGTATCCGCCATTAACCATCTTTCCTAGACACCAACCAAGTTGGCTAGGAAAGAGGTAGCCTCATACAACCATGATCACAAATGCCAAACCTACCTCGACACCAGTCGGTTTACCAGACCCGATCAGATTAGCCTAAAGACTCGGGCGTCCACAGAGCCACTAATTGGATCCATTTTAGATGAACGGATCAACTATTCTAACTATTAGATAGTTCTAAAGAAGGACCTTAATCAACTTTTGATTAATTTTCTTTATCCGGTTCAACTAAACCTAGGTCTAACCCAGTTAAGGACCCAATTAGATAACTAACCCAATTAACCCAAAATGGCTTATTCGAGTGTTTTAGATTTCATAAACCTAAAAGATTTTAATAAGCCAAAGATTTAATTAAAACAATTTTAATTAAGTCATAATGTAAAACATTTTTATATAAGCAAAAATCATGCATCATATCTAGATTGATCTTTTATAACATTACATAGCCCAATAGAAAATAACAGACATGCCTAACATGCATTTGAATTAAAACAATTTTAATTCCAAGATTTCCTTAAAGGATCCTTCTGAAAAAGGCCAACACAGACGAACCGCATCGTGTCAAAGACACACGGTCATGGTGAAGGTCTCAACTAGGTTCCTAAAAGTACTCTCAAATCATACTTTATGATTTACAATTTCAAAGATTAAACATTTCAATCAACTATACATGCATTCAAGAAATGCTACAACAGAACCGCACTCTGATACCACTGAAAGAAAAGAAAGAATGGTTGCAAGACCCTACGCTAAGCAGGCAAAGCAGGGAGCAGGCATGAATTTTAAAAAAATGTAAATTCACAGCGTAAAATACCTGCTCCACACAGGATCTAGCAAATTCCGGATGCATGTATAGGCAATATAGGGCATGTACAAGACCATGTAATATTTATAAACAGTTAAAAAAACCTAGATCTATTCATGCATGAAAAATAAAACAAGAAGTTATACCTTATTCCTGCCTGGAATAGCCTTGGTATAAAGCTGGAATTGCTGGGATAACAGGATGATGCAGAACAAAGAACAAAGAAGCGTATGCGGAAGTAAATTTAGGATTAATTTCTTTTTTTTGTTTATATATATTTCAGAAATTGGCTTTGACTCAAAGTAAAGCTAAACTAAGTTGAAGGAAACTAGGTAAGGATTGAAAGCACAATTTAGAAGACACTAAATTATCAGAGTAGTTCAGAAGTAACGGATCACTGGGGGTTGAGAAACTCCCAGTCCTAGGGTTTCGCTCTGAACTTTCAACAGAACAGAAATAGAGAGAAGGGATGGTTTACTAACCAGATAGTGATCTTCTCAGGATTTTGGTGGAAGAACTCTCTCGAGCAGATTGTGGGATCCTCGGAGTCGGCTATCTTCGCAATGGATCCTCCAATACTGGTCTCGTGGTTTGGTCGGCTTCTCCTGGACTCAAGATCTAGGAAAGAAGAGGAACAAGTGAAGGAATTCAGAAACTCAAGAAAAGATCTTACCAGGTTGAAGAACTTGAAAGCCGAAGTTGCTGAAATCGAATTCTCCTGGAGGCCGATCTGACTTCCTCTTAGAATTGCTGTAGATCTGAAGTATCTGGACCGGAGCTGGATGCTGGTGGCCGGCCTGGACTTGGAGATGGTGGCCGTGAGAAGGGAAATAGACTAGGGCTTGGTGGAAAGAGAAGGGTGATGGCGGCTAGGGTTTGGGAATTGAGTGGCTAACCTAGGGTTTAGGGTTTTGGAGATCTCTCACCTCCTCAAGGTTCCAGGGGAACCCGGATTTACTCCCTCACGGAGCTCAACACCTGGAAACAAGTGCGGACAAGAGAAAACACAAGTTTACTTAAGAAAAATTTCTTTCATTCATCTGATTGTTGTAAACTTACAAGAGGGGTTTAATTTATAAGGCATTACAAGGGAGGAGGGGTTCACATCTTCCCATGTGGGACTAAAGGAGGGGATCTCCAAATTAGGGCAAATCCCTTACATATGGTCGGCCAAAATACCAAAAAATTAGGATTTGGGTTATAAATGGCAGGTAGATGGCGCCACCTTGCTTGGATTTTCAAGAAAAATTTTCTTCCTTCCCTGGATCAACTCTTTTGGACTCCTCCTTTTCTTCCTCCCTAAGTCAAGGTCCTTCCCATCTTTGTCTTGATTGTTTTGACAGGTAGTGGGCGCCCCTTGATGTTCTCTTCCAAGAGAAATTTCTTCCCTTCTTTGCTTGGAGTTTCTTGGGAAAGTCTTGGCCGCCCCCTTGATTTGTGCTCTCTTGGTGGACTTCTCTTTATCTGGTGCATGAAAGAAGGAAGTTGCCATCTGTGGAGTGGGGACCAAAGGCTGCTGGATGTGGATATGGCACCCCTGGACTGGGAGTGTGGCTGGGAGTGTGGTGTCCACTTGCCTGGTCTTGGGAGAAAATGTAACATCCCAGGTTGAAACCCTAGTCCACTACTGAGTCAACATGACTCAACAAAATAAAATGCAGGTAATGTAGACTCAAGCTAAATTGAGTTGATCTAGTCAACTCTTATTACAAACCAAAAACCCTAATTCTTCGGGCAAGGTTAATCAGAGATCCAGATGGAGCTCTAAAGTCTTCTTCTGAGTCTGGTGCCCGCACCAATTCTCCCAAGGTGGGAGGAACTCGACCCTGTCGAGTAAGGATCAAGTTGGCTCTGGTATCTCTCCAAGAGGTCTGGGTCCAGCTCTTGTAACTCTTCTCGGGAGATCCAAGAGTCATCAGAATCTGGCCTTCCTAGCCAGCGGACCAGGTATCTTTGGTATCCTCAATTACGAGTAGAGATAACCTGATCATCCAGGATCTTTTCAATCTGCTCTTTCCTCATAGGCCAATTTGTTGGTGGACACACAGGGTCAGGTTCACTCTCAAGAGCAGGATTAGGTTCAAAAGCCACACTGGGAATCATAGCTGGCTCCCTATACTCTACTAGGTCTGTAATGTTGAAAGTGGAGCTAATGCCTAGTTCTGGAGGCAACTCGAGCACATAGGCATTGGATCCTACTCTCTTTACCACTCTAAATGGTCCAGCTCCCCTAGCATGTAACTTTCTAACGGTTCCAGGAGGAAACTGTTCAGGCCTTAACCTAATCATTACATAGTCTCCTTCGTCAAAAGTTTTGACTCGCCTTTGAGAATCAGCCAATTTCTTATAAGTTTCGTTACTTAAATTTATTTTGGCTTGAATTTCTTTATGCAAGTCTTTTATATGCTGTGCAAAAACTTCGGCAGACTCAGAGACCCGTGTGTGGACTGGTAAAGGAGCTAGGTCAAGAGGTGTGTGGGGTTTGTAACCATGCACAATTTCAAATGGACTCTTACCCGTAGACCTATTGACCGAGTCATTATATGCAAATTCAGCTCTAGGTAAGTACAAATCCCAGTTCCTAATGTTTTCACCAACAAGACACCTTAGCAGATTGCCTAAACTACGGTTCACTACTTCGGTTTGGCCGTCAGTCTGGGGATGATAGGCAGTTGAAAACTTAAGTTTTGTCCCTAACTTATGCCAAAGGGTTTTCCAGAAATAGCTGGTGAACCGAACATCCCTATCGGAAACAATGGTCTTGGGTAGGCCATGGAGTCGAACTATCTCATTAAAGAATAGGGTGGCTACCTTAGACGCATCAAATGTTTGGGAACAAGGCAAGAAATGGGCCATCTTGGAAAATCGGTCTACTACAACACAGATAGAGTCATGCCTCCTCTGGGTCTTGGGCAAACCTAACACAAAGTCCATGCTCACATCTTGCCAAGGACGATCTGGGACAGGGAGTGGGGTATAAAGGCCGGTGTTCTGTTTTCGCTGTTTGGCAACAGCGCAGGTCCGACACCTAGCCACAATGTGTGCTACATCTCTTTTTAAGCTAGGCCAGAAAAAATGGTCTTCAATAGCCAGGGTGGTCTTATCTTTTCCGAAATGGCCAGCTAAACCTCCTGCATGAGTTTTCCAAATCAAGAATTCCCTAAGAGAGGTTCTAGGGATGCAAAGCCTATTCTTAAAGAACAGAAAGCCATCTAAAAGGGAATAATCCTTATGTTCACTAGATGGTCCTTGAGTTAGATCCTGGTACACAGTCTTGAAATCCGGACACGACTCATATTCTTCTTTGATTTGCTCAAACCCTATGACTTCAGCCCTAACAGAATTCAACAACAAAGATCGACGACTAAGGGTCATCAGCTACCTTATTTTCAGACCCAGCCTTATGCTTCAAAACAAAAGTATAGGACTGGATATACTCTACCCACTTAGCATGCCTAGGGTTAAGCTTCTTCTGAGAATTCAAGAATCTAAGAGCCTCATGGTCCGAAAATAGCACAAATTCTTGCGGTAGTAAATAATGTCTCCAGTAACGCAAAGCTTGCACTACCGCATAAAATTCCTTATCATAGGTAGAATACCTAAGCTTAGCATCATTAAGTTTTTCACTAAAGAATGCTACGGGATGGTTCTCTTGGCTTAGGACTCCACCTATACCTACTCCTGAAGCATCACAGGCAACCTCAAATACCTTTGAAAAGTCTGGTAGTCTCAAAATGGGTGCCTGGGTCATCCTATCCTTAAGATCTAGGAAGGCTTTATGGGCTGCTTTGGTCCACTGAAATTCTCCCTTCCTGATGCAGTCTGTGATAGGAGCAACTACGGTACTAAACCCCTTGATGAATCGCCTATAGAAGGTAGCCAAGCCATGGAAACTTCTGACTTCATGCACACTGGTCGGCTCTGGCCATTCTACTATGGACCTAATCTTTTCAGGGTCGGCAGCCACGCCGTCAGGGGTTACAAAAATCCAAGGAAGATAATTCTACTGGTCATAAATTCACACTTTTTGAGATTACCGTAGAGACTATCATTCCTCAAAACTTGACAGACTTGTCTAAGGTGGCCTAGGTGATCTGCAGGGGTCTTACTATAGATCAGGATGTCATCAAAATAGACCACTACAAACTTCCCTATGAAAGCTCTAAGTACCTGGGTCATAATTCCTCATGAAAGTACTAGGGCATTGGACAACCCAAAAGGCATAACAACCCATTCATAGAGACCATCCTTAGTTTTGAAGGCTGTTTTCCACTCATCCCCTGGTCTAATCCTAACCTGATGATAGCCGCTCTTGAGATCAATTTTAGAAAAAACCATGGCACCGGCCATCATATCAAGCATGTCATCTAGTCTAGGGATGGGGAACCTATACTTGATTGTGATCTTATTGATGGCACGACTATCAACACACATCCTCCACGTGCCATCCTTCTTCGGGGTTAGAAGTGCAGGGACTGCACAAGGGCTAAGACTCTCTCTAATGAACCCCTTCCTCAACAATTCGCCAACCTGCTTTTGCAGTTCTTTATGCTCAGATGGATTCATCCTATAATGGGGCAAGTTGGGTAAAGTAGCTCCTGGGACTAAATCTATGGAATGCTGAATATCCCTAAGAGGTGGAAGGTGGTCTGGCAGATCCTCGGGAAAACATCCTCAAATTCTTCTAATAAAGGCTTAACTTCCTGAGGAGGCTCTGAGGGTGTAGGAGTCCTAAGTTCCTTAGCAGTCAACATCCAAATGGGTGAACCACTATGAATTTCTTGTTCTAGATCCTTGGCACTAATTAGGTTCACTCCAGTCTTCATCCCTAACCTTACTGGTTCCTTTAGCTACCTTGTCCTTAGGAGGGACTGAATGGATTGTGATTTTCTTCCCATTGAAACTAAAGACACAGGTGTTGGATTTTCCTAAGAGGGTGGCATCATGATCATACAACCAAGGTCTTCCAAGAATTATACTGCTCACCCCCATGGGCAAGACATCACACCAAATCTTCTCTTGATAGGATTGCATTTGGATTTGGACCTGACATCTAGACTGGATGGGTATAGAGGTAGAGTCTACCCAAGAAACCTTATAGGGGTTGGGGTGGGGAACTGGGGTTAAGCCTAACATTTTGACAGTGCTAGTAGAAATGGCATTCACACAGCTCCCACTATCTATGATGATTTTACAAACCTTATCCCCTAGTTTAAGGAAAGTCTGTAGGATGTTGGTCCTACGCCAATCTTCCTGAACTTTAGTCTGGGACAGGATGCATCTTACAACCCCTAAGTGGTCAGATTCAGTGGATTCTTCCTCTCCTTCATACTCATCAACCAAATTCATTCCGGCCTCATAAACTTCTTCTTCAAACTCCTCATTAGGCTCGGAACTCTCTTCTCCTCCCTCTTCTATATATAGGGATCTACGAGGGCACTGGCTAGAAACATGACCTACCTTATGACACTTGAAACAAGCTATGGCTGTGCACTGAGTGGAGATATGACCGGGCTTCTGACACTTAAAACAGACGATACTAGGGGCTCTCTGGGTGTCAGGTGCCTTACCTTTGTCCATGGGCCTAGGGGTGGGGATACCCTGATTAGGCTTGCTAGGGGTAACCTGGCTAGGTCCATTTCTTGGGATTGGGGCACTAACCCTAGATGGCATGGGTCCTCTCTGAAACTTCTCAGTGTTCAGTGCAATCTGATAGGCTTGGTCTAGGTCAGTAACCTCTCTCAGAAACAACTCTCTCTTAATATCTTCCCTAAGTCCAGCCCTAAATCTAGACAAAGGTGACTTCATGGGCTTCACTCACATCACATCTCATTAGGTATTCATCAAAGGTGGTTATGTAGTCTGAAACAGATTCGGTTCCCTTGTTTCAAAGTCTGCCATTGGTCTAACAGATTTTGCTGGTATGAAATGGGTAGGTACTTGTCTCTAAGTTTCTCTTTCATACCCTGCCAAGTGGTTATGGGCTCTACATTTCGTCTTCTAGTGGTCAGCTCAATGTTCCCCCAGTATAACCTAGCTTGACGTATTAATTTCATTTTGGCAAACTTGAATTTCCTCTCCTCAGACATAGCATACCACTCAAAGTACTGGTCCATCTCACCCTCCCAATCAGAATACACCTTAGGATTTAAACTACCATCAAAAGTGGGTGCATCTAACTTGATGTTCCGAATGAACCTATCATCTCTATCCTCAGGTTCTGGGTCAGGCCTCCTATGATTAGGTTCAGGATCTCGGTATAAAGGTCTTCTAGGCTCTTGGTGGGGTGAGGTTGAGGCATATTAAAATCTGGGTCAGGAGTCCAATCCCGATGCCTAGGCTCCTCAAGTACTTGGACTCGATCCCTAAGCTGGGCAAAATTCTCATTCATATCCTGACTTAATTTGTTCATACTCTCAGTAGGAGCTCTAACCATGGCCTCTAAATCAGGTTGGGCTTGACCAGGTTGGTAGGGTACTCCATTCCGGGTAGACATGATGCAAGCAAACACACAAAATGAGACTCAACTGAACGACTACGGGCTAACTAGACCTAGAGCCCAAACTAGATGCCCAATCAGAGTGGCAAGCTAGCCTGTAGTAACTCAGGACTCAGCCAGGCAGGTGTAAGGGGAGTGTTAGGTCCCTGAATGCCAATCCTAGACACCAATCAGAGATTGGCCAGGTAGGCGGACCAGCACACAAGCCCTTCAGGATGGAATCCCTGATCCACCGTTCTAGACACTGAGTACAAAGCACACACAGAGTAACCAGACAAACTGACTCAACACTAGCCTTGACCCGACTTGTTGATGTCCCTAGCCCACTAGGGCAAATTAGGTCTAATCAATTTTAGATTAAAGGCTTAGGTTCGAATGAAGGGGTGGTGGTTTTGGGCTAAGGAGAGGTTATCAACTCCTCCCCTTATCTTAGATGCTCAAATACCCTTAAGTTGAATTAAGAGATGAACACTCAAAAATAAATGGATTGCAGAACACAAAAATAGAGTTGCAGTAATTTAATTCTCAGAAATCGCACGGAAACCAATAAATCGTGAGAAAATTATGCAAATTAGTTTCAATTATACTAGTTTCAGAAAAATAAAAATCACTGAATTTGGAGTTACTTGAAGTGAGAAATAATTCCTGCAACAGGGAAATTACGGGCTGAAAACAGAGCACTTCCCCGTTTACAATTTCTGCTACGAAGTTGTAACCCAACGGATCCCCTACATGCCCTAGGAACACCCCGTGGAATGGGAAGAGGAGGTTTGCACCTCGCTTCGTTCCTAGGACCGGACGTCCTTGGGAGTCTACTTCGAGCAGATAAAGTAAAAAGAGAGGGACTCAAACAAGCAATCAAACAGAAACCCTAGACAGGGCTCTGATACCAAAAATGATGCAGAACAAAGAACAAAGAAGCATATGCGGAAGTAAATTTAGGATTAATTTCTTTTTTTTATATATATATATTTTAGAAATTGGCTTTGACTCAAAGTAAAGCTAAACTAAGTTGAAGGAAACTAGGTAAGGATTGAAAGCACAATTTAGAAGACACTAAATTATCAGAGTAGTTCAGAAGTAACGGATCGCTGGGGGTTGAGAAACTCCCAGTCCTAGGGTTTCGCTCTGAACTTTCAACATAACAGAAATAGAGAGAAGGGATGGTTTACTAACCAGACAGTGATCTTCTCAGGATTTTGGTGGAAGAACTCTCTCGAACAGATTGTGGGATCCTCGAAGTCGGCTATCTACGCAATGGATCCTCCAATACTGGTCTCGTGGTTTGGTTGGCTTCTCCTGGACTCAAGATCTGGGAAAGAAGAGGAACAGGTGAAGGAATTCAGAAACTCAAGAAAAGATCTTACCAGGTTGAAGAACTTGAAAGCCGAAGTTGCTGAAATCGAATTCTCCTGGAGGCCGATCTGACTTCCTCTTAGAATTGCTGTAGATCTGAAGTATCTGGACCGGAGCTGGATGCTGGTGGCCGGCCTGGACTTGGAGATGGTGGCCGTGAGAAGGGAAATAGACTAGGGCTTGGTGGAAAGAGAAGGGTGATGGCGGCTAGGGTTTGGGAATTGAGTGGCTAACCTAGGGTTTAGGGTTTTGGAGATCTCTCACCTCCTCAAGGTTCCAGGGGAACCCGGATTTACTCCCTCACGGAGCTCAACACCTGGAAACAAGTGCGAACAAGAGAAAACACAAGTTTGCTCAAGAAAAATTTCTTTCATTCATCTGATTGTTGTAAACTTACAAGAGGGGTTTAATTTATAAGGCATTACAAGGGAGGAGGGTTCACATCTTCCCATGTGGGACTAAAGGAGGGGATCTCCAAATTAGGGCAAATCCCTTACATATGGTCAGCCAAAATACCAAAAAATTAGGATTTGGGTTATAAATGGCAGGTAGATGGCGCCACCTTGCTTGGATTTTCAAGAAAAATTTTCTTCCTTCCCTGGATCAACTCTTTTGGACTCCTCCTTTTCTTCCTCCCTAAGTCAAGGTCCTTCCTATCTTTGTCTTGATTGTTTTGGCAGGTAGTGGGCGCCCATTGATGTTCTCTTCCAAGAGAAATTTCTTCCCTTCTTTGCTTGGAGTTTCTTGGGAAAGTCTTGGCCGCCCCCTTGATTTGTGCTCTCTTGGTGGACTTCTCTTTATCTGGTGCATGAAAGAAGGAAGTTGCCATCTATGGAGTGGGGACCAAAGGCTGCTGGATGTGGATATGGCACCCCCTGGACTGGGAGTGTGGCTGGGAGTGTGGTGTCCACTTGCCTGGTCTTGGGAGAAAATGTAACATCCCAGGTTGAAACCCTAGTCCACTACTGAGTCAACATGACTCAACAAAATAAAATGCAGGTAATGTAGACTCAAGCTAAATTGAGTTGATCTAGTCAACTCTTATTACAAACCAAAAACCCTAATTCTTCGGGCAAGGTTAATCAGAGATCCAGATGGAGCTCTGAAGTCTTCTTCTGAGTCTGGTGCCCGCACCACAGGAATAACTTTATTCCTATTGTCTTCTACTTCCAGCACGTTGAATGGGTCTTTTCTTTTCACCAAAAACTGCTGCAAAACAACTAAAAATTTGGCAACGTTTTGATCTCCCTTCCAGCACCAAAAGCAAGGGATCAAGAAGGTTGGGCTTCCTTTAAATGGCAGATAATGTGTAACGATTGGTTCCCTTCCTTTCAACCAAAAGCTGCACCAGAAAATCAGCAACCTGAAAATCTGCAACCTGAAAACAGAGCACAAAAAATAGCAGGGAAAAGGTTGATCCGGCTTCCAAATGCTCGGTTGAACACTCTCAAGAGGGGAAACATGCCAGGGGTTGGCTCTGATCCATCTTTCGGTCGATGCTAGTCACCGGAAGACATGGAACGGTGGGAGGGAAGAAGGAAGAAAATAGAATTTCTGAATTCTGAAATTGTTTTTCAGCAAAACAGAGTTCCTTCTTCCTTCAATTGTGAGCACCAGAAAACAGGGATTAAAGGCTATTCTCTCTTCCTATCACTCACCAAAACCCAGCCCTCAATTTCACCGATGGAATGGGAAAGAATTTTTGCAAGGAAGAAGAACTCTCACAAGTTTCTAACCTCTCACACGGTGATGAAGTACTGCTGAAAAAATGGGAGCGCTGGAAGAGTTAAAAGGCTGCAGGGAGAAGTGACAACAGAGAGGGAGGGAGGCCAAGAGTTCATCGGCTGCATTCAACCCAAATAACAGCCATTAAACCAATAAAATGGGGTTTAAGGCTAGCGGGTGGAGGGAGAGAAGAAGACGCCTATTAG
The DNA here is from genome assembly GCA_021397845.1 of Areca catechu. NCBI lineage: Eukaryota > Viridiplantae > Streptophyta > Magnoliopsida > Arecales > Arecaceae > Areca > Areca catechu. The sequence goes on from CM038047.1 coordinate 145,436,711, forward strand.
GCTTCCATTGCTAGGAATTCATCCAGCGAAAAAACCACCGTGTAAATGGTTACTGGAAGAAAAATCGGTTCAAACAATTTTGTTCAATTCTATTAAACCCAATGGTTCAAAAGAAAAACCCGGTCCAAGCCAATAAACCAGATTGGTTCAATCCCAAAATTTTCGGTTCAATCTAATTGAACCGGTCCAAGCCCAATTAAATTTGGTTCAATTGGTTCACAACCAATTGGAGGCCGAATTTAGCTTCGAATCAGTTCAAAACTGATTCAGAAAAGTCTTGGCACAGACCTGGTCAGCCTGGAACAATTTTGGTTGACACAAACAAGGGCAAGACCGGGAAAAGAGTGCTCAAAAAATATCGTGACCATAAAACCGAGACGATTCCCAATCATAATCGGTATCCAGATCAGAGAGTTATCCTCTGTGGAGTGTGACCTCATAGGTTCGAACATAAATGATAGCATTGGAACAATTCCAGCACCAGCACAGGAAACCATCTAGCAATGGGTCCCGGCATCCGGATAGGTCGAAGATGCAGAGCATACTATCGAGCCTCAGGCATATGGTTACTGTATAATTCATCCCTTTGACCTCTAATGCTTAGGACGACTGATATTGGGCTACCAACCCAGACTGAGTCAGTCGACTACATGTCTTAACCTCGCAAGCCTAGTGACTCTTCACTAGGGCTACCCCGGCCAAGGATTTGCTAAATTGAGATACTGCGAGACATTCAATCCAAACTATTTGGACAGGTCAATTCCATCTTGGTCCATCACTGCTCCACAAGTACTTGCCTGTACCCAGAAACCTTCCATCACCAGATTAAAAATCCGGGTAGTCTGGCACCAAAGTACAGGGAGTTGCTTGCAAGCAACCGTGATGACCTCAGGTCATAGGGATACATATACCCATATCCTATCGTGAGTATCCCTTTGGCAGAAAGGGGTTTCACGGAGTCACGTTCAATGAGATATGATATATCCCACTTGCAGATCACATCAGTGTCACCACACTCATTTGGTCAAGAGGACAACCAAACGATGTGAACTGCAACAACCTATACTTGATATATTGTCGTCCAGTACAATATATCCTTTGGTTGTGAACAGGGTTTAAGGACCAGTCGATACATCCTCTCTGTGTCGAAGTCAGTGTAGCCCTAAGGACTTCATCACATGGAAAGAGTTCATTTTTAGGGAAATTCAATATGTGATGAGCTGCCAAAATAATAATTTTATTAATTCATAAAATGAATACAATACTCAGCACAACCGCCTACAACCCAGGCGATTGGCTTTGGGACACAATTCCCAACAGTTTATTGGTGTCTTCTTCTTCCTGGTGTTGCAACAGATTCCTGCTGCTAGCCTGTCCTCCAAACCTTGGCCGCCCGCTTCAAAACTTTTTTTTCCTTTGCTGTTTTCTCTTATTTTCTTCTTCTCCCTTGAGTTTTCTAATCCCTGATAGATCGTTTGTAGGTCCCTTGACTCCGACAAATCCATTGACTCCAGCCAGGTCTCTATTGGACCACCAAGCAGAAAGTCGGGAATCCGCGGGTCTCTAGCTTGATTTTCCAGGCCGCATCCATCGAGGATAAGTGATCTCTTCATTGCGATCTTCATCAGGCACTTCAGATGTTGCCAGGTACACCCCCTCTGCCACCAGTAGCATTATTGTAGAAGAACTAGTCCAACCGAGGCTTCTCAGCCCCGGCGGTCCTTCTCTTTCTGATGCTCATAGGTCATATTTCGCATTCTTTTAGTTTCTTTCTTGCGTAGTTTTCCTTGCTTAAATACTTGATCTGCTCTTCGAGATTAGATTCACAACTTGAATTAAAAACATACAAAAAAAATATAATTGCATGCATATATATATGTTCCGCATCATTATAACTTTTCAATAATCTAGAAAAAAGAAAAACATTACCTAACTCATAAACACTCTAATAAATTCAAATAATTCATAATTCTATCCCAACTGTCAAGTCATGTTACAGGATCCACTGCTAGACACATTCTTATGAACTACACTCTTATATAGAATCAAATTCAATAATAGTAAAGATGAATAATTTTAGAAAGATAGGACTGACAGATAATCATATCAAATAGTTTGGGTTGGTTCGGTCCTCTAATTTCATTCGATCAAGATTAGACTAAGAGAAAGGTGATTCAACAAAGATTGGGGATGATCAAATCAGTAGTATTTGATGATATCAAGATAAAGGTCTGCTCGCCATCTAATAATCAGAAGTCAATTCAATCAAGGTATTTTATCAAATCATAACTAAACTAATATATAGATGGTTCAATGTCTCATCTTGTCAAGGTAGATACTGACATACTGTCCAGTGATCGCGGATCATGATCCTCTTTACTAGGATCAAATCAAAATTCTTGAAAGAAAGCCATTACTAGTTCAAATAATCCTAAAGACATAATGAGGGAGAGAGAATCAATCTAGAAAGAAACTTTTAGAGAGAAAAAATGTTAGAGAGAGAAACTAGAGAGAAAGAGAGAGGAGAGAGGGGAGAGGAAAAAGAGAAAGAATTTTATTTTCTTTCTTTTCTTTGCTTTTCTTCTTTTTCATTTTCTTGTTCTTCCTCATGTTTTTGGGGTGAAATAGGATTAATCAAATGACACTATCTAGCATTTCAATTAGCCTAATTCAGATAATTTAATCAAATCATAATTGAATTACTATATAGATAATTCAATAAAATTATGGGTGGTAAAACCTAATGGTATTCGGTCTAGCCAAGGTGGGTACTAGCATGCTACTCGGTGATCACGGATTTGGACTTCTTTATTAGGATTGTTCAAACTCATTATCAATCTTCTTAAGGATCTAAGAAAACCCTAGAAGAGAGAAATAATCTAAAGAGACTTTTACAGAGAAAATTTTAGAGAGAAAAAGTAGAGAAAGAAAGTGGAGAGAAAAGGTAGAGAGAGGGAAGAGAAGAAAAAGGAAGAATTTTTTTTTTTTCTTTTCTTTTTCTTCTTGTTCTTTTTTCTTTTTATTTTCTTTTTCTTCTTTCTTCTTCCTCTTCTTCTTTTTCTTCTCTTTTTCTTTTCTCTTTCTTCTTTTTCTTTTCTTCTTCTTTCCTCATTCAGCCAAAACATGGGACTTTTTTTATGTCCCCTTCTTCCCTAAGCCCTTGGGGGTTCTTGCCAGGAGAAGGTGGCTAGAGCTCCAGCCTATGGAGGTGCAGTCAGAGCATCAAAGAATGGCAATTGGCATGACTTTTAGCATTGGAAAAATCAAAAGAGAAAGAGCAGACCAGAGCTTTTTCTTTTTATAAAATATTCTGGTAATTGCTGGCTAGAAATATGATTTCAATTGCTAAGTAAAAGGGGTAAGAGATCATATCCTAATTTTTGGCGGTCCTTAGACCACGGTTTCTAGCAATCTTGATCAAATACCCTCGAAAGGAGAAAGAAGATAAACCCCTTTCGGTGACGGTGAGGGGTTGATTATTCTGCTAGCATTCAAAGGGGGTTGTGATCCTCTTTAACTAAGATGGAGGGAGGAGTCCAAGTCCTCCCTAATGTCGGGCTCATCCGGTGGTAATGGGAGGATCGGGAGTCTTCTTCATCATTTTCCTTTTTTTGTTAGTGCTTTAAAAATTGTGCAATATTTTTAGGGCCAATATGAGGTTTGGGATGGGCTATTCATCTTCCCCCCTAAAAATAAATTTCATCCCAAAATTTCCAATGAAAGATTTTTGAATGTTAAAGTTTCACTATCATGATCACATTTCCAGATTTTTATGTGTTCTACTTATTTATCATCCTTATTAGATCTCAACATAAGAATGAGGTCCAGTATCTGAAACTTGATTCTTCTCATGGATGATCAAAATTAAACCCATCCCTTGTAAATGAAAGAAAATTCACTTTGAATAAGAATTCAAGTTTCTTTATCAAGGTATCAATTGCTCTTAAATAAATTGGTCTATTACAAGATTAGATCATAAATGTCTCCAATTCATCTTTAGTAGAACAATCTTCAATATCATTAAATAACCTCAAACTTTTTCAACCAGATAAGGATTGACATTGATCGAAGAAGTACCAACTTCAAATTTAGGAAGAAGGAGATCTACACCAAAATATTCTATATTCAAGATCGAGAACATATCATCTACTAACTTTAGGTTAAAGATACTAAAACTTAACTCAGAACAAGATGGAAGAATATACTAATGAAAATCACATGGTAATATTCAAATCAGTTGACAATCAAAAATATTTTCTCTTTTGTTTGTCATTGAAGTCATCCCATATAGGAAAAATTAATTCAAGTCTTTTATTATAAAACTTCCCACATCAGGAGATAATTATCCCAACTTATAAATGATTTGGGTCATCACACTTTGATTATGCACTCTGATTTAAACTATCAAATTCCTTGGATGCACTAGATGACATTTGATCAAAACATACTACTATGTATTGAAAATATCTAGAATAAATTCCAAGTTAAAAAGAACTTTCAATTTTTGTCCCCAATGTGCACATCGAGCATATTCATCTAAATCAATGTCTAGATCAATTAACATATTCAAAACCATCGTATATGCTAGTTATTATAATTCAAACATGATTAGATATTAATTCTCCTGTCAATTCAATTAGGTGATTCCTAATCAAGCTCTAATGACTAAAAGTAATTAAGAAATTTTCACAATGCTCCACAATTTAGAAGGCCTCAAATCATTTCATATGAGTAAAACTTCGCACATGAATAAACCTAACTCAATCATCTCTTCTAAAGTTTCTTTCATCAAGATCTTTAATATCTATCAAAAACTTCATTAATAATCACACTAGTCACTTGAAATCAAATTCTCCATTCATACTAGATTTTATTAGAGAAATCAATAACAATGGAAAAATAACTCTGGATCAATTCATAATCCAAAATTTTTAACTTGAAGTTTCACACACCCTTTATAATCTTCAACTAAATATAATAAGATCTATCATTCTGAATCAAAGATAGAAAATATAATTATTAAAGATTCAACCAATATTTTCACTTACAATCTTTAAAAAAAATCAATTCTTTTAATGAGAAAATTAGCCTATGAGCAATATCTCCAAATGCATTTTCCTTCCATATGTCAGTTTTATACATGATCTAAGCACAAGTTCAAATCTCAGGAACATTCTAGTTAGATCATATATATATATATATAATTTAACTCAAACCTTATAAAGCATCTTATGAAGAAATCTTAATTTGATACTAAATAATTAACTTTAAAACTAGAAACTATATCATACCATCATGCTCGTATTAAATTTGAGCTCCCAAATTTATTTAAATAACCAAGGAATACATAATCATTTCTCATGATCTACATACCCGATTCAACTTTGAAAAATATTTAAATCAAATAGCATAAAATATTTTTCTTTTTTAGTCCAAATCATAAACAACAATTATGAATGAACCTTTATCTTGCCACTAATAATCAATTTCAAACCTAGAAACAATATCACTGTATTACTCCCATTGAGCTTGCAATTCACTTAAACAAGTAATTATCAAATTAATGATCACAATACACAATAAATTTGATGATCAATCCTCTAGCCATTACTCTAGATCAAAATTCAATTAATCATAACATGATCCACAGATTGCTCATCATATATTAAAACATATGAATCATAATTTCTTAGCAATCTTTCAATATATAATCACAAGGTTTAACCGAAAATCATAATGATAACTTTATTGCAATCATCATAAATCTACATCCTGATGTCCCTATTATCTACCCATCTACGCTCATTTAGTATTCAATGCTATTTCTTATGTTTTAAATTATTATGCCCCAAATTCAAAATCATGAGCCCTGGTCACAGTAATCACCACATACTCGTAGGAACTCTCTTTACAAGTATGCAAAGCATCTTATATACTATCATAAAACAATAGTAGAATAATTATTTAATAAATTAAGTCTAAATTCAACTAATTAAAAAGATCTTACATGTAAATTGATACAGTTTCCAATCTAAAATAAATATATTAACATCTTGCTACAAATCACTCTCCCATACATATTTCCATGTCATCTTAGTTTTCAAGATCTATAAAAATAGTAAATAAGAATGATGAGCTGGACAGCTTAGTAAGTAATAATACATACTTTAACTAGATTAATCAGGTAATAAATTAAATAATCATTTATAGAAAGTAAGCAAATGGCATTCATCAACTCGAAATCAATTTCAAATATGTAGCATTATCAAAATAGTATTCTGATCAACTTTAACTTTCAAATTCGAGTTCCATTCATGAATTTAATTTCTTTTCAATAATTCAAGTTCATCCCATCAGCCATGAGCTATGATCAGATTATCCTTATGGTAGGGTCATAAGATCATGTATCATGTTACGATAAGCTATGTGTCATCTTACAATATATTATGTATCATCTTGTAACAAGTCCTTAAGAATCGCTAGTCTGCTGGTGATATGTCACATATCTATCGGTGATATAAACTTTTAAGATAAATCATATGCCAATGTTTTGATAGAGTTCTCCACATAGTCAGGCTAAGGGTTTAATTAATCTTGAAATAAATTCTTTTCATAAATTATATTTCATATTCTACTTCAATAAGAATACAACTATCATCTCATATTGAAATCAATCATGTATAATACATAACAAGATCTATACTTTTTCAATCGTGCTACATCATAACATTTTAAAATAAGATAAATTTAATAATAAAATATCATTTATCAAATTCATGCATCATAAACAGTATGACTCAAAAGTTATTGATATAACAATCTTATAATTTTCCAATACTCTAGAAATGTAAAATATTAGCTACCTTATAAATACTCTAATAAATTTAAACAAATTCAAAATTCTATTTCAAATTGTCAAGTTATGTTGTAGGATCTACTGCTAGACATCTTCTCATCAAGATGACTATACTCTTATATTAAATCAAGTTCAACAATAAAAAGATAAATAAATATAGAAAGATAGGACTAACAGGAAATCATATCAAATAGTTTGGGTCAGTCTGGTCCTCTAATTTCATTTGATCAAGATTAAGCTAGAAGAAAGGTAGTTCAACAAAGATCAAGGATGATTAAATCAATAGTATCCAACGATAGTCAAGATGAAGGTCGATATGTCGTCGATAATCAGAAGTCAATTTGATTAAGATGATTTTATCAAATCATGATTGAATTAATATATAAATGCTTCAAGAAGGATTATAGGTAATAAAATCATGTGATATCCAATCTTATCAATATAGATATTGTTGCCGACCTCACCGCGGTGGCCTGTAGCTCTTGAGCTGGCACCGGTCTCGGACTCTCTCACCTCGAGATCTCCAAGCTCCCAGACCTGCAAAACAAAGTTAAAGACCCTGGCCGGGGGTTCCGGCGGGGGCACTCCGACAGTCAAGTTAGAGAGCGACGAGATGGAACAGATCCCCCAAGACGGTTCCTGAAGGATTCCTGTGCTTAGAGGAGATGTAAACGAAAGAAGTGTGGGGAAGAGGGGAGTTGAAGCCCAGCTTCCTACGTTGGGTTCACCGAGCTCATGCTTGAGGACTTCTTGATGCCTCTCAGGATTGTTCTCTTGGTGTTTTCTCCCTTTTCGACTTACCCGTCCCCCGTTTTTGCCATCCCTTTTATACCATCGAACTGCCTCAAGCTCGCCTTCCTTTTCGAGGGGCTCCCTTCGACCTCTAGTCCTTCTCCTCCCCTTCTTCTTCGGGTCCAGGAGCTAAGTGACCGGACTGCCTCGTCCATCGTGTGTCACGAAGGGGGGAAGACTGGCGAGGCATTGGGCCGAGTGCGGGAGATCTCCTTTCGAGGAGTTGACGGTGGGCTTCCAGCCGTTTCAGGCTCCTATCCGCAAGGATTCCATTTCTCGGTTGTGGGCCCCATCTGACTGGTGTAAACGAGGTTTCGTGTGTCACTGCAAGCCATACTGGCACCCCCTACGGGATGCAGCGCGTGCTGGCTCTAGTGGCGACCTTGCAACCCGTGCCTCTACTTCCTCGAGGCTTCGCAAAGTAGGGCTGACCTCGACCGAGGTGGACCCGTCAAGAGGTGCCATTTGGCGGAGTGGCAGAGAGAGGCTCGACTTCGACCGAGGTGGACCCGCCTTCGGGTGCCACCTAGCGAAGGAGCAGCAGGGCCTGGCTCGACCTTGGCCGAGGTGGACCCGTCTTGGGGTGCCACCTGGCGAGGGAGCAAGGGGCCGACAGCTTCGGCCGAACTGGACCCCTCCTAGGTGGACACCTGGCGGAGCAGCAGAGAGGTGCTCGACTTCGACCGAGGTGAACCCATCTTTGGAAGCCACCTGGCAGAGGAGCAGAAGGGCCCAGCTTGACCTCGGTCGAGATGGACCCGTCTTGGGGTGCCACCTGGCGAGGGAGCGAGGGGCCGCCAATTTTGGCCGAGGTGGACCCCTCCCGGGTGGACACTTGGCGGAGCGGCGGAGAGGGGCTCGACTTCGGCCGAGGTGGACCCGTCTTCGGAAGCCACTTGGCGGAGGAGCAGAAGGGCCCGGCTCGACCTTGACCGAGGTGGACCCGTCTTGGGGTGCCACCTGGCGAGAGAGCGAGGGGCCGCCAGCTTCGACAGAGGTGGACCCCTCCTGGGTAGACACCTGGCGGAGCGGCAGAGAGGGGCTCGACTTCGATCAAGGTGGACACATCTTCGGAAGCCACCTGGTGAAGGAGCAGAAGGGCCCGACTCGACCTCGGCCGAGGTGGACCCGTCTTGGGGTGCCACCTAGCGAGGGAGCGAGGGGCCGCCAGCTTTGGCCAAGGTGGATCCCTCTTGGGTTGACACCTGGCGGAGTGGCAAAGAGGGGCTCGACTTCGACCGAGGTGGACCCGTCTTCAGGTGCCACCTGGCGAAGGAGCAGAAGGGCCCGGCTCGACCTCGATCGAGGTGGACCCGTCTTGGGGTGCCACCTGGCGAGGGAGCGAGGGGTCGCTAGCTTCGGCTGAGGTGGACCCCTCCTGGTGGACACCTGGTGGAGTGGCAAAGAGGGGCTCGACTTCGATCGAGGTGGACCCATCTTCGGATGCTACCAGGTGAAGGAGCAAAAGCGCCCGACTCGACCTCGACCGAGGTGGACCCGTCTTGGGGTGCCACCTGGCGAGGGAGCGAGGGGCCTCCAGCTTCGGTCGAGATGGACCCCTCCTAGGTGGACACCTGGTGGAGCGGTAGAGAGGTGCTCGACTTCGACCGAGGTGGACCCGTCTTCGGGTGCCACCTGGTGAAGGAGCAGAAGGGCCCAGCTCGACCTCGGCCAAGGTGGACCCATCTTGGGGTGCCACCTAGCGAGGGAGTGAGGGGCCGCCAGCTTCGACCGAGATGGACCCCTCCTGGGTGGACACCTGGCAGAGCGGCAGAGAGGTGCTCGACTTCGGCCGAGATAGACCCGTCTTCGGAAGCCACCTAGCGGAGGAGCAGAAGGGCCCTGCTCGACCTCGGTCGAGGTGGACCCATCTTGGGGTGCCACTTGGCGAGGGACCGAGGGGCCACCAGCTTCGGCCGAGGTGGACCCCTCCTGGGTGGACACCTGGCGGAGCTGCAGAGAGGGGCTCGACTTCGATCAAGGTGGACTCGTCTTCGGGTTCCACCTGGCGAAGGAGCGGAAGGGCCCGGCTCGACCTCGACCGAGGTGGACCCGTCTTGGGGTGTCACCTGGCGAGGGAGCGAGGGGCCAACAGCTTCGACTGAGGTGGACCCCTCCTGGGTGGACACCTAGTGGAGCGGCAGAGATGTGCTCGACTTTGACTGAGGTGGACCCATCTTTGGGTGCCACCTGGCGAAGGAACAGAAGGGCCCGGCTCGACCTCGACAAAGGTGGACCCATCTTGGGGTGCCACCTGGCAAAAGAGCGAGGGGCTGCCAGCTTCGGTCGAGGTGGACCCCTCCTGGGTGGACACCTGACGAAGTGGCAGAGAGGTGCTCGACTTCGACGGAGGTGGACCCGTCTTCGGGTGACACCTGGCGAAGGAGCCGAAGCACTTCTTCCCGAATGGGGGATCTTTTGAAAGAAAAAATCCACGTCGTACTGATTGTGTCCAGCTGGACTTGACACGCGCCCCACGTCAGCGATGTAGCCATATCAGTTGCCCCCCATCCCCATGTTTCGTCGAGGCATCGCCGCTCGAGACATGGAGATTTAATGCAAAGATGACATGGAGAAGGCGAAAATCTCGTGCCATAATCGCCATGATCCCTGTCGCCGCTTCTGTTGCGCCCGAGACCCTATGAGAGGCTGCCACGTGCACGCGTCCGACGGGCTATTAATGTGCCATTTCGAAAATGATGCAGTTTCCATCGAACCAAAGCATCGATGTCAGGCGTGCGTCCACACGGCAGCTATCTGGTGGCCCGGAATGGAAAGAGGCGTACGACTGCTGTCGATTGAGTTTGAAAAGGAGGGGGACTTTTCGGAAATGAAGTCCCTCTACTTTCTTGCACTCCATCGACGGTTGCAGTGGTTTTCCTTCACCTCCCGGGATTGCTATTCCTCTTGCACAAAATATTTCAGTGAGTATCTACGTCCTCCTTCTCCTCTTCCTCCATCTCTGACCCCTTGCATCAAGTTTTCGCTTCTTCTCCTTCCTTCAAGGCGCGTCATCGCTATGTCTCCTCCAACCCAGACGAGGCTGGTTCTTCTCGACCGAGGACTCCATCGCCTTCTTCCTTGGAAGGGGAAGAGATCCCGGACGAGGTCCATAGGTAGCTCCAGCCTGGGGCTGTGACCATAGGCGTCCCTAAGGGTCCTAGGTCCCCCCCTAGTTTCTGCTCGTCCCATTTCTTCTCTTCCTCCTCCGATGACCTCTCCCTCCGACCCCTCTGGTCATGCCTCAACGATAACCGAGGATGACCTTTCTCTGCTCTGGGATGTCTATGAAATCCCAGATTTGACTCATCTTTCCCTCCCGTGGCCTGGAGATCGAGTGACCTCGAGCGGCCCCGGGAGAATCGCCTTCTACGAGGACTTCCTCCTCGGGGGTCTTTGATTTTCCCTTCACCCATTTTTCCTCTCTTTTCTCAGTCATTACCGTCTGGTCCCGGCCCAATTGGCTCCTAATGCCATCCGGGTCATCTTTGCCTTCATCATCTTCTGCCACTTCCACGGGTTCGTTGCCCGTTTCTCCCTCTTCAGGGCTCTCTTCATCCTAAAGCGCTACTCCACCGATGATGGCTGGTGGTACATCTCACCTTGGCCTAGGTGCCTCAGGTTTGACCTCCCTTCATCAATCAAGGGCTGGAAGAACCGATTCTTTTTTGCTTCGATCGAAAATGTTGATTGGGCCTGGAGCGAGCCAGACCAGTCTCCGAATCGAAACTCTCAAGTCGAGCCAGTGGACCAAGAAGTCTTTTCAGAGCTGCTGAGTGATGCGGTTCCAGCCCTCGATGATCTGCTCTTAGAGCAGAACTTATTCGAGGCAGGGATCAGTCCCATCCGGGAGCTGGGTGAGGCTTGGATCTCCCTCCCTTGATTTCTTTTTCTGCTTCGCATCCCCCTTCTTTTGAACTGGCTTGATTGACCTCTTTTTTCTCAGGTATGAAGTTCTTCATGGAGAACCTGATGGAGGGCATTGCGTAGAGGGATGCTGCCAAAGGGTCTGAACCTCGGGCAAAGAGGGCTCGCACTGAGGCGAGCTAGGTACCTGCACCGACCTCCATCACTGGCCCTAGAGCGGCGGCTCCTGCCTCTAGGCCACCTCAGGTCCGGCCGCCTGATGTCCCTGTCGTCGACCTCGACAGGGCCAGGGAAGAGAGGGGCCGGAACCTCCTCAGGCGGTGCCTGCTCCAGCTACTGCAATGGCCGCTTCCATGGTGGCCACCAGGGCGGCGGCAGCTCCATCGATGGCCACACCACTTGGTGAAGGGACGGCCGCCTTGCCTGCTGCCGACGTGCCCATTCTACC